>CM066039.1:313542833-314215332 GCA_033557465.1 Ichthyophis bannanicus | reverse complement strand
TCTCCACCACCTTTTCTTCCATCGATTTGCCGAAGAGGTTTGTTGATTTGTCGAGGAGTTTCTCCTGGTCCCATTGCTCGAGGTCCGATGCCTGGAGCCAGGCCTGGTGTTGAGTGCCGATGCCTGTGGCGGCCACCCTCCCGTTTGACTCAAAGCCATCGTACGCAGCCCGGGACATGTACTTTGAGCACTCCCCGATGCACTTTCTGAGGGTTTGGAACCGCTGGAGGTGATCCCCACCGGGGCCCACCAAGAAACTTGTGAGTTTTTTTGCCAGGTCCCGGAGGTACACACCGATATATAGCTGGTAGGCTTGGATTTGGCAGCCCAGCATCGAGCCCTGGTAGCATTTGCAGCCAAGGGAGTCGAGGGCATGGGACTCCCTGCCCGGGGACACAGAGGAGTGAGTCTTCAGGCTCTTTTGCCAGTGCATGGTCAACTAGATTCGTTGGGGATGGGTGAAGAAAGCCCCCAGGTAAGTGAAAGCCCCCAGGTAGGTGATACATTAAATAACTTTATGGAAATGGGTAACAGGGGTAACATATGGAAAGCAGTGTGTATAAATGCCCGTAGCATGGGAAATAAGATCCCTGATGTTGAAGCTTTGGTGGGAGTGGCTGACTTGGATTTAGTGGCAGTTACAGAAACATGGTTCACAGAAAACCATGATTGGGATGTAACTATACCTGGCTATACTTTATTCAGAAAGGACAGGGTAGGAAGTAGGGGAGGAGGAGTGGCACTATACGTAAAAACTACTATTAAAGCTTTGGAATTACAGAGCTTAAAAGGGAGAGGGGAGGCATTGTGGGTTAAACTAGAAAGAGGGAAAGAGAAATCTATTTACGTTGGTGTGATATACAGACCTCCCTCACAAGAGGAAGAGGTGGACAGAGAGTTAATTGAAGACATGTTGTCAACACCTTCACTCACTCCCCAACCTGGTGGTCAGGGAGGGAAAGGGCTTGTGTAGTTGTGGGGGCCCAAATGAAATAAATGGGGTGACAAGAATATTTATTTTTCCAAAAGGATGTTTATTTTCCCCGCTACGTGAGGCACACAGGAACAGAAAAACTTATCAACTTAGGATCGTGCAAACAGGGGTTTTCAATGAAGTGCTCTAACACAAAACTTCTTCAGAAGAAAACACATTCCTTCATGTGTCTTTCTTGGACAGGTACAGGTGAGTGGATATAACTTATAATAATACTCGTGGACAGTTAACTTCACAGTCCTGGATACAGATCAAGCACAAAAGCCTTTTCTTATGATTACCCAATCACAGTCCCGGTGGGTAAAATCTTAGCAATTCTGGCTCAGTACTAAACACGTTTAAATTCAGGAATAAACACTCAAGCCTTTGATTCCTTAGCCTTGTCAATCAGCCCTACCGAACAGTCCATCGGCTGATTGATGTCTTGCATGGGTAAAGGAACATGGGTAAAAATCCTTCCCTCAGGATTGTTCCCTGCTTGGATATTCTCAGGTAATGCAATGTCTCTCTTATTTAATAGCTTTGTCAGCTCATTTAGGAGAAATTCTGTTTGGCTGCTAGCAGGAGCTAAGGGTAAAGCCGGCTGTGGTTTGAACAGCTGATTAATAGGCTGCGATGAGGTAACCGGGCTTTCCCTTGCTAAACACTCTGGCTCTGAGGTGAAGATTCCCTGCCCCCACTGTGCTCTGCTATTAAGTGGTGGAATCTCACCTCTGCTGGTAGCAGTTTTGGTTCTTAACAATGCTTCTAAAGCAGGTCCTCCTAAATTAGGATAATTCAATCTGTCTGTAAACTCTTTTGCTAAACTTGTTCCCTCAGCCTCTCTCTTAAGCACGGGAATTACAGGCTGGGTAAAAGTAGGTTTACAGGGAGAGCTTTCAGGGTAAAACTGCTTTTATATTCCCTGAAACTGTCCTGTTCTCTGGATACAGGATTCTCTCTTTTGTCTTTATAAAAATCAGCATAAGGTTTAAGAATAGCAGGTACCTTGTCTTGAGAGTGCTCAGGAATTATCTGGTCAGCATGTCTTTCTCTCCACGGAAGGAAATTGTTCCTCAGGAACGTGAGGTTTTCTCCTGCTGAGGAATTAGCTGCCTTCCTGATACAGCTGGGCAGAGTTTGTGCAGAGAGGTCACAGGGTTCTACAGCCAAAGGAACTTCCTGTCTCTTCAGTACCTTCTGCTTTCTCTCTCGTGGGTAAAAAGGGACTTCCTTTTTCCAACCACCTGCAGCATTCACTCTTTCATTCTTTCTCCATGTGCTCTCAAAAGGTCCTGGTTCTGTATTCCTTCTAATGCTTCTTCTTCTTCTTCCACTCTCCGTCTCTGTTCCTGTCTTTATCCTTGCCTTTGTCCCTGTTCCCGTTTCGTCTCCCCTTCCTGTTCCTGTCTCTGTGTTTAAGAAGGGACCCTTACTCTGGGGAACCCGCCTCCTCCTAGGGCGTGCCCAATCCATGGGTTCACTTCTCTCCAGCTCTGAAGTGACTTGATTGGTTGTTTGCCAGCTGTGCTGAGAGTGTAAAACTCCTTCTTTGCCTGCAGTACTAGAGTCTACCAGGGGGTCGCTATCGGTCTCCATAGCTTCTGTGCCTGGCACTGCGTCACAGATCCCCCCCCTTAAGATATCACGGGCTGCTCCAAGGGAACCTGGACAGCACGGGATACGACTTAAGGCATCCGCGTTTTGATGAAGTTTACCCGCACGGTGCTCCACCTGAAAGTCAAAAGCCTGAAGTGCGAGGAACCACCGTGTGAGACGTGCGTTGTGGTTGTGCATCTGGTTCAACCACTTTAAGGGAGCGTGGTCAGTGATCAAAATAAATTTTCTTCCCATCAAATAAAAACGTAGCGCATCTACTGCCCACTTAATCGCTAAACATTCCCGTTCAATAGTCGAATAATTTCTTTCTGGCGGTGTTAGCCTCCTGCTCAGAAACAGTACCGGGTGTTCTACCCCTTCATGCTGCTGTGAGAGAACCGCTCCGAGACCGGTGTCTGAAGCGTCCGTCTGTACGATAAACTTCTTAGCAAAGTCTACTCCTTTTAAGATCGGAGCCTCACAGAGTTGTTTCTTTAGGAGGTTAAACGTTCCTTCCGCTTCCGCCTTCCATATCAGTTTATTGGGGGCATTCTTTTTTAGCATCTCCGTCAAATGGGCAGTTTTCTCGGAAAAATGGGGAATGAACCTCCGATAATAGCCCACGAGCCCTAAAAAGCTGCGCAATTGCTTTTTGTTAATGGGTTGTGGGAATGCCTGCACACTGGCTATCTTGCTCAGAAGAGGTTTTACCATCCCTCTACCAACCACATGGCCCAGGTATTTTACCTCTTGTCCCCCAAAGAGGCATTTTGCTGGGTTTAAGGTAAGACCGGCCTTGCGGATCGACAGGAGGACTGCTTCAATTCTCTGAAGATGCTGGGTCCAGGTTTCACTGTGGATCACCACGTCATCCAGGTAGGCCACAGCGTATGCGTGGTGAGGACGTAGGACCATGTCCATGAGACGCTGGCACGTTGCTGCGGCGCCGTGGAGTCCAAAAGGCATCCTTCGGAATTGGTATAGGCCAATGGGAGTGCTAAAGGCAGTCTTTTGCTTTGCCTCTCTTGTGAGGGGAACCTGCCAATAACCTTTTGACATATCCAAGGTCGTAAGGAACTTGGCCTGTCCCAGACGGTCGAGCAGCTCCTCAATCCGCGGCATTGGGTATGAGTCAAAACGGGAGATCATATTCACCTTCCTGAAGTCTATGCAGAAGCGGATCGACCCGTCCGGCTTCGGCACCATGACAATCGGACTGTTCCAAGGGCTCCGCGATTCTTCGATGACCCCCATGGCGAGCATCTCCTTCACCTGTCGGATCACTTCCACCTTCTTGGCCTCCGGAAGCCTGTAAGGCCTTTGCCTGACTACTTCCCCTGGGGTTGTCTCTATATCATGGGTTATTAACTGGGTTTTCCCAGGTAGGGAGGTGAGGACATCTTTATATCTGGATAAGACTTGCCTCAGCTCCTGTTGTTGGGCCCAAGAGAGTCCCTCATCCAATCGGGGTTCCGGGTTCGCGTGGCAGTCGGCCAGCTGGGGTCCGAGGTCCTCCTCTTCTAGGTCCTCCCTCTCCACTGCAGCCACTAATCCTTGCAGGTTATTTGTTCCTGTGGACCCGAAGCCCTGCGTTCCTCGCATAGTTACGGACAAAGCGGGTACCTCCTCCAACGGGGGAATTCCAATTCGCTCACAGATGAGCTGAGCTATACGGTCCCCAGCTTTTACTTGGAAATTGTCCTTTCCAAAATTAAAAAGCAGCACTTTTACTGACCCTCGGTAGTCCGGGTCTATCACCCCGGCACCTATATCAATAAAATGCTTCAGTGCCAAACCCGACCTTGGAGCCAGCCGACCATAACAACCCGGCGGCAGCTCTATCTGAAGGGCTGTATCAATCAGGGCTTTTCCACCCGCAGGAACCATTACATCTTCTGCACTGGCAAGATCCCATCCTGCGGCGTTTGGGGTAGCCCTCTTAGGCGCTTGAGCAGTGGGGGTTATTTTACAGTATTTCAGCACAAAACGGGGTTTTTCAGGGGTGCTATCCTTTTGAATACTGTCCTTTTTACCCTTTTTGACCTGGGGCATTAAAGGCCGAAGTAGGGACTTTACTTTTCCTATGGCTAGGGCCTGTACTTCCTCAGGGTCCTCCTCCCCATGGGAACTCTCTCTTTCCCTTATCCCCTGAACTAAACCTTGGTGAAATTGGGGCCAATCCTTTCCCAAGATCATGGAATGTGGAAGGTGGGGAACAACCGCCAGTGGAATCTCTCTCTCAGCCCCTAAGCCTGTTATTTGGAGGTTATAAACGGGGTAGGAAGAGGTTCCCCCATGGACACACCTTATTTTTACTTCCTCTACAGGATGTAGTGTTTCTGGGGCTGCTTTAGCATTAATAGCCCTCCAAAACTCCTCCGAAATCATGCTGAGTTCAGCACCTGAATCTAACAGAGCTTGAGTGGTTATTCCCTGGATGGCTACTGCTAACAGGAAACCTGGCCTGTCTTCCATATAAGAATCGGCCACCAAAGCATTTTTCACCAAGCAATGTTTCTGTATGTGGCCTATCTGTCCACATCTAAAGCATTTCATCCTAGTTACAGACTCTGGCCTGTTAGGCCTGGCTATTTTCCTAGGATCCTCTAGGACCTTGCGCCTCATTTCTGATCCTCTGCTGGCGTACGCCGAACATTGGCTACCAGGTGTCGAAGCTACTTGCTCTGCCTCTATGTATCTTTCGGCCAGGGCAACTGCTTCCTGCGGATTTTTGCAATTTTGGAGGATCAGAAAAGTGCGTATTTCCCTTGGCATTGCCTCCATATACTGCTCCAAAATCAAGTCATCTAAAATAGACTCTATGGACCGCCCTTCTGGGGTCAACCATTTAAACAGTAAGGCTCTCACACGATAATAAAGAGACTTGGGGGTTTCACCCAACTCGAGTTTCACACTCCTTAGGCGCTTATGATACAGGAGTGGGGTGAGTCCCAACCTCTCTCGTACGGCTTTCTTTAGCTCTTCAAAATTACTAGCTAATTCTGGTGGCATGGCTCTATAAGCTGCTCTAGCCTCGCCCGTCAGGGACGCGGCTAACCTCAAGGCCCAGTGTTGTTTCGGCCACAGACTAAGTTGT
This sequence comes from Ichthyophis bannanicus, assembly GCA_033557465.1. NCBI lineage: Eukaryota > Metazoa > Chordata > Amphibia > Gymnophiona > Ichthyophiidae > Ichthyophis > Ichthyophis bannanicus. Next base: position 314,209,663 of record CM066039.1, on the reverse strand, counting down.
GCCACTCTTTCGAAACTTTCAAGATAATCATCTATATCATCCTTATTAGACCAAGGTCCAAAATTAAAGAGTGTCTCTGCTGGTACATTCACAGCAGACATGTTATCTCTTACGGAACCTGTCTCTGGTGGTTGAACAGTGTCCATCTTCTTCTCCTTTAGCAGTTCTTCTAGAAGAGTGAGAAGAGGTTGTTGCTGCTCTTTGAGTGCTGCGTCGGCTCTCTTCTGAGCTTCCAGCGCCAAATCAGCCTGTCGTTTGAATTGGGTTGCCATCCACTGGATGATCTCCTTTGGCTCGAGCGTCATCCTTGATGTTCACTGCAACTGAAACAGAGAGAAAAAAACAGGGACCCAAGTGCGGTATCACTAGCACTCTCTGGGCTTTCCTCCAGAAATAAACCTGTTTTCCCTTTTTTTTTTTTCAGCTATCCCTAGGGGTCACCTTCTACCCTGGTATTTCCACCACCCCGGGGTGTATACCTGTTACCTGGGTTAGGTGAAAGACAAGCACTTCAGGGATATGGCTCCTGTAGCCCTCTGCACTGCCTCCGTCTCTGCTGGGCCTCGTCAGCTCCTCCAGCTGGGTCCAGTTAATGATGAGGTCTCTGCAGCTCCTGAAGACAGCTGTTCTGCGCCTGCGTTGAAATCCTCTTGATCTACGCCACTTGTCAACACCTTCACTCACTCCCCAACCTGGTGGTCAGGGAGGGAAAGGGCTTGTGTAGTTGTGGGGGCCCAAATGAAATAAATGGGGTGACAAGAATATTTATTTTTCCAAAAGGATGTTTATTTTCCCCGCTACGTGAGGCACACAGGAACAGAAAAACTTATCAACTTAGGATCGTGCAAACAGGGGTTTTCAATGAAGTGCTCTAACACAAAACTTCTTCAGAAGAAAACACATTCCTTCATGTGTCTTTCTTGGACAGGTACAGGTGAGTGGATATAACTTATAATAATACTCGTGGACAGTTAACTTCACAGTCCTGGATACAGATCAAGCACAAAAGCCTTTTCTTATGATTACCCAATCACAGTCCCGGTGGGTAAAATCTTAGCAATTCTGGCTCAGTACTAAACACGTTTAAATTCAGGAATAAACACTCAAGCCTTTGATTCCTTAGCCTTGTCAATCAGCCCTACCGAACAGTCCATCGGCTGATTGATGTCTTGCATGGGTAAAGGAACATGGGTAAAAATCCTTCCCTCAGGATTGTTCCCTGCTTGGATATTCTCAGGTAATGCAATGTCTCTCTTATTTAATAGCTTTGTCAGCTCATTTAGGAGAAATTCTGTTTGGCTGCTAGCAGGAGCTAAGGGTAAAGCCGGCTGTGGTTTGAACAGCTGATTAATAGGCTGCGATGAGGTAACCGGGCTTTCCCTTGCTAAACACTCTGGCTCTGAGGTGAAGATTCCCTGCCCTCACTGTGCTCTGCTATTAAGTGGTGGAATCTCACCTCTGCTGGTAGCAGTTTTGGTTCTTAACAATGCTTCTAAAGCAGGTCCTCCTAAATTAGGATAATTCAATCTGTCTGTAAACTCTTTTGCTAAACTTGTTCCCTCAGCCTCTCTCTTAAGCACGGGAATTACAGGCTGGGTAAAAGTAGGTTTACAGGGAGAGCTTTCAGGGTAAAAACTGCTTTTATATTCCCTGAAACTGTCCTGTTCTCTGGATACAGGATTCTCTCTTTTGTCTTTATAAAAATCAGCATAAGGTTTAAGAATAGCAGGTACCTTGTCTTGAGAGTGCTCAGGAATTATCTGGTCAGCATGTCTTTCTCTCCACGGAAGGAAATTGTTCCTCAGGAACGTGAGGTTTTCTCCTGCTGAGGAATTAGCTGCCTTCCTGATACAGCTGGGCAGAGTTTGTGCAGAGAGGTCACAGGGTTCTACAGCCAAAGGAACTTCCTGTCTCTTCAGTACCTTCTGCTTTCTCTCTCGTGGGTAAAAAGGGACTTCCTTTTTCCAACCACCTGCAGCATTCACTCTTTCATTCTTTCTCCATGTGCTCTCAAAAGGTCCTGGTTCTGTATTCCTTCTAATGCTTCTTCTTCTTCTTCCACTCTCCGTCTCTGTTCCTGTCTTTATCCTTGCCTTTGTCCCTGTTCCCGTTTCGTCTCCCCTTCCTGTTCCTGTCTCTGTGTTTAAGAAGGGACCCTTACTCTGGGGAACCCGCCTCCTCCTAGGGCGTGCCCAATCCATGGGTTCACTTCTCTCCAGCTCTGAAGTGACTTGATTGGTTGTTTGCCAGCTGTGCTGAGAGTGTAAAACTCCTTCTTTGCCTGCAGTACTAGAGTCTACCAGGGGGTCGCTATCGGTCTCCATAGCTTCTGTGCCTGGCACTGCGTCACAATGTGCAGCATTGCTAGGAAAGGGGAAGTGCTACTGATAGGAGATTTCAATATGCCAGATGTTGATTGGCACATTCCTGCTGCAGTATCATCTAGAAGTAAAGAGATCCTGGATTCTCTACAGGGAGAACTATTCAGGCAATTTGTAACAGACCCCACACGTGAAGGGGCCATACTGGACTTGGTGCTTACCAATGGTGAAAGTGTTTCTGATGTTGTAGTGGGAGATCATTTTGCATCCAGTGATCACCAGATGGTGTGGTTCAGTATTAGGACTAGGGCTGTTAGAATCCATTCAAAGGTGAAGATCTTAGACTTTAGGAAGACTAACTTTGCGAAGATGGGCCAATACCTCAGGGAGTCGTTAGTTGGATGGGAACAGCTGAGGGATGTAGAAAAACAGTGGGAAAAACGGAAAGGGGATATTTTAAGGGCAACCAACCTTTTTGTTAAAATGGTAAATAAAGGTAAAAGGAAAAGCAGACCACTATGATTTTCAAAAGAAGTAGCTGAAAAAGTGAAGAAAAAGAGGGAGGCCTTCATGAAATGCAAGAGATCACAGAGAGAGGAAGACAGACATCTGTATTTGGAAAAACTTAGAGAAGCTAGCAAAGTAGTCAAGAAGGCAAAGATTCAAAAGGAGGAGGAAATAGCCAATGCAATAAAATGGGGGGATAAGACATTTTTCAGATATATTAGTGAGAAGAGGAAGGGCAAGAGTGGTATTGTCAGACTCAAGGGTGCAGGGGAGGAATATGTAGAAGCTGATATGGATAAAGCGGAATTGCTTAACAAATATTTTTGTTCTGTGTTCACAGATGAAGAACCAGGAGCAGGACCTCAGAAAACACCCACAAATAGGAACAGAAGCAAAGTCTATAAATTAATGAACAGAGTGGAACGGGTAAACATAGATCGATTGTTTACCTTATCAGAATATAGAAAGACTAGGGGACATGCAATGAAGCTACAGGGTAAACTATTTAAGACTAATAAAAGAAAATATTTTTTCACTCAACGTATAATCAAACTCTGGAATTTGTTACTGGAGGATGTAGTAAAGGCTGTTAGTGTAGCTGGGTTTAAAAAAGGTTTGGACAAGTACCTGGAGGAAAGGTCCATAAACCATTATTAAGAAGTGACCGAAGATATCAATGCTTGACCCAGTACAAGCATTGTGGAACTTGTGTCTCTTGGGGAAACTGCTAGGTACATATGACCATTATTAAGAAGGGACCCAGGATATTAAACCATTATTAAGAAGGGACCCAGGATATCAATGCTTGAACCAATACAAGCATTGTGGAACCTGTGTCCCTTGGGGAAACTGCTAGGTACATATGACCTAGATTGGCCACTGTTGGAAACAGAATACTGGGCTTGATGGACCTTGGTCTGACCCAGTATGGCATATCTTATGTTCTTATGTTCTTATGACCTAAATTGGCCACTGTTGGAAACAGAATACTGGGCTTGATGGACCTTGGTCTGACCCAGTATGGCATATCTTATGTTCCTATGTTCTTATGACATCTTGAACAATTTTCAAAAGACTGTGTTCGTGAGAAACTATCTTAACTTAAAGTAGACAAAGCGATGGGACCGGATGGGATACACCCGAGAATACTGAGGGAACTTGGGGACATTCTAGCAGCTCCATTGACTGACCTTTTCAATGCCTGGTTGGAGTCGGGAGTGGTGCCAAAGGACTGGAGAGAGGCTCATGTGGTGCCTTTACACAAAAGTGGAAGTAAGGATGTGGTTGAAAACTACAGGCCGGTTAGTTTAACTTTGGTGGTGAGTAAATTATTGGAAACGCTGCTGAAAGAGAAAATAGTGAGGTTTCTGGAGTCCAGCAGATTACAGGATCCGAGGCAGCATGGATTCACCAGAGGCAGGTCTTGTCAGACAAATCTGATTGATTTCTTTGACTGGGTGACCAGGGAGTTGGACCGAGGGAGAGCCCTAGATGTGGTGTATTTAGATTTTAGTAAAGCCTTTGATACTGTTCCTCACAGGTGACTTATAAACAAACTGAGCACCCTAGGGATGGACCCTAAAGTTACTTCTTGGGTTAGAAATTGGTTGGGTGGGAGGCGACAAAAAGTACAAGTAAATGGAGCTCACTCTGAGGAGAAGGATGTTATCAGTGGTGTGCCCCAGGGATCTGTTCTTGGTCCGATTCTTTTTAACATCTTTGTTAGTGATATAGCGGAAGGGCTTTCAGGTAAAGTTTGCCTCTTTGTGGATGATACCAAAATCTGCAATAGAGTAGACACCCAGGAAGGGGTAGATAACATGAGGAGGTATCTAGCTAAGCTTGAAGAATGGTCTAGAATTTGGCAGCTGGGATTTAATGTTAAAAAATGTAAGGTCATGCATTTGGGCTGCAACAATCCAAGGGAGCAATACTGTATAGGGGGTGAAGTACTTTTGTCCACTAAAGAAGAGCGGGACCTAGGCGTGGTTGTGTCTGATGATCTTAAAGTAGCTAAACAGGTAGAAAAGGCGACGGCAAAAGCTAGAAGGATGCTTGGGGGCATACGGAGAGGAATGGCTAGCAGAAAAAAGGAGGTGATAATGCCTCTGTATAAGTCTTTGGTGCGACCTCATTTGGAGTATAGTGTGCAATTCTGGAGACCGCACCTTCAAAAGGATGTGAACAGGATGGAGTCGGTGCAGAGGGTGACTTCTAAAATGATTTGTGGTCTTCATTATAAAGCATATGAGGACAGACTGAAGGATCTTAATATGTACACCTTAGAGGAAAGGCGGGATAGAGGTGATATGATTGAGATGTTTAAATATCTCCGTGGCATAAATGTTCAGGGAGAGAGCCTCTTTCAATTGAAAGCAAGTTCTGCTACGAGGGGACATGGGATGAGGGTGAAGGGAGAGAGATTCAGGAGTGATATGCGGAAATATTTCTTTACGGTAAGAGTAGTGGATCCATGGAATAGTCTCCCAGTGGAGGTGGTAGAGATGAGGACAGTAACTGAATTCAAAAAAGCATGGGACAAACACAGAGGATCTCTAAAGGTAAAAAGTGGAGTGTTGTAGTTGTTGTTATGGAAGGACAGACTAGATAGGCCATGTGGTCTTTTTCTGTCATCATGTTTCTATGTTTCTATGACTGATGCGCGATTTTACGGATTTGGAAATAGTGTTGTATGGGAAAAAGAGATCAAGGGGGTTGATCTCTGCCCTATATCAGGTGATTCAGGGTATGGCTTTTAAACAGCTTCCCTATATGAAGGCTTGGGAGAGAGATTTGAGATATGTGCTTAAACCAAAAGATTGGAAGCATGTGATAGATCTGATCAAGAGAGCCACGTTAGCAACAAGTATTAGGGAAAACTGTTAGAAGACTTTGATGCGATCGTATTATATGCCTGAGGGGCTACACCAGATCTTCCTGGGGGTCTCTCCATTGTGTTGGAATGTGTGGGGAACAGGGAACCTTCTGGCACATTTGGTGGGGCTGCCCAGTGATTCAGGTCTTCTGGCAGCAGGTACTGGATTGGGTGCATGGGCTGACAGGGGTGACTCTGCGGCTAGATCCAAGGTTGATCCTATTATTTAGGCGGGAGGAAGAGCAAGGGGGGAGAGTTAAAAAAATCAGTGGTAGCATGTTTGAGTGTGGTGCGCTGTGAGATTGTGGTGCATTGGAAACAGAGTGAGGCTCCGCAAATAGCCCGATGCGCGACAAGGTTGAGACAAGTGATAGTGATGGAATGAATGACAGCCTACAGGAGGCAGACATCAGAGAAATATGATAAGGAGTGGGGAAAGTTGGCTCAGGCGCTAGGAGAGGAGGGGCTTGGGGGGGCTAGAGGATGGGAGAAGAGGGAGAGGGGGAGGTGTGGGAAGGGGAGGTTAGTTGAGTAAGGGTAGAAGAGTAAGGGGGGGAGTAATGTGTTTAAGTTTCTACATTAGAATAGTTGAGATAAGTTAAGCATTGATGAGGGTTAGTGGAGGTGGTAGTCAAGAAAGGAGCTGTCTAATATACTGTAGGCTTAATGTCTGTGAAGAATATGTTTTGTGTTACATGTGTGTAGCTGTGTTTAATAGATTTGCTATAATATTTGTGGCATATTATAAATCTGAGAGTTAAGAGCGTGGAATATCTTATGCATATGTTCTTGGAGATGAGGCATATTGTATTGTTCTTTGATAAACCAATAAAAAATATAACATTAAATTAAAAAAAAAAAAAAGAAAAAAGAATTTGGCAGCTGAGATTTAACGCTAAAAAAAAGCAGAATCATGCATGTGGGCTGCAAAAATCCAAGGGAGCAGTACAGTATGGGGGGGTGGGGTGAAGTACTTCTGTTCACAAAAGAGAGACCTGATGATCTTAAGTTGTCCAAACAGGTTCAGTGCCTTGTGAAAGTATTCATCCCCTTGGTTTTTGTCCTGTTTTGTTACATTACGTACAACCTGGAAAGAAAATGGAGGTTCATTTGGATGTTAGGTAATGGACCTAACAATATAGTCCAAATTGGTGAAGTGAAATAACAATAAAATACCTTGCATATATAAAAAACAAGTAAAACTGAAAAGTTGTGAATGCATATCAATGTTCCCTCTAATTTTCTGTAGGCTGTGTGCGCATAAAATATCAGCTGTGCAGCTTTTGAAGGAAGGTTAAATTTTTGTGCGCCACATAACGACACTCGGAGTTATATACTTTAAAATATGACTACAAGTCAGAATACAGTATGTACACCACACTGATTTTAATCAAATTAAATGAAAATAGATGAATACTAAATGAAGTGGGAAATTTATAGTAATTACAATCATAACTTTTAAATTTTAAGACGTCTGTGTTGTTTTCTATCAGAATCAGAGCCGTAATTTTTGTGCGCTCTGTTGTAAAGTATGTGCGCTCGCTCGGAAAGGTGTGTGCGTGCGCACACGCGCACAGCTTAGAGGGAACAGTGGTGCATATGTATTCGTCCCTTTTGCTATGAAACCCCTAAATAAGATCTGGTCCAAACAATTAACCTCAGAAGTCTCACAATTAATTGATTAGGGTCCACCTGTGTGCAATCAGTGTCACATGATGCCTGTATAAATATACCTGTTTTGAAAGGCCCCTAACTTTGCAATACCACTAAGCAAGCAACATAAAGACCAAGGAGCACTCCAAATAATTCAGAGACAAAGTTGTGGAGAAGTATAGATCACGTTTGTGTTATAACCCCCCCCCCTCCCAAATTTTGAATATCCCATGGAGCACCATTAAATCCATTCCAGTGCAGCCTGCTAGACCAGTCCAGACAAATGGGTAGTATCCCCCTGTCAGCAGATGATGAGACAGAGAAAATTCCAGAAGCTTAGTGACATCACCCCTGCTAAATAAACCTGTACGCCTAGGGGTGAGCTTCAGTATTTTCTCTGTCTCAGCAGATGGTGGACTCCTGTTTGGTCTGGCTGTCCAGTTTGCTGCCCTCAGGGATTCTCTTGTTTTTGGAGGAATCCTTGGCTTGGACATTTTGTCTTACCTTTCCAGAGGTTTTCCTGGCCAAGAGGGTCAGCGAGTCACCTCCGAGGTGCGGGACCCCTTTTAAAGGAAGGACAGTGTAGCCTAGCGCTGGGTGGTAGGGATAGGCTTCAAGCTCTATCTGCAGAGAAAGCTAACACCTACAATTGGCTGCTACCGTTAAGTTTGTTGAAAAAAAAAAGGAGAAACAAGAAATAAATTTTGATCTGTCAAAAAGACAGCAAAAGGAAGCAGGAGATCTTCGCTCGCAGCGGCTAGGACTGCTAATGGCACCGGCAAGGTACTTTCAGACTGGGGCGGTCCTGTTGCTGGGCTATCCAGGCGCTCTTCTCCACAATTTCTGCCCCGTCTCTCTCTCTGTCCCCTCCAGACAGCGAGTATCAGGTCTCTCCCACCTCGGTTAGCTCTCTCCCACCTCGGTTCCCGTTTTTTCAGTCGGTCTCGCGCTAAGGACTGTTCGTGGCTCCTGTTGGAGGCCCCGTTGTTCTCGTCAGTGTTTGCAGCTGCCCATGGCCTCAGTCTGTTTGTTCCTGGCCAGCGTGGGAGTTTTTCTTGGCAGCAGCGGCTGAAGCTGCGGGGCCTTTCTTCGTTTCCCGCCGAAACCTCAATCCGCCATTTTCTGAGGTAGGCTACAGGCTCTGCAGGTTCCATTTTCTCTACCGCAGCAGAGTGCAGGATGCCTTCGACAGGTCATCGATGCCTTGGGTGTGGCAGAAAATGCAGCTTTTTGTCAGGGGACCTGTGCTCCATTTGCATGGCGGATCAGGGAGGCACTTTGGCGGCCACAGCTAGCCCTTCTGCAACTGCTCCCCAGGTCCCACTGGCTCTTGCCTCCTCGGGTCCCCAGCTTCTGGTTGCAAGCTCGCTCTCTCTCTTCCCCCCCCCCCCTGTTCTCCTGCCTGAGGATCAGCCCTCTGCCCCCTTGCAGCCTCGGACTTTAGGTCCTATGCAGCCACCCCTATCTCAGGTGCCCAGCCTGCAACAACCTCAGCTGCCACAGTCCTCCAGCCTTCAGCTTTTGGGCCCTCCAACTCCTGCAGCTTCCACTGAGCTGCACTTCATGGATTTTTTCAGGTCTGCCTGGGACTTCTGGCGTTCTGGAGCTGCAGTGAGTCCGGGGCTTCCTATGGCCCCAGGGCACCCGGTTTGCCTCCTGCAGCAGCTCTTCCAGCGACACTCGGCTGCGCCTAAGGCGGCCCCCACAGGGGATTGGCACCCTGGTGGGGAAGGCCTCTTGGTTGTCTGCTCCCTGGATTCATGCTCCGATAGGGAGGAGGGTGAACTCTTGCCCCCTGAGGATGGGCCGGAGAGCCAAGCGAAGAGGGGCAGGATATATGCCTCTTTCATAAAGAAGAGCTACCGGCCCTTATTGTGCAGATTGCAGAAGTTTTGCACCTTTCAGACCTGCAGCAGCCACAAGCACTGGACACAGATCGGCATCAGGAGACTGGAAAAGGCTTTTCCCTTCCCTCTGGAATTGCAACAGATGGTCAGCGTCAAATGGGACTCTCCAGGAGCCTTCTTGCATTCTGCCTGGCGCTTAGGCCGCACTTATCTCTGGAGCCCTGCCAACCTGGACAGGTGGCTCCGTTTTCTGAAGGTGGACACCTTGGTTACTGCGGTCATCAAGCATACCACCATTCTGGTCAAGGGTGGCACGGCTCTCCGGGACCAAATTGATCGCAAAGTCGAAGACCTCCTGAAGACAGCCTTTTCTTCATCGTCCCTAAGATTCCAAGTCTCCATCTGTGGTGGCTTGGCAGCACGTGCATTGCTGCGTTGGCTCCAGCTGCTCCCGGAGGACTTGGAATCACTGCATTCCTGGCAGATGCTTTCTATGACCTATTGCGTCTGTCTGCTCGGACCATTGCGGCCTCTACTGTTGCTCGGAGGTGGCTTTGGCTTGCCACTGGAATGTGGATGCTGCCTCGAAGGCATGTCTAGCCAGACTGCCCTTTAAGGGCAAGCTTTTGTTTGGGGAAGACCTCGACAAGCTGGTCAAAGATCTGGGCGAGATTAAACCGCAGCATTTGCCGGAGGATAAACCCAAGTTGGGATCTCGCTGTCCCCAGAGCGTGCAGGGCCCTTCTTCCTCTTACAGGTCATGCAACAGGAATATGCGCTGCTACTGCCCAGTTCGCTCCTCTTCATATTCGGCTAAAGTGGGCACTAAGCCTCAGTCCTTTCGGGGGGCTCATCGCAGGGACACTTTCCCCGCGATCAGCAAGTTCACAGGGGCCTCCAAGTCCTCCCGCTGACTGTCTCGGGGCTCATTCTGCGGGGCCACCTGTAGGCGGCCGTCTACGGTTCTACTCCTGCGAATGGGCCCGAATCACCTCGGACAAATGGGTTCTAGAAATTGTCACTCGGGTATTCTCTCGAGCTTACAAGACCCATCCTGCCCGCGTTCCTGGTCTCCCCATACCGGGCCCTGGCCAAGCAGGAAGCTATCTGGGAGTCTCTCCGGTGCCTTCTGCTGCTCCGGGCAGTCTGCCCCATCCCTCCGGCCAAGTCTGGTCCGGGTCACTATTCAATCTACTTCATCATTCCCAAGAAGGATGGCTCCTTTCGGCCGATCCTGGACTTGAAAGGGGTCAACAAGTGCCTATATGTGTTGCACTTTTGGATGGAGATGCTCCACTCGGTGTTTCAAGTGGTCAGGCCAGGCGAATTCCTGGCATCTCTTGACCTCACTGACCCCTATTTTCACATTCCCATCCAACCAGCGCATCAGCAATTCCTCCGCTTTGCGGTTCTAGGCCGTCACTTTCAATTCAGAGCTCTGCCATTTGGCCTGGCCACGGCTCCCTGCACTTTCACCAGTCATGGTAGTTGCGGCTGCCGCCCTCTGTCGCCAGGCATAAGGGTACATCCATACCTGGACGACTGGCTAATCCGAGCAAGATCTCATGGAGAGACGACCTTGGCGGTGGAGCACACGGTCACCTTCTTGGAGTACCTCAGCTGGATAATCGATCGGGCCAAGAGTTCCCTTCAGCCATTACAGTCGTTGGAGTTTCTGGGGGCCTGATTCGACACATGGGCAGGGTGTGCTTTCCTTTCTCAGGACAGGGCCAAGAAGCTCGGGTCCCAGCTCCTGCGGCTTGGGACTACTTGCAGATTCTTGGGTAAATGGTGGCCACCTTGGAGGTTATTCCATGGGCACAAGCGCACTTGCGCCCCCTTCAACAATCTCTCCTGTCCTGCTGGTCTCCCTGCTCCCAGGACTATCAGGTCCGGCTCCCTCTCCCATTGTCAGTGCACCGCTGCGAGGAGTCCCTTTGGAGACCCCGCAATGGGTGCCGGTCATCACTGATGCCAGTCTGGTGGGCTGGGGAGCTTATTCTCTAGGTCAAACGACACAGGGTTCGTGATCCACACAGGAGGCGTCCTGGCCAATCGATCGCCTCAAGGCTCGGGCGGTCCAGCTGGCGCTCCTTGCCTTCCATCCCATGCTTCGCGGGAAGGCAGTCTGCATTCTCTCAGACAACACCACTACAGTTGCCTACCTGAATCAGCAGGGGGGCACGAAGTGCCCAGGAGTGGCATGGGAAATTACCCTACTGTTCCCTTGGGCGGAGGGTGACGAATGTCTGCGCAGATATTCTCATTCACCATCGCCTGGATCCCGGCAAGTGGGAACTCTCCCCGGGGGCCTTCTAGAGGATTGTGAGTTGCTGGGGCTGGCCAGCAGTGGACCTGATGGCCACTGCCTCACGCCAAGGCATTATTTTACAGCCACCGCAGGGAACCAAAATCACAGGGACCTGATGTCCTAGTCTAGTTCTGGCCTCCAGACCGCCTGCTGTATGTCTTTCTGCCATAGCTGCTGGTAGGTAGGACCCTCAGGTGCATTGAGACACACGCCAGCAGGGTCGGCTTGGTGGCGCCAGACTGGCCATGGCAGCCCTGATATGCCGACCTAGTTCGTCTCTCCTTAGCAGCTGTACTGCCTCTCAGCGCCCGCAGGGGACTTCTCAGGCAGGGGCCAATCATAATGGATGACCCGGCTCCTTACTTGTTTACAACCTGGCTATTGAGTGGAGCCGCTTGACTCGGAAGGGCTATTCATCTCAGGTGGTGGCTACCCTCCTAATGGCACGGCGACTGTCTACGTCGTGGGCCTATGGTAAGGTGTGTGCGCCACACAGTGTCCCCCTGGAAGGCGCAGGTGCCTGACATTCTAGCCTTCCTTCAGGACGGGTTTGATCAGGGGCTGGCGCTCGGTTCTTTGAGCGTTCAAATAGCAGCAATCACTTGTTTCCAAGGGCCTCTTCGTGGTCATTCCCTTGCTTCGCATCCCGATCTGGTTCATTTCCTGTGGGGGTGTGGACCTTACACCCCCCCATATGCTCCATAGTACCACCTTGGGAACTTCCATTGGTGCTTAGGGTCCTCACCAGGACCCCCTTTGAGCCGCTCCAGCAGGCATCTCTGAAAGATCTGACCCTTAATACTGTCTTCTTGGTAGCGGTCACGTCTGCTAGACACATTTCTGAGCTTCAAGCTCTCTCTTGCCTGGACCCCTTCTTGGTATTTTCCCTGGAGGGCGTCACGATTTGTCTAGTCCCCTCGTTTTTGCTTAAAGTCTTGTCCGTCTTCCATGTCAATCAGCCAGTCATCCTTCCCTCGTTCATGGGAAGGGCATCAGGGACTCTCACAGCCTGTATTTACTAGATGTTGGCAGGATGTTGTGCCACTACCTCAAGGTCACTAATAGCTTTCGGCTCTCCGATCACCTCTTTGTGCTTTTTGGGGGCCGCCACAAGGGGGTAGCTGCATCTAAAGCTACCATTGCCTAATGGATCAAGCAGGCCATTAAGTCTGCTTACATTCTCCAGAATAAGCCGGCACCCTTGGGGCTCCGAGCTCATTCCATTAGGGCTCAGGCGGCAACTTAGGCAGAAGGAGCGCAGGTTGCCCCGCTGGAGATCTGCAGGGCCGCTACCTGGTTTTCGCTCTCTACCTTTATCAGGCACTATCGCTTGGACCTCCGCGTACAGGAAGTGGCTCATTTTGAGGCTAGTGTTTGGGCTGCCGCTTTTGCTTCCCGCCCGGAGGGGATATAGCTCTGGTACTCCCCATTTGTCTGGACTGGTTTAGCAGGCTGCACTGGAAGGATAAATTTTACTTACCATTAATTTTCCTTTCCTGCTATCCCTGCCAGACTAGTCCAGAATGCTCCCCGTTACTGTTTTTGTTTGACCTGGCCATGTCAGTGCCTAAGAGTCCACTGGCTTAGCCGGCAGTTTGGCGGGTCTCTCCATTACATACGTTGGCGTTTCACCATGTATATAGTTGTTTCCTGTTGCTGCTGTTTTCTCATTTCACAAATCCAGACCACTCTGCTTTTTACGGTATACTGAAGCTCACCCCTAGGGGTACAGGTTTATCTAGCAGGGGTGATGTCACTAAGCTTCTAGAATTTTCTGTCTTATCTGCTTACAGGGGGACACTACCCATTTGTCTGGACTGGTCTAGCAGGGATACAGGAAATGAAAATTAACGGCAAGTAAAATTTCTCCTTATAACAAAATAGAAAGAATATGGCAGCACTATGAACCTGACAAGAAAAGGCCGCCCACCAAAACTCACAGACCTGGCAAGGAGGGTATTAATCTGAGATGCTAGAAAGACACCAAGGATAACACTGAAGGAGTTGCAAAGATCCATAGCAGAGATGGGAGTATCTGTCCATAGGACCACTTTAAGCCATACATTCCACAGTGGGGCTTTATAGAAGAGTGGTCAGAAAAAAGCCATTGCTTAAAGAAAGAAAGAAGAAAACACGTTTGGAATTTGCTCAACAGCATGTGGCGGACCCCCCCAAACACATGGAAGAAGGTTCTCTGGTCACATGAGATGAAAACTGAACTTTTGGTCATCATGGGAAACGCCATGTGTGGCGCAAACCCAGCACTTCCCATCACCCCGAGAACACCATTCCCACAGTGAAACATGGTGGTGGCAGCATCATGCTGTGGGGATGTTTTTCATTGGCAGGGACAGGAAAACTGGTCAGGATTGAAGAACGATGAATGGCACTAAATACAGGACAATTCTTGAGGAAAACCTGTTTCAATCTGCCAGAGATTTGAGACTGGGATGGAGGTTTACCTTCCAGCAGGACAATGACCTTAAACAAACTGCTAAAGCTGGTTTAATGGGAAACATTTAAATGTCTCGGAATGGCCTAGTCAAAGCCCAGACCTCAATCCAATGAGAATCCATGGCATTACTTGAAGATTGCTGTACGCCAATGCAACCCATCTAACTTGAAGGAATTGGAGCAGTTTTACCTTAAGGAATGGGTGAAACTCCCAGTGGCTAGATGTGCTAAGCTAATAGAGACATACTCCAAGAGACTTGCAGCTGTAATTGCAGCAAAAGGTGGCTCTACAACATATTGACTTGGGGGGGGGGGTGAATACATATGCACACTCCTGCTTTCAGGTTTTGTTTTTTTTTGCTTTAATTATTGTTTGTGTCACAATAAAGGCTATTTTGCACCTTCAAAGTCTTAGGCATGTTATGTATATCACATGGTGCTAACCCCCAAAACTCCATTTTAATTCCAGGTTGTAATGCGACAAAACAGGACAAACACAGAGGGGGTGAATACTTTTCCAATGCACTGTAGATAAGGCCCTTCTGCAATATCACTAACAAAGATGTTAAAAAGAATCAGACCGAAGATGGCAGCATGTGGCATCTAGGCTCCTGACCTCTGTTTCAGATGGATCGCAAGAGGAAGGGGAAGCACGGACTGTTACCCCAGGCAGCCGCGCTGACCTTGACTCCGGTTTCTGGTCCATTAGATTCCTTTTTCCAACATCAGAAGCCGCGGTCAGCATCAGGGGATGAAAGCTTGGCTGTAGGACGCTTGGAGCAGGGTAGCTTGGCGTCTCCTTTGAGCAGCGACCTTACGCTCCCGGAAGCACATCGGTCCTCGAAGCAGCTGTGCCTGGATCTTGCTCGTGGCAGTGCGGAGGTCTTGGTCTCTCCAAAGTTGGGGGTTCCTTGGTCCTCTCTGAGGTTGCCTCTACCCAACATGACAGAGGTTGGTGTTTCTCTGCAGGAGCAGCAGTCTGGGTTGGTTCTCGAGAGTGGGAGCTCTGCAGCGGCAATTGGTAACGATGCCAGAAACCACCCCCTTGGACCCGCAGAGTCTTCCCAAGTGTGCAGTGTGGGGCTGGTGTTTCTTTTTCTCTACAGTGTCCTGAACACTTCACTCTGGAAACTATTTGGTCAGCTATAAATCATCTTGGAGAACTTTTATGTCTCAGATTTTGGGAATTCAAGGTCAGGTTGTATCTAACACTACAAGTTTGGCACAAATCGGTGCAGGATTGGAGTCTAATGAAAACTAAGGTGGAAGATGTTACTGAAAGGACTTTACATTTGGAGACTTTGTCTGATATATTTATTTAACCAGTTGAAAGTTAGGTTGGAGCAGCTAGATAATTATACTAAGCTTGCCAATCTTTGTTTGGTTAATTTTCCTTGCTCCCCTGTTATTTCAGCTAGGGAAATGTTTAAACAATATCTGGTAGAAATCTTGGGAGTTTCTGGGGACTCATGTCCTCCTATTGTAAAGATTTATTACCTCCTTTATTACCTATTTAGCGCGTTGAAATTTTTGAGAAGATCTTTGAAGAGGTAGATCGAGGATGTGTTTGGGAAATTAAACCCCTGATGAGGCAGCTTGGCAGTGAAGCGTAGCAGCGCTGAGACGCGTTGGGCATGTTTGAGATGGGCACATATCCTTTATTTTTCGAGTCATAAGTTGATTAAAAGCAACAATAGTGGTCACTGATGCAAAATAGAGCATTCTGGTCGACGCCATATGAAGACCGCAGCTCTTATAAGTCTGAGACCTGTTGCTTTAAATCATAGTTTAATCATGTATTGAATGAATGGGAACATGTAGTAACTGAATTTCTTGAGATAATATTGGAGCAATATTTCATACTTACAGCTCAACTATATTGTATCAGACCAAAGGCCCATAGAGCCCAGCATCCCATCTCAATGGTGGCCAATCAAGGCCACGAGTATCTGGCATGATTCCAAGCAGTAGCCCATTTCTTGCACCTCCCACCCAGAGATAAACAATGTTTTTTCCAGTTTATAGGGCTAATAATTGTTTATGGACTTTTACTCTTGTAAGCTGTGGAACCCCTTTGTTAACCACCATATCCATAGCTTTCAGCAGCAAATTCCACAGCTTAAGTGAGAATGGGTGGAAAAAAAACCCTTCAATGTTTTTTTTTAATGCGTTACTTATTAGCTTCATGTAGTGTTATACGAGTTATTGTCTTATACTATTTGAAAATAAGAACTAACCATTCCCTTTTCTATCTTGCTCATAATTTTAAGCCAGTTCCCAGTCCATCACACATTGCCTTCTTTTGGGGATTTGGGAGTGGTGTTTTGTTACATCCTGATTCGTATGCTTGTTTTCAGGTAGCAAGGATGCGGAAGAGAGGGGGGTGGCTTTAATCTCCCATAAGAAGTGGGTGGTGCATCAGCAGAGTTGGGAAACCCTGCAAAATTGTGAGGATTTGTTGGTGGAGTTGCAGGGAAAGGGGAAGGTAAGATTGCTATTGCTGTACTACCCTCTGAACAATGTGGGGAGGTTGGAGATAGGATTGCACTGGTGAGGTTGGATTATCAGGAGATGATAGCGTTGGGAGATTTTAACTTGGTGAGTCCTAATGGTTCACTGCAGTTTTTTCAGTCCCTGATGTTGGATATGGGATTGGTGCAATTGGTATGTGGGCCTACGCATTGTAGGGGTAATATGTTGGACTGGATTTTTTGGATCCACGGGTTTGGTGGAACAGTTGAGGTGTTGGTGGTGCGTGAGGGGTTATGGGTCCCTTGGTCTTTCCATTTTCTGATTTCTTTAGTTTTTCTTGGGGACGGGGGGGAGGGGGATAGGCGGAATGTTGAGTTGATCCGTTGGCGGATTGGGACGATTGGCAAAACTAGATTATGGTCAGATGCTTTAAGTCACAGATTTGAGTTGTTAGGGGGCCCTGTGGAAGGCCACGTGCAGAACCGGGTGGAAGCTTTGCAGGGGGCCTTGGAGAATGCCCCATAAGATTTGTGTTCAAGTGAATAAGTTGTGTAATCGAGCTTGGTTCTCAGCAGAGTTGCGAGACATTAAGCAGGAGCTGTGCTAGTTGGAGCACTGCTGGTGGAAATCGGGCCAGGGTAAAGATAGACAAATTTGGCGATGCAAAGCAAACGAACAATCGGTACCATTTCCAAGAGGCGAAGTAGGGTGTATGCTCCGTGCAGATTTTGGCAGCCAAGATAAATCACAGAAAGTGTTTCGTGTCGTCCGTCAGCCGCTGGGTCAGGGTCGGGATGGGGGGGGTAGACAGGTAGGGGTTGGGGATGTTTTAGATGTGGAAACAGTGGCAGATTATTTCATCAAGAAGGTGGGGGGTTGAGGGTTATGGGAAAAGGAGAACTAGGAAAGGTAGTGGAGGTGAGTGTGAAGTTGAAGTGGACCTCCTTCTCACTGTTGACAAAGGAGGCCTTACGCATGCTGCTCAGGGGCTGCATCGCACATAGATGGCATTTAGACCTTGTCCCAGGGCAGCTGTTGAGGAAGGTCCCAGATGAAATTTTATGCTGGATGACAGATTTGATTAATACCTCTCTGAGCTAGGGATGTTATCCACTGGGTCTAACGGAGGCTATGGTGACCCCATTCCCAAAAAAAGGGAATGGCCTCGACTGTGCTAACCTATGTCCCATTTCTTCCCTGTCGAGTTTTGTTAAGATTGTGAAAAAGGCGGTTTTGCAACAACTGACTGAATTTGTGTCTAAGGAGGGTGTGCTTGATTGAGGACAAGCGGCTTTCCGGATAGGCTCCAGTACAAAGTCTCTGGTGGTGTTTGTCATGGTTCTCTTGGGCAGGGCAAGGGATGAGGGGAAGGCAGCTTTGGTGGTGATGCTGGATTTATCTGTGGCTTTTGATCTTGTCATTTGGGACATTTTATTGGCAAGGTGTGGTGCTTTGGGTATAGAGGGTGTTGTTCTGCAGTGGATGGCTTCGTTTTTGTCTAAGCGGCGACTCAGGGTGCGGTGGGGACAATAACCATCGGTGGTGTGGAACCTGGTGTGTGGGGTCCTGCAGGGATCTGTATTATCCCCGGTTTTGTTTAATATTTTAATGAGTCTGGTGTGCATTATTTGCAGTAAATATGGATTTCCTGGCTTTCTTTATGCTGACAACATACAATTGCTAGTAGTGTTGGATGAGGCTGGAATGCTACAGCGGGCTAACCGGTGTCTGGAGGAAGTAGCAATTTGGTCCTGAATGTAGGGAAGTCAGAAGCGTTGGTATGTGGGTTGGGTTGCTGGCAAACACCCTAACAAAGCAGGCTCAATTGCAGGAGTCCATTTAGACTGGAAACCAGTGATTCGGGATCTGGGGGTTTTGCTCAATGCTGAACTGTCCCTGCAGATGCAGATATCACAGGTGGTACAGCTGGCTTATAGTAAGTTGAGATTGGTGCGGCAACTCTGTCGATTTTTGAACAGGGAGACTATGCACTTTTTAGTCCATGTACTTGTGCTATCCACCCTGGACTACTGTAACTCTCTGTATGTGGGTTTACCATCTTAATTGCTTCAGAAGCTGCAAGTAGTTCAAAATTTGACAGCCTGGGTGATATGGGGATTAGGTAGGCAGGGCCCCTATGTTGGGTGTGCTTTGGCAGTTGCACTGGTTGCCTATTCGACAATGGTGCATTTTTAAATTACTGGAGCAGGGGGAACACCCCAAAAAAAAGGGCATGGGGAAGCGCGACATGCATGGAGTGGCAGGTGCACCTACTCTTGCCACCTTGCTGTGCAGACTAAATGGACCATGCTGGTCTTTATCTGCCGTTATATACTATGTTACTATGCATGGTTCTGACCTTTAAGGTATTGCTGGGTTTAGAGCAGAGTTATCTGCAGGGTTCAGTGATGTGGTACCAACCCGGGAGGGCTTTGCGCTTCACTCAGGCACAGCTTTTGACTGTACCTGGGTTTGCTCAGGAGTGCTTGCTCTGGTGGTGGGCACATGTTTTCTCAGTTGCAACTCCAACCTGGTGGAATACTCTGTCAGAGGTTTTGCAGAAGGAAACGGACTTGTCTTTTGTAAGGTTTTGCAAACTTTTATGTTCCCGCCTTAGTGCAACAGTAGGCAGTGGAGGGTAGCAGCCAGCAGTTCATAGAAGTTGTGGTGTGTTGGAGGTCTTGTATTGGGAAGGGGGGGGGGGGGTTGGGTTGGTATTTGTATTTCTTGTGTTTTATCTTGTTGTAAACCACCTTCAATGCTGGAGCATATGGCAGTCTAAAAAATATTTTAAAATAAATAAACACATTTTTTTTATTTACTGAGCCTTCTTCCATGAGGTATTTTACACTATATCAAAAGCTCACAAGTTTAAGACTTAAAAAAAAGTAACAGATTGGTAAGGCAAAACATACTTTTGCTAAATCTATGCTGGCTTAAGCCATGTCTGTCCTTATGATCAGTAATTTTCTTTTTCAGAATAACTTATACCATGATGCCCATCAATGACATCAGATTCACTGGACTTCAGTTTTCCAAATCATCGCTGGAGCCCTTTTAGAGGTTAGCATTACACCTGCCATCCTCCAATCCTCAGATACTGTAGCTAGTTTTAATTAAAAAAATTAAGAGGTCTGCAATTTCATTTTTGAATTTTTTCAGTTTAGAAGTTATACCATCCAATCCTGGCAAAGCGTTACTCTTTGGTTTGTCAGTTTGCTCCAACATAGCAACCAGGTTCACCATGATTTGCTTCTGTTCTTGAGTCATCACCATCAAAGAGGGTTTCTGGTATGGGTCTCTCCCCAACATCCTCCTTCATAAACACTGAAGTAAATAATTAATTTCATTTTCCCTGCTTTGGCCAAGAGAGATAAGAATACTCGAGGACATCTCACAGTTCAACTGATTTCCTCACATTTTTTAAACTTCAAATGTTTTTTGTTGTTAAGTGCAGTCGAGTCGAAGTCGACTCATGGCGACCCTCTGGATAGCTATCCTAAATTGTGTTTGGTCTTGAGTCAGGCAGCTCATTGTTGACAGACTGGTATGCGTAGCTGCTGCTATTGTATCGATCCATCTCATTGCTGGCCTTCCTCTTTTGCGCCGACCTATCTTGCCAAGCATGATGTCTTTCTCTAATGATCTCTCTCTTCGCATGTGTCCAAAGTATGAAAGTCGAAGTCTTGTCATCTGAGCTTCTAAAGAAAGCTTAGGTTTGATCTCCTCTAGTACCGACTGGTTTGTTCTTCAGGCAGTCCATGGTATACACAGTATGTGCCAACAGCACCATAATTCAAAGGCATCAATTTTCTTCTGTCTATCTTTTTCACTGTCCAGCTTTCACATCCATATGATGTTATTGAAAATACCATGGCTTGAACAAGTCGAATCTTTGTATGGAGAGAGACATCTCTGCTGTTGAGGATTTTATCTAGGTCTTTCATAGCCATTCTGCCAAGAGCAGTGCGTCATCTGATTTCTTGACTGCTTGTTGCTTCTTTATTGATAGTTGATCCAAGTAGGTTAAAGTTGTTCACGATTTCAATTTCTTCTCCTTCAACGATGAACCTGTTGATTATGCCAGTTGTCATGATCTTTGTCTTCTTTACATTAAGGTGCAGGCCCACTTTGAGACTATGTTCTTTGATTGTGAGAAGCAAATGCTTCAGATCATCTTCACTTTCAGCCAGTAATGTCGTATCAGCAGCATAGCGAAGGTTGTTGAGTCTTCCACCAATCTTCACACCTCTGTTGTCTTCATACAATCCTGCTTCACTGATGATTTGTTCTGCATATAAATTAAACAGGTAGGGGGAAAGTATGCAGTCTTGTCTTACACCTTTGCTTATTTTAAACCATTCTGTTTCTCCTTGTTCCGTTCAAATTGCTGCTTCTTGATCAATGTACAGATTGTGCAAGAGTACGATCAGGTGTTCTTGTATACCCATGCTTCTTAATGTGGCCCAGAGTTTCTCATGGTTTACACAGTCAGAAGCCTTGCTATAGTCGATAAAGCACAAATAGATATCCTTTTGGTATTCTTTAGTCTGCTCCTTGTGCGAGTTCCTTGCAGCGAGGGTCGGGGCGGCAGTTCCAGGGCTTTTGTTTCTGCCACGTCCTCTTCTGTCGCTTCTTATTTACTAACCCCGCTCTCCAAGATCACCGCTTTTCCTTACTCGTCCCCATACGTTTCCCCTCCCAGTGTTTGGTTCCCTGCGCTTCTTGGCTCTCTGTTACTGTTCTTATCTTTGTTCATGGCTGCTATCCCTGTCCACTGGGGCTGGTGCCCTGCGGCACCGGTCGTTGCTCCCTCTGGTCCATTTGCTCGCCAGCTCTCGCACCTTATCTATTGCCCACGTGCTCCATCCTCCCCTCCCTCTCCCCCTCCCTTGTATTCTTACAATTCGCGCTTCTGAACTGCCATTCCATTCGCGCTAAATCTCCTCTGGTCCATGATTTGATCACGTTACATAACCTGGACATCTTTTTTCTGACTGAAACCTGGTTAAAGGAAGGAGACGAACCCCTCCTTAACCGTTGCCTTCTGCAGGCTATTCTTTCTTCTCCACATCCCGCCGGGGCAGAAGCGGTGGGGGTGTGGCTATTGTCTATCGCTCCTCCCTTCATCTTTCTGAGTTCGCCTCCTCCCCTTCCCTGCTCTACCCAGAGTCCCTGCTTGTGCAGTTGGCTTCCTCTGCCTCTCCGTATTACTTTCTCCTTATCTATGCCCCACCCTCTCTCTCCATCTCCTCCTGGGATTCACTGTTGGCCACCATATCTGAGGTCTCGTTGCTTTATCCCCACCTCCTAATTCTAGGTGACTTTAATGTTCATGCCGATTCCCCCTCTTCGGTAAGGGATTCCACTTTCCTTACTTTTCTGTCTGACCTTTCCCTTCGTCAATCTGTCTCTTTCCCTACTCACATTGCCGGCCATTCCCTCGACCTTCTTATTACTTCCGCTTCCTTCCCTTTCCCTCTTTCCTCACTGTCTTCCTTCCCCCTTCCCTGGTCTGACCATCACTGCCTTTTGTTTTCTGTCCCCGCTCCCCCTCTGGTCCCGCTTCCTTCTTCAAGCCTCTGTTCTGCGACATCACTCACTCGTAAGATCACTGCAGACACTCTTCTTCAATTTCCATCTCCTGCCAGTTTGTTCCCCGCAAACTTTGAGTCTCTCTCTGTTGATGCCCAGGCCCATTGTTGGAATTCCTCGCTCTCAACTGCCTTGGACTCTGTTGCTCCTCTCCGCCCCCATCCCCGCCCCCGCCATTGCCCACGTCATCCCTGGTTTCACCCCGGTCTTATTCTACACCGCAGATACCTCCGCCGGGAAGAACGTCTCTGGCGAAAGCATCCTTCCCCCGCTAATCTGTCAGGTTTTCACCTCTGTCACCGTCACTATCGCTCCCTTCTCCACACTGCAAAGCGTGATTATTACTCCAATCTTATTTCTTCCTCCTCAAATTCTTCACGCCGCTTGTATTCTATTCTGCATTCTCTCACTGCGTCTCACTCTGCCTCCTCCCCCGCTCCCCCTCCTGCTTCTTCCTTCCTGATCCCTCCTCTCTTGCCACCTTCTTTGTCACTAAGGTTGACACCCTTCGTCAGTCCTTCCCTTCGTGTCCCCCTCCCCTCTCTCCTCCTGCTGTGCTCTCTCCTCCTTCCTTCCAATCCCCATCCCATTCCACTCCACTCCTGTGTTGTCTCATTCCTGGTCCTCTTTTGAGATGATCACGCCCACTGTTCTTCAAAAAACCTCTCTCTCTATTCGTAAAACCACCTGTTCGGCTGATCCCATCCCATCCTCCTGGCTTCTAGAACCCTCTCTAGCTCTTTCTCCGTATATTCTTTCTTTGTTTAATTCCAGTCTGTCCTCTGGCATCTTTCCCTCAGGCTGGAAACACGCCATTGTCCGTCCCATCCTAAAGTCCCGTTCTTCTGATCCTTCTGTTCCTAGCTGGCGCCCTGTTTCTAATCTCTCTTTTCTCTCTAAATTCCTTGAGAAGCTGGTCTTTATTCAACTTTCCTCTCACCTTGAAGCCTCCCTCACTCTCCACCCCCGTCAATCTGGTTTTCGTCCTGCCCATAGCACTGAAACTGTTCTTCTTTCCCTTCTTAATGAACTTCACGCCGCTCACGATCGTGGTCTCTATACTTTGGCTGTTTCTCTTGACCTCTCTGCTGCTTTCGACTTAGTGGATCACCGCACCCTCCTCACACGTCTTCGGGAAGCAGGTCTTTCTGGTGTGGTTCTCCAGTGGTTTCATTCTTTTCTTTCTTGTCGTTCCTTCTCTGTAGTTTCCGGGTCCTCTTCCTCTGCCCCCACTCCCCTCACTTGTGGGTTCCCCAAGGGTCTGTTCTTGCTCCACTTCTTTTCAATGTTTTCTTAGCTCCTCTTGCCCTTCAAATCCAACAGTTTGGCATCTCCGCGTATTATTACGCGGACGACATCTTTCTTCTGCTTCACACTAACTCCCTCTCTCCTGACATCATCCCTCTTAATCACTGTCTTGCTGCTATCGCTTCCTGGTTTTCTACTAATTTCCTCCATGTGAATCCCTCTAAGTCCCATGCCATCCGGTTTACGTTTGGGGGTCCCTCCCCCACTTGTGCCCCTTCCTTCTCCTCAGTTTATTCCTCTTGTTTCTTCACTTCGCTATCTGGGTGTTATTCTTGATTCCTCTCTTTCTTTCAAGGATCACATTTCTTCTATCATTCAGCGTTCTTTTTTTTCCCTTAGGCAACTTCATTCTGTCCGCCCTTTCCTTTCATCCCCTGCCCTGGCCACTCTTCTTCTTTCCCTCGTGATGTCTCGTCTTGACTATTGTAATGTCTCCCTTGCTGGTTTGCCCCAACTCCAATTGTCTCGTCTTCAACGTGTTCAAAACTCTGCTATTCGTCTCCTAGCTCATGCCTCTCGTTTCGACCATGTTACCCCACTTCTTCTTCACCACCATTGGTTGCCTATCTCCTTTCGTGTCCAATATAAAATTCTTATTCTTACTCACAAGGCTGTTCGCACTGGCTCCCCCTCTTATCTTGCAGATCAGATACATTTCCGTCCCCCGTCCCCCCACCGCTTGCTTCGCGCCATTCACACAAATCGTATGGTTCTCCCCTCTCCCTCTCAGGCCCATCTTGTCTCTACTCGTTCCTCTGCTTTCTATTTCTTGGCCCCAAGCCTTTGGAACTCGCTCCCCCCCTCGCTCCGTGCCGAAGAATCCTACCAATCCTTTAAATCTCAACTCAAGACCCATCTCTTCAGTCTAGCGTTTGACCTTCCGTCCCTGGTTTCCCCTTCCCCCTCCGTTACCCCCTCCGGTGTTGAGCGGTATAACAAATTTTAATAAACAAACATTTTCAAGGATCCATCTCACATCCACAATGTCGTCTCTCGTTCCTTGCCTTTTCCTGAACCCTGCTTGCACTTCAGGTAGTTCTTGTTCCAGGTATGGCTGTAGTCTTTTGAAGGTTTAAGGTTTAAGGTTTAAGGTTTAATAATTTGATAAAAACCGCCTTTCAAAGCAATCAAGGCGGTGTACAATAATAAAATACATAAAAAGTCATAAAATACATAAATCACATAATACGTATAGACAGTACATAGTACATAAAAACTGTGACCAATGGTGAAACAGATAAAAAGTCATAAAATGTAAAAATCACAAAATACATATAAACAATACATAGTACATAAAAACGATGGCCAAAGCCAGAAAAGGAAAAAAGAAATGTACATATTTTATAAAGGACAGAAGAGTGAAAGTAGGGGAGCACAGGACAGGAAACAAAAGGCAGATAGATACAGTGGAAAAGAACTCACACAAATGGGGAGGGAACATTAAAGGCTATGGAGAACAGATGGGTTTTGAGATTTTGCTTAAAGATAGAGAATTGTGGTTCCAGACGGAGGGAGGAAGGGAGGGAGTTCCAGTGTGCGGGGCTAGCGAAGTAGAATGCAGATGAGCGTGTGAATTGGAGATGCTGGCATGTGGGATCAGAGCGATTGTGCGATAACTTCCACAGTCGGTTGGATCACCTTTCTTTAGTATTGATATAAACACAGATACTTTCCAGTCAGTTGGCCATGATGTTGTCTTCCATGTTTCTTGGCAGAGCCTTGTAAGTACGGTAACAGTTGCATCAGATTGCTGTAATACTTCTATGGGAAAGCTATCAATGCCTGGTGCTTTGTTCTTTGATAAGGCTTTCAATGCTGCTTCAAATTCTTTTTTTCATCACCAATGGTTCCTGATCATAAGGTACAGGTTGAAACAGCTGTTGGTCCACTTGATCTTTATCATATAAAAACTCTGTATATTCCTTCCACCTTTTCTTGATTTTCTCAGCATCATTCAACATAAAACCTTGAGCATCTTGTAACATTCCAATTCGAGGCTGGAACTTTTTCTTTAAACTCTCGTAGCTTTAGGAAAGCCGATCTTGTTCTTCCTCAAATAGTTTCTGCTTCTGTTTCCTTGCATGCGTCGTTGTAGTACTTTTCCTTGTCCTGTCTTACTGCACATTGAAATCTCTGTTGCATTCTGTTATTGTCTTTCTCTCTCCTCTGGCTTTAGCTTCTCTGCATTTCTGGGCAATTTTCAGAGTTTCTTCCGTCATCCATTTTGGCCGTTTTTGCTTTTTTACCTTTTGTAGAGACTTCTCACTTTCTTCCAACACAACCTTCTTGATGTAATTCCATAACTCTTCTGGAGCTCTGTCATTTGTATCTAAAGCAGCAAATCGATTTTGCAGGCAGTCTTTAAATTCCAGTGGTATATTCTCAAGGTCATATTTTGCTGCATTCATGAGTGATTTGCTCTTTTTCAACTTGTGATGTAGCAGGCTCTTATGAAGCAAGAGAAACTGATAGTGATCCGGTGGAGAGAGCCGGTACTGCAGGGGAATGCAGGATTTTCTCTGTTGAGAGGAAAAAAGAATGCAGAGCTAATCAGGAACCACTCCTCACTTCAAGGCAGGTGAGAAGCCAAGTCCCTTATTGGGCACGCCCAAGCAGGAGGCGGGCAGTGCAGTACTCAGCTAGCTTGTTAAAAACCCAGAAACAGTTAGACAAGAGGGAGGACCACCAGGAGAGGAACCAAGGAGACAAGCACCTGGACGAGGATAGGTCAGATGACCAGGAACAGGAACCGAGAGAGAGAGAACCACTAAGCAGCTGTGATCCAAGAAGGAGCAGACAGGAGCTGGGAGACTCAGGGGCAGAGAAAGATTTCTGGAAGCAGAAGAATTCTAAGGCACTGAGAGACCCCAAGGCTGCAGCTCAGGAGTTTAAAGGACCCAGAGGAACCTTGGAATAGGAGGCAAAGGGATAAGGAATTACCCTGGAAGAAGCCCAAGCACAAGGTATCTGGTGGGTATTCCAAAGGACATTTAAGTGATTTGCTTGCTAGTGTTGTATGTAAGAAAATAGCAAAGTTAGCTCACTGTTTGCTGTGATAAAAGAGCTTATTTGAAGTGAATAAGTGGAAGCATATTCTATGCAATTCAGGAGCAGTGCTATGATCAGAGTTTTCTGTTACCTTAATGAAAAGGAGATCACATGACAGGGGAATGTGATCAGTAATGGACATTCAGTCAAGCAGTGGAAAAAGCCTTAAGTTCAGTTTCTCAATCTTGTTTTGTGCCATATTATTTCATTGACGTCTGCTGCATTTGAACTGTGTAAGCGGGAAATAAACCTCACAAAAAAGAAGAAATATTCTTTGCCTTACCTTATCACTTGAGCACCAACACAACTACAACATTAACCCTCAAGGGCATTCAAGGCCAGCCCCTCCCTTAACCCTCAAGGTCCAGGGAGTGGGTGGGTGGCAAACTTTAGCTTGAGTTTGCATACTAGTAGTTGATGATCTGTACCACAGTCAGCTCCAGGTTTTGTCTTTGTTGATGTTATAGAACTTTTCCATCGTTGACTTCCACAGATGTAGTCAATTAGATTTTTATACAATCCATTGGGTGAAGTCCATGTGTACCGTCGCCACTTGTGTTGCTGGAAGGTGTTTGAGATGAATAGATTGTTGGTCTTGCAGAATTCTATCAGTCTTTCTCCAGCTTCATTTGTGTTGCCAAGTCCATATTTTCCAACTACTTTGCCTTATTCTTTGTTGCCAACTTTTGCGTTCCAGTCACCCATGACTATCAGGATATCCTGTTTGCATGTTCTGTCAATTTCAGCTTGTACTTGTTCATAGAACTCTTCAATTTCATTCTCTTCTGCAGCTGTTGTTGGGGCATATACTTGAATTATAGTTGTGTTGATAGGCATTCCTCGTAGACGAAGAGATTAAGCGTTTGCTGGCTGCATTGTATTTCATTACAGTTCTTGCAAGTTTCTTCTTTATTATAAATGCAACACCATTTCTTCTTTGTCTTTCATTTCCAGCATAGTAGACCATGTGATCAGCTGATGCAAAGTGCCCGATGCCAGTCCATTTCAGTTCGCTGACACCCAACAGATCAAGTTGTACACGTTCCATTTCATTCTTGACCACCTCCAACTTACCTTGGTTCATGCTTCGTACGTTCCATCTGTAAGACATCTTTACAGCTTCTGACTCTCATTTCATGCGCAGCTACATCAGCAATCAGACGTCCCGAGGGCTTTGATCCAACCACATCATAAATGCTGGCTTTACTCTGAGACGTCTTCAGCTCTTTCCCAGTAGTTAGTTGAGTGCCTTCCGACCTGAGGGTCTCATCTTCCAGCACTATAGCACAATTTGTTTTGTTGTAACTATCCATTGGGTTTTCATGGCAAAATACAGAAGTAGATTGCCAGGCCTTTCTTCCGCGCAGTTTAAGTTTGGTGTTGTTGCCATTGTCACAGAAATGTGATCCTCCGCCGTCAACACTATCCCATTCTGCTGCTGCCCAGATGGGTGGTTTGTCTTGGTCTGGCATCTCAGCTGAGACCTGTCCATTTTGGGAGACCCTGCCAGTAGTTAAACTACCGATAGTTTAGTTCTCAGCATCACTGATACACACAAGCCCTCACAGCACGACAAGCTGCAAACCAAGTGAGGGACTTCAAATGTACTAGAAAAAAAAATTTTTATTAGTTCTGGTTCACTGGCAAACTTCTCAGCTTTCCTATTTTTTCATCTGCATCCATTTTTCTTTTTTTTTTTTTTTTTTTTAAAGCTGCTCTTTTGGCATTAATAGTCATTTAATTTTCCTGAGGGTATTTTGGTTTTCTATCAACCTTTTCTAATGCATGGATTACATCTAGTCTGGGCTTCTAAGATGGTATTTTTAAACCATGTCCATGTCACATGCAAGCTTACTCTTCGCAAACCCTTTTTTTAGTTTCTTTTTAGATTAGGGCTGGTGTGCACATTGTGGGGACAAAATACCTGGATACTTTCAGGTGATACAGAAACACTGCACTAGAGCCCAGTGCTTAAAGCTCTAGCACAGGGTTTCATAGCATGATTTTAGAAACATAGAAATATGGCGGTAGAAAAAAGACCACATAACCTATCTAGTCTGCCCTTCCATATCAACTACAATACTCCCCTTTTTACCTTTAGAAATCCGCTGTGTTTGTCCCATGCTTTTTTGAATTCAGATACTGTCCTCGTGTCCACCACCTCCACTAGGAGAATATTCCACACATCTACCACTCTTTCCATAAAGAAATTTCTGCATATTACTCCTGAATCTACCCCCTTTCACTCATCCTATGCCCCCTCATAGCAGAGCTTGCCTTCGATTGAAAGAGACCCTCCTGTGCATTTATGCCATGGATATATTTCAATGTCTCCATCATATCGCACCTTTCCCCCAAAGTATACATATTAAGATCTTTACGTCTGTCCTCATATGTTTCATAACAAAGACCACTAACCATTTTAGTAGCCACCCTCTGCACCGAATCCAGCCTGCTTATATCCTTTTGAAGGTGCAGTCTCCAGAATTGCACACAATATTCCAGATGAGGTCACACCAGAGATTAATACAGAGGCATTATCACCTCCTTTTTTCTGCTGGTCATTCCTCTCCCTATACACCCAAGCATTCTTCTGGCTTTCACAATTGCCTCTTGTACCTGATTAGCTACTTAAGATCATCAGACACAATTATGCCCAGGTCCCGCTCTTCTTTTGATGACAGAAGTACCTCACCCCCTACATTGTACAGCTCCTTTGGATTTTTGCAGCCTAAATGCACAGCCATGCATTTTTTAGCATTAAACTTCAGCTGACAAATTCTATACCACTCTTCATGTTATCTACAACTTCCTGTGTGTATTGTAGATATTAGTATCCTCCGCAAACAAAACAAACCTTACCTGACAATCCTTCTGCAATATCACTACCAAAGATGTTAAACAGCATTGGACCAAGGACAGATCCCTTTGGAACACCACTGGTAACCTCCTCCTCAGAGTGAGCTCCATTTACCTGTACCCTTTGTCACCTCCCACTCAACCAATTTCTAACCCAATCAGTAACTTTAGGGTCCACCCCTAGGGTGCTCAGTTTGTTTATAAGTCACCTGTGTGGAACAGTGTCAAAGGCTTTACTGAAATCCAAATACACCACATCTAGTGCTCTTCCTTAGTCCAACTCCCTGGTCACCCCATCAAAGAAATCAATCAGATTTGTTTGACAAGACCTTCCTCTGGTGAATCTATGCTGCCTCAGATCCTGCAATCCCTTGGACTCCCGAAACCTCACTATTCTCTCCTTTAGTAGCTTTTCCAATAGTCTAACCTCTGTGGTTAGTAAATTAAACAGCCTGTAGTTCTCAAGGTCACCCTTATGTCTGCTTTTGTGTAAAGGGACCACATGGGCCTTTCTCCAGTCCTTTGGCACCACTCCAGACTCCAAAGAGGCATTGAAAAGGTCAGACAGTGGTACTGCTAGAACATCCCCAAGTTCCCTCAGTATTCTTGGATGTATCCCATTTGGACCAATGGTTTTGTCTACTTTTAGTTTAGCTAGTTCCTCATGAACACGGCTAACTCTTTGCACTAGAATACAATATTCAAATTATCCAGTGCAAAAAAAGGTCAGCATTAAACTGGCATGAGCACAGAAGTCGGCACAAGTTTGGCATGCTCTCCCAGAGAAACTTCCCCTCAGATAACATAAGAACATAAGATATGCCATACTGGGTCAGACCAAGGTCCATCAAGCCCAGTATTCTGTTTCCAACAGTGGCCAATCTAGGTCATACGTACCTAGCAGTTTCCCCAAGGGACACAGGTTCCACAATGCTTGTATTGGTTCAAGCATTGATATCCTGGGTCCCTTCTTAATAATGGTTTATGGACCTTTCCTCCAGGAACTTGTCCAAACCTTTTTTAAACCCAGCTACACTAACAGCCTTTACTACATCCTCCGGTAACAAATTCCAGGTTTGATTACACGTTGAGTGAAAAAATATTTTATTTTATTAGTCTTAAATAGTTTACCCTGTAGCTTCATTGCATGTCCCCTAGTCTTTCTATATTCTGATAAGGTAAACAATCGATCTACGTTTACCCGTTCCACTCCGTTCATTAATTTATAGACTTCTATCATATCTCCCCTCAGCCGTCTCTTTTCCAGGTTAAAGAGCCCCAACCTTGTTAGCCTTTCTTCATAGGAGTAGCCTTCCATCCCCTTTACCATTTTGGTGGCTCTTCTCTGAACCTTTTCTAAAATCGCTATATCCTTTTTAAGATACGGCGACCAGAATTGCACACAATATTCAAGGTGCGGTCTCACCATGGAACGATATAGAGGCATTATAATATCTTTTGTTTTATTTTCCATTCCTTTCCTTATCATACCTAGCATTCTATTTGCTCTCTTGGCCGCCGCTGCACACTGGGCCGAGGGTTTTAACATGGTATCCACAAGGACGCCTAAATCTTTTTCTTGGGTGGTGGTTCCTAATGTGGAACCTTGCATCGTGTAACCATAGTTTGGGTTGTTCTTCCCTAGGTGCATAACCTTGCACTTCTCCACATTAAATTTCATCTGCCATTTTGATGCCCAGTCTTCCAATTTATCAAGATCCTCTTGCAATTTTCCACAATCCTCCTGGGTTTTAACAACTTTAAATAGTTTTGTCTCATCAGCAAATTTGATAACCTCACTCGTTATTCCACTTTCCAGGTCATTTATGAATATGTCAAAAAGCAGCGGACCCAGCACAGATCCCTGGGGTACACCACTATTCACCTTTCTCCATTGGGAAAATTGGCCATTTAGCCCTACCCTCTGCTTTCTATCTTTTAACCAGTTCCTGATCCACAGTAGTACACTGCCTCCTATCCCATGACTCTTTAGTTTTGCCAAAAGTCTCTCATGAGGGACCTTGTCAAAGGCTTTCTGAAAGTCCAGATACACAATATCAACCGACTCACCTTTGTCCACCTGTTTATTCACTCCTTCAAAAAAACATAACAGATTAGTAAGACAAGATCTTCCTTGTCTAAAGCCATGTTGGCTGTCTCCCATTAGGTCATGACTATCTATATGCTGAGTAATTTTATTCTTTATGATGGTTTCTACCATTTTTCCCTCAATGCCATCAGCATACTGTCAGAGGTCCAGTGCTCCCCTCTGGACACCGATCTCCCGACAGAAACAAAGTCCCCAGCGGCCTCGATCCCCCATCCACCCACTAAAAAAAAATCCCTGTTGGCCCAGTGGACACAATCCCCCCACCCAATAACAAAAATCCCTGGTGGCCCACAAACCCCCCTCCAGATAATCTTTAATCTGGAACGGGTGCGTTGTCCATATGCTCCTGCCCATGCACCACCATCTTGAAAAACAGCAGCACCTAACTCCGTGCAGTGTATTCTGGGATGCAGTGGGCGGGGTCAGACTGCAATATAAAGCATGCCTGACACCACCCAGTGTATCCAAGAATGTACTGTGTGGGTCCAGATGTCACCATTTTTCAATATGGCGGTAGCGCAGGGGCAATACTCCCGCTCCAGATTAAAGGTGCTGGGAGAGGGGGGGGGTTCAGGGTTCCTGGGCCACACCAGGGATTTTTTTTTATTGAATGGAGAGATCAGGGCCTCTGGGCCACTTTTTCGGGTGGGTGGGGATTGGTGCCACTGGGGATTTGGTTTCTGTCCGGGGGAGGGGGGGTGGTAACAGTATTCTGATGGCAGCGGGGGCCTTCCAGGATGCCTGGATCATCTGAGGTGATGTGTCAAACTTTACTTAAGATGACACTTTTGCCCCCAACTGGAACTTTATGCCTGTCGAAGCTGGCATAAAGATCTAGCATTTCAGCACAGTTTTTTTTGTTTTTTTTTTACATCAGGCGCAATTACTTATGGAGCGATTTGCATGCCTAGTGCGCTGCAGTTTAGTGCAGTTTCTTTTTTGTTTTTTTCATTTGCTAAGTTGCTTTCTGCATCGGCGAGCAAGCGTGGGAAAAGCACCAGAAAGTG
The DNA here is from genome assembly GCA_033557465.1 of Ichthyophis bannanicus. Taxonomy (NCBI): domain Eukaryota; kingdom Metazoa; phylum Chordata; class Amphibia; order Gymnophiona; family Ichthyophiidae; genus Ichthyophis; species Ichthyophis bannanicus. Next base: position 314,177,296 of record CM066039.1, on the reverse strand, counting down.
CTACACTAAGCTCTTCTGCAGCGGCCCATTTGTGCATGCACTAACAGCTGCAAGCATGTCAGAGTAGCTACATGATTTCAAAGTTGAATCGCTGCATGTACTTCCCTCCCCTACCCCTACAAAAGGGCAGCAACAATCAAATGTATTTACATTTGAGAAAAACATGTTTGCCCATCCAGCATTTATTTGGCCCAAAGAGAGAAAAACACACACACACAAATAATACAAAATGTGAAAATATTTCAAACAGAGCATGTGAAAAAATAAATTTTCCCCTGGCTCATAAAAATTTGGCTGGCATCATAGTTTTCTAAGCACTTTTCCACTCCTGCATCATGTTTGCTCTTCACATTTACACATTATAAAACATAGCTTTAATATATTGGTTTTATGGATACTGTTAAAGCTGAGAAAATTAGAGCATGTTGACAGAGTGCATCTTCACCTCCTAAGCTCCATTCAGAAATGCACACCAGTACAATTTAAAAAAAAAAATCGAATTCCAAGTAAGAGGTGGTCATTTTTTTTCTGGTTTAAAGAATCCAAATCTTCCTGTTACACTAAACAGATTTATCCAGAGAACCTTTGTCTATCAGCAACTTCCACTTCTAGAAACAGACATCAGAGGAACAGAAAAAAGGAAGGAAAACAAAATTCTACATGTTAAGTACCCATCTTACAATTTGACAGGCATTACAGTCAAAGATTAACAGCCTGACTAAGATTTACAAGCAGGTGTTATGTTCTCATCATACATTTATACCCAATCATAAAAATATCTGATAAGTAATAATGGAATTACCCCAAAGTCTTGGGGTCCATGTTAGACAACTGGCACATGATTGAAAATCTAGCACAGTCAGCAAGAATCAGAACAGCTGGGTTACTTTCTGAAGTACCAATGAAGGAACTAAGAAAAAAAACCAGGCAATGTCACACTGTCCTACTCATCTAGGACATCAGTACGCACACACCTGATCCTGTCTGAAATAAACACTGCCAAAAATAAGCACTGGAGAGAGTCCTGAGGGAGGAAGGGGAAGGAATGACTGAAATTACTGGCTGAATTTAATTCTCTCCAATCTCTTTCCTAAGAACAGTACTTTTAATACTTGCCCTGATAAGAGAACGAAATACAAGAACTTTAGCAATACTATTCCTCCTCAGATATATCATGGCCTTGCTTTATCTCAGGACCAGCAACATATGGTGACATTTTACTTACCAGTTAATGTCCTTTCCTTGAGTACTGCTGGACCAGTCCAGACAAGTGGGTTGAGTTCCTCACCAGCAAATTGGTGGAGACAAAGAACCAATGAAAAGCCCAGGTTTCAATGACATCACTCCTAAGCCTCTATTCACCTCAGCCACCAGAGGTCTCCCCAGTATTCATCCCAAAGCATATGGGAGAAACATGACAAGCCTCCTCAATCGTGGGAAACAATGAGTAATAAACAGTGAACTATGTACAGGAAAGCAAAACCAGGAAGCTGTCAGTAAAAAATGAACTTGCAAAGCCAAATATAAAAACCATAGCAGACCCAAAAGGTACCACATCAGAAGAACAGAGCAATGCAGTTTCAGGGGTAGACCCTGGACTGGTCTAGCAGGACTCAAGGAAAGGACTTTAACTGGTAAATATAAAACTTTCACCTTCCATATTGTCCTGCTAGACCAGTCCAGACAAGTGGGATGTACCAAAGCTACAACTCTACTGGGTGGAAAGAAGACACAGCAGCTCGCAAAACCCTTGAGCCAAAGGCCATGTTTGCCTGCACATGGACATCTAAGTGGTAATGCTTGACAATAGTGGAAAGTGATGTCTACGTTGCTGCCAGACAAATGTCTGCAGAGGATACAGAGCTCCGCTCTGCCCAAGAGGATGCCTGCGCTCGGGTAGAATGGGCATGCAAACCCTCTAGAACCAGCCATTTCTGCAGCAGATTCACCAAGGCAATGTCCTCCTTAACCCAGCGCCCCAAGTTGACTTAGCCACCATGTCACCCTTTCGTGAGCCAGCAAACAGCACAAAAATATGGTCGGACTTAGGAAAGGAATTCACAACCTCTAAGAAGCACCCGCTGGACATCCACAAGGCGAAGATCCTTATCCTTCCCACGAGACTGTTCCTTCGAAAAGGAGGGCAGGTAGATCACCTGGAACACGTGAAACAGGTGAGCAACTATGCCTTCTTCCTAAGAAGTGTTTACCGGGGACAGCAGGAATCAGTCCTCACATATGGGTGATGTCAGCGCCGATGTAGCTCCCGTCACATGTACGGAATGCAGATTTGCCACGGAAGTGGCCATGGCCCTGACACGGTGCGCTGTGATCTTCTGGTCCAGAGAGATCCCCTCCTGCTCATAGGCGAGGGCAATGCATTCTGCCATCCAAGCAGACAGAGTTTGCTTAGTCACTGGGCGCCCCTGATGGCTGGGGTCATAGGATATGAAAAGCTGAAGTGCTCTGCGGTGCCCTGAATCCATTGCAGATAGAAGGATAGGGCTCTTTTACAATCCAGAGTATGGAGAACAGTCTCCGCCCTGCCAGTGTGAGGCCTCGGAAAGAAGGTGGGGAGCATCACCTTCTGACTGAGGTGGAAAGGGGACAGAAACTTGGGTGTGTGTGTAGAGTACCACCCTGTTCTTGTAGAACCTCTTATAAAGGGGGCTCTGCAATCAGAGCCTGGAGCTCACTGACTCTGCAAGTTGATGCGCATGCTACAAGGAAGTTGACCTTCCAGGAGAGATACCTCAAGTGGCAGGTAGCCAGAGGCTCAAAACGGCAGCTTAGTAAGCTGCAAGAACACAAGGGGTTTGGCTGCACGACGCCTCGCAAGAACCGAGACAGAAGGGGTTGCGCTGAGAGGGGCTTTCCCTCAATGGATTGGTGATGCGCTGCGATGGCGCTCATGTGTACTCTGACCGAGTTGGACTTTAGTCCCATCTGCGATAGGTGGAGCAGGTACTGGAGTACCACTTGTACCGAGCATGAGAACAGGTTCGCCTGTCTTTCAACGCACCACAATGAGAATCGGCATCACTTGAAGGTGTACGCCCTTCTTAAGAACCTCTTCTATGTCCTGTGAGAAGTTGAAGGGGGCTAATGCTACCCTTTCAGCAGCCAAGCCGTGAGTGACAGGGACCCCCAGGTTGAGGTGCAGGAGAGAGCCCTGCCCCTGTGAAAGAAGTCCTGGGGTTCAGTCCAGGGGAAAACGGCGATGCCGCCGATAGGGAGAGGAGCAGCGGAAACCAGGGTTGCCTGGGCCATCGGGGTGCTATCGGCATTAGTAATGCCCTGTCGCACTGGACCTTGAATAGGGTCTTCGTGACCAGAGGAATCTGTGGGAAGGTGTACAGGAGGCCTTCTGTCCATGGGATGAGGAAAGCATCCGCTACCACCTGGATGGGTGCAGCTGGCAGGAGCAGAAGCGAGGCAACCATGTGTTGTCCATGCTGGTAAACAGGTCCACCAGGGGGATGTCCCAGAGACGAAACAGATAGAAGACTACTTCTTGATCCAGGCACCACTCAGGCGGCTGGAGTACTCTGCTCAGCTTGTCCGCTAGGGCACTGTCTTGGCCCGGGAGGTAAACCGCCTTCAGGAGCATCCCTCTGCATGCTGCATAGGAGCAGATGACTACCGCCTCCTGGCAGAGAGGGTTTGACTCTTTATCCCCTTGTTTGTCACGTTGAATACTGCGACCTGGTTGTCTGTCAGTCTAGACTGGCACCAACAGGTGCTGCAGCTGTTGGCGGAAGGCTCGGAAAACCAGGACTATCGCCCAGAGCTCAAGCAGATTGATTTGCATCCGGGATTCCATCTGGGACCAGTTGCCTTGCATTTGGAGGTCCTTGCAATGCGCCCCCCACGCCCCCAGACCAGTAAGGAGTCCGTGATAAGGACCTTCTGGGGGGTGAGTGCCTGGAAGGGCATTCCAGCCTGAAGGTGATGAGAGATCTGCCACCATTCGAGGGAGCCCGACAGCTGGCGGGTCACTCTGTCCTCGAGCCTGCCAGTGGCTTGTGTCCACTATAAGCAGAGGAACCACTGGACTGCTCTCATGTGCAGTCTGGCATATGGAGTCATGTAGACCATGGAAGCTGTGTGTCCCAACAGGCGGAGTAGAAGCAAGTGTCAGTGTACCTGCGAGGCCAGCCCCCTGAGGTGTTCTGACCTCTGCTGAGGGAGGAAGGCTTTTGCCTGAAGGGTATCTAGCTGCGCCCATATAAACTCTAGGCATTGAGCCAGGGTAAGGTGGACTCGGGGTAGTTTTTGACGAACCCTAGGTGCTGCAGGGCATTTATGGTGCATCCAGTGGCACATTGTGCCTTTGCAGCTGTGCTTCCCCTTATGAGCCAGTCATCCAGATAAGGGAAGACGAAGACCCCTTGGAGCCAGAGGTGGGCTGCGACCACCGCGAGGCACTATGTGAAGGCCAGGTCGAAGGGAAGCACCCTGTATTGGTAGTACTCTCCTCCCACCATGAACCAGAGGTATTTTCTGTGGCTGGGATGGACCAGGGTGTGTGTGTAGGCATCCTTTAGGTCTAAGGAGCATAGCCAATCTTCCTGCTGGAGGAATGGCAGCAGTGTTCCAAGGGAGAGCAACTTGAACTTCTCCCTTACCAGAAACCTGATCTGTTCCTGTTGGTCCAGAATGGGACCGAGGTCCCCTGTCAATGTTCCCTCTAATTTTCCATAGGCTATGTGCGCATAAAATACCAGCTGTGCAGCTTTTGAAGGAAGGTAAAATTTTTGTGCGCCACATAACGACACTCAGTTATATACTTTAAAATTTGACTACACGTTAGAATACAGTATGTACACCACATTGATTTTAATCAAATTAAATGAAAATAGACGATTACTAAATGAAGCGGAAAATTTCTAGTAATTACAATCACAACTTTTAAATTTTAAGACGTCAGTGTTTTCTATCAGAATCGTAATTTTTGTGCGCTCTATTGTAAAGTATGTGCGCGTGCACAGCTTAGAGGGAACACTGTCCCCTGTCTTCTAGGGAACGAGGAAATACCTGGCGTAGAAGCCTGTGCCCCAGAGGTGTTTTGGCAATAGCTCAACTGCTTTGTCCTGGAGAAGGCCTGCAAGTTCGGTGAGGAGCAGGGTCTGGTGGAAGAGAGGTCTGATGGGCTCTCCTGGGAAGTACGAGGGTGATGCCCGCTGTAGGTGGAGGAGGAGGTAGCCCTCCATGACCACTTGTAGCTCCCAGGTATCCGTGGTGACGGCCAACCACCTGGGGGCAAATAGGGCTAAGTACCCCCTGGGGGAGAGGAGATCACACCCAGGCAGGCAAAAGCTCTCCCCAGACTGGGTCAGGACTGGTGCCTGGGACTTCGGGGTCTTTTGCTCTCAGGAGCCATGCCCCTGCCCTTTGTGCTGCTGTCCCTGTTGAGAGGCCAAGGCGGCCTGAAAATGCGGGGTACTACCAAACCGCCCCCCCCCCCTTCTTCCTCAGGAAGGAGGGCTTCTTCCCCGGGGCTTTCTTCCGGGTCTGTACAGAGGTCTTTTTTGAAAGCCTGGTTCTCGTTAGGAACTCGGTTTCTATCTCTGCAGCCTTGTCTGCCATGAGTTTCCCGACTAGGTTCTCTCCAATGCAGGGAACGTCAGTCAGTTTGTCCTGCACCCATTGTTCTAGGTTAGACGACTGCAGCCATGTTCGGCGTAGTACCCTGATGCCTGCAGCAGCCATCCTGGCTGAAGACTCAAAGCCACCATAGGCTGCTCGAGACAAACTTCGAGCACTCTTTGATCGCCGAGGCCAGAGACGTAAATCTCTGCAGGGGCTTCCCCCTGAGGCCTGCCAAGAATCCACTGAGCTCCCTTGACAATTCCTTAAGGTACATGCCAATATAGAGCTGATAAGACTGGATCCGGCAAGACAACATCGAGCCTTGGAAGGCTTTCCAGTCAAGGGTTGGGCCTCCCTGCCGGGTGGCACCAACAAATGGGTCTTTTGGCTTTTCAGCCTGCACATGGCTGACTCAACCACCATCGAGTTGTGGGAAGGTTGGGTCTTCTAGAACCCAGGGCACTCAGTACATGGAATTGAGGCACCTGTTGACAATGGGTACTGATGCTGAAGTCTCCCACATCCAGAGGAGGCTTTCGAGGATTGGAGGCACTGGTACTGTAAGGGTTTCTTTAGGTGGGACATCGTACTGGAGTATGTGCGCAGGTCCTCCTCAGCCTCGATGGTGAGAGCCTTAGCCATGTCCCACACAAAACTGAAGGCGACATCCTCGGGCAGGGAACAGCATCGGGTCACCAGGGGAAACGGGTCCAAAGACAATTTCACTGAGTGTCTGGGGACTCTTTGTCCCCCGTCTCCCACTCAGACTCAAAATCTGAGTATGAGTCCGAGGCCTTATGATCACCTTGGCCGAGGTCTGCACCATGTGCACCTCAACCTCCAGGGAATCTGCGGTATGAGCTGTGGGTGCTTGCCGGGGAGGTCCAGTGTCCCGAGGAACGGGGCCAGGACCTCGCCCGGAGCTGTTGGGCCTCTCGAGGTGAATGGCGCTCAAGGGTTGGCTCGACCATAGGAGGAAACTGTCGATTGTTGAGGGTCACATCAGGGCGGATGAACCAGACGAGCCGAACATTAAACATCCGCTGCATGGCCATGAGGGCAGAGATACTGCTCTCTAAGGCCTCCATCCTGGTCTCCACACCAGTTGGCTCCTCAGCTTTTGATGCGGGCACAGAGGAATTTGGGACTGGCGTTGGTACTGTCGAGGGGGCGTCCTTGATGAGGATGACCTTGGGTGTCGACGACTCCTTGTGGAGGCCACTCCCGCTCCAACTCCTCAAACTCACGCCAAGGACTGTGGGGCCTGGAGTGTGATTTTTCCCTTCTTACCAAACCCATCCTCCATGCGGTCTTCAAGGATTTCATCTTCTTGGGTTCCATCTCCAGGGATTTCCTCTCAGAGGAACTACAGTCGCGGGACTCCAAGAAGGCTCGGGCTTTGTTGGGCACTGAGGTACCGGAGGGGGCCCTGGAGTGTGGTGTCGCCAGAGACTCCAGCGCAGAGTCGGACTTCTAGAAGAACTTCTCCTGCTGCTGACGGTGGCTCTTTAGGACCTTTGAGGTCATGGTTCTGAGAGTTCACAGTCCGAGTCGTTATGTTCCAGGCTGAGGCACCGAAGGCAGCAGTCATGCGGATCAGTGAGGGACATAATTTGCTACACCGATCGCACTTCTTAAAGCTGCTGGAGGCCATCGGAAAAAAGGGGTCCTCACTGCCCGGCAGGAGTCCGAGGCCTATGGGCGAAAAAGGGCACAAACACTAGTCAAGGGGTACCTCGAAGAAAAAGTGTATGCCACTACAGTTCCTGTTCCATGCTTGGAGCATCTGCTAAGCTCAAGGTGGATAACACCCTGGGATCAACGCTTCCAGTTCCTAGCTCCCAAAACAGGTAGACAATAAATCGGCCTCCTCACAATCCTCTGAAGGCGAGAGTACATCTTCATCCACATCAAACACCTCAATCCAACTGATCTGCATCTCCAGGGGGGCGTCCTTCTATCAAACAGGGCTTCTGCCCTCAGCCTGCCCCTCACTAGACTGCGCTCGGGGGAAACCAGAGGCCATAGGAGTCTGAATTGCCACAACAGAATGACTAGGCCTGCTGTAAAAGGAAAAGAATCCTGGAAACGACCCCCTACACTAGGGTGCATAGTTGCTGCCAATCCACCAGAGGATGGGAAGAGGCCCACAGTACAGTCCCCAGAACTTTCTGCCGGATGAATATCCTTACCCATAACGCCATCCGCCACCTCTTGCTCTGAGGCAGGCAAGGTCGGACTAACAGCATCCCCTGGCTGAAAGAGGGTAGTAGGTCCTCCAAGGATCACTCAGAAGCAACCATGCAAGGAGGACAGTGTCCAAAGCCAGAGATGAGATACCTCGCTTGCCACAGGCCAAACGATGTTTCTTGAAAGAAGGCAGAGAATTAAGGAAAGTATCACAATAGTGAGCACCAAGGCTGCAGCAGCTTGGAAAGTGCAAGTTAACTGTGCTTTTATTGCAGCACACATTACAGGCGCTAGGGTAGGAACACATGCTGGAGCTACTTGGATGGCACGCGCACAAGGACTGTGCAACCGCCACGCATACAATATTAAAAATGCTACTAACATGTGCAGAAAACGGTGGCAAACCCCCAGTGCCAAAGGTTGCCAGCAGTCCACCCCATCTTGCATCCCACACAGACAAAACTGAGTCCCCAACAAGGACAATGACGAGGTCAAGCCTTGGTACTCACCACCTGAGAGCCCCAGGCAAAGGATCCATGACGGGCTCAGCTCTACTGCCCTCAAACGCGCTCTCTCTCTCTCTCTGACTTGGCAGCACCATGTTTTTAAGGTGGCTGGCAGGCAGATGCCTCTGAGAGCCTTCTGCAATCTTCAGGAGAGAGCAGGGGGACAGAGGAGGAGGTAGGGGTGATGAGGCTGTGTGAGGCTACTGCATTCCTTCCAATTTTCTGGCTGCTCAACAGGCTCTTATCCAGGATAAGAGCATGGAGCTGAACCAATTTTCCCTCCTCCTATGGCTACCAAAAGGACTGCAGTCTAGTGAAGCCTTCCACGTCGCGCTCACCCTCAAAGTGGTCTGACACAAGCATTTTTAATCAATCTTTTCCTCTCAATTCTTCAGAGAGGTGAAAATCCATTCACCATATGCGGGAGACAAAGAAATACTGAAGAGACCGCTGGTGGCTGAGGCAGAGACATAGGAGTGATGTCAGTGAAACCTGGGCTTTTCATTATTTTTTGTCTCCACCAATCTGCTGGTAGGGGAACGTAACCCACTTGTCTGGACTGGTCTGGCAGGACAATATGGAACATACTTTAGCTGTGATCTTTTCAAGAACATCTTTTGGGAATTTTTGTTTGCCAGCAAAACGCACGTACACACTCGCATAAAAGATGAAAGCTCTTCTCACATCTCAAAATGTGTTCTATTGCGGACCGTAAATAAGAAAGTTTGCATGATATCTGCAATAGTAATATAATACTCTCCTTCTTCCACTTTTGTCAGTGGAATCACTGAGCTCATCCAGTAAGGAGCAGGGTAGACATTTGTATTCCCACTTCTAGTGAAGAGCAGCTAAGACAGCACTGTAACAGAAATGACAACATAACCAAAGATGGACAGCCACAAATATTTCAGAAGGGGAATAAAAAGCAAAAAAGTGCTGTAAGCAAGGAGCTAGAAATTTAACATATAGCCTCTGCTAGCAACTGGAATACATAGTAACACAGATAAGACCAAAACACCCAGTAACTACAGGTTACAACCTCCATACTTTATACTTAGGGCTGTAATAGCTCCAAATGTCATTGGTCCATCTAATAATAGGAATGGAAAGACTCCTAAAACCCATTTGAAGTATGAAAAAGTGCTAAAACGTATCTGTGAGGAGAATGTTCTGTAGATAATACTCTCATTCTCTGCATATCTCTCTGTAAGGAAAAGATGCCTCTTCCTTTTAGTAAACTGTGTACAATCCATTAGTAGTCTTTTTAGTCAGAAAAGTGTACACACAAATTGTATTGAAACTTCCATGGATGCAACTCTTCCTTCCTTGGTTGGTCATACAGCTGCTGCTATATCTTCACCTGAAAGAACAAAATCATACTGTGAGTTTCTGCTCACTGAAAACAGATAGCCAATGGCCAGAAGAGTATCTGAAAGGGCGAGCAGCATGAAAAGAGGTGCTAAATAAAAGATAGCATAACGTTAAGAGGAATAATTTAGATGAATTGTGATGTGCTCCATAATTCCGATTTGCTGTACAACTGCTTTTCCAATGCTAATGTCCATTCTGTCATGTTCACAGGTGTCAGGCACTTTTTTTAAAATTTAATTTACAGTGAATTGACACCAAGCCAGTATGAATAGCAAATAAGTGCCTCTGGAATTACTTCTAGCGCCTTTCCATCATCAAAGCCTCCAGCACACATCACATCAGCTGCAGATATCTTGTAACAGTTGTTAAGGACTCCAAAGAAAAGCCTACCTTCTCAGATTCCTGGCTTCAAACACTGCCTCTTCTTCACTGTCCTCTGATCTCATCTCCATATTGTCATCAGAATCCGAAAGTAGGCCATATTTTTTCTTCTGAGGTCTCTTTATCCTGAAATTGAGGGAAATCCAGTTCATGAATGCAGAAGAACCGCTGCTGGCAATGGAGAAATTTCACTTACCGTTAATTTCCTTTCCTGGAACCCTGCTAGACCAGTCCAGACAAGTGGGTTGAATCCCCCTTCCAGCAGATGTTGAGAGACAGGAAAGCTACCAGAACCCGATTGGCTGAGGCCTGGTAGATATAAGACCCTACCCCCAGGGGTCGCCTTCAGTATACTCTGGCAAAACAGATAGGTAACCAACCAATGAAATCAGCCCGCAAACATGGAAGGGGAGGACTGCTATCATATACTGACGGCCTTCGATACTGAGACCAAGACTTATTGAAAATACAGCTCTGATCTGGCTGACTGCAATGCACGCCGCATGGGTGGGTGCTAGACTGATGCCAGGAAAGGAAATTAATAGTGTGAAATTTCTCCTTCTAATTCATCCTGCTAGACCAGTTCAGACAAGTGGGCAGTATCCAAGCTACACCGACCCAGGGTGGGAAGAGACAGCTGCTGCCACTACACTGGCCCCAAAGTGTGCCGCTTCGTGGACTTGACGATCAAGGCGATAGTGCCTCACAAAGGTGGACAAGGAGGACAAATGTCTAGAGGGACGACCTGTGAGCACTCCGCTCACAGGCCGTCCCTCTAGACGCTTGACATTGCTTGAGCACGCGTGGAGTGTGCTCGAAGGCCCAGGAGTACGGCTTGCCTTGGAAGATGTAGGCAGACTCGATGGCCTGGCGGAACCACTGGGCAATGGTGGCCTTGGAACCTGTGGAGCCCTTGTGAGGCCCTGCGAAGAGGATAAAAACAAACAGGCGATCCGAGACCCAAAAGGAATTTGTGGCCTTAAGGTATTGCCGCAAGACCCTCCTGAGGTCTAAGGTACGAAGCCCCTGATTGGGCCCCTGGCACTACTCCTTGGAAAAGGCCGGGAGCGAAACTGCCTGATTGACGTGAAAGGGAGTAAGCGACTCTCAGGGAAACCCTTCCGTCGAAAAAGGAAAGGAAGGGGGTCACGACAGGAGGAGGCTTGTAGCTCCAAATTCCTCCTAGCGGAGGTAATAACCACCAAGAACGCAGTCTTGAGGGTCAAGTCCCGGAGAGTTATTCGCCGGATGGGCTCGAAGGGAGGACGCATGAGGCATCGGATGACTAGAGAAAGATCCTAAAGTAGGGATCACTGGGTGGACTGGAAGGCAGAGAACTTTCACCCCTTTGAGAAACCTGACATCCCTATGGGAAGCAATGGAACGCTCTGCCACTGGGCCCCTAAAACAAGTCAGTGCGGACACCTGGACCCGGAGGGAATTCAGGGCCAGGCCCTTATCTAGACCATCCTGAAGGAAGGCTAAGATCTGAGAGATGTGTACCTTCCACGGCAAGAGGTGCTGCCAGGTGCACCAAGACTCAAAAACACGCCAGACTCTTGCATATGCCAAGGAGGTTGTTGGGAGCCTGGCCTTTAAAAGGGTAGCTACCACCCTACACGAGTAGCCCCTCCAGGTTAGACGGCGCCTTTCAAGAGCCAAACCGTAAGTGAGTAGGGAGCCGGAGCGTCCATTGTGATTGGTTTTTGACACAGGAGAGCCAGGCATGAACCCAGTGGCAGCAGGGGCGCCTGGGTCAGGTGAATGAGGTTGGCATACCATGGTCTCTGCGGTCAATTGGGGCCCACTAATATCACTCTGCCGGGATGAGACACAGTGCATCAAAGAGCCCTGCTGATCGGGGCCAGGGAGGAAAGAAGTAGAGCAGAGGGACTAAGCGCCATGGCTTGGCCAGCGCATCCAGTCCTTGCGAACCCTGTTCCCTCCTCCTGCTGAAGGCAGCGGCCGCCTTCATGTTCGCCGCTGTCGCCATGAGATCGAATTCTGGGCGTCCCCAGGTGTGAACGATTCTGTGAAAAGCCCATGGGGCTAACTCCCACTCTCCTGGGTCTAGGAGGTGACGGATGAAGAAGTGCACTTGGACGCTGTCCACACCAGCGATGTGCTGGGCTGACAGAGCTAACAGGTGACGCTCTGCCCATGGAAAAAAGGAGGGCCATCTCCCGGGCCACTCCTGGGCACTTCGTTCTGCCCTGCCGGTTCAGATAAGATACTGTTGTCGCATTGTCGGACAAAATTCTGACTGCCTGAGCCTGGAGAAGAGGGCGAAAGTAAAGAAGAGTCAGGTGCACTGCCCTGGCTTCCAGACGGTTGATGGACCAGCTTGATTCCTGCGGCGACCACGACCCCTGAGTCGCCTGGTTCAGGCAATGAGCCTTCCCAGCCCGAGAGCCTGGCATCGGTGGCGACCACGATCCAACAAGGAGTTTCCAAAGGAACTCCATGGAGAAGATGTTTCGGCGAGAGCCACCAGCTGAAACTGATATGCATAGACCGAGGCAGCCGGAGCCGCCAGTCATAGCCCTCCCTAAACAGGGGACTAGCGGGAAAGGAGTGCCTGCTGAAGGTCTCGCATGTGTGCTCGTGCGCTGCAGATAATCCCACACTTGGGGGATGTTCTACTGGAAAAACAGCTGAATCTGCGAAGCGAGCTTCCGAAATCTCTCACGCGTCAGGAAAACTTTGCCCTGACAAGTATCAAAGCGGGCTCCCAGGAATTCAAGAGACTGTGAAGGCCGAAGACAGCTCTTGGCGTGAATTACTACCCAGCCGAGCCCCTCCAGGAAAATGTCACCACCCAGGAGACCATCTGTCAGGCTTCGGAGAAGGAGTTTTCACGAATGAGGCAATCATCCAAATATGGGTGTACCCAAATGCCCTGCTTCCTCAGAGCCACAGCGGCAACTACCATGACCTTCGAGAAGGTCTGGAGCCAAGGCCAGGCCGAATGGGAGAGCGCAAAACTGAAAGTGTTGCCCCAGGAAACGAAGCACAAAAGGCGCTGATGATCTTTGTGGATGGGAATGTGGAAATATGCCCCTGCCAAATCCAGAGAGGCCAGGAACTCCCCCTTCCGGACCACCTGAATGACCGACCATAAGGTCTCCATCCGAAAGCACAGGACCCGAAGGGACCGGTTGACCTCCTTGAGATCCAAAATTGGCCAAAAGGACCCGCCCTTCTTGGGCACTACAAAATAGATGGAGTAGCACCCGCAGCCCCTCTCCGTTGGGGGTACCAGCAAGATGGCCCGTAAGCAAAGGAGTCGCTGTAGGGTGGACTGTATGGCAGCTCGATTCGGAAGTGCCCCACAGGGTGAAACAATCAAGGCCTCCCGAATGGGGTGCAGACAATCGATGTCAAGAACCCAGCTGTCAGAGATTATGAGGGCACACGCCCAAGAATATTGTGCCAGGCGACCGCCAACCGGCGGAGGTTCCATGCGAGGATCGCCCGTCCCGTCGGGGGAGGGGGGGGGGAAGAGAGGGCTGATCCGGAGAACTTTCCCTGACCGGAATAATTGTCTTTTCCCTTTCAGATACCCCGAAAGGACTGAGACCTCTGGCTGGTGCGGCCCGAAGGCGCAGTTGTAAACGGTCTGCCCGAACGATAATGCTGGGAGTCACAGAACCTGGACCGGGAGGAGACTGGATATGGGTGGAATGGCGAGAGGATGACCTGGGCCTGTCCTCCGGCAGCCCCTGTGGCTTGTCCTCACTGAAGTCTTTGACTAGCTTGTCCAAGTCCTCGCCAAAAAGGAGTTTCCCCCCTCAAGGGGAGCTTGGCTAGGCGTGCCTTAGAGGCCACATCCACCGATCACTGCCAAAGCCAGAGCCAGCAGTGGGCTACTGTCACAGCGGCCACTGAACGAGCCAAGAGGCGCAACAGATCGTAACAGGCATCTGCTAAAAAGGCTGTTACCGATTCCAACCGAGCCAGCACTGGATCTTCGGGCAAGCGTCCTTCATAGGAGGGCACGGGCTGCCAACCTCCACATACAGAGGCCTGGAGCCCTGGCACTGAGGCTGAAAAAACGGTCTTGAGGAGCACTTCAGACTTATCCTGCTGATCCCAAAGGGCTGCTCTGCCCTCTACTGGAATGGTGGTATGCTTGGTGACCCCAGTTACAAGCGCATCAACCTTTGGATATGCGAGCCATTTCTCTAGGTCATCTGGGGACCAAAGATAATGCTGATCCAGACACCTAGCAGATCGCAAGGGCACATCGGGGGGAGTCCCATTCCTGTGACACCATCTGTTGAAGCTCCTGTGGAAAAGGAAATGCCTTTGAAGTTTCCGAATACCCTGCAGAATGGGATCTGCCTGGGAGGGAGTCTGTGCAGGATCCTGGGTAGGAGGGCCTGAGAGACGCAATGGCTCAATGATTTGGACAATCAAGACTGGAAGCTCTTCCTTTTGGAAGAGCCAGATCTGTGAGCCGTCTTGTTCGTTCCCAGACTCTCCCCTCCTGAGAGAGCCTCCTCCTCTGGAGACACATTTACACAAGCTTCCAAACCCCACACTGTTTTGTTGGAGAGCCGCCCCCCCCTCCCCCCCATAGGAGCAGAGGCTTCCTGGGTACGCTTACGGGTCCCTGGGGCAGGCTCCTGTAAGGTCCTTTGGGAGGAGAATGGCTCATTGCTTGAAGTAGCAGGAGCCGCACGCCACAAGTCCCATGCTTGTCTAAAGACAGACAGGAAGTACTGAGTCCATTTCCGAAGCACTGAAGATGGATCTAATGGCTGTGGAAGAGGCCTCTGTAAGCTGAGGACAGGCCTCTGTGAGCTGGGAAAGAGATCCTGTGGACTGAGGCAGCAGTAGGAGGAGGAAGAGCCTCCTTGCCTGAAGGAAGGCCTCTGGAATCTCCCAATGACAAAACAGAAGGGCCAGGGACTTTCCCCAGAGCTGAAATGCTGGTTTGAGAGGATTCTCCCAGGTGGGCCGTACAGTAGTAAACCCGGTCTGCTAAGTCCCTGCTCTTCCGAGTACAAACCACACACCACTGAGAGGAAGGCATGGTGAACACAGCTCCCACTTAGTAATCAAATAAGCTAAACATGCTGCAACACGTCGGACATTCTGTTCTATTGCCGCGCTGAGGGAGGATTTCCCCAAAGGAGTACTTCCGCCGTGGCAAACAGACGAGAAAGGACCTGCTCCCCGCTGGTAGCCACCATGTCTATCCAGCTGCATAATGGCCCCCGCACAAATTCCCGCCGAAAAGAACGGCCTTCCCTGAAGGCCATGCGCAGGCCTGCCAAGAACGGAGCGCACTCACCAGAGCTAGAGAATGACAGGACTGAGGGTGAGGCAGCGACCAAAGAAAGATATTTAAGATCTGTCAAGGAAGCGGAGATCGGGGGGGGGCGGGGCTTACCCACACAGGTAATCCACTGCAGCAGACAAGCCCAGGGGCACCAAGGCAGAGCCGTATAAAATTGTCCTACTCTTACTTATCAGAAGCTTTTACTTTCCCCCTTTAAAATATGCTTTCAAATTGTCTAAGACTCCCCCTAGCAATCTAAGGTGGGCCACATGGCCTGGAGGCTGGTAACTTACGCAGGGGAGCTGCTCTGGTCCTCCTGACCAGGAGCTCAACCCTCCAATCAAGATGCACTCCTCAGCTGCTGAAGAACTGGTGTGTGCTGGGAACTCTCAGGAACACCTCGTGTGTACCCCAGAGACATCCAGGCAAACTCCACAGAAAGGAATTTCAGGGAGAAAAGACAGACAGACAGACAACCATCATCTGCTGGAGACAGGAAAATACTGAAGGCAACCCCTAGGAGTAGGGCCTTATATCTACAAGGCCTCAGCCAATCAGGTTCTGGTAGCTTTTCTGTCTCCAACATCTGCTGGAAGGGGGATTCGACCCACTTGTCTGGACTGGTCTAGCAGGATGAATTGGAACCACTCCAAGGAGCCACAAGAGTGAGCATATAAGGCTCCAGGTACATCTTGATAAGCTCCTTACATGTCTCTGTATCCTTGCAGAGAGTCTATGAAATCATCTTAGCATAATATAAATATCTCGTATAAAAAGGTAAGATAACATCACAGGACTTCCTAAGACCATTTAGAGCACAGTAAAAAAATAAAAAAAATTTAATGAATGAATGCATGACTAGAAGACTGCAAACAAATCACAGAATACTTTTCTTCACTCAGAGCATAATTAAGTTGTGGAACTTGTAATCTGATGTGGTTAAGGCCACTAATTTAGCAGAGCTGCACTAGTTCCTAGAAAAAAACATGCATAAAAGATTGTTAGCTAGGTAAACTTGAGAAAGTCATTGCTCATTCCTAGGGCCAGTGCAAGAAGATGAGATGCCCCAGGCAAACCTCATCCCTTGAGCCACCCCCTCCAGTGCCCATTACCACTGCCGCTGCCCCTGGCAAACCTCATCCCTTGAGCCACCCCCTCCAGTGCCCATTATCACTGCCACTGCCCCTCTCCAGGATGTACTGAACAGCGGTGACAATGGGCACAAACAGCCCCATGGCGCTTACCTTTAAACCAGCGTCACGGGGCTGTTTGCTTCCGCCTCCTTTCCAACATCTGAAGCCAACTTCTTGTTTGCAGCAGAAAGGTGAAATTAAGACTTTACCTGCTATTTTTTCCTTGAATCTCTCCAGTCCAGTCCAGCCTAGACGCCATGGGGTTATGGCCCATCCATCAGCAGATGGAGACTGAGAACAGCAAACTGAAACACTCCCTCTTAAGTAGCCTATGTCCCAAAGCAAAGCCTGTAGGAACCTCTCGAAGCAGATCAGAGTCCCAAAAAAACTCATTCTCCACCATAACCACACTCCTTAAGAGCATGAAAACACTGCTCCAAAAACAATGCACTACAGCGGTGCTCACTTCGAAAATTTGGATTTTTTTTTTTTTTTAATTAAAAACAAAAACTGGAAAAAGATCACAGCCCAAGGATGCTGAACCAGGGACATAAACATAGAAGAACACCGGGGTTGGGGGAGAAGAGGTCCCACAGTACCAGAATACTGGAGTTCCGCCAAAACAGCTGGTTCGAAACCACCCACTCCAACAAATACAATCTTCCAGAACAGGCGCAAAACCAACACAAGCAAAAGCCAAGTCTCAGGAGGGCCCTGGACTGGACTGGATCAAAGAAAGAAAATTAGCAGGTAAGGTCTAATTTTATCTTCCTAATCATGCTTCCAGACCAGTCCAGATGCATAGGACATAAAGTAGTACTACCGTGGGGTGGGTACCAAGACTCCAGCCTGCAGCACCCGCACCCCAAAGTTGGCATCCTGACGGGCCTACACATCCAGCTTATAATGAAACACAAAAGAATGAGGCGACGACGACGTCACCGCTCTACAAAAGTCCTGCGGCAGAACAAGACTCGCTTCCACCCAAGAAGCCCGAGTCTTAGTAGAGTGTGCTCTCAACCCTGCCAGAACCAATCACTCCTTCAGCAACAAAGATGGACGCCTTAGAAGCTGCCACACCTTTCCCAGGGCCCCCGAAAAGCATAAAGAGACATTCCAAACATCTAAACACCTCCGTCACCCTCAAATACCTCGAGTGACCGAAGCAAGTGCAACAAATGAAGACTCTTATACACATCCGTATCTGGAGGATCGGCTAAGGCTGCAGCATCACAGCCTGATTCAAATGGAAATCTGACACAACCTTCAGCAAAAAGGAGGGGATCGGACAGAAAAATCACCTTCTCCTTGGACAGCACCAAATAAGGCTCCCTACATGACAGGGCCTGCAATTCAGAGATATGGCGCACACATCAGATTGCCACCAAGACGACCATCTTCAGCATCAATTCCTTCAAGGAGGCCCCCCTGAGCGGCTCAAACAAAGCCACCACTAGAGCAGAAAAGGAACAAATTAAGGTCCCAGGAAGGAACAAGACAAGGCAGCCTCAAATGTTTAACCCCCCCCACCCCGAAGAAAACTGACAAACGTCTCCGTGGGAGGCAAGAGTCTGATCTTGCACGCAATCCCGGAAACAAGCCAAGACTGCCATTTGCACATTCAAAGAGTTTAGGGGCAAACCCTGTCTGCAAAAAGGCCAGTATCTCAGGAAGAGAAGACCCTAGAGGCCTCATTTCCCTCTCTCCATGCCATGCCTCAAAATTCGCCAGACTCATACACAGGCCAATGAAGTGGAATGCTCCTGGGCCTGTAGCAAGGTATCAACCACCTGTAGGGAATAACCTCTATGCCTTAACCATGCCCGCTCAAGAAACACGATGTAGGAGAGGATTGAGCCACGTCTGGCATCTGAACAGGTTCCTGCACCAGAAGATCATCCCCTTGAGGAAGGGGGAGAGGTACACTACCAGTAGCTGCACCAGGTCTGCATACCTGGGCCAATCCAGGGCCACTAGCACCACATGCCTCACGTGACTCGACCCTCTGTAGGTAACGACCAATGAGAGGCCCTGGGGGAAACACATATAGAAGCCTGTCACTGGGCCACAGCTGGACCAGGGCAAAGAGCCCCTCTGCCATGTGCTCTCTGCGCTGGCTGAAGAACCGGCTGGGCTTGGTATGCGATACAGTCACCAAGTCCATCATCTCATTGGAATGCCCCAGCACAATCTGCTGAAAGGCTGACTAGAAGGACCACTCCACTGGGTCCAACAGATGCCGGCTCAGGAAATCTGCCTGAACATTCTCCTTCCCAGTGACATGAGCTGCCGACAGTGCAAGCAGGTGGGCCTTGGCCCACTGCCACAAGCAAGCTCTGGGTACCACCCTGGCAATTGATATAGGCCACCATTATCGCACTGTCAGACAATGTGACTATGCCCATTAACAAACCAGGGGGAGAAAGGCTTCCAAGGCTCAGCAGACCGCTCATGTCTCCAGGCGATTGATGGACCGATGACTCTCCTCCGGAGACCAACTGCCCTGGGCCATCTGAGTATGGCAATGAGCCCCCCAACCAAGCAGACTGGCATCCGTGGTCACCACCACCTAGTCCAGAGTCTCGAGGGGCATCCCCGCTACTAGCTTCATTGGGTCCAGTCACCAACTCAAACGCTTCCTGGTCTCACCCTGAAGGGAAAGCCAGGCCTCTATCAACTGCCCTTGCATGGACCAATGCACCAGAAGCGCCGCCTGCAGAGGCCACATATGCAGCCAAGCCCAAGGCACCAGCTCCAAGGAGGCCGCCATCGAGCCGAGAACCTGGAGATAATCCCACATTTTCAGACGAACGACCCTGCGCAGCCCACTTACCTGTGACTATAATTTCGCTATCCTGTCCTCCGGCAGGAATACCATGTCCTGCTGCATGTTGAAGTGGGTGCCCAGGTACTCCAGGGACTGGGAAGGGGTCAGGTAACACTTTGCTAGATTGACAACCCAACTTAAATCCTGCAGCTGTCGAATCACACAGGCAGTCGCCTCACGAGCCTCATGCCAAGACCTGGCATGGATTAACCAAGTATCCAAATAGGGGTGCACAAGGATGCCCCGCTTTTGCAGTACCCCTGCTGCCATCCTAACACCTTAGTAAACATTAGGAGCAGTGGCAAGACCAAATGGCAAAGCTTGAAACCGAAAATGCCCCTGCAAGAGTGCAAATTAGGACAAATTGGAATATGAAAATAGGCCTCTGTCAAGTCCAAGGAAGTCAAAAACTACCCCTGCCGAACAGCTACTATCACGGAGCATGGGGTCTCCATGCAAAACCAGAACACTCCGAGAGCCTTGTTGATCCTTTTCAAATCCAAAAGGGGACGCCAAAAACCTTTTTCTTTGGCACCACGAAGTAGATATGAATGCTGTCCCGAGCCCCATTCACCTCAGGGCACTGGAACAACTACCTCGAGCTGCAGAAGATGATCCAGTGTCTGTTGAACAGCCTGCCCCTTGGCAGGCGACAACAATGACATGCCATGAAGGCACCCAAGGGGTGCCCCGGCAAACGAGAACATAATCCTCATGGATCACCTCCAAGACCAAAGCATCCGTCATGATTTGGGCCCAGGCAAAATAGAACAGGCATAGACAACCGCCCATAGGTTGCACCCCAAACCTTCATTGGGAGGACTTGGCAGCACCGTGACCAACAGCAGCCCGACCTCTGCCACCTCGACCGCCTCCCCGAAAGGAGGGCCCTCTTGAAAGAAACCGGGGACCTCTGCGGATTTGCCCCTCTTGCCAAGCAAAACTTGTGCAAATCACAACCACGCCCTCTCGAAGAGGACCCCGTCCAGCCCCGTTGGGCTTATCCTCTGTGAGTCTAGGCACCTCAGTGTTTCCTAGGTCTTTCACCAACTTCTCCAGATCTTCACAAATAACAGCTTCCCTGCAAAGGAAAGCTTACTCAACTGTGTCTTGGAGGCCAAGTCCACGACCAGTTGTGCAACTATAACAGAGCATGTGGCAGCCACCACAGTGGCCATGGACTTCACAGACACCTAAAGGAGGTCGTAAAGCAGGTCCACCACAAAAGCAGTCCCGGACTCCAGCTTAGCAGTCTCCTCACAGCCCACTGCCTCTGCAAGAGACCCCTCTGGAATCCGCTGGGACCATCTCCAAGTTATAGTTATCTCCAAGTTATAATGCCCTGTTCAATGTAATTTCAGTTTGTTCAATGTAAACCGCACTGATGCAGAATAGCGCGGTATATAAGAGAATGTAAATAAATAAATCTCAAAAAGGCCTGAGCTACATAGGAGCCACAGACAGCCCCCTGCAGGGTTAAGGCACACACCTAAGAACATAAGATATGCCATACTGGGTCAGACCAAGGTCCATCAAGCCCAGTATCCTGTTTCCAACAGTGGCCAATCTAGGTCATACGTACCTAGCAGTTTCCCCAAAAGACAAAGGTTCCGCAATGCTTGTACTGGGTCAAGCATTGATGTCCTGGGTCCCTTCTTAATAATGGTTTATGGACCTTTCCTCCAGGAACTTGTCCAAACCTTTTTTAAACCCAGCTACCTCAAAGGCTTGCTTGAGCAGCACCTCCATATGGCAGTCCTGCGAGTCCTTTAAATCTGCACCCCCCTTCCACCGGAATAGTAGTTTTCCTGGTGACAGCAGTCACCAATACATCAACCCAGGTGTAAGTGCTCTCGCTTGTCCAGCGGGATAAGGTAAAGCTTAACCATGCTTCGAATGACCTGCAGTCCTGCAGCAGGAACCTTCCATTCCTCATCAATCTCCTCCTTTACCGCCCGATGGATGAGGAAGGACACAACAGCTTAAGAATGCCTTCAAGCAGAGGATCCTCCATCTGGTCTGAAGTCTCCAGCTGCGGATCCTCTGCAATCTGCAGGGCCACTGGCATTTGCACAATAACAGCAGGGAGCTCATCCCTGTGAAAAATCTGTAGAGCGAATGGGTCTTCGTCAGCCAGGAGCTCCTCCTCCTCCAAGTCCTCCTGGTCTTGTTCCTCCAAAAGGTCCGAGGGACCCTCCAGTGGCCCTAAGGACCCCTCAGAAGCCCCATCCTCAAATTCTGGGGACCTCTCCCTGTGAATGCGCTTTGCCATAGTGGAGAGAGCACGCCCCCCTCTCAAGGGGGGGCGAAGTCTATGAGGAAGCCCCCCTCACCTAGTCCCTACTGCAGACAAAAACCTGATGTGGCAGCAAGACAAACTCCGGGGAAAAGGGAGAGCTGCCTCCACTGCCAGCTACCCCCTCTCCTCACTCTAGAATCCAACAGCAGAATCCAACATGGCGGCCATTCCTGCCAAAATCACAGGTGTGGTGTGGTGTGGTGTCATCCCCCCCCCCATCATGATTGTGGTCTGATGACCCACCTGTGGCCATCTCTGGGGTCTCTGATCCACAGCAGCCACACGCTCTCTCTGATGCAGCCCCGACAGAAACTGATGCCAGAGAGAGAAGTCCAGGGGCTGCTGCAGGCCACACACATCGGTCACGCTCTAGATCGGCCATGTACGTTGCAGCTCGGGCCTGACTGCTGCCTCTTCACTGGCATCAGCAATCTGCCGTTCGCGGGACTCCACTGTACTGCTACTGCTTCTTCCCGGTTGTATTATCTGCTTTCTGGGTTTTTGTTTTTTTTTTAAACTTTATAAGCAGAGACCTAGGCTCAACCACCTGCCCCTTCCCAAAGGTTGGGGAGGAGAAGAGGTAGCTACCACTTCCTACTTGCCCAGAGGACCCGGGAGAAGAGGTTGGGGAGGAGAAGAGGTAGCTACCACTTCCTACTTGCCCAGAGGACCCGGGAGAAGAAGGGGAAGGATATGGCTCCACCAGTTTCTGCACCAGTAAGGTCTGTGGTCCAGAATCAATATCCAGAAACAAGCACAGGCTATGTTCATCCACCTGCTTAAGAACTGGCTTTATTTTGGGGCACAGGCTACTTAAAAGGGAGTGTTACAGCATGCTCTCAGATTCCATCTGCTGGTGGATGGGCATAACCTCACACATCTGGACTAGAGGGATGATTAGGAAACCGGCACGGAGTCTGAGGGGCAGAAGCAAACAGACCTAGGGCGCCGAGTTTAAAGGTATAGGGCTGTTTGCAGCCAATGCCGCAGCTGCCTGTCCCGAGAAGGGCAACAGCAGCGCCAACTGGCACTACCAGAGGGCCAGTGCTCTAGGATACCACTTAGTTCGCCAAAATGACAGCGCTGGAAATGAATTATGAAAAATAAGATTTATTTTTGGGGACGATAGGTACTTGTGACTAGGCCTACCACTATCAGATACAAGATGCTGATTCGATACATCCTGATCTGATTCAGCATGGTTTATTATATGCTCATGCCACAATTATAGTTTCAACAGAGCACATTTCCAGTAATCTATTTATGAAGACAAACGCCCAATGTCCTGATTTAGGATAGTGCAGGGAAGGGAGGGGTCGGAATTTTCTTAAAGCCCCAAAACCATTGCAAAGCTTTCAGGACAACACTTGCAGAGAATGCAATCAGGCGTGCAGTTCCGGGGCTGACGTTAACGTCCGTCCAACCCCTACAGGAGCCTAGACCTACCCTTACCTAAGCGCGCGGACGATGAAGTAAAGGAGCGCGAGCAGGGAGATGCCGCTCAGCACGTATAGGGCTCGCACTACCGGTGCCGAATCGTCCGAGTGTCGCCGGGACGACGGCGATGACGTGCTATTTGTGTGGCGCGTCCCTGGGCTAGTAACGCTGCCCAACACCGAAGCCCAGACAGCAACACTCCACACAAGCAGTGGGCAACTGCCCACCGCCATCTTCCACGTCTCAGCAGCAGTGCAGCACACACCGGCGGAGGAAGAGACTGCTACTCACGCCACTTCCGCCCAACGCCAGAGACGGAACGAATTACGGAACACATGGCTTTCTTCAGCTCAGGCGTATCCTCGAGAGAGCCCGGTGCCAAGATATCGCCCAATTTGCATACGTATCAACTCGTCTTTGCCCATCTTCAGCTTCCGGCTTGCACTATGGCCCGAGCCTTTCTTCTTGGACAAGCACGACATAACGAGCTCCTCGGACATGCTCTCAGCGGGCAGAAAAAAAAAGGAAATCTAGAAGGCTTTTAGGCATGAGTGTTCCCGCCCGTGTACTCTTCTTCTCTAGTCTGTTTCATTCAGTTAACTAATCAACAAAACTTTTTGCTCTCTTTCTTTAACTTTGTTGTCTCAAATTTTCCACTCAGCTTCACATCAAAGTTTGGCTCCTGATCAGCATGCGCAGAGCTGCCAAGTTACCCAGTTGCAGGAGAGAGATTTTTTTTTTTTGCTAGTTCTGGTTTTCAATTTGTACTGCAACGCACTATAGTGTTTGGAGTCCCTGGTTTTTACCTATTGAAATTAGTGCTGCAAGCAGAGCCAGCCCAAGAGTTTCTGCTACCCCAGACAGGAGCCCTGCTGATTCCATCTTGGGGAGGGAGGTGGGGCAGCTTTGTACCGCAGACCATATGCTTCAACTCACATGGTCTGCAGCTTCTGACAGGATCCCCCTCCCAAAACGAAGTGGGGTGGTCAGAAGCAGCTGCCCATAGGAACCACAGCTGCTGTGCTGGCCACTAAGGCTTGCCACCTCGCCCTAAGTGAATGGCCCAGCCCTGGTTACAAGTCCCATAATGTATCAAGATGAGATTGTCTGTCAGAAATCCAGAACTGGTTTAAAATCTCACTTCTGGAACTGGGTAATTTGGCAACTGCATGAGCAAGAGTCAGCTCTCACCCTTCCCTTACTGAAAGGGCCTAGCAGGGATAGCAACCAGCCAAAAGTAAAGCTGGCTACATTCCCCACACTGTGCTATAGTGCATGCAATTCACATAGAATAAGGTCTGATTAGTACTCCTGTTTTGATAGGATCACCATCTATTTTACTTATACTGCTTTAGGATAAAAATAAATAAGTGAATCAGGTCAAGCTTTTTATTTTCTTCTCTCTCTGAAAGACAAATGGAATAGTTTGTGCAAGCAAACAAGAAAGCGTCCAAACAAATAAATATTGCATCCAATAGTTTCATAACTACAACAAATTCCTCAGTGATAATGTTTTTTTAAAGAAAATATTTATATAAAGAGGTATCATAATACAACAGCTCAACTATCAACATTCACAATGGCTAATTTTTAATGGCTCATTAGATACAAGAGGTACATGATTAAAGTCCATTTTACAATAAACAGCTTGCTTTAAAAAAAAAAAAAAAAAAGGAAGGGGGCAGGCAGAGTACTTAGACTTGAGTGGTGGAATTCAAAAGCTAACTGGTTAAACTGTCACATTCAAAATATTGCCAGCAAACTGACGCTAGCATTTTGGCATTCCTGTGGCTTTATTGAAGGGTTAGTTTCCATAGCAGAAGCATAAAATTAAATCATTCTTTGAGAGTCTCTTTGGATTAGTAGAAGAGTCTCTCAGTGGCAGGAATAAGCATGGAGAGTGCCTTTCCAGACAGATTAGGCTTGTGATGCATGAAAAATTGCAGTTTGCTAATAAAAAAAAATATATATATATTCTGGGTAGTCCTGCTTCAGCCTTGCCTTCAAATTCCATTTTGATTCCTTCATACCTTAGGGGTATGTTTACTAAACACCGCACAATTGCGCACCACACAATAGCGCACGGCAATGATGCACTTAAGTGCCCCGCACACTTGCGTGTCACACTAACGGGCCCACGCACACTTGCGCGCCGCACTAACGGGCACGCACAAGTACGTGGCCCGCAAATGTCCGATAGAGGCGTGGAAAGGGCGGAGGAAGGCTCCCGAGGGGCGGAGAGATGGGGTTAATGGGCGGGGAAGGGGAGGGGAGAGGCTCCCCGCACATCAGCGGGGCCGAATTTACAAGCAAAAACTACCGCGAGTGAAACACTCGCGGTAGAGTGCATTTAAAGGGAAGAGAAACCATTTCCGTCAGCAATGTACAGGAAAACCGGGGAAACCTGCAAAACGTGAGCAGTGTGATACATGTGCACTGAACAAAAGTGCAAATAAAAATAGAAAATGACCACAACAAAATTACTAAAAAGCGTAAGTCAGCTGGGCAACAGCGATATTAATGGGCAACAACACAAAACACTCCCAGGAAAGCCCCCAAAAAAAGAAATGATTTTTGGAAGGGTCTACGGAGCGGAGACCCTTCCAAAATTTATTTCCTTTTTTGGGAGCTTTCCTGGGAGTGTTTTTTATGGTTTCCCATTAATATCACTGTTGCCCAGCTTGGTTATCTTTTTTTCCCCTTTTTTCGCAGTCATTTGCGGGGTGTATTTGCACGTTTGCCTCCAGACAAGGTGAATGAGCCCACAGTAAAAATGTGCAGAGCAGGGTTTAGGATTCTGCCGGCCAGGTTTCCCATCCCCAGGGACAAACACTGTCTCTGTGGCCACAGTGTGGTGCAGCAGACAGAGCCAGTACCACTAGGACCAGAGGGTCACAGGTTCAAATCCCAGCTGGGGCTCCTGCCAACCCAGTCCCCATATTTTACCCACCACCAAACAGAGATAGTAAAGACACTCCATTATTGCAGAGAACATAAGCATGGTTCCAACACCTGCATTTTACCTAACACCGCACACACACCATAACAATGGGCATTACCGACAGCCGAGTCCCCAAAATGCAGTCCTGGAGTGCCACAACTCAATCAGGTCACATGCTTTTCCAAGATAAGGACATGCCAGCATGTTGGCGGAAGGGTACAGGTGGTGGCGGGGGCAGTGGCTGCTAGCCACAGCAGACAGTGGCCTAACCATGTGCAGGCTGGCACCGTCCAGTGCAACAGACAGGCCCTGTCGGATATACAGTCATGGACTTCCCAGGGAATTCAGCCAATCTGTGGCTACACGGTGGTGCAGTGCACACAGACAGTGTGTGCAAGAACAGAAGGTCACAGGTTCAAAGCCTAGCTGGGGCTACTGCCAATCCTATCCACATATTTTTCCCACAACTAAACAGTGATAGTAAGGACACACCCTTCGTGCCGAGGACATATGCATTGGTAATACGCCTATCTTTTACCCCACCGAGCACAGATACCATGAACAGGGGCAGTACCTAGAGCAGAGTTTCCCAAATGCAGTCCTGGAGGGCCACACACCATTCAGGTTCCCTGCTGCCTCTAATACAAATGCCTGTGCTGCATAGCTATGCACCACCCCCATGGCATGTAGATGTAGCTCATGCATATTCATGATGGACAGCATGAAAACCCGAACAGTGTTTGGCACACCAGGACTGGAGTTGGGAACCTCTGCCGTAAAGCAGCAGCCAACAGGGGCAAACACACCCACAGGCCCCATTGGCCAATGCCTCCTGGAGAGGCAGGACATTGGGCCCTGCGTGCATCTCCCAATACTAGCACCTGCATACCTTAGCAATGCCACCCTACACCTGGGTATACGGTACACAGCTCTCAAACGTTTGCTATGAGTACTGGCAGATAGACATTCCTCTGTTAAGCACAGTTTGCTCTTTGAGCTCCAACATAACAATCTGTCTGATGTCTGCGGTGCGTGCTTCAGGTCTGGTCTCTGACAGTGTTTACCACCCTGGGGAGTGACCCCCAACAGTACTGCGTAGCATATCCATGCCTGTACTGTGCCCAGGACTGGTGTGGGCAAGGCTGATAAGCCCCTCTATAGTAGCACAATGCTGGCATATGTGTGGGAGTGTGTGTCTATACTCTATATCTGTCTACTCTAGTCACTAGTGTCTCGGTCTTCTAGTGAGTCTATACAGTGTGTGTTGGCTGCAAACACCTTCCACAGCCCACACTGCCAGCACTGTTGCCAGTATTGGCCTGCCAATGTGCATAATGAGCAGCAAGGTACCATGGGTATAGCTCAGACAGGGTGGGCTGGCCAGGATGCATCTGCACAGGGCATAGGGCACTGGCAGGGACATTGTAGTGGCCGGCCACCACCTACACAGACAGGGTGACCTCTGTATGTGCTGCTGGGGTTTCACTCCACCCTGACTGTGCAGTGACGACAGCATGGCTAGGCACCCACCCCCATAGTGCTAGATAGTATTTCTCTCATGTGATATTTATGGGTTTCCTTTTGGGGCCCAGTCACTGACTTATCTGCTTGTGTGCGCTGCCATCCTAGTTCTGGGTGTATGCATTTCCACCAGGACTAACTAGCAGACTGTTCTCAGCTAGTATGTGTCCTGATGGAGCACCTTGCAGGGTGCAGCAGCTGAAGGCTTGCTGCAGGAGAATATCTGATAGTGGTGGGGTGCAGCTTAGCATATCCAGGCCTAATGTCTGTCTGATATTGTGTTATGGATGTGTATAGAGCTGCTTTGGATGCCCTGTAGGGTGTCTGTTCCCCAGCAGGACTGGGGTTGATGGTCCACTCTACTACCACCATTGCAGGGAGGTTGAATGTGGATGTGTTGATAGGAGACCCTGTTTTTCACCTGGGGGGGGGGAATGGTGGTACATAGCCCACCTAGGGGTCCATAAGGGTTTCCCCTGACTGAGATAGACAGAGATACCCAAGGTGTTTCTGCAGAAACTACCTATCTCACAGATTAATACTGCTTTGGAGCTCCGGCATGGCACCCTCAGGGTGAGCACAGTACCCGCACAATGTGACAGTGTGTAGCTACTCTGTGCCAGTAAAACACCCAGTCAGTACCCCCTACCAGGCCAAGGTGCTGTGTGGGTGCACACGGACACTTCCCCCTACCAGGCCGGGGAGCTGTTGGGGTGCATTCCCCATCTTGTGTTCATCTGTGGACAGCTGATTTGCATGTGCAGTGCATCATGGGTACGAGTGGCCTAACCCTATCCTGGTTACCACAGCAGACTGTCTGTGTGGTGACGTGAAGGCTCTCTGCAGCCAGCCAGGGGCTTGCTGGCAGCTATAGAGCTGTAGGCCAATGGTTACTTCACTGCCTGTAAAGCCAGAGGTCATGGGTTCAAACACACAGTGGGGTTATTTGATGGGGTTGTCCAAAGCATTTTTTTAATATAATGTACATATGTTGATGCCAGCAATAACACCCTCAGCTTACTGTACCCATAAGGTGCCTCTGAGGGTGCTTTATAGGGCGCCCTATAGGGCACCTTATGGTTGCCGTCCATATAAGGTGCACTATACATTATCCTGTGACGCAACATATATGGTGCCCTATAGGGGACATTCTAGGGTGCCTTGGCGGACAGTGAACTTTAACATGTGCCTTATGGGCCGCCTTATGTTAACACGCTTTGTGAGTGCGTTTGCTAGTAGTGATAACTGAAATAAAAATAAATTGCCCCCTACAGCACTCATCCCCATAATATGCACTGCCTCAGTGAGCCTTCTTCATTGGGCACTGTGGGGGATTGAACCCCTGATCCCTGCACCATTGGTCAGTGTCTTAACCATTGTGCTGTGGCTCTGTTCCTGTGCTTGGACATTGGCGCACCGCCTTATGCCGCCCAAGATTAACAGTGCACCGCTTTATGCCGCCCAACAGTGCGCCGCCTTATGCCGCCCAAAATTAACAGTGAACCGCCTTATGCCGCCCAAAATTAATATGCCTCCTAAAGCACTTTTACCCATTAAAGTTAATACCTCAGCCAGCCTTTTTTGTTGTGCACAATGGGGGATTGAACCCATGGCCCCTGCACCAGCAGTCAGTGTCTTAACCATTGTACTATGGCTCTGCTCCTTTGTGTGTGCACATCAGGGCGCCACTTAGCCTTCCCACGCACTATTGTGCACGGCGCACAATAGCGCGCCGCGCACATGTGCGAACGCTTACTCCCGTTTTTTTTCTTTTTTCTGCCTGAACTGCCCACTCCTTATATGGCACAGGCACACTAACGGGGCCCCGCACAATTTCGGAGTTTAGTAAACATGCCCCTTAATCTGTGTCCCTGCCTAGCAGAAACCACAGGTTAGCCTTAATATTTGGGGTAGTAGAGCATGCCACCAACAGGGGCAAGAGGAAGAGGGAGGGACGTGAGTTCAGCAGACAGAGAGTTTGTCCCAGAAGGGGATAATGCCTCAGTGGGAAGATTGTGTAAGAAAGAGGAATTGATGACCCTTATTTTCTAGAACAGGACTTCCTGCATTCCTCCCCAGCAACTCTGCTGATCAAGCAAATCACATTTATGTATGCCCTTCTCATCTACTACAAACTCCAGACTGCCTTTTATACCTTACTGAAGCATATGCCTGGAATAAACTACCTGAGTCGATATAACAAGCATGGGTGTTGTTTGAAGATACTATCTTGGAAGCCCAGACCAAATGTATTAAGAACATAAGATATGCCATACTGGGTCTGTTGGGGTTTTTCTGGACTTCCCCTACGAATATTTGGGGAATTTTTCTATTTTTGGTTTGGCTGTTTGTGTTCAACCCCAACATACATACAGGACCTTAAACAAATTGCTCATGCCACCGTAAGAGCATGGAAAAATAATTTATTTATCTTGCCAGGTCTGTAAAATCACAAACTTTGCTTTTTATCTTATAAAGGTACAAATTTCAATATCAATCCATTGCATCAGCACGTCTATAACAAGCAAAGCACCTGACTTAAGTGTAAAAGGGGTCCTGGGACAGAGATAGACAGAAATTAGCTGATCTCACTGGAGAAAGGCTATCTACCAAAATGTCTCTGCTATATTTATATTCACTTTTAAGCTTGAGACAAATCTACTACTGATATGCAGATTCCTTTCTTTTCATGTTCCCTATCTGCTCCTCAATCTCTGCCCTCCCTTCTTTTCTCCTGTGGTATCCTGTCTAAAATCATTCTCATGGTAATTTTCATAGTTGTGTGCTGACTCTGGTTCCTGTAGATAAAGTTCTTCGTTTTCCCCTTTGATCATTCAAAGGACCCAGGTGACAGTTTTGTCACTAGCTGTGTAGTTCTCATTGTCTCAGCTCTGGGTCAGGATATTAGCTTATTCTGTAGCTCCACACTGCTATTTCTGCAGTTTTAGTGTGAAAAGATGAAAGGGTCAGCCTGCTTTTCTTCTTTCTTAGGCCTGGAGCTCAGACGTTAGCACAAGATGGATTCAACCTGTAACAGAGGTACCTGAAGGGGATTCATTTTTTCCCTTCATTCCCCTCTTGAATCCCACTTCAGGTCCCTTCTATTGTCCCCATAGTGTGCCCTTCTAAACTCGGCCATCCGGAACTTCCAGTGAGACTCACTGAGGAGATGGAGACATGACAAGACAACATTGCCACATGAGATCTGAACCCCATTAATTCTATACCTAACATAGGGAATTTGAAAGGAGAGTTAATTCATATAGGGTTACTTGTTACCTGAATATTGAACTGCTACCAAGTGGAATCCCTCTGGAATAAGAAGATGGGCATCAGACAAGTTACCATTTACATTTGTAACTCTAGGTCTACGGGCTATGGAAGTATATTCATTTGCCTGATTTTTGGAAGTAAGAATTACAGTTGTGGTAGACACCTTAGTCAAACACCTTCTACAGAAAGCTAGAATAAATGAGAAAACACAGCAGCCAACTGATAAGGCAATGAGCAGACCAAATAAGGCTACAAGTAAGCTACATAGGCCAGAGCCTAGGCCTGTAAACCAAGAAGCAACATCATTCCACCACGCTCCGACCTGAATTCCACCCTGGAAATCATCCAGATGTAATTCTGACAAGTGTCTAATTCTGTCCATTGCATTAAGTATAAAGGTTGTATGGTTTGCTATAACAGTACAATTTGTTTCATTAATGAATTTACATGCCCCTCCCTCAGCTGCTAACAATAGATCTAAAGCTCTCTATTTTGCAGAGTCATTTGATTGTTTTGCTCAAGGGATTTAGCTAGGAGACAAGGAGAGTAATGGAATCAGTGACAGAACGCATTTGGACATGAAGCAAACATTGCAACCTACATACAGCCATACGCCATACCTAGTTCAGCAGTAATTGCAGGGGTCTGAAATATAGGAATCCAAGAGGTATAGCTCAAGGCATCAAGCCGTGTTTTAGTCAGCGGATATGTGGAATTAATATATTCATTAAAGAGGCCATGAGAGCATCATCTTCGGATTTATCATACCAGGGGGAGATATCTCTTTTGTGTCTGGGTGCTTGTGTGATGGTGACTGACATTGAGAGGGATTAACACTGAATAGGCCTCAGCCCTAACCAGAGCACAAGGAAGGTGAGTCAGGCCTATAGCCTGATATAGGAAACCCTGATAATACCAATAATGGCCTGCAAGAGCCGGGAATTGAGTATTTTTGGTCCAGGTCCAGTTCATATTGTGTCCCCATGCAATTGAAGTATGCCTTATGATAAATTGATCATTATGGAGAAAATAACAGGAGGAATAAGGGGAACCAGTTCTGTGTCCAGGTGTCTGGGCTGCTGAACCATTTCTATAAATAGGACCCACTGTGTATGTGTTGTGCCAATAAGCAGGGGTAACATTCAAAGATGCATTCGTGATAACAACCAGTGGTCCAAACTATAAGGAGCCAAAAAGTTATAAGGAATTATGGAACTGGGGGAAACAGAAAATTGCTGCTGTGCAGGATGGTAGGTAATATTACACTTCAGCAAAGGGCGTGAGTCAGAATGGGCTAGCCCCCCATTACCAATACAGTATGGATATATCCAATGAGAAGGGGCATAGACTTGGACTGGGACCGGGTCAGATAAATTGAAATGCTCCCAAGTATGGGAGCAGTTAGGGGGGCCCAGCATGGAGTAGTGTAGTATTCGGTAGGGTTCTGGCAAGCCAAGTTCCCCGAGTACTCCACTGGTTGTACTGGTACTATATTGACTGGTGCATACCCAACTCCTTTTGGCAGTGGGGTGCATATGATACAGTCCAAGAGATTCATTAATTGGATAACCTCAAGGACGGTGGAATTCCATAGATTAGGTCCTGGTGTGGACCTTTGGGATCATAAGGGACTACCCTGGGAAATATTAAAAGAACTATTCAGGTTCTGGCTAGAGAGATTCAGAGGAGCAGGTTGAGGAATATATAAGTATGGAAGGAAAAGAACTAGAAGTGATCCTACTGATGCTCCACAAAGAATAGCCCATACCATGAAGGGGGAAGGACCCAGTGGGGACTGGCGGGCCTTATACATCATAAAAGAAATCTAAGAAAACAGCAATACCAAGCAAAGTACAACAAATCTGATTACTAACAAAATGAAAATTATAGGAGGTGGATTTAACACAGAGGGACTGACAGGAGATAAATAGGCTTCAGATAGTATACACATTAATCAATTATATCAATATCTTAAACAGGCACTAGGTAAATGTCTTTACAGTGGGTCCAAGTGGGGCTTCTCTTTTTCCAGATCTCTCAGAGAGGTGTCCATCACGAATGATATCACTGTTCTGTACCCACAAGTTTGTTGAACACTACTGGTGGTAGGGGCTGGAAAAATATCTTTGCTGTGTATTGTCACCAGTAACCCTCCCCAGAGGCAAAAGCATGGGGGTAGGTCAGCCTGGGCGTGTCCAAACCTAGCAAGAAGGTTAGTGCAGTTGGCCCTGCACTGCCTTCTGGGTATTGTAGTCCCTCTTACTAAGCAAGGAATGAGTTGTAGTCGAGTGGAGTTAGGCAAAAGACAGGATTTCATTTCCCCTTCCGGGTGGATTCATTGCAAGAAAAACCAAGAACAAAAATGACCATACTTCTAGTACAAAAATGAAACGAAACCGGAACAGAAACAGCTTCTATCTTCAGCTCACATAAACAATTAGCTGAACAAAAACATAACTGCAGCAGTCCCTTTTCTCAAAGGCAAACTCTCTTGCTTTCAGTGCTGTTTCACCAAAACTTTTAAACAGCTATTCTAGCATAGAGACGTGACATGGTCTGCTACAGACAACGTACAATCCATTTCTTCTTCTGGGGTTTGTTCCATAAGAAATTCTGTTGGCATTTCTTCACACTCACCCCCAGCTAAGTATTCTTGTGGATTATTATATGTCCCTCCAAAGAGCAGTCTCTCTTCACTGCCTCGAGACTTCTCTTCCCCCGTTGCTACAGAGCAGGGTGGAAGATTACCACATATACTGGAGTTTGCTATAGGAGAGCCCCACAAACTCTGGCAGTTACAGGGAAAACCTTTACATTCAGTTTCTCTTCTATAAGGTTTATACAGCCTACCTTCCGGCTTTCTCACACAGGAACCTCTCAGCACAGCTAGGTCAATAAGGCTTTCACAGCACAGCTGCATTCTCCTGCCTTTTACCCTTTGCTTTCTCTCTGACATATAAATGTCCTCTGGCCAGGACGTCTCTGCTTCACTGGACCTGCAGCTTTCAACATGGACACTTTCCTCTGGTCCCTTTCTCCAACTGGTTCCCCAATCAGTCCTCCGACCAAGGCTTCCTTCAGTCCTGCAGCTGGGTCTCATCAACTCTCCGGCAGAGACTCCTCCTGGTTCTGAGTCCTCTCCTTGCTCTCTCTGTTCCTGTTCTTGCTCTCCTTGTACTTCCTCTTGCTGCTCTCTCACTATCCTCAGGTGAGTAATTTTTATGTGCATGTGTCCTAGGGCTTAACTGCACCCCGCCCTCATCCAGCTGCCTCTCATTACACACTGAGCTCGGGGCTTGTTTGCAGTTTGGGCGTGTTCTCTCCCCTTGTGACACTCTTTGTTTACGTTGCTCATGGCAACCCTGGGCCATGTGCTTTTCTATGCTGTCAGTTTCAGACACACTTTCTTCAGCTTCACCCAGATCCATAGCTTCTGGAAGATCCACTACATTACAGATCCCCCCCCCTTAAAATATTACGGGCTGCTGACCTTTTCAGACAGCACGTAATTTCTGCCTGGGTGCTCATGTGTTTCTCTATACTGACTAAACTAGCTGTTGCTGACCTTTCCTGCCATGGCTTCAGGACATTCAAGTGGTATACCTGGTGGCGCCCCCTATCATTCTCCACAGCAAACGAGACGGGCCCTACCCTCTCTACCACGGTGCAAGGTCCTTTCCATCGGGATTCAAATTTGGGTCCCGGGTCAGCTACTTGGACTATTACCTTGTCCCCTACAGCCAATTGTCTAGGTTTTGTCCCTCTGTCATAATAGCGTTTTTGACGCTGCTGACTGGCCTGTAAATTTTCCACTGACGTTTGTGACGTCCTTTCTAGGCGACTCCTCAGGTCTTTCAGAACCTGAGGTACCCCAACTTCCTGTATCTCTGGCTCTACCCACTGCTCATGCAGGATATCTAAAATCCCCCTCGGGGCCCGGCCAAACAAAAGTTCGTAGGGTGATGCCCCCAAGGACGCTTGTATGCGTTCCCGACATGCATACAGCACAAATGGGAGTAGAGTGTCCCACTCAGACATCTCTCCATTTAGGCCTCTTCTTAACATTTGTTTTATGGACTGGTTCATCCGCTCTACCAGTCCGTTGGACTGCGGATGATATGCAGCTGTCCTTATGTGACGTATGCCAAAAGCATCCCACACCATAGCTAAGTGCTTTGACATAAAATTACTCCCCTGATCGGTGAGTACCTCTTGGGGAAAACCAACCTCACAGAATAATTTTACTAACTCAAGGGCTATTATTCTGGCTGAGGTATTTCTTAATGGTATTGCCCAGGGGAAACGCGTAGCCTGGTCTACTACCACTAAAATGTATTGAAAGCCCCTCGGTGTCCTAACTAGGGGTCCCACGATGTCCATCGCTATACGGCGAATTGGCATCGATATAGTGGGCGTGGATATCATTGGTACGGCCTTGGGTTTTATGGCGGTAACCCTCTGACAAGTGGGACAGGATTCACAATATTTTGTCGTCTCTTTAAAAGACTCCTGGCCAGTAGAAACGGGCCAGTATTTGATCTAATGTGCCCTGAATCCCTTTATGACTACCCACTGGGTGATCGTGTGCCAACCGTAGAACTACAGCCTTAAATGTTGTTGACACCACCAGTTGTTTCCTCACGGCTCCGGTACGTGGGTCACTACTTTCCCTATACAGGACTTCCTTCTCCAAGAAAAACCTGGGAAGCGTGTTTCTATTTTCTTGGGCCCATTCAAACGCTCGCTTTAAAGCGGAGTCGGCTTGCTGTTCCTTCGGAAAGGAAGGAAATTTTTGTACAAGCTCTGCAGGTACCCAGGGCAACCCTTCTCCCGGCTTCTAGCTCAGCCCTCCCTTGGGTTCTGTGACGCCTCTCCTGACGCCTCTCGGCCTTCTCCTTTCTAGTCTTTTTGGAAGGGGCATGGATTAAATCCTCATGGATGGGAAGGGCATTTGACACTTCCTCCTCTAATCCCTCTTCTCGCTCCGGGGACTCTTCTCTATCCTCAGGCTTCTCTATCCTATCCAGTGACACCTCCCTGACTCCTGAGGTTCCGGCCTGGGACCGGGTGGATACTAGGCCTGTTCTAGTGTTCAGACCCTTTACCATTCCTTTACAGAATGGAGGCCAGTCTCTACCTAGGATAATATCATGTGGTAGCTTTGGAACTATGGCTACCCGCACCTCCTTTTCTGTGCCTAGCCCTCTCACGGACAGCCTATATCAGGGATAATACAAAGATGTCCCATGCACACATTGTATTCTTACTTGCCCTTCTGCTTAACTCGGTGCTGATTGCAGGTGACCTTCAATGGCCTGCCAGAGCCTGCGCGAGACCATGCTCTGGTCAGCATCCGAGTCAAGCAGTGCCAGAGCTTCTATGCCCTCTACTTGTACTCTTAGAAGAAATCCTTCTTGTATCCGCTTTTCACCACCAGATACCAGGACAGTTCGCTCCCTGCAATCTTTACGGAAATGCCCTGCCTTGCCACAGTTATAGCATTTGCCTTTGCATACAAGTAAAACATCATCATTAGGTACTTTAACCTTTTGGTACTTTTCTGCTTTACCAAAGTTGGCAACACCAGCTACTTTTAAAACACCCCCTCTTGAGGTGCCAGCCATCTCAGCCTCAAAGTATCTCTCAGTGAGATTGGCTGCCTCTTCAGTAGTCTGGCAACTTTGTAGAGTCAGAAAAGCCTTCACTTCTGGAGGTACAGCTTGGATGAATTGCTCTATGACGATTGTGTCCAACACTGACTCAAGAGTCCTCCTCTTTGGAGCAAGCCACTTCCAGGCTAATCCCTTCAGCCGTTGGAATAAAGCTTTGGGAGTCTCCCTAGGCTTTAGCCTCGCCTCCCTGAACATGTGCTTATTTATTTATTTTATTTATTTACATTCTCTTATATACCGCACTATTCTGCATCAGTGCGGTTTACATTGAACAAACTGAAATTACATTGAACAGGGCATTATAACTTGGAGATAACTATTTTACAGGGAACATGGGCTATGGAGGGTTAAGTGGCTTGCCCAAGACCACAAGGAGCACCTGTGGGACTAGAAACCCCAGCCCTTCCGGCCCAAGGTTGCTGTTCTCTAGTGGGATTTGAACCCCCGACCTTCCGGCCTGAAGTACCTTGCCACAACCACTAGGCCACTCCTTCACTCCAATGCTTATAATGCATTGGAGTTAACCCCAGCCTATCTTTTACAGCCTTTTTTACTTCCATGTAATCTGAAGCAAGTGCAGCAGGCATTGTCTTATAGGCTGCTAGAGCTTCCCCCGTGAGTGACATTGCAAAGCGTACAGCCCACTGCTCTTCAGGCCATTTAACCGCCTCTGCTATCCGCTCAAAAGCGTCAATAAAATCGTCCAGATTATCATGGGTGGTTAACTGTCCCAATGTAAGTGCATTATAACTTTGCAGTCCTACCCCCTTGACCATTGAGGGAATACTTCCTTCCACGTCCTGTGGTCTCTTTAGTACAGCCTCCAACAGTTCCATTAGTGGCTTCTGCTGCTCCCTTATTGCTGCAGCACTATGCTCCTGTGTGTAACGCGCCAGCTCCATTTGTTTCTCCCACTGGACCTTCATCCACTGCATTACCTCCTGGGGATCCATCCTGGAGTCTACGATACCTGCAAAGACACAAAAGAAAAAGAAAGGCCCACCAAGTGCGGCACTATGGTTTTCTTTTTAAACCACGTCTATTTTTCTGCAGGACGGTAGTTCCCCTGTCTCACCCAGTATCTGCCTACACCCGTGCCCAGCTACTTTTACCTTGGCACTGTGTAGACTCAGGCGTTGAGAAAGGTCTCCGGGTCCACCTGGCTGGTCTGCCAGCGAAACTCCTCTGACGGTTCTTCCACAGACAGGACAGCAGTTTCTCCACTTAAACTGGTATTTCCTGATGTTTCTTTAGAGTGTCCTTTATTTTTTCAAGAAAAAAAAATCTGAAAAACTACGCCAACCTGTCACCAGTAACCCTCCCCAGAGGCAAAAGCATGGGGGTAGGTCAGCCTGGGCGTGTCCAAACCTAGCAAGAAGGTTAGTGCAGTTGGCCCTGCACTGCCTTCTGGGTATTGTAGTCCCTCTTACTAAGCAAGGAATGAGTTGTAGTCGAGTGGAGTTAGGCAAAAGACAGGGTTTTATTTCCCCTTCCGGGTGGATTTATTGCAAGAAAAACAAGAACAAAAATGACCATACTTCTAGTACAAAAATGAAACGAAACCGGAACAGAAACAGCTTCTATCTTCAGCTCACATAAACAATTAGTTGAACAAAAACGTAACTGCAGCAGTCCCTTTTCTCAAAGGCAAACTCTCTTGCTTTCAGTGCTGTTTCACCAAAACTTTTAAACAGCTATTCTAGCATAGAGACGTGACATGGTCTGCTACAGACAACGTACAATCCATTTCTTCTTCTGGGGTTTGTTCCATAAGAAATTCTGTTGGCATTTCTTCACACTCACCCCCAGCTAAGTATTCTTGTGGATTATTATACGTCCCTCCAAAGAGCAGTCTCTCTTCACTGCCTCGAGACTTCCCTTCCCCCGTTGCTACAGAGCAGGGTGGAAGATTACCACATATACTGGAGTTTGCTATAGGAGAGCCCCACAAACTCTGGCAGTTACAGGGAAAACTTTTACATTCAGTTTCTCTTCTATAAGGTTTATACAGCCTACCTTCCGGCTTTTTCACACTGGAACCTCTCAGCACAGCTGGGTCAATAAGACTTTCACAGCACGGCTGCGTTCTCCTGCCTTTTACCCTTTGCTTTCTCTCTGACATATAAATGTCCTCTGGCCAGGACGTCTCTGCTTCACTGGACCTGCAGCTTTCAACTTGGACACTTTCCTCTGGTCCCTTTCTCCAACTGGTTCCCCAACCAGTCCTCCAACCAAGGCTTCCTTCAGTCCTGCAGCTGGGTCTCTCATCAACTCTCCTGCAGAGATTCCTCCTAGTTCTGAGTCCTCTCTTTGCTCTCTCTGTTCCTGTTCTTGCTCTCCTTGTACTTCCTCTTGCTGCTCTCTTACTATCCTCAGATGAGTAATTTTTAAGTGTGTGTGTCCTAGGGCTTAACTGCACCCCACCCTCATCCAGCTGCCTCTCATTACACACTGAGCTCGGGGCTTGTTTGCAGTTTGGGCGTGTTCTCTCCCCTCATGACACTCTTTGTTTACATTGCTCATGGCAACCCTGGGCCATGTGCTTTTCTATGCTGTCAGTTTCAGACACACTTTCTTCAGCTTCACCCAGATCCATAGCTTCTGGAAGATCCACTACATTACAGTATCCACGAAGTGCCGTTATCAAGCTGAACAGTGGTTGGAGTTACAGCTGTAACAATATGTGGTCCAGAATAGATAGGATGGTACCACTTGTCCCTCACTTGGATCCGGCGGTATATAAGATCACACAATTCAAAAACATATGGGACTAACGCTGTTGGTGGTATGCGGGAAGCCAACTTCTGTTGAATCAAGGATACACTGGTCTGAAGTCCTGTAAGATAAGCAGAAAACAAGTCGGGCAGATTCTGGGTACCTGAATTCATAACTGGGCACATGCTCCTTCTTCTAGTTATGATTTCATGAGGAGTTAGGCCTAACCGCTTGATAGGATTATTTCTCAACAGAAACAGGCAAAGAGGTAATGCTTGCAGCTAGGTCTGGCCACTCCCAATCATTAGCTTTCTTAACTGTGTTTTAATAAGACCATTGCACCTTTCTACAAGGCCATTTGAGGTTGGAGAATAGACAGCAACATAGCGCCATCTAATGGGCAATTTTTCAGAAAATTCTTTCACTAATTGATTCTTAAAATGGGACCCATTATCTGATAAGATTTGGGCAGGGATCCCATACCAGGGAATTATATGTTCCATTAATACTTTTAGGACTTCAACAGCGGTCTCTTTCTTACATGGAAATGCTTCAACCCATTGTGAGTAAGGACAAACCAGAACCAATAGGTATCGTCTGCCCTGACATTTCACCTGCATACCAGTGAAATCGATGTGCCAATGCAGAAAAGGTCCTTGTGGTCTTGGTATTGCACCCCCACTTGGTTTAAGACATGCATGGGGAGTGCTAGTGATACAGGTGTGGCAGCCACTAACTACTGCCTGAACCAACTTACGCATATCAGGACACCACAATGTATCCCCAAGATGGGAGACATTGACTGTCACACTGCAATGATCTGCATAGTGCAGCATAGTTGACAAATTTATCAAAGCAGCAGAGGAAACACACATCTTCCCCGAAGGGTGCATCCATACTTTATGGATCTTAGTACATCCAGCATTCACCCATTGCTGTAATTCATTCTGTAACACATTTTCCTGTAAATCCTCCAGTTTGCAAAAGTCATGCTGGCTACTCTGCTGATGGGTTACTACCATAGTCTCAGGGACTTCATGACAGGTGGTTTCTTGTGCTAGGCTGTCAGCTATCGAGTTTCCGTACTGCTCCCATGTCTTAACTTCCTGATGTGCTGCAACCCACTCACATGCTGTCAAATAGCCCTGCTCTGCTCTTTTTCTTTTTATTAGGTTTTAACAAAATACATTGTTGAACCATAATACAAGAAAAGTAAGCTCCCAATAGCAATATAAAGGAAAAAACTACAAGTCAGAATAAATGTATAAGGGAAGCAAACGTAAATAGCCCACATTAAGAGAGCCCAACTGTTATACAACATGAAGAATTAATACAACCATCCAAAAATATGGAAAGAAAACAAGTCCAAAAGGACCACAATATAGGAGGTAAATCAATCAAACATCACTTTTCCCTACCGAACCCTGCCTATTGTGATAATGACAGCAATGCTGAGCAGATGGATTGGGAAAATAATGAGCATTGTACCTTTAAGAGTAAGGACAAGTCAGGTTCCCATAGAAACCGAAAGCTTCTAACTAGAACTGAGCCCAGCCATAGCAGTGACGTAGGAGCTGAGTGGAACTCTAATGAATTGCACCTGAGTAGCCAGAGGGGTGTGGCTGCTGAAGGAAGCCGTTTTAAACCTGCTTCAGAGCTAGAGTTCAGGGAGAGAGGTGGGGAGAGAGAGAGCACACAGAAGCCACGAGGCGAGCAACGCAGGCAAGGAAGGCAAAGAGGAGAGCAGCAAAGAGGGAAACTTTGGAACCCAGAACTAGCAAAGGAGGATTCTGGAAGGTCCATTTCCTTTACCTCGAGAGCACTAGAAGCAAAGCCAAAACCTCTGTGGAAACTACCCGAAGAAAAGGTAGAAGAGTTTACCTATACGAGGGAGGAAAGCTCTGATTACAGAAAAGGCATTGCGAGTGAGAAAAGTACGTCTGCCATAATTCCTAGCCAGAGACTTGCTGAGGAGATTGTACAGCAGTTAAAGAACAGTGCTAATAAGAGCAGAGATAGCACTGCTGCGAAAACAGTTCCAGTCAGAAACATTCTTAGTAAGTGTTTTGAAACAGACGTAAAGGCTGTTGCTAAGAGCTTACGTAAGAATCAGTTTACTGCACTAGAGAAAGTTACTGCCAGAGGGACAACTTTATTGAACAGCTGCAAGAAGTTTTCAGGGACCTGCAGTCTAGAAGTTCCCCTAAGCAGAATTATAATGATTGCAGCGAGGAGATGATTGGTGACGTAGAAAGCACTCCTGATACAACGGATATCTGTGAGATGGATTGTTCTTTATGTGAGATTGATCACTTGGACCTACGTTAGACAACCTTTGCATGAAGGTAATGCAAAGTTGTTTTCTCCTGAATGTTTGCTGTGAAGAAACAGTTTGCCCTATGCTTTATTTTCTAATTTTGAATTGCTCCTGTTTCCTA
Organism: Ichthyophis bannanicus; assembly: GCA_033557465.1. NCBI lineage: Eukaryota > Metazoa > Chordata > Amphibia > Gymnophiona > Ichthyophiidae > Ichthyophis > Ichthyophis bannanicus. The sequence continues at coordinate 314,135,713 of CM066039.1, read as the reverse complement.
TTGTTTTGGAAAGTAATCCGTGTCATGCTTTGAGCCAAGAATCTATGTGTGAAAGGGAAAACCCCAAATAAAAATTTATCTGTTCAAATGACCCTCGTGCCACAACACCTTTGTTTGATAGTAAACCTAGACTACAACTCCCAGCGTCCCTTGCTGCTACCTTAGTCAAAAAGGACACTTGAAGACAAAGTAGATGTCACCCTTGCTCTAGAGTCACCGGCCCTAGGCGGGGGCAGGACAGATTGGCGTAGTTGCTACGGATCAAGGCACAAGCAGGCATGCGCAAAGGATTTAAAGGTGCAAGAAAATATTTTTGAAAATCAAGCTACAGGAAAACGTCTAGCAAAGCTACTTCCGGACGGAGAAGGCGTGTCTGCTACTGAGGAGACCAACGTTGCTCACAAGCCTGACGCACCACTAGTATCAGGTAATTGGTGTCTAACAGGGTTACCTGAGGATACTTGTGCTGTGGGTATCGGTGTAGTTGGTGGGAAAAGTTAAAATACCTTCTATACTGTGGTACCACACTTGGGTGGTTGCGTTTGTCTGCTTTGTCTTTTCAGAATGGCTATGGAGACGAAGGAAGTACTCACCGGATGGCATCACAGTTTGAGCGACAACGGGAGCTAGCGACAGAAGCTCTAGAGCGAGCTGCAGCCCAGATGGAAGCGCAGCAACGCCCGCTCATTCAGATGATGGAAGCGTGGATCCAGAGTACCAGGAAGGAGCCAGATCCTGATTCTCCTTCACCAGGTTCATCAGGCTTAAACCAAGCTCATGCTTTAGGACCCTGGTCCAGGGAAGCATGGAACTTTGGACAGTTAACTGATAGAGACAATCTGGATGATTATCTTGAAACATTTGAACGAGTTGCTCACTTGATAAATTGGCCTAAAGAGCAATGGGCGATCAGGTTAGCAATGTCTCTCACGGGTGAGGCATTGACTGCATACCAAACCGTACCATCAAATTTAGCCAATGATTATGACAAGGTTAAAAGAGCTATCAAAGATAGGATAGGTCTAACTCCCTCGGTGTACCACCATTTATTTAGGGATACTAAATTAATGCCCGGTGAAACACCCAGAGCGTTATACCATCGTCTTAAGGGACTGGTAAACAAATGGTTAGAACCGGATGGTAAGAGCCTTGAATCAGTGTTAGACAGTATAAAACTGGAACAATACACGAATGCTATCCCTGAAAATGTCCGCACTTTCCTGACTTTGCAAGGTTGCAAAAGCTCCCAGGAAGCGACCATGCTCACTGAGCGATTCCTTGAAGCAGAAGGGAACGCGCAGGAGAAAAGCATAGCTTCTAGGAAGGCAGCCAATGCATTTTAAGAAAGGAAGGAAAAAGCAATGAATGTTAATGCATTATGTTTACCTGAATGTAGAGGAAAATATGTAAGGAAAACATGCTTTAAATGTGGCAGTGATGATCATTTACAGCGTAACTGTAAGGTAAAAATAGCACTAGTAACCACTAACCCAGGACAGGTTAGAGAGGGATTCCTCTTGGCAGTAACAGTCCAGGGAGTGAATGCGAATGCCTTACTAGATTCTGGTTCCGATCAGAGTATGGTTTCCCAAAGCCTTTGGCAAAAGATAGAAGCCCAAAGTAAAACCATTCCTTGTCTACACAGTGGCACTGTAAAAATCCGTTGTGTGCATGGCGCGGCATCCTCATACCCTATTTACAAAGTCTTAATAAAAGGATTTGGAATAGAAAAAGAGATTCCAGTAGCCATAGTTCCACATTTGCCACAAGAATTAGTACTGGGCCGAGACTGGCCACAGTTTCAAAAAGGTATTCAACAGAGTTTGCAGAAAAAAGAAGGCCTGATAGCTGCAAGCACTCCGCTTGAATCACTGGATAAGAACACACGTAAAATGATGGCAGTTCCAAATCCCTTATTTGGGAAGGAGCAAAAGTCTCCACGACAGTTGCCCAAGAAAGAGGAGGCCAAGAAACCTGTGTTCGTCCTAAAATACTGTAGGATGAGTCCAGACGCGCGCCCACCCAAGAGAGCTTCTCCACAAGCAGCCGGGTTTGATTTACACAGCGCTGAAGAGGTGACTGTTCCAAAACACGGCAAGGCTTTGGTGAATACAGCCCTTCAGTTGGAACTACCAGCTGGATGTTATGGACGCATCGCCCCTCGTTCCGGCTTAGCTGTGAAATACGCTATTGACGTGGGAGCCGGCATCGTGGACCCCGATTACCGAGGTGTCGTTAAGGTACTACTCTTTAATTTCAGATCTGAAGATTTCAAAGTAAGCATAGGCGACCGCATAGCACAGATCATATGCGAGAGGGTTGGGTTTCCACCTCTTGAAGAAGTGCATATGGTCTCCAGTACAACGAGAGGAGCCAAAGGGTTTGGTTCAACAGGGCGAGCTGACCTTCAAGAACTGGCGGCGATAGTTGAGGAAAAAGCAGAAGACGACTTAGGCCCTCAACTAAGTGATTGCAAGAAGACCCCGGAGCTAAGGATGGGAGAAGGGCTGTCGTGGACTCAGAAGAAGCAGCTGGAACAGCTGATACAAAACTTCCCGGACATCCTAACACCTCTTCCTGGACATACTCAACTCGTCGCACACGAGATTGTAACTCCTCCAGGAGAAGTAGTACGACAGCGCCCATACAGGTTGCCGGAAGCCCGGAGGCAAGAGGTCGTAAACCAAGTAAGGGAGATGTTGGACCTCGGCATAATTGAGGAATCCAAGAGCCCGTGGAGCAGTCCGATTGTCCTAGTCCCCAAGCCAGACGGAACGCTCTGATTCTGCATTGATTTTAGAAAAGTCAATGCCCTGTCAAAATTTGATGCATACCCTATGCCCCGCATAGAGGAGCTCCTCGACCGCCTGGGGAGGGCCACGTATCTAACAACACTAGACATGACCAAAGGCTATTGGCAGGTGCCATTGACCAGGGAATCACGCCCGAAAACAGCGTTCACCACCCCAATAGGCCTATATCAATTCAAGCGTATGCCCTTTGGTCTACATGGTGCAGCGGCTACGTGCCAAAGACTGGTCGATTTGGTACTCAGACCTCATCAAGCATATGCAGTAGCATATATGGATGACATCATCATCCACAGTACCAACTGGGAACAGCACCTATCAAGGTTAAGAGCGGTATTACAAGCTATGTGAGACGCTGGCCTAACACTAAACCCAGCCAAGTGTATGTTCGCAAGCCAAGAAGTAAAGTACTTAGGTCATTTGGTTGGGCACGGTACCGTGAAACCCTTGATTGACAAAGTTGAAAGCGTGAAGACCTTTCCTCAACCCACCAATAAGAAACAACTTAGAAGTTTCTTGGGATTAGTGGGGTACTATAGGCGGTTTCTTTCACGTTTCGCGGAGAAAAGTGCTCCACTATCAGACATGTTGAAGAAGAACCAGCCCAATCAGCTGCGATGGACTCCAGAGGCAATCACTGCGTTGGAATGCTTGAAGGCCGAACTATGCGCCGCCCTGGTTCTGTGAGGGGCTGAGTTTGACCTACCGTTCATCTTACAAACTGATGCATCCGACACCGGACTAGGGGCTGTGCTCTCGCAAAAGTATGCTGGTATAGAGCACCCGGTGCTATTTTTAAGTAGAAAACTGTCTCCTGCAGAAAAAAATTATTCCACAATAGAGCGAGAATGCCTCGCTATAAAGTGGGCCATAGAGTCTTTGAAGTTCTACCTGGCAGGTAGGAAATTTTTGCTCATGACTGATCACGCCCCTTTAAAGTGGCTTGGACAAATGAAAGACCACAACCCGAGATTCACAAGGTGGTATATGGCGCTGCAAGCGTTTGACTTTACCATTGAACACAGAGTTGGCAAGCTACATCAGAATGCAGACGCATTATCCAGGATTACATGCTGCGATGATGTCATAAACCCAGCCTGTAATATCTTAAGGGGGGAATATGTGATAATGACAGCAATGCTGAGCAGATGGATTGGGAAAATAATGAGCATTGTACCTTTAAGAGTAAGGACAAGTCAGGTTCTCATAGAAACCGAAAGCTTCTAACTAGAACTGAGCCCAGCCATAGCAGTGACGTAGGAGCTGAGTGGAACTCTAATGAATTGCACCTGAGTAGCCAGAGGGGTGTGGCTGCTGAAGGAAGCCGTTTTAAACCTGCTTCAGAGCTAGAGTTCAGGGAGAGAGGTGGAGAGAGAGAGAGCACACAGAAGCCACGAGGCGAGCAATGACAGCAGACAGAGCAACGCAGGCAAGGAAGGCAAAGAGGAGAGCAGCAAAGACGGAAACTTTGGAACCCAGAACTAGCAAAGGAGGATTCTGGAAGGTCCATTTCCTTTACCTCGAGAGCACTAGAAGCACAGCCAAAACCTCTGTGTAAACTACCCGAAGAAAAGGTAGAAGAGTTTACCTATACGAGGGAGGAAAGCTCTGATTACAGAAAAGGCATTGTGAGTGAGAAAGGTACGTCTGCCATAATTCCTAGCCAGAGACTTGCTGAGGAGATTGTACAGCAGTTAAAGAACAGTGCTAATAAGAGCAGAGATAGCACTGCTGCGAAAACAGTTCCAGTCAGAAACATTCTTAGTAAGTGTTTTGAAACAGACGTAAAGGCTGTTGCTAAGAGCTTACATAAGAATCAGTTTCCTGCACTAGAGAAAGTTACTGCCAATCAGAGGGACAACTTTATTGAACAGCTGCAAGAAGTTCTCAGGGACCTGCAGTCTAGAAGTTCCCCTAAGCAGAATTATAATGATTGCAGCGAGGAGATGATTGTTGACATAGAAAGCACTCCTGATACAATGGATATCTGTGAGATGGATTGTTCTTTATGTGAGATTGATCACTTGGACCTACGTTAGACAACCTTTGCATGAAGGTAATGCAAAGTTGTTTTCTCCTGAATGTTTGCTGTGAAGAAACAGTTTGCCCTATGCTTTATTTTCTAATTTTGAATTGCTCCTGTTTCCTATTGTTTTGGAAAGTAATCCGTGTCATGCTTTGAGCCAAGAATCTATGTGTGAAAGGGAAAACCCCAAATAAAAATTTATCTGTTCAAATGACCCTCGTGCCACAACACCTTTGTTTGATAGTAAACCTAGACTACAACTCCCAGCGTCCCTTGCTGCTACCTTAGTCAAAAAGGACACTTGAAGACAAAGTAGAGGTCACCCTTGCTCTAGAGTCACCGGCCCTAGGCGGGGGCAGGACACTATCCAGAAGAAATTTCTCCAGATGAGTCACATCCTGAAAAATATATGAAGCATTGTCATAGTCAATGATACACTTACACGGAAACCGTAAAATAAAGGAAGCCCCCATAGCTAGAACCCGGGACTTAAGAGCCAGAAATTGCCTCCGGCGCATTTGAGTAGGACGTGAGACATCTGGGAATATATTTATGGTCTGTCCACAGAACTTAGATGACTTAGCCTTAAAAAAAGCTTTTAATATACGTTGTTTCATCAAAATTGATGAAAAAGTGACCAACATAGTGGCACGTAATGAAATTACATCAAGGGAATCTTCCAGAAAAGCGGTAATATTAGTCACTGAAGGAACTATTTCATCCAGTTCACCTTCAACAGGTTTTACTTTCTTGGAAGCAGCAGGAATATAATAAATTTGCCGAACATCAACTGGATCTAAAATTTCTTTCAAATATTTCTCTAACAAAATCTTAGGTGACAATAATGGCGTCTGAGGAAAATTTTAAAAATGCAAATTGCAAGCCCGAATAGAATTCTCCAGGGATTCTACTTTAGAGTGCAAAATTAAAGAATCTTTAATTCCTATCACATTTACAGATTGAAGAGGAGAAACCTGGGATTCTAGTTTCGTAACAGCTGCATCTATCATGGAAACTTTCTTATCCAGCTGCTGTAATGATACAGCAGCCTCCTGAGTAAATTTACATAAGGAGCCAACAGCCACAGATACCTTAGTATCGATGCATTGTAAAGCTCCCCATAAATCTTTTAAAGTAATTTCTGCGTCCGGAAGTAAAACTGGGAGTTCCTTAGAACCCTCCAGTGTGGCAAGGTGAACTGGAGTAAGTAAAACTACTAAGTCATCCGTCCTGCGTACATCCAAAAAAAACCCTAAAGTGTAATCATTCACTAGGACAGGACAGGGAGGAGGGGGTCTCCCGCCGGGGCTCAAGGAGGCCCCCTCGGGGGAAGATTGTGCCAGCGGCTTAGGGGCAAAATGCTTATCTAAAGGACCAGCAGGTTTTTCTATACCAGAACCGGCCTCTAGAGGTTTGGGCTGAGATTTAGCCTTGCGTTTACCCATAATGAAATATTAAGAAACTACAGCGAGAAATACAAACATAAACGTTGCATGACCATAAATAGCCACAAACCTTGGCATTCTGCTGATATTCCCACCAAAACTCTCACCAAGACGCCGCAAACGTCGCAGTGACATCGAAGAGGCATCAAAGGGGCAGGACCTGCCCCTTTAGACACGCCCCTTCAAACATGCTCCGCAATCGCAGAGAAAAAGGAAGGAACAAGATATAACCCTCAAGGTCCCACAGAGAGCCAGCTGCCCCGGGCGCGCCTGCCCGGTACAAGCAGGATAGCAGCAGCAGCATCAGGAGTCAGGTACAGCCACTAGAGCCCAATGGCCCGATGGACAGGGCCTCACCTCCTCTCACACCAACAGTCTGCTCCACTTCCAGATTCTCCGGGGGAAGTTTTTAAAGCCCTCAAGGTCCCACAGAGAGCCAGCTGCCCCAGGCGCGCCTGCCCGGTACAAGCAGGATAGCAGCAGCAGCATCGGGAGTCAGGTACAGCCACTAGAGCCCAATGGCCCGATAGAAAGGGCCTCACCTCCTCTCACACCAACAGTCTGCTCCACTTCCAGATTCTCCGGGGGAAGTTTTTAAAGCCCTCAAGGTCCCACAGAGAGCCAGCTGCCCCGGGCTCGCCTGCCCGGTACAAGCAGGATAGCAGCAGCAGCGTCGGGAGTCAGGTACAGCCACTAGAGCCCAATGGCCCGATGGACAGAGCCTCACCTCCTCTCACACCAACAGTCCGCTCCACTTCCAGATTCTCCGGGGGAAGTTTTTAAAGCCCTCAAGGTCCCACAGAGAGCCAGCTGCCCCGGACGCGCCTGCCCGGTACAAGCAGGATAGCAGCAGCAGCGTCGGGAGTCAGGTACAGCCACTAGAGCCCAATGGCCCGATGGACAGGGCCTCACCTCCTCTCACACCAACAGTCTGCTCCCGCTCTGCTCTTTTTCTGAGCATTTCAAAAACTTCCATTAGGATCTCAGCTTGTTGGAGAGGCTTGTCTTTAACTGACAAATATCCCCTCTTGGCCCAAATGGTACTATATATGTGTACTGAGCTACTTACAAACTGAGAATCGGTGTAAATTACTAGATGTTTCTTTTTCATTTTTTCTCTCTGGACTTGTGCTAGTGCTTCGATTTCTGCACTCTGTATCCTAGGGGCATCTCATACTGTGCTGTGGAAGTAACTGCTCCCTGTGGGGTTACTCTACAGATAGCAAAACCTGCTCTGCCTTCTCTCTGGGATCCATCTATGAACCAACATTCAGCCTCTTGAGGCACATCTGAATGTGGCACTATCCTTAACATGGGTCTGACATCTTCTCCTATTTGCTGCAGGCAGTCATGTGTGACAGTAGATACCTGGAGGAGGTTCTGTAAATCCCTAAACTGATTCTGCTTTGGTACCAATTGGTGTCTAATATGGCTGCGTAGTAGTGCAGCTACACATTTACCTACCCCTGGCGGGTAAGAAAAATGAATGGTACTGGACTTTAAAAGTGCATGCAGTGTGTGGTCAGTATATACGTTTACCTGTAAACCAAGAACGGTGCAGGCTGGTCCGCTCAAGGTAGAAGGCTCACTCGCAATCCATTGTATGCAGCTGGGCCTCTACCCTGTTGTCATGAGGCCATGGAAAGAAGATGGGCAGTACCACCAACTGGTTGAAGTGGAAGACCAAAACCACCTTAGGTAAGAAGTGTGGGTGGGTGCATAGCACCACCCGGCTATGGTGGAATCTTGTGTATGGCGGATGAGCCATCAGAGCCTGAAGCCCAGTGACTCGGCAAGCTGAGGTGAGTGCCACCAGAAAGATGATCTTCCACGTCAGGAATTTCAGTGGACAGGTATCGAGTGGCTTAAAGGGCGCTGACTACAACTTTCCCAAGACAGTTGAGATCCTAGTTGAGATTCCACATGACCGGCAGGGGCTTGATGGAAGGTTGAGAGGAGCAAGCTCCACATGAAACAGGTCACCAGTGGCTGAGCACAGATGGGGTTTCCTTCCAAGGCCCCAATCACACTCAAGTGCACTCACATGGAATTAGACTTGAGGCCTAGATTGGAGAGATGTAGGATGTACTCCAGCAAACCCTCGACCGGGCAGGAGAAAGGATCCATCGCCTTTCCTGCACACCAGAGGGAGAACCAGCACCACCTGAAAGCATAGGCACAGTGGGTTGAGTCCTTGAGGGAAGCTAGGAGGACATCTGTCACCTCCCCCAATAAGTTGAGCTGGAACTTGAGAAGTGTCTTTGCCACCAGTGGAATTGGGGGATAAACGTAGAGCAAGCCCACCTGTAGGGCTGGTACCCCTGCAATTCTACACCTGCAGTTCTCCGGCCTGCTCAGCAACTCGGGCCTGAACCAAGCTGAACAGACAAGATGGATTCCTCACTACACTTTTGCTGTGTTCAGCTACAAACGTGACCTCCAAGCAACTGCTTGCGCAGCGTTTTTCTGTATGCATACAGAAGTCATTGTCCCTGGCCAATTCACTGCCCACATGCAAGAACATCTGCTTCTCCGGTGCTTATCTATAGCTAGTTCTAATGGCCTTGGACACTTGTACCTATGCCCAGAAAACTACATACTGTTTTCTCAGCATGACATCTTACTATGGATCCTTTGTCTGCAAGAAGATGCCCATCATTTACCTCCTGATTCGCTGAGAACATCTCTGTCTTGTGCCAACCAATCATCGGACCTATGGCGGAGAATTCTCACAAAAAATAATACAATCTGTGCAGGAACTTTCAGGGCTTTTTCCACACTTTCATACAGTACTTTCAAAAAGTACCCCGCACTATGGCCAGCACTGGTGAATCCAGCGCCCCAATGACAGATGGAAGAAACTGAGAAAAGCACAACCCCAAAGGGCTGAAGAACAGCTTTTCCTGGTAGCGCAAGGAACACATCCCTAGGGCTCTTCAGAAAAAGTGAACTGAAGATGGTGCCGCGGCAAGCAGAAATGCAGGTGCATATGCGCGATGGAGGCTCCCAAAAGCTTCTATTTGGAAGCTGGGGAGCGTTTCCATGCGGGACTTCATCAGGGGATGTCACCCATATGTGAGGACTTATTTCCCGCTTGTTCATGGATAAATATTTTTTCACTCAACACATAATCAAACTCTGGAATTTGTAGTAAAAGCTGTTAGTGTAGCTGAGTTTAAAAAAGGTTTGGACAAGTTCCTGGAAAAAAAGATCCATAAACCATTATTAAAGAGGACCTAAGAAATCCACTGCTTACCCTGGGACAAGCATTATGTACTTTTTTGGAACCTGCCAAGTACTTGTGATCTGGATTGGCCACTGTTGGAAACAGGATATTGGGCTTGATGGACCTTGGTCTGACCCAGTATGGCATTTCTTATGTTCTTAAGCTATTCAAATCCAGGCCCAAACCTCATCATTTCAAGGCTGCTTTTGGATCCTGACCCCATTATTCCCTGTCTGTGCCCATGTGCATTTTAACCATTTCTCTAAGAATTCCCCTACTCCCTTGTTGTTTTGTTTGTCTTAACAGACTATAAGCTTTCTGGACAGGGCTGGGCTAACCATTAAGAAAATAGGCAACTGCTTAGGGGGTTATATGTGCAGGTTAAATAGCAATGCTGAGCAGGAGGATCCTTGGGGTATGTCTCACTGCTGTTTAAGCTGTTTGAAAGTTTTGTCTTTTATTTTGATCTGCTGCAGGCGTTCTGTCAAGTAGGATCGGAACCAGGAGAGAGGGGTGTTGCTTATACCTATGTCCAGCAGCTGTTCTAAGAGTTTATTATGATTTATGAAGTCAAAGGCAGCTGCTATATCAATGAATATAAGGATAAATCCTTGTTTGGTCTATTCAATTCCTTTGAGTAGAGTGTAAGTGAGGATAGTTGGGTTTCCACGCCCTGATTTGGTCAAAACCCGTGTTGCTGCGTGTCTAAGAGGGCGAAGTCCCGTAGCTGGAGTTGTACTGCTTTTCTATTAATTTAGCTAAAAGGGCCTATATGGGCCTATAAGAAGAGGGTAAATTAGTGTCCGCTACGTTTTTTTCTTTTTAATATGGGTCTGAGGGAGGCAATTTTTAAATTGGCAGACATGTGACCTTGGGAGAGTGATAAATTCAGTATTCTGAGGAGTGTGGATGCTAGTTCATGTCTCAGACAAGAGGACTCAACCAAACCAGCCAACACAGGACTCTCCTCCCCCCAATAGGTACAATCCCCATGAACCCAGATGAAATGCTCCCAAGCTAGTATTACCCATTTTACCCTCCCCCCTTCCCTAGTTCACCACTAGTTTAAGCTAAATTACTGTAAAATCTTGTTCTTGTGTACTCAAAGGTTCCTTGTTTTCACCTAGTTTATGTAAACCATTTTGACTGGTAGACAAACAGTATAGAAAACCTGTTAAATAAATAAAATGTCTGGCTATCATCTGGCTGTATAAATGATTAGTAGCAGTAGTAGTAGTAAGTGGCGCCAATATTCTGAAAGACATGCCTCAGTAACAGTGATACTGGCTCAGCCATCTAGTGTAGTTACTCCTCTGTAGTAGGTGTTCTCTATGGACAGCAGGAATAAGTCCTCACGTATGAGTCACATCACTGACTGAGCCCACCCGGGAATGCTCCCCAGCCTCTATTGGAAGTTTTTGAGAGGCTCCACCTTGTCTGCATGCCTGTCTTCCCACCTGCCATGGCACCATCTTCCCCACTATAATAACAAAGCTTTAGCAGAATATCACTCTTCAGGGAGATGGAAGAGTTGTGAGGGTTTATTCCTGCTGTCCATGGAGAACACCTGCTACAGGTGAGTAACTACACTTTTTCCATAGAGAAGCAGGAATAAAGTCCTCACATATAGGACTCCCAAGCTACAGGCTACCAAAAACAGAGGAGGCGAAAAAGCCTAATAGGGGCAACTTAACAAGAACTGGAGAATCAATGAGTAGTAGCAGAGGTTGTTCCCTGGGAGAACTCATCCGATTCATAATCTTCATCATACAGCTCCACACCTTAGTGTTCATGTTCTATAAAGAGTCTCTTGGTAGCCTGGATGGCCAGAAGGGTCTTGGTGAGAAGGAGTTGAAACCTAATGTCCAAAGAGATGCTGGAATATGGACTGGCTGATGTTGCAGTCGCGTGGGTAATCCCCCTCCAGACAATAATGTGATGTGAATGTATAGATCGAAAACCACGCTGCAGCCCTGCAGATCTCCTCCATTGAGACAGAGCGCAAGTTGGCCACTGACGCCACCATGGCTCTGACATTGTGAGTCATGACACGACCATCAAGGCTCAAGCCAGCCTGGGCATAAACGAAAGAGATGCAGTCAGCCAGCCAAATCGACAAGGTATGTTTGGAAACAGCAGGCCCGAGTCAAAAAGAGACAAACAGCTGAGTGGACTTTCAGTGGACCTTCATCCATTCAAGGTAGAAGGCCAAGACTTGCTTGCAGTCCAGCGTGTACAGGGCCACTTCCCCCCTGTGGGCGTGCGGCCTGGGAAAGAAAACTGGTAGTACAACTGACTGTTTAAGATGGAAAGCAGAAACCACCTTTGGGAGGAAACGTGGATGAGAGCGTAAGACCACTCTGTTATGGTGGAACCTGATATACCGCAAGTGAGCCACCAGGGCCTAGAGCTCGCTGACATAACCGCCACCAGAAACAAGACTTTCCAGGTCAGGAAGTGAGCAGCTCAAAGAACACTGACATGAGCTGGGGGCCTGAAAGGAGGCTTAGAGAGGAGTAGGCCCCACATAAAGCAAACCACCAGAGGATGAGCCGAGATGGACTTTTCCTCCAAGCTGCGATGGTAGGCCTCGATCGCGCTCAGGTGAAATTGGACAGAACTGTACTTGAGACACCACTCCGAGAGGTGCAGGAGATACTTGTGCAAACTGTCAATGGAGCAAGAGAAGAGATCCAGGGGCCAGTCAGACAATCTGGTGCAGACCAGGTTTACCAGCACTGTCATAGCAGGCAATGTGTACAGACATCAAAGTTCTCAACTAAAGGGGCACTCCGTAGCTGTACTGTGCTGCTTCTAGCCTGTCCTTACTTGCTGCCAATGGCAGTGACCGCATAGAAACAGGTTCCTCCTTCCTCTGCATTGGGAGGGCATTCTTATACTAGGCCTGTACAAGGCCAGTGTTCCTTGGTGCCAGACACTGCTTCATATTATGTTCTCTGTGGCAGCACCACACATTCAGCCGCCCCCCCCCCCCCCCCTCCATATACACAGTCAAGGGCTTCCTTTACTCCACTCTTTGTGGATGTAGCCCATCCTTAGGGCATGCCCTAATGCTTCCTAGTCTATGGAAAAAAAAATGTAGGTTTCTTGTGGGTCTTCTACTTTTAATTCAGACTGAATTTGGTGCTATCCTTAGGATCAGCAGCTTACTTTCAGTTTCACATTTGCCTCACTAATATCCCATATGGTAGCACATCAATGTCTGTCTGTCAAGTGCAATGTCATGCCTGCAGTCTCTTATACAGTTTACCCTAAAGTTTCATAACTCCCTTCAAGAGTTGATGACGCTCATGATCTTCCTGACAGACATCTACTACTACTACCACCTATGCTTTCTATAGCACTACAGCAAATACTCAAAAGGGCTCACAATCTGTGCAAGATTGACAAATACAACAAACAAGGAATTAGAGTAGAACTAAGGGGGAAACATTTATGGCACATATGGAGTGGAGGAGTGGCCTAGTGGTTGGGGCAAAGTACTTCAGGCCGGAAGGTCAGGGGTTCAAATCCCACTAGAGGACAGCAACCTTGGGCCGGAAGGACTGGGGTTTCTAGTCCCACATGTGCTCCTTGTGGTCTTGGGCAAGCCACTTAACCCTCCATAGCCCATGTTCCCTGTAAAATAGTTATCTCCAAGTTATAATGCCCTGTTCAATGTAAAATGTAAACCGCACTGATGCAGAATAGCACGGTATATAAGAAATGTAAATAAAATAAAATATAGGTGACAAACAGGAGAAGATGATCAGGCTCCAAAAGCATTTATGGCTCACTTCACTAATTACTGTCTACCAGGTTGGTGCCCCCTGATTTCTATCATGTGCTCTCCTTCCCCAGAGGCGTAGCGTGGGGGGTGCAGGGGGGGCCAGCCGCACCATGGGGGGGGGGGGGGCGCTCGCACTCACAGCTCTCTGTTGCCGATGAGGGGGAAAGGCAGGTCCCTATGATACATGTTGGCGCGTACACCATCTGGTGGTGGCACTGCAAAGAGGTTTGCGCTATAGCCCTCAAGCCCGCAGTCCTGGGAGTCGCATTGTTCTTGGCAAACCCTCGGCAACAAAGCGCAGGCGATGCGATTGACCCCCTCTAGGTAGCTATTTCACACAAGCTGCCGGGGCGGGTGGGAGGGGGACTGTTTATCGCGTCGTCGCCCCTCGATCTCAATGTAAAGCTGGGGTTGGGGTCGGATCGCCCTGTGCGCTCGAGAAGGCGGAGCTGCAGGGCGGCATCGCGAGTTTCTGGTTCCGGATCTCCTCCTCTTCCCTGCTGTTGGGCGTTTAACCATGCTTGTCGGGCTCTTGCTGCTGTGCTGTTCGTTTCCCTGGACTCCGGCTCAGCGAGGTCAGTGCTGACGATCGCTCCCTCCCGGGGTAGGATCACGGTCGGCTCCCCCGCGCAAAGAAGCTCCCTGGCGGCTAAAATCCACGGGTTAGGGGGCGCAAATTACTTGCCTTGCCCCGGGTGCTGACAACTCACGCTACGCCACTGTCCTTCCCACATGGAATGTTCTCCTGGATCCTCTGACCCATGACATTTGTGCATAGTAGGGTCAGCAACCATTGAAGTTTTCCAAAAAATAAAAAGCCGCTTAACAGAGTCATATGTCAGCAGGTGAAATTCATGGAGCAAGGCTAGCTAGGACATAGCTTTGATTCAATATTTGCTTTTCCACTATGTGTAGGCCATCCCAGCATATCCTCTGAGCTGCTCAATTTTCAAAACTCTTGAAAAGTATGATTATGAGTTAATGATGCTTTGTACTGGCACAGTAAGCCGCTCTAGTGATTAATTTATTCACTATCAATGTTTGACAGAACCATTCCACCTATATGATGAGAAATAGGCCTCAATGAATCCATTCATTTATAAGGTTTATGTTTTTTTTTAAATTATATTTGATATACCGCATTTATATGGTTACAACAATAAAGGAACTCTATAATCAAAATTGAAAAGGTGAACACAAACAAAGTTAGATAAGGATAGGACTATAGAGAGGAAAGTAGAGAAAGCAGGAGGTAAGCAAATCCAGTAGTAGCCTGGCTCTCTCCTAGCTCAGATAAGTCTTTTGGACTTCAGAGCATGTTGTGCCTTCCTGCTTTGGTTGACCCACTTAAGCTCTTCATTTTTTTCTGACCATAGCCATCTGAAATCACGACTCTCCCCTACTCCTACCTCATTAGGAAAGCAAGGTTACTTACCTGTAACAGGGTTCTCCGTGAACAGCAGGATAAGTCAGCTACACCTAGTGATGCCATCCAATGGTGCCATAGACAGAAGTGCTCTCCTGGCTATATGCCAAGGTAGCCCTACCTTTTGGCCTGCCCCTTCCTAACCAGTATGTTCCTAGCTGTGAGCTTGCCAATGGTAAGCCGGCATCCCAGATATGAGGCAGCCTTCATCCAGGAGAGGTGGCCCGGTATGTGTGGCTGACATCCTGCTGTCCATGGAGAACCCCTTTACAGGTAAGTAACTTCGCTTTCTCCTTGGACAAGCAGGATGAATCAACCTCACCTGGTGCCTCCCTAGCTGTGCCACCCGGCGCATGCTGCGGTGGATGAGGGAGGAGTGCATCCCATGCATATGCTGGACTACAAATTTGCCCTTGGATGACAGTACACTAGTCACCATGAAGAGGTGGTTTATTTTATTTTATTTTTGAGACTACCAACTGGAAGGAGGTGAACCATCAACTTGAACACTGCACACAGAACCTTAGAATAGTAGTTTCAACTCAAACAGTCTGGTGTTGCGCCAGTGTGATGCCAGGAGGCAGGGTGAGCACAACAGTATGTCTCAAGGGTCCCTTGGAGGGGTGATCTGGATTACTTCTCCCCTGGATACCGGGTTTGTGGGGGCAGATGGGCCACCGCTCTCAGGACCAACCAGCCACATTATGCCTCAAGGTCGAGGCAGTAGTGTTTCTGGAAGGTATGTATCGAGGTCCAGGTGGCAGCCTTACAGATGTCAGTTACTAGGACAGAATGCAGGTTGGCGATGGTGGCAGCCAAGGCACTGGCTGTGGCTTGTGTGCCTGTCTGGTTATGACAGAAAGCTATGCAGTCTGATATCCATAGCAACAGGGTCCTCTTCGTGACCAGGTGCCCTGACCTGTTGGGGGTTGAAGGCATCAAAGTTGCGCCCCTTTGTGAAGGGGCCCTGTCCTGTGGAGATAGATGCATAGGGCCCGGACAGAGCCTCTTCTCTTCTGGGGTTGTGTGAGGTTCCAGGTGGAAGGTGGGTAGCTCCATAGTTGGTTGGTGTGGAAGGCAGAGGAGACCGTTGGAGGAACCTTGGTTGGATGAGCAGGGTGGCACGGTCATTGTGCAGCTGTGTGTATGGTTGGTGGGCCACCAGGGCCTGTAGTTTGCAGATTCTCCTGGTGGAGGTGATAGCTACCAGCAAGAGGGTCTTCCATGATGCGTACTTCAATGCTGTTGACTGGAGTAGTTTGAAGGATTCCTGTTAGCTGGTAGAGGATGGCATGGAGGTCCCAGTGTGTGAGTGGGGGTCTTATAGCCAGGCATAGGTCGGCCAGTCCCTTCATGAAGCAGGCAACCAGTGGGAGCATGGCGATGGAGGAGTTGTTTGTGCGGTCATGGAAGGTGGCTATGGCAGAGAGGTGGACTCTGATGGACTGAGTCTTGAGGCCGCTGTCGAAGAGGTGGATGACGTACTGCAGGACCTGGGGTACTGGGCAGGTAACTGGATCCAGTCTGTTTGAGGAGAACCAGATGATGAAGTGCCTCCGCTTCAGGCTGTAGGATATTCTCGTGGCTGGACATCTAGCTGCAAGGATTACCTGCTGCACCTCCGTAAGAAGGCGGAGGGAGGATACAGTAAGTCTTTCAATTTCCAGGCCGTCAAGGTGAGTGCTGGAAGGTTATGGTTATATTTTGTTTGATATACCACAACATTGCATAGCAGTCTATAGTTGGGCTGCAGAGTCGTTCCACTGTCCTGGGTAACGAGTGCTGGCTTCAGGGGAAGACGAACTGGTGGCTCCATGGCGAGGCAGTATAGGAAGGAGAACCACATCTCAGCCAGTAGGGGGCGATGAGGATGACCTGCATCTTGTCCTGGACCAGCAGGGTCTTGGAGATGAGTGGGGTTGGGGGGGGAAGGCATGAACTAGTGACCACTCCCCCATAACACATCGAAGGTATCCATTGCGAGGCTCTTGACAGATGGGCATTTGGAGCAGAAGAGGAAGCACTTCGCATTCTCCTCAGTGGTGAATAGGTCCATCTTCAGGTGCCAGAAGTGGGATGCTGCTTCATGGGCATCTAGTGTCCATTGGTGTGGGTCTAGTTGGCAGCTCAATCTGTCTGCCGGTTGGTTCTGCGTGCCCAGCAAGTAGGTGTCTTGTATCTAGCAGCGCTTGGAGAGGGCAAAGGCCCAGAGCCAGAGCGCCTTCCCTGCAAAGGGAGCAGGAGCCTGTCCCCCCCTGTTTGTTGATGTACAACATGGCCACCTAACTGTCCATTTAGATCATTACATTCTTGTCAATGATGTGGGACTGGAATTCTGTGAGGGTGTATCAGATGGCCCAGAGTTCCAGGAGGTTGATGTGGTATATATGCTCCTTCGCTGTCCACGCTCCTTGGGTGCACAGGTGCCCTATGTGGGCACCTCAGCCCAGGGTCAAGGTGTCTGAGATGATGACTGTATGGTGGAGTAGCTGCAGGAGGAATTTGCCTTCCTTGAGGTTGGTTGGAAGGGTCCATCAAAGGAGCACACTCCTAATCACATCGTTGAGCGGGACTTGCATGGACAGTGGTTGGGAATGCTTGTTCTTGTGGCTGCAAACATCTAGAAGGTCTCTTACTGGATGTATAGATCAATAGACTTCAAAGGTGCATCCAATCTCAACAATACACATGATCTTCTACTAAATCTTATTCTATGGACTTCACATTCTAGACAAACTGCAACTATTGATTTCTTAAGGCCTCAGACGTCTTCTTCGCATCCCAGCAGGCAAGCCTGACTAGAGAATGCTGGCATTGCATCAACGGCCTTTACATAAAGAAATCTGTAGTGCAGTGTTCTCTTCTTTATAAACAAAATCTGTAGTGCAATGTTCTCAATACAGAATAAGAATTAAGTGTCCAAAGAATCAAGCGCGAAAAGCAATAGCTTATCCAGGTACTTAGCTTTCAAAATATTTTCGCGTTAACTTCCGCGCGGCGTTTTTTGGGAGAAGCCGGGCGGCGTCAATCTTCAAAGCTCTCGTTTTAAGAGCTTCAACGCGGGCAGCATCAAAATGCATAAAAATATTTGAGCAGCACTAGTCTTGTGATCCCCTGAGGAAACCAGCAACGGTGAAACGTCTCAGTGGTGCCCTGCATGAACGTCGGGATTGTGCTAATGAGTGCTCTGAAGTTAACGTGAAAAGTTTTTGAAAGCTAAGTACCTGGATAAGCTATTGCTTTTCGCGCTTGATTCTTTGGACACTTAATTCTTATTCTGTATTGAGAACATTGCACTACAGATTTTGTTTATAAAGAAGAGAACACTGCACTACAGATTTCTTTATGTAAAGGCCGTTGATGCAATGCCAGCATTCTCTAGTCAGGCTTGCCTGCTGGGATGCGAAGAAGAAGTCTGAGGCCTTAAGAAATCAATAGTTGCAGTTTGTCTAGAATGTGAAGTCCATAGAATAAGATTTAGTAGAAGATCATGTGTATTGTTGAGATTGGATGCACCTTTGAAGTCTATTGTTCTTGTGGCTGCGCAGGTGCCATTATAAGCATCACGTGTACAGCTTCGCTAAGAGCAGCACTTGTGTTGTGGCTGCCATGAGTCCCAGGAGGCAGAGGAGGGCGTGAGCAGTGGTCCAGTTGGCCAAGATGCCACTCTGTGCAACAGCCATAATGGTATTGATGTAGTGTACCAGGAGGAAGGCTCTAGAAGTTGTGGTGTCTATGTCTGTCCCAATGAACTCCAGGCATCGGGTAGGTTGGAGATGGGACTTCTGGTGGTTCACCAGGAATCCCAGAGAGGACAGGAGGGCCACTGTCTATCTGATCACCATACTGCAGGCCTGTGGTGAGGGATCCATGAGAAGCCAAGTCATCAAGGTAGAGGAGTATGCAGAGGCGGGCCTCCACCATGGCAACACACTTGGTGAACACCCTTGGGGCAGAGGATAGTCCAAAGGAAAGGACCTTGTATTGGTAGTGGTGGCTCAATACCTGGAAGTGCAGGTATTGCCTGTGCAATCTGTGGATGGGGATGTACACATGCTGTGACAGAGTCACCCGTCTTGAGCCCATGAGAATAGAAAAGGACATGAAATTGGACTTAGGGGAGAGCCCAGTTGTGTATTTCAAGGGTAATCTGAATCCTGCGTACACCGATACCCATGAAATCCCTGCCTGTCCTGGATCTCAGGTCCCGCGAAGGGAGAGAAAGAAGAGAGAGAGAAAGCCCAGGGAGCCACACCCAGACTCCTATGAGGTCCCTGCAGGCATGAGAAGAGATTATTATCACCTGGGAAGGGCCAGAAGGGAAGAGGAGGGGCTGGAACCCTGGAGGTGGAAATATAAACCCCTGCTAAGGCAAATAGAAGAGAGCCCTGGGAGGAGCTGGAGAAACCAGGAGAGCTGGAGAAACAAGGGGAGGCCAGAGAAACAAGGGGAGCTGGAGAAACAAGAGGCTCAGGAGAGTCAAGAGAAGCTGGAGATGCAGCAGAGCCATAGAGGAGAGCCCTGGGAGGAGCTGAACCACAGGGAACACAGCCAAGGAGACCGGCCGAAGGCTGAAGCTACTGACCGGCTGTCTCAGGTAGAGCTGGGAACAGGAGTGACTCTAGGACCCAAGGGGAAGCTGTTTACTGAGCACTTCTTTGAGAACTCAGAACGGGACACTGCTCCAACAGTTGAAGATATGCATGTCGATACTGCTGAGAATGACTTGAGGGCTGTGGATATTCCTATGGACTGTACTTTATGCCAAGCCAAGTGGGTTGAACCGTTATGCTGAGGGCTAACACTTTCGGAGAAGAACTCCTAAAGCTGGAAATAACAAGACCCAGAGAACTGACAGGAGGCCGGGGATACTTTTGCTAGCACCTGGAGGTTTGTGACGCAGCCAGGAAAACTTGCAGGGAAGCTAAAAAGCTTAGTGAATAGTTGCTGCCCGTGTATCCCATATTTTGGGTTTAAACTTAATCAGGGAAGGGACTTAAGAAGAAGCCTTTCTTCCAGTGGGACTAAGTTTTATTGTTACAATTAATTGTTTTACAAGGCAAGGCTAAAAAGAGGTATTTTTACCCTTGCTAAAGAAGTGCTGTTTTTCAGGGCTGAGAAACGTTTGAAGCAGCTGTGTGTGTTTGAAGCTTGTGAAACAGTTATGCTGTTCTAGTGCTGTGTTACCAATAATCCTGCATAAGAAGGAGTTCTGTGTACAGGGTACTTGAACTTTTGAGTAAGAAATAAAATTCTGTCACTTTGCCTTACCTCCGGACCATGACTACAACTTCTTCTTGAAGCCATTTTTGAAGGCAAACTACATATCCCAAGATACACCTGGGGAAAGATAGTTAGCCCAAGCCAATCGAGAGACGTTCCTCTGGTACCACGCCCCTCTAGGCTAGAGGTGGGTGGTGAGGGCATGACAGTGGCGTAGTTGTGAGTTTTGCCTGTGCCAAGATATACAACCTACAGGATTTTCAGCACGAGTGTGGAGAGCCGGGAAGTGGTGCCAGAAGGTTGGTGGAAGCTGCGGCGGGAATTTGCTAGCAAGGTGTCTTACTTCAACAAAGGCTAACACCTTGTAATGAAGACGTGCAGTTTATTTACAAACAAAGTAAGGAAACATTTAGAAAGACAAGTAATTCTCTTAGTTACACATGAGTAGTTAGAAAAGATAACTAGAATGCACACTTAATTACAAATTGTCTTACTTCAACAAAGGCTAACACCTTGTAATGAAGACGTGCAGTTTATTTACAAACAAAGTAAGGAAACATTTAGAAAGACAAGTAATTCTCTTAGTTACACATGAGTAGTTAGAAAAGATAACTAGAATGCACACTTAATTACAGTACTGAAAGAATTATGAGAGAATGCAGCTATGTACAAAGAATATACTTCACCAAACTTGTCATAAGCCCTTTACACATCAGCTGGGAGCGCTCAGCGAGAGGAACTGATGACAGTCTAGGATACTTCATGCTTGGCCAAGCAGATCTACGCTCTGTCTGTTCTGGATATTCTCTGTACTTATATAGGCACAAATGTGTTGCAGCCAGCTCTCACCCATGAGCTTCTCTCCACCCCATCCACCTTTTTTGCTTCGGTTTCCAGGCAGGCTTTTGATTACCCCCCTTGGTGTTAGAAGCTCAAACTTACACAGTCAGACATGGTCAGACATCTGAGAATGCTCAAAGGACACATCCTCCATGGCCTAAGTGTTCTTTTGTTATCATTAATGGGTCTCTGTCAAGGGAGACACCCAAAAGCATCTCAAAGCTTTTACATTATAATTGATGAATTCTTATCCTGTCCAAGAGAATTGTTCAAAGGCCAAGGGAAGAATTCTGTCTCCCTCTCTGATCTCTTAACACTCCCCAGGCTAGATGTGTAAAAATCTCTCATCTCTGGAGCAAGTTGGCTCAGATAAAGTACAATATCCTTTGCTGATCCAAAAATCCATATAAATCTTTAATTAGTAATACACAAGGTCAGCCAGGATGGTGGAGCGGTCTGTATAGACACCTCTTGTAAGGCAAGAGTCAACGCTTGAGCCAGGTAAAGGGTACCGAGGCGTGGGCTAACCTGGTTCAGAGGGAAAAAGGGAGGAAAACGTGAATACTTCCGGATGAAGAAGGGACATTAGGGCTGTTGGGTGGTACCGCCCTTGGTGTTTTTGCTCTCTCTTTTACAGGTATCTGGCAAGATGGATCCAAAGGAGCTGGTCCAGTGGATGGCCACACAGTTCCAGAGACAGCAGGAGATGGCCCAAGCACAAGAGCACGCAACAGCCGCTATAAAAGTGCAGCAAAAGCCAGTGTTGGACTTGGTTGAGGCACTGATTGCCAGCCAGCGGTCGGGGGTTGGAGGAGTACCAGCCCAGCCAGGACTATTTGTGCCTCAGAATGACAGTCTGGTAGGACCCCAGACAACTGGGACACTCTCTTTTGGCAAACTGTCTACAGAAGATGACATTGATGACTATTTAGAGTCCTTTGAAAGGGTAGCTAATGCGGTAGGATGGCCAGTTGGTCAATGGCTGTAAGGCTAGCCACCTCTTTAACAGGGGAAGCGTTGGCTGCCTACAGGGCCATGCCAGCGGCCCTCGCCACTAATTATACTGAGGTTAAAAATGCAATTAGAGACCGATTAGGCTTGACAAAAATGTTGTATCACCGTATGTTTAGAGCCACGGCCCTGAAGGCCGGAGAAACACCTAAGGCCTTAAGCCAAAGAATTAGAGGTTTAGCCTTAAAGTGGCTAGCCCCGGAGGGGAAAACTGTTGATACAGTAGTGGGTATGGTGGTATTGGAGCAGTTCATGGCTGCCGTACCAAAGGAGATACAGTCTTTTCTGATAAAGCAAAACTGCCAGAGCACAGGGGAGGCCACCCTTTTGACTGAGCGCTACCTAGAAGCTGAATTAGCTCATCATCCAAGAGGACACACTCCCAAAATAGAGGCGGACGCCAGTTTTGCTCCCTCAGAAAAGGGACAGGGAAATAATGCAGAGTTTGGGAAAACTTCTGTACCAGCTCAGGAGGGAAAATGGGCTGGAAAGAAATGCTATCATTGTGGGAAGATGGGACACCTACGGAGGGGATGCCAAGCCCGCACGGGGCTGATGGGCGAAAATGTGAAACATCTAGGAGATGGGTTAATCTTAAGCGTTAACGTGCAAGGGGTCATTACCAATGCTCTGCTCGACTCAGGGGCCGACCAAAGCATGATGTCACAGAAGCTTTGGAGGGCAATTGAGGCTCAGAATGTGTCTGCCCAGAGGAGGCCGGAAGGTAGAGTCAAAATTAGGTGCATCCATGAGGCTGCCTCTTTCTACTCCCTCTACAAGGTGGTGATAAAAGGGTTGGGGTGATAGAAAGAAATCCTCATAACAGTGGTTCCAAAACTCCCCTACAACCTGGTATTGGGAAGAGATTGGCCGCAGTTTAGGCAGGGGCTAACGAAGGGCCTACAACAGAAGGTCGGGTTTGTGTCTACCCGGTCCCGGACAGAGGCCCGAGACCAATGGGACAGGTCCCCAGAGGATTCCCTGAGAGCTTTACCCTCACATGATGACCTGGTGACTCCCCCGTCTTCGAAGATTAAGAAGGGGAGAGCTGAAAAACGCTGCGAGAGGCGAGGTAGGACTCAGAGGAGGGCTGCGATTGTAACTGGCCAAGGGCTACCCTGGGTACCTGCAGAATTGGTAGAAAAGTTCCCGTCCTTTCCAAATGAACAACGGGCCGACCCTGCACTTACCCGTGCATTTGAGTATGCGCAGGTTGTGTGGGATACGCTCCCGAGATTTATTTTGGACAAAGGGATATTATACAGGGAAAGTCGAAATCCCTGGGCAGGGACGGTTAGGAAACAGCTTGTGGTACCCACAAGCTTCAAAGCGTTGGTCTTAAGGCTCGCCCATGACCATCCGGTAGGCGGTCACAAAGGGGTACAGGGGACTCTGGACCAGATCCTTGTACATTTCTACGGGCCCGGCGTCTTTAAGGAAACTGCCTGGTTTTGTGCGGAGTGCCCTTCATGTCAACAGGTCACCGCGGCCCGACCGCCAGTGGTGCCCATGATCCCGACACCCATAATATCTGACCCTGTCGGACGAATCACGATGGACATAGTAGGACCCCTGGTTAAAACACCCCGGGGATTCCAATATATATTAGTCATGGTTGATCAAGCCACCAGAATCCCATGGGCCGTCCCCCTGCGCAACATCTCGGCCAAAACAGTAGCATTAGAAGTAGTAAAACTGTTTTGTGAAGTAGGTTTTCCCCGGGAAGTATTAACGGACTGCGGGACCAATTTTCTGTCCGAATACCTAGCCCAGGTTTGGGACGCTTTTGGGGTGCAACATGTGAAAACAGCCGCCTACCACCCCCAGTCTAATGGCCTGGTAGAAAGGCTGTACCAAACTTTGAAGCAGATGCTAAGACGGGGCCTAGACGGGAGCATGACAATGGGATGTTTTGCTTCCTTTTGTTCTTTACGCCTGCCGGGAGCGGATACAGAGCTCCTTAGGGGCATCCCCCTACGAGTTAATGTATGGTCGAGCCCCTAGGGGTCTCCTGGACATATTACAAGAGCAGTGGGTAGAGCCTGAGAAGGAGGCTATGGGAGTACCTCACTTTCTCCGAGACTTAAGAGGGCGGTTAAGTAGGGCCTCCCAGGTGGCCGAAGAGCATTTACAGGCTAGTCAAATGCGCCAAAAGAAGCGATATGATCAGAATGCGAAGTCCCGTCAGTTAGCCGTGGGAGAGAGAGTCTTAGTAATGGTGGCAGGCTCCACCCCAAAATTTGAGGTCCAATGGAAGGGACCATGGAAGGTGGTCAGACAAGTAGGTCCAGTGTCCTATGAGGTAGAGAGTAGCGCGGGTCGCAGGCAAATTTATCATATAAACATCCTCAGGCCCTGGCAGGAAAGATTGGCGGGTGCCAGTCTGTCCAAAATAGAGCGTTGTGCAGGAAAGCTACATCAGAATGCAGATGCCTTGTCAAGGATTACGGACTGTGCAGAGGACCTCCAACAAGCTCTGCCAGCCTGTAATGCCTTAGTTAGGGGGGTACGTGACAGAGTCGCCCGTCTTGAACCCATGAGAATAGAAAAGGACATGGAATTGGACTTAGGGGAGAGCCCAGTTGTGTATTTCAAGGGTAACCTGAATCCTGCATACACCGATACCCACGAAATCCCTGCCTGGCCTGGATCTCAGGTCCCACGAAGGGAGAGAAAGAAGAGAGAGAGAAAGCCCAGGGAGCCACACCCAGACTCCTATGAGGTCCCTGCAGGCATGAGAAGAGATTATTATCACCTGGGAAGAGCCGGAAGGGAAGAGGAGGGGCTGGAACCCTGGAGGTGGAAATATAAACCCCTGCTAAGGCAAATAGAAGAGAGCCCTGGGAGGAGCTGGAGAAACCAAGAGAGCTGGAGAAACAAGGGGAGGCCAGAGAAACAAGGGGAGCTGGAGAAACAAGAGGCTCAGGAGAGTCAAGAGAAGCTGGAGACGCAGCAGAGCCATAGAGGAGAGCCCTGGGAGGAGCTGAACCACAGGGAACACAGCCAAGGAGACCAGCCGAAGGCTGAAGGTACTGACCGGCTGTCTCAGGTAGAGCTGGGAACAGGAGTGACTCTAGGACCCAAGGGGAAGCTGTTTACTGAGCACTGCTTTGAGAACTCAGAACGGGACACTGCTCCAACAGTTGAAGATATGCATGTTGATACTGCTGAGAATGACTTGAGGGCTGTGGATATTCCTATGGACTGTACTTTATGCCAAGCCAAGTGCTTTGAACCGTTATGCTGAGGGCTAACACTTTTTGAGAAGAGCTCCTAAAGCTGGAAATAACAAGACCCAGAGAACCGACAGGAGGCCGGGGATACCTTTGCTAGCACCTGGAGGTTTGTGACACAGCCAGGAAAACTTGCAGGGAAGCTAAAAAGCTTAGTGAATATTTGCTGCCCGTGTATCCCATATTTTGGGTTTAAACTTAATCAGGGAAGGGACTTAAGAAGCCTTTCTTCCAGTGGGTCTGAGTTTTATTGTTACCATTAATTGTTTTACAAGGCAAGGCTAAAAGAGGTATTTTTACCCTTGCTAAAGAAGTGCTGTTTTTCAGGGCTGAGAAACATTTGAAGCAGCTGTGTGTGTTTGAAGCTTGTGAAGCAGTTATGCTGTTCTAGTGCTGTGTTACCAATAATCCTGCATAAGAAGGAGTCCTGTGTACAGGGTACTTGAACGTTTGCGTAAGAAATAAAATTCTGTCACTTTGCTTTACCTCCGGACCATGACTACAACTTCTTGAAGCCATTTTTGAAGGCAAACTACATATCCCAAGATACACCTGGGGAAAGATAGTTTGCCCAAGCCAATCGAGAGAAGTTCCTCCGGTACCACGCCCCTCTAGGCTAGAGGCGGGTGGTGAGGGCATGACAGTGCACATCCTGCTGGTCCAGGGTCACGAGTCAGTCTCCTGCCTGGATCAAGGGCAGTATGGATCCCAGGGAGTGCATCCAGAATTTCTCCTTGTGGATGAACTTGTTCAGCTTCCTGAGGTTGAGGTGGACCCCATCAGATTTCTTGGGTATCAGAAAGTATCTGGAGTAAAAGCCACAGCAGTGTTTGTCCACTAGAACAGGCTCTATTGACTGTGAAGCAAAGAGGGACAGGATCTCCATCATCAGGGCAGGGAGGAGGTACAGTGGTGTCTCGGAGCTGGGTGGAGCACACTGGCAGGGAGAAGATAGGAAGTGGATGCAGTATCCCTCTGCTATGATGTTTATGACCCACTTATCTGTTGTGATTCGTGACCAGATGTGGAGAAAGGCTGAGAGGCTACCTCCCACTGGTGTTCCGGCCAGTACTGAACTGTTAAAAGGAGGGAGTGGCTCTTTCCGGATGAAGGAGCAGCCAGATTCTGCTGCTTGCGTTCTCTTCTGCAGTGCTTTTGTTGGTAAGGGGTCTGGTAGATTTGTGGCTTGTAGCGTGGGGCTTGCCACTTGTGGTGAGAGCTGTTCCACCTGGAGGAGGCATACGATTTGTGGTCCTCTTACCATTGTCATTACTCTTTGAGACCCTCCTCTGTGGTGCAATGTTCCTTCATGTCTTGGCCATGTCCTTCACTTTGTCACCAAACAGTGAGTCCCCCATGCAGGGGGCATTGGCTATATAGTCATGCATGTCCTCCAGCAGGCCCAAAGCTCAGAGCCATGCTAGGTGTGTGGAGATGGCCATGCCGGCCATTTCCAAGGCCGCTCTAATGAGGTGCTTGGTGCATTCATTCAGGTCCCCCAGGACTAGTCAGGCAGTTATCTGAGCGTCTGGGGGCGTGGTCACCAAGGTGCTCCTGAGATCTTCCAGTAGCAGGTCCTGGACTAGGGCATGTTGGAACTGGTGGGCTGCAATCTTCATGCTGAGCATGACCCCAAGGAAGACATTCTGGCCCACCTCTCTAGGAGTTTTGGGTTTCACTCCAGTAGCATATTGTCTTGCTTGCAGGAGACTTCAGGGTGGATTCCACAATGATGGACAGGTGCGGGAGAAGAGTCTTAGAGAACACTGGCATGGTCTGGACCAAGTACTTGGATTCAACCTTGCATGAGCAGGCGGGACCAGAGGCAGAGGTGAACCAGAGTTTCGTCATGTTGTCCTGTAGTAGCTGGTGGTCTGGTAGGGCAGTGAGTGTCTTGGGTGGGGGTTCGAGATATTTGAGGGCCCCTTGGGAGTCGCTCTTCACATCTTGTGGCTTGGTTGGTGCGAAGGCAAGCCAGAATACCACTTTGTGCAGGAACGTTGGGTAGGAGAGGTCCTCAGGCAGAGGAGGCAACTGTGGTTGGGACTTCTGGGATTCAGTTCCTGTTCCGGATGAGGTGAGGGCGTCTCCGGTGTCAGACGTACCAAGTGTGGCTGTCTCTTCCTCTCTGCTGTCTGTGGGGTCCGAGGACTCTGATGGTAGCTGTAGCACTGGAGATTGTCCTTGCGTGGGGCCGGCTAGTGCCTTCCCTGGATCCTTTCAGTCATGAGGCGGAGTTGGGGAGATCCCAGGCAGGACATGTTCCCACTGTTGTTGATGGAGCAAGCGCTGGAGGAGCTAGAGGATGGTGGTCAAGGTGCTTGAGGCAGAGTCCAGGCTTGACCTTTGGTCACTGCGGCAGCCTCTAGATGGGGATCTGGAGGTGGAGAGGCTGCTGGATAGCAGCATCTGCGCTTGTGGGTATGCCTGCTATGCTCGTGGTGTCTATGATGATCGCGAGGCAGGTTTTGCTGCTGCTGGACCACCTCTTGTGGTGTTTACCCTGGCTGTCTCTGTTGGTGCGGCATTGTGGATCGCCTCTGCGCTGATGGGGCTGGCTGATCCTTGCGTCCATGCTGATGGGAGCTGCCTGCCTTGGCGTGAAGGTGCTCCTCCCTGCTTTCCTCCTCCCTGTGGTGGTGTCCAATGGTGAGGCGGGGGGGGGGGGGGTAGAACTGGGTCTGTTGTCATTTGCCGTTTCATGCAGGAGTCCTTCTGGGCATCTCTTGTTGGTGGAATTTGTGGGCATGGGGAGATATTCGCACGCAGTGAGGGCAGTCTTCGACCTTGTGGTGAACACTGAGGCATCGGACACACTGATTGTGGGAATCAGTGCTGTTCATCTTTTTCCCACAATTGGGGCACTTTTTAAACCATGGCCTGGTCATTGCTGTACCTTGTCTTCAGTCTCTTGAATGTTGCTAGGTTTTCTCCTCTTTAAATTCCTTTTGGGTTTTTTTTTTGGGGGGGGGGGGGGGTGGAGAGCTGAGAGGTCCGTCTTGCTGGCAAGGTGGAAGAAAGGAAACTGACTAGTTAGGAGCAGGCCAGGAGGCAGGGCTACCTTGGCACATGCCCCAAAATGATTACCTTTCTGAGCTCAGGAGAGCACTTCCATCTATGGCGCTGTTGGATGATATCACCAGGTATGGCTGACTCATCCTGGTTGTCCAAGGAGAAAATCGCATAGCCAAACTCGCTACAACAAACAGTACCTCTACAAAAATAAACATCACTGCTTCTAGTGAATTGAAGTGAAACAACAAAAAGACAAACAAAACAACATAAAAAAAATTGAAACTACGGTAATTGCCAAGTGTTCAACCTGATGCTCTGAGGCGGGCAGATTCTTCATTGCTCTGTCCCTATGTCCCTTCTCAGATGCTCTTCTCCAGAATGGCTGACCTAGTCCTTATATTTTCACCTTTTATTCTTTTTCCTATCTCCTCCTCTTCTCCTTACCTTTGCCTGCCCTAGGCAAAAACCAGACATCCTATGCATTCTTGCTCCTAGCCCCCTGCTCCCACCCTACATTGTTTCAAACCCTAATGGGCCATTGTGACTTCCTTGTACCTAGGGAGGTGGATGAAGACAGCAGCTATGTTATGCACTCCTGACAAGCACACCGCACCACTCATTCTTCTCCCTGTTCTTGTCCTCTTCCCCCTTCATTTTAACTTTTACTCTTTGGAAAAAAATTGAAAAGAACTGGCTCTAAGTTAACAGCTGTATTAACACAGAACTTTAATAGTGGAGTAAATAAGCCACAGCTCACAGATAACATGTACTGTATAACTCAGTATATATACTCATATTCAACCATAACCAAAATTATGCCCAAGCAGCAGCTCCTGCCAAAGAGACATTATCTTGTTGTTATTGTCACTATTCTTGTTGTTGTCCACGTTTGCCCCTTATCCAGCTGTGCAGTGCTGGATATCTGGGGCATAGGACAGCTGTGCTGAGCTGCCCCACTACTTCCTTTCAAACACATCCCCAGCCATCCATGATTGTGGTCCGAGGCCACTTTTGTAACCCTATTTAGAGTTGTTTTTACACAAATTCACATAATCACCCGATTATTTTGTCCGAGTATTAAGGGAGCATTTTCCACGCTAAACCAATATCCTTCACCAGCCCAGGTGTTCCCTATCTAATGGCACCTAAGCCCTCCCATTTGTCATCCTTTTTGGACTGGTGGACTGGCACCATGAGAAGGGCTAGTAACCACTTAAACTCATCTCCCCTTCCCACGTGCTTTACTAGGTCTTCTGTTGTTGCAGCTCCAATATAAAAACATCCAAAACTACATCAGAAAACTGCCTCAAATAACTTAAGTCTCATATGTCTCATGCTTTTGCTGATGGTGCCCCCAACATCTTTCCTAATATATTTGGTGTTATAGGCCTCTTTTCGTCTTTCTTTGCTTCCACTTGTCTTTTCTAGCCCTCAAGCACTTTCTTTACCATAAATGTTTCTGTAAGGTCCTCCTTTCCACTAATCTTACAAAACAATGCAGTCTCTACAAGGCATATGAACTAAAATATATTCTCTATGTTTAAGTTCCCCAGGCAGCTAACGCCTTTATGGGCCATGAACTCCTGCAGCCTCTTTCATCTCAGTCTGTAGCTGTTCCACTTGATTTTTTGCTAATGACCTTGCTGTCTTAAGTAGTGGTATCCGTTGAGCATTGGAATGGCCTAAAAGCTATGGCTGCGATTGTTCCTGTGATGACTTTGGCTGCTGCATTGTGGAACTTGTGTCTCTTGGGGAAACTGCTAGGTACATATGACCTAGATTGGCCACTGTTGGAAACAGAATACTGGGCTTGATGGACCTTGGTCTGACCCAGTATGGCATATCTTATGTTCTTCTGTTCTTATGCTGCTACTAAAAGGGTGGCATGCTCTGGCATCTGTTTGGATGACTGGTGATTCTTCAGGGAAAGAAGGGTAGGTTATTCTTTTCAGGTGGCAGGTCAGGATCAGACACAACTAAGTCCCTCGTATTCTCTCTGTGACCTTCCCTTCTTCTACCGAGCCCCAAAAAGCAACTCATGATTGCCGTGCTCTATTTTTAGGGGGTGATTGGTTAGGGCACCTGAATACAGCACACTGTACATGCATTGGATTCTGCCACTTTATCAGCCAGCCAACCACAAGTTGGTCAATGGAGACCACTTTCAAGATGGTAATCAACAAAGATAACCACAATATGGTCATCCAATTATCTTGATGGAGGACTTACTTAAGGTGGGCAATTGTAATATGACCACTATGCTCCAAATGCACTTAGGGAGAGCAACAGGATATACAAAATGATGGGGATGGGGGAAGGCAGGAGCAGCAGATAAAGGGGATGAGGAAGAGAGCTTCTAGGCTGGAAAAAGCAAGAGAAGGGGAACAGGAAATGCCATCAATAACTTATGTTTCTTCCTAGATTAATTTATAGCTTGAAATCTTTTGGGTCTAATAGTCAAAGCAATTAACACAGTTAGCAGACCTGCCATTGCACCCCCTCCCCTTTTTTAGAGCACTAATGTTAGAGATAAGAATCTTATAGGCCTTTAACACTGAACCTTCATTGCTGCTTCTCTCTGTTAGCTCCATTCAAGTAGCTAGTTTCCTCACAGTTTTCCTTAAGGGGAATCTAACAGTACTGTTTGTTCTCAAGTCTGTGTCCTTTGTGGTACCCTGATAGGAGCTAGTGCATGCTGTGCAGTGTTTAAACGCTCACATTGAGATAGAAATCCAGGCAGGGCTGAGAGCTGGAAGGGTTGGTGAAGTCATACCCTGGTACATGCTTGTCCTTCCCCTATTCCTTTGTCCTGCTACTCTCTCTGCTTGCTAGAGATAACTACTCTTCCTCTTCTTCACTAGAGATAAGAGTACAGTAGACTTTCTCCAAGCGGGACTATACTGTAATAAAGTGACCAGTCATGAAGAAATGCTGTAATAATCTGATAAGAAGTCTATATAATCTCTGAGCCCTCTGGTAGGGGCCCAGAATTTGGAAAAACTATTTTCTCTGGGTCTGTGCACATTAAACTGTTGTTTCCTTCTAAGACTCCTTGGGTGTTTCTTTCTTCACTCGTTTATCTGCTACATTTTTGGTTTCCTGACCTGACAGACAGCGAGATAAGAAAGAAAAAGTTATCTTGCTACCTCTAGGTTCAATCGGGCTGGTGGTGAACGCAGGGGGGAATACAAGGCCCCACCAGACCAGTTGTTCTGGAAAGTATTCCTTCCTGATTCGCCTCTGCCGCTGGCTTTCTCCGACGGACACCTAAGAACCCGCTCTGGGGTCTAGGAAATAACCCATTCAACTCCGGAGGACATCTAAATGGGGTAAGTTATAACGGGGGTCTGTCTCTGTCTGCAGTTCAGAAAACTCGGTCCTTCCTATGGGGAGGAGAGCTTGATCACCTCTCGAGAGAATCACCCTAGTACCCTGAGCTGAGCTGGGGGAAACCACGTTCCTAATAGTTAGACTGTTTTCTATGGAATTGGGAGGCTGTGTGTTGGTCTGTGCTTGATTTATGTGTTTGGCACAAGCAGAGGCTTGTGCAGTGAGCATAGACTCCTGATTAGTGCAGTTCCCTGGCCAGGCGACTGCGCCCAGGTCAGGGAAAAAATGGTGAAAGCGCCATTTTGTTAGGGTGTGGTGAAAGCACCATTTTCTTAATTACCCTTCTTGAGACTAGAGCAGCCGGATTCCTGTCTGTCTGCATTCCTTTCCCTCTGTGTTTTCAAAGCCTGGAAGAAAGATATGGGGGGGGGGGGGGATCAGAGACGAAATGCAGCCCCTTACTTAGAGTGTATGGTAAAGCATTTCAGGAAGGGATTCTCTGCAGATTATGGGAGTTCATATGACTCCATCCTTGTTAAAGAAATATTGTGAACATGAGTGGCTAGCTTTAATACTGATTGGCCCCGAGAAGGAACATTTGATTATGACTTGGTTAGCTGAGTGCACCAAGTTGTGGCAGCTAAACATCCTGATCAATTCCCTTATATTGATTCCTGGCTGGATGTTTGTCGGCAGAGACCTAAATGGTTCAGGAGATGTCATGAGGAAAACTGCCACATACTTTTGTCTCGTAGCCCACAGGAAATGCAGCCTAAATTAAAATCACAATTGCCCATTTTAGTACAGGAGCCAGAGACGGAAGAATTCCACCCTTTCCCTCCTCCCAGGCAGATTTCTGTGACTTCAGCTAGGTCGGCAGTCTCAGCAAGGAATTCGGCTAGTTCTCCCCGCCCCCTCAACAGATACTACATTCTCTGACAGTCAGAAGAGCAGTGAGGGAAGCATACAAATGCCAGTTTCAGATACAGACCTGCCCAGCACTTCAGAAAGTTCCCTGAGTCCCAGATCTGAAGAAGGTCAGTTCCATGTTCGTACACCCTCCTCCCCCATACTAGAGCACTGCGACTTCAGGAGAGATCACCGCACAATACATGCTAGCAAACAGACTCCAGAAGTTAGTCTCCACCTACCCCTATGAGAGGCTCGAGGACCAGCTGCCTTTAATGCCCAGGGAGAACTTGTGGAAGGCCCCCCAACTTTTGTGTATGTATCTTTTTCTACAACCAGACTTGTTGAACTGGAAAACTCATTATCCATCCTACACTGATAAACCTCAACCTATGATAGATTTGTTTTTGTCTATTATTCAGACCCATCATCCAACTTGAGCAGACTGCCGTCAGCTCCTTTTAACCTTACTCAGTACCGAAGAGAGATACCGGGTGACTCGGTCAGCCATGAAATGGTTAGAAGAGAACCCTCCAGTTGAACAGGATCCCAGCAAACAGCGCTGAGAGACTTTCCTGACCTAGAACCCCACTGGGCTGCAAACAGTGATACAGGCTGCTTTGCCCTGGATCACTATCATCGGGCTCTCCTGGAAGGCCTTAAAAAAGGGGGCCAGAAAGCGATGAATGTGGGGAAAATATCTGAGGTCCTGCAAACCCCTGATGAGAGCACGGGCCAGTTTTATGAAAGACTCTGTGAATCTTTCCATGTTTACACTCCATTTGACCCCAAAGCACTTGAAAACCAGCGGATAGTGAATACAGCATTTGTGGGACAATCACAGGAGGACATTCAAAGGAAACTTCAGAAGCTTGAAGGTTTTGCTGGAATGAATATAACCCAGCTGATGGAAGTTGCTATGAAAGTATTTGTGAACAGAGATCAGAAGATGAAGCGTGAGTGTGAACGAAAGATGAAAAAGAAAGCTGATATGTTAGCAGCGACGCTAGTCGAGAAAGGACAAGGAAAGTCGACGTGGGAACCGAGAAGCCGAGGCCAGGGTAGAGGAACCCGGCGAGGATCATTGGAGCAAGGACTATTGGAACGAGATCAATGTGCCTATTGCAGAGAAATGGGCCACTGAAAAAGAGAAGAAAAAACGAATGTCTCAATTGTGTCAGGCAATATTCCCTGCCCCAAAGAGAGGTTGAGGGCATTCATAAACATCTCCAGCAACTACTTAAGTCTGGACTCCTGAAAACCATGCCAATCACCCTGGAATACCCCTTTGCTGCCAGTTCAAAAACCAGGTACTGATGATTACTGACCTGTGCAGGACCTACGGAAGGTCAATGAAGCTGTTACCATTCACCCTGTTATACCAAACCCCTACAATTTACAGAGTTTGATTCCTGCACAAGCAACCTGCTTCACTGTTCTGGACTTAAAGGATGCCTTTTTCTGCTTGAGACTGGCCACTCCTAGCCAGCCACTGTTTGCATTTGAATGGGAAGACCCTATTACTGGCAGTAAGGGACAATTGACATGGACACGGTTACCCCAAGGATTCAAGAATTCCCCCATGCTGTTCGGGGATGCACTTAGTCAAGATTTGCATCAGTTCCAGTCTTGCCCTTCTCAACGCGTATTGTTACAATATGTGGACGATTTACTCATTGCTGCTGTTTCCCGGGAAGAATGTCTAACCACTACTTCAGAACCTCTACACCTACTTTGGATGTCTGGCTATCGGGTGTCCCAAAGTAAGGCCAAATTGTGCCAGACTGAAGTCAGATACTTGGGATTCCATGTTGCCCAAGGCCTTCAAAGATTGGGCTCTGAGCGGAGGGAGGCTGTTTGTTCTATTCCTGAGCCACAAAATCGCAGGCAGTTAAGAGGCTTCTTAGGGGCTGCCGGTTTTTGTCGAATCTGGATACCCAACTATGCAGTGTTGGCAAAGCCCCTGTATGCAGCTACAACAGGGGGAGAACGAGATCCTTTCGACTGGGGCCCGGACCAAAAGGAGGCCTTTCAGAATATGAAGAAGGCTTTGCTATCAGCCCCCAGTCTAGGACTGCCCAACGTGGAAAAACCATTCCATCTGTACGTCCATGAAGAAAGGGGGATGGCAATTGGTGTCCTCACTCAGAGCCTAGGTTCCTGGCAACGACCGGTGGCTTATCTGTCCAAACAGCTGGATCCAGTAGCAAGAGGGTGGCCTTTTTGTCTCCACACAGTAGCAGCAACAGCTCTCTTGGCAACAGAGACTGATAAATTGTCCCTTGGGCAAGAACTGTATGTTAAAGCGCCGCATGCAGTACTGACACTGATGGAGTACAAAGGCAATTATTGGTTTACCAATGAGCAGATGACAAAGTACCAGAGCATGCTGTGTGAGAATCCTCGGGTTCACTTGTAGATAGTGAAAACACTCAGTCCTGCTACTCTACTCCCTGTAGCACCTGGGCTACCTGAACATGATTGTATCCAGGTTATGGATGAAGTGTACTCTAGCCGTCCGGATTTGAAGGATGTACCGCTGGCCTCTCCTGATATTCAATACTTTACTGATGGCAGCAGTTTCATGGAAGATGGACAGCGGAAGGCCAGATATGCTGTGGTCACTCCTGGGGTTGTTGTGGAGGCTGAGCCCTTACCCTTAGGGACTTTTGCCCAGAAAGCTGAATTTATTGCCCTTATTCGAGCCCTCCAGTTAGCTGCAGGTCTGAAGGCAAACATTTTCACTGATTCTAAGTATGCATTCACTACACTCCATGCCCATGGGGCCCCCTATAGAGAGAAGGGACTCATAAATTCAAGTGGGAAATCTATAAAGTATGTGAGGGAGATTTTGGAGTTACTAGAGGCTGTGTGGGCACCAGAAGCGGTGGCTGTTGTTCACTGCAAGGCACACCGAGGAGACACTCTGGTCATCCAGGGTAACCACAGGGCAGACAGGGACGCCAAGTTAGCAGCCCAGCAAGGAACAGTCCCAGTAAGTGTTCAAGCCCCCCTGTTTCCAATTCCTATGTCAGAGTGGGACCCACGTTATACCAGGAAAGAGATGGATTTCTTCACTCAGGAAGGGGCTACTCTCACTACTGCTGGGTGGTTGCGGTTACTGGAAGATCCACCCCGATATGTTATCCCTGAGAGTCTAGTGCCTGCTTTTTGTCCACCGATTTCATGAGACAGACCTCCATGCAAACCATTCTAGTCTTGCTTCTATGTCCCACATCTGACTGCCTTGACGGCAGTTGCAGCACGTCGCTGTCTCCAATGTGCCAAGAATAACCCCCGCCAAGGGCCTCTACCTCCCGTTTCTATACAGGCAGTTGGTGCTGCCCCTATGGAGAATATTGTAGTTGATTTCACTGAGTGACCCCAAGTAAGGGGTTATCAATATCTGCTGGTGATAGTGTGTACATTTTCAGGATGGGTTGAGGCCTACCCCTGTAGAACAGATAGCCCGAGAAGTTACAAGGGCCCTGTTGAAAGAGATCATTCCTAGGTTTGGCCTTCCCCTTACTATAGGGTCAGATAATGGCCTTGCATTTGTTGCTAAGTGCCTTCAGGACCTTTCTAAGGACCTCCAGATTACCTGGAAACTTCACACTGCTTACCGCCCACAGAGTTCGGGAAGAGTGGAAAGGATGAACCGAACTCTGAAGCTCCAGCTGTCTAAACTCTGTCAGGAAGCTCATCTTAAGTGGGATCAGGCTTTGCCAATAGCCCTTCTCCAGGTCCGGTCTTCTCCAACTCGGACCTTGGGAATATCCCCTTATGAAGTACTGTATGGTCGACCACCACCCATTGTTCAGGGCCTTAAGGGAGACCTAGAGCAGACAGGTAATGAACTTACGAGACAACACCTACTGGCATTGGGATCTGTTTTTCAGTCTTTGAACAGGTGGATACAAGAACGACTGCCTATCTCTTTGTCAGAGACACTCCATACCCACCAGCCGGGAGATCGTGTATGGATTAAGGAATGGAAACGTGAACCACTGTGCCCTACCTGGAGAGGTCCTTACACAGTTCTCCTAGCCATCCCGACTGCAGTCAAGGTCACAGAGGTTACCCCATGGATTCATCATACTCAAGAAAGCTGCTCCTGACTTGGATGATAAGTGGACAGTGCATGAACATTCTCAGGATCCCTTATGCCTCACGCTGCAGAGAACCGGCAGACAGAGCCATGCGCTAGCTGCATACCGGAAGCTGGCTAATCTATGCACGGCAGAAGCTTGAGAAGTCATCTTCAGATACTGTTAATGGGACATAAGCTCCATGGACGGTATGCACCTGCTCATGCTGACTTTTGTTCTGGCATTCATATGGGGCCTTCCCTTGTTGGCCTCAGGAACTATAAATGTAGTAACACTGCTTGCTGAGACTGCTTTGAATACTTTGGACTTTTGTGTACGTAGCTCATCGCAGCCTGGAGGTTTTTTTTTATCAACATGCCTTATTGCTGTACCCACTACTTTGTGTGAAATGCAAACGTTTACTGTAATGCATAATCTGAACTGCAAACAGCCAAAGCTAATCTTTTCTACATTTTTCTACTTCATTGGTGTTACTCGTCCTACCTCAGCCTATTTTAACAAGGCCCCTTTCTCCTTGCAGGTTGTCTCCACGCTTAAAGCTACAGATTGCTTTATTTTTGTAAATGCCACTAAAGGAGTTTTTAATGTGTCTAACACTGTATTATCATGCAAGTCTATTACAAAGGTATCTTATGCTTACTCAGAAATGTATCTTCCCTTAGGATGGCTTTTGTTATGTGGTAAAACTGCTTACACTTATGTTCCCATAAACGCTACTGGAGGTCCTTGCACGTTTGGCAGACTTACTACTGCTGCTTTCTCTCATGCCCCCAGTAAGGTTAGTTCCCACTCGCGCTATCCTCAATCAAAACCTATGCCCCCTACCTGTAACGCCAATGTGGAACCTTATAGTGATCAGACAGCTCTAGGACTGGCAATATCCACTGTAGGAGCATCTGGGTTAGCTTTGCACAACGCTATGGAAATAAGCCGTATTGCTTGTTCCTTGGCCAAATCCATTAATCTTACCTCAACCATCCTAGCCACTATGAATCATGAGATGTCCGGTCTGCGGACGGCAATTCTGCAGAATAGGATGACCATTGATTTTCTGCTCCTACGATTAAATCATGGCTGCGAGGAGTTTGAGGGTATGTATTGGTTTAATCTCACTGATGAGAGTGTTTCCATTGAACGCTCTATTCAAGACCTACGTGATCTAGCTAATCATATCACCACCACCTCTATAAGTGCTGGGTGGTTTGCAGAATGGTTCAATTGGTTAGGTGGACTTAAAACCCTAGTGGTAGGGGTTCTCCTTATTCTCCTGCTATGTATTATCCTGCCATGCTGTATCCCTATCCTTATCCGATTTATTACCTCCACCATTGAGACCATGGTGGAGCAGAAAACTGCCCATGTGATGGCAGTATGCAAATACAAATCCCTTCCACAGTCAGATTAACTGCTATGAGGAAAAATTGGCCTCCTTCACCACAAGGCAAATTTTTCCCTTAAAAAGTGGGGAATGAGGTAGAAATCCAGGCAGGGCTGAGATCTGGAAGGGTTAAGTGAAAAGGATACACCCCTCTTGGTGAAGTCATACCCTGGTACATGCTTGTCCCTCCCCTATTCCTTTGTCCTGCTGCTCTCTCTGCTTGCTAGAGATAACTACTCTTCCTCTGCTTCACTAGAGATAAGAGTACAGTAGACTTTCTCCAATCAGGACTATACTGTAATAAAGTGGCCAATCATAAAGAAATGCTGTAATAATCTGATAAGAAGTCTATATAATCTCTCTGAGCCCTCTGGTGGGGGCCCAGAATTTGGAAAAACTATTTTCTCTGGGTCTGTGCACATTAAACCATTGTTTCCTTCTAAGACTCCTTGGGTGTTTCTTTCTTCACTCCTTTATCTTCTACAGCATAACCCTCTTTCATTGTTGACAGGAGGCTAAAGCTTATTCTGCTCCTCCTCTGTGTTAGAAACAGGGTATCTACACAATTATTTTTTAAACTGTGCCTGCTGTTCTGCCCTTACAGTGGAAATCTCCACTGAGAACCTAAGCAGAAGAGAATGGACAATATGAGGACCAAATGAGTCCTTACTTCTCTGCCTTAAGCAAGTTGTGAAAACTATTGCATAAAATGTTGGAACTTAAAAGCAGACTGCAGAACAAGGCCATTGTAGAATTCTTACCCGAGGTACCTACCATATTAGCATTACATAAGAAAAAAGTAAAAAAGGAGAAGTTCCATAGTAAAAAGGGCTATAAACCAACAGCAACCATGGTCTGTAGGGTCCTACCTACTAACTGTATTCAAATTCCATCCCATAGGTACCTCAGGGAGGGTCAAGGTTCATTACAATTTCCAATAGCTCCATGGCTGCCTGAGAACAGATAGTTGGAATAGCAGCAACAGTAGTTCATCATGAAAGATTTTCAGTAAAATAAGAATTGCTGTTGGATGCAGAATTTCCTTGAGTCCTTCCAGACCAGTCCAGATTAGGGTTGCCAACTAACTGGCATTCAGCTGGCCTGGCCAGTTTTTACATGGCCAGGTCGGCTGCTGGCAGAAATCTAAGACCGGCTGTTGAAAAACTGTTCTTTTTGCTCTGGCCACAGGATCGGGAGCAGCCAGAACAGAAATCCAGCTTTTCATCTCTCCTTGTCCAACCCCCCCTCCCCCTCCGGTGCAGCCTCATTCTCTCCTCCATTTCAGCTGCAGCTCATGTGCCTTACAGAGCCCACAGCTGCGATAGTGATACAGTGGTGTGCAAAAGTCTGGAATCACTTGTGAGTTTTGTGTTTTTCATACTTTTTTTTAAATTTTGCATTAGCCCTGCATGTTCATCTTTTTACCACATTAAAAGGGATACATTTGGCTATTAGAGTTGACTTTTTTGCATTCCTTCCTTCCAATTTAAATACTTTACAGACACTGGGAGATAGCTACTGTGATTTTTGTGGATCCTGCGTCAAAACTGGATCGAGATTATCGAATATGCACACATTTCTGACCAATCAGGAGGTTGGTTTCACTAACCAATCACAATGCAGATATCTAACCAACAGTGAGCTATAAAAATGCACGGAAGTTTTGAATTTCATATGCTTTCTGGATCGACCATGAAGATGACTCGGACCCCGACAATGAAGGAGCGTGTTCCTTTATGAGCAAGGAAGGATTTTCAAGCCGTCAGCTAGCCAGGAAAGTTGGCTGCAATCAGAGCGCTGTTGTTAAGATTGTACAGAAGAAGAAAGAAATGGGTTCAGTAGTGGACAAGCCTCATTCAGGTCGTCCATGTGCATCATCATCATGCCAGGACCGTGCACTACGACGCATTTCACTGACTAATTGCAAGTTGATCTCTCCTCAGCTACTTTGAAAGTGATCAGTGTCACCAGCTCTCCTTAAACCCCCTAGAGGTTAAGGAAGTGGGTTTTTCCCTATTGAAAAAGCTATTTCACAGATCCTGGAGCAATGCCCCTTGGGAAATGTAGTCTTTTCACTCAATCAATAAGGAGCAGTTGTGGAAAAAGTGGTTAAGCAACCAAAGGATTTTATTTCCCCTCCCGGGGTGGATTTTACCATGAACAGAAAACACAATCCAGGCATTTACTGGTATTTGGACAAACAAAAGTTCCTTAACAGAAAAAGGCTTTCTTCAGCATTAACCAAGGTGAAAACAAACATTCAAACAAAACCACGCTGTTTCCTCACAGCTCTCTGTTTCCACGTGCTATCTGTGCTGTACTCTCTTTTCAAACAGGCTTTCAACGCAATGAAACTATTCCATTGGCCAGAGATAATGTACAGTCCATTATATCTATATCTTCTCCAGTATCAATACACTCTGGTTCACAGTCCATCAATTCCTCCTGGTCATAAGGAAATGTTTGAACCGGCACTGCTGGTGCCACGCCCTTTCTTACTGCTCCAGGCTTTACACGATATGCTTGGGTCAAATACTGGCTTTCACACAGACTATCAGGCTCAGTATTCTTTTCCCAGCACCACCCTTCTGGATACAAACAGTCACTGTAATTAAGTATATTCAAGCCTTTTGGCTTACCTTTCAGCCTTACAGGTGGAGGTTTTCTCTGGTGCTTTTGAATAGCTATAGGTTCCCAACCTAAGCCCTGCTCATAGCATTTCACTTGCCTCCTAGGCTTTCTGTCTCTCCCGTGCTCCCCAGGATATTGCAGACAATCTCCTTTGCCCTTGTTATATCCTGTCCTCGGGGTTTCTTTCTTTCTCCTCAAGAAGGAATCTGTCTCTCCTTTCCATAGAGACTCAGGCTTACTCTGGGCATAGCTGTCTTCAGTGTAGCTCTCAATAGCTTCTCTCTCCAGCTCGTATGCCTCACTTCCTGCTTCTTCAGCCAACTCTTCATTCCCTCCTTCTCTGCATAACTCCATAAGCTCCACTGCAGTTTCTTTGATAGGGTGAATTCTGGGGCCGTGCTCAACTCCACCCCCTAACAGGTGTCCTGCATTACCTTGTGATTCACCCCTTGAATGATAGCACCGGCGTTTCTCTTGCCTTTGTGCCTGGTTCCCACAGTAACCAGGAGCCATGTGCTTCTGTTTACAGCTCAGCTCTACTTTTGTTCCTGGCTTTTTAGCTTCATTAAACGGGCTAGAAGGACCCACTATGTCACATCAGACAAGAGTGAGATCAGTGTCAGTTCATCAACACTTCGTCACCAATGCCTGCAGTTTGGTCTCTGGGGCTGCAAAGCACGGAATAAGCCACTGATGACTGACATACAAAGGCACAACCGGATCATGTGGGCGAGAAAGCACTCAACCTGGGGGACTGAAATGTGGGAAAAGGTGCTAGTCAGCGATGAAAGCACCTTCTGCCTGTTTGGTAACCAGGCCCACATCTATCTGAGGAGATTTCCTGGAGAGGAATTCAAGCCTGAGTGTCTCAACCTCACTGTGAAGCATCCTTTGAAGGTTATGGTCTGGAGCTGTATGGCTGTCGGTGGCGTTAGACATCTTCACATCGTCGATGGAATGGTCAACGGGGCCAAGTACATCACCATACTGCAAAAGTGCATGGTGCCATCAGCACACCAGCTGTTTCTTGGCCAGTTCCTGTTCCAAGATGACAATGCACCCTGCCATCGCTCCAGACAGGTGATCAGCTAGAAGCAGCGGAACAACATCAAGTCAATGGACTGGCCTGCCCAGTCAGAAGCGTGAAGGCAAGGAAGGAACT
Source organism: Ichthyophis bannanicus (assembly GCA_033557465.1). Classification (NCBI taxonomy): domain Eukaryota; kingdom Metazoa; phylum Chordata; class Amphibia; order Gymnophiona; family Ichthyophiidae; genus Ichthyophis; species Ichthyophis bannanicus. The sequence goes on along the minus strand of CM066039.1, from coordinate 314,094,149 downwards.
ATTTATTTACCACTCTTATTTCATAAAGCCAGACCCGACACAGGCCGTGTTTCGCTTATGCCTTCATCAGGGGCTTTGGCTGTATAATTTTTGCACCTTGCCACACTGTAATAACTCTGCAACTGATGTCCCAAAAAAATAATACTGTAAGTACTTCAGCACCACACTATTAAGAATATTCTCAAAACGATATCAGCTGCATTTGTAGGAACAATCACCTGATGGAGCATCAAATACGAGATGCCAAAGGATACATATAACTGTAAAATGAACTATTCTTTTTTATCAGTCATTGTTCAATAAACCAGCATTAGGATGCTCTGCAAACAAAAGTCTAACTGCCAGGATTTTTCCTACACGCTTTTGACTGGGTCTGTTGTGTGGCACGTGGTTTGTGCTTGTCTGTTGGACTGTCTGGCCTACCCAGTCTCCAGATCTGAATCCAATCGAGAACCTGTGGCACAAGGTGGCCTTGGAAATATCCAAGAGGCATCCGACATCAAAGCGTGAGCTGATTGATTCACTCATTGCAGCTTGGAACCACGTTGTCACCAACAAGCACCTTGTCAGACTGGTTCATTCAATGCCAACAAGGTGCAATCAGGTGATCAAGAACAAAGGGTGGCCCATCAAATACTGAGCCATCACTGACAGATAAAAAGGGCCTCTTTCAAGGCCACATACATTAATTTGAAGGAAACGTGGCGTGCATCCATAATATTTTAAAGCATACTTACAATAATGTATCATTGGCCAACAATGTACATTATGCAATTTTCACAGAAAATCTATCAACAGGACAACTCTGGGGGAACAAACTCAGAAAATAAGGGCCAAACCAATACTAAAATTTGGCCCTAATAGCCAAATCTATCATTTATCATGAGATACACAGAAAATGCCACTGGGAGGAAAAATAAATTAAGATATAAGGTCACGCAGTTGGAAAAACATCAAATCTACAAGTGATTCCAGACTTTTGCACACCACTGTAATTTAAAATTAAAGCAAAACCGGTGCAGATCCTTCTGGCCCTATGGAACCTCTGTTGCTGCATCCCGCCTTCAAAAGGAAGTTATGAAAAAGTGAAGCAGAGGTTCCATAGGGCTGGAAGACTCTGCACTGGCTTTGCTTTGATTTTAAATTATCACTATTATGGCTCTTTAAGACGCAGGAGCCATGGCTGCCAGGGAAAGCAGGTGGCTGGAAGGGAGCTGACACGGGATGGGGTGAAGAACTGGAAGGGAGCTGACACGGGGGGTGGGGTGGGGGGGGGGTAGGAGGTGGCAGGAAGGGAGCTGACAGAGATAGCTGGAAGGGAGCAGACGGGAGGGGGGGAAGGTGGGGGCTGGATGGGAGCAGACATGGGGGGAAGCTGGGGACTGGAAGGGAGCTGACATAGGGGTGAAGGTGGGAGCTAGAAGGGAGCTGAAAGAGGGAGGAAGATAGGGGGGGTGAATGAGAGCTGACATGGGGGGAGTTGGGGGCTAGAAGGGAGCTGAAAGAGGGGAAGGGGGGGGGGGGCTGAATGGGAGCCGACATGGGAAAGCCGAAAGAGGGGAGGAGGAGTGTACTAAAAGGAAGCTGACATGGAGAGGAAGGTGGGGGTGGATAGGAGCTGACATGGGGGAAAGGAGATGGCTGGAAGGGAGCTGACAGAGGGGGGGAAGGAGGGGTCTGGAAGGGAGCTAACACCTGGGGATGGTATTGGAGGGGAACTGGAAGGGAGCTGACACTTGGGAATGGGATAGGTAGGTGGCTGGGTAATGGTGGGAGGAGGGCTGAAATGGAGTGGGGCACATGGGGATGGCACTGGAAGGGGGATGGACAGAGGGTAGGGTGACTGAAGGGAGCTGACATGGGGGGGTTGGCACTGGGACTGGAAGTGAGCTGATAACTGGGATGGTATTTAGACTAGAAGGGGCTGGACAGTGGGGAAGGAGGGGGACTGGAAGGGAATGGACACCACTGGCAGACCTGGAAACGCAAGGGGGTTGACAATGGAAGATGAGGGGAGAACTGGGAAGGGTTACTGAGACTGGAAATAGGCTGATGGAAGGAATGAAGAAAACAAGACAAGAAATGGCAGGACTGTAGACCATAGAGAGCTAAGAGAAAAGACAGGAAAGCAGAAGCCTCAGACAGAGACCAGCATGATCAGAGAATAAAATGGTCAGACAACAAAGGTAGAAAAAATAATTTTATTTTCAGTTTAGTGATTAGACTTTGTTCTATCTTTATATTTTACACAGTATGGGGAACTGCATCTCTTCGTTATCTGATGTTGCACTACATGCAGTGTCTGGCTTTCTGAGATTTTAGTTTAATTTTTTTCTATATATTTCTCTTTGTTTTGTGCTCATTTATTGATGAAGGCCTATCTATATTGCATACAACCAATACTGTGTGCATACAACCAATGATGGATATTCTGTTAGTATGGAATTTCTGTTTAAGAATGTGTAGCAATTGCTTGTTCAGTTTACACATTGCTTTCTCTGCAATTATTTTTTGGGGACGGGGGCGGGACATGTAGGGCAAGGGTGGGGTGGGGGCAGGACAGGGGGGCAGAGAAAGGGTGGGGTGGATATGGGCGGTGGACAAGTGGCAGGTTTTTCTCTTTCAAAAAGTTGGCAGCCCTAGTACAGATGCATGGGTTTATGCTCTTCTACAAGCAGATGAAGACTAACTATTGGTTTGATGATATCATCCTATTAGGAGTCTTGTACAGCCACCTCCAGCAAATATGTATATAACAAAGATAATCATAGTCCTCTCCAAACTCCAGGGGTAAAAGAAACACTAAACAGAAACTCTACAAAATAAAATCTCTAATCCAAGATAGAATAGTGGAATTAACCACTACTAGATCACATTAACAAATCACCTTGCAGGATTCTCATTCTGAGATGGCTACTACTAATCATTTATATAGTGCTATAAAGCAGTGGTGGGAATTGATCTGAACAGGAACCAGTTCAGATCGATCCCACCACTGAAGAATCGTGCAGGTGACACAGAGCATGCATTTGCATGCCAGGGCCACTGGCAGCCACTGCAGGGCAGCAGAACCCTGGTAGCCCAGCAGCCTGATCTCTCCACCTGCTATTGTTCTGAAGACATTGGAGGGCTTATCCGATGCTCACTGGCAGGTGGGGTGGGATTCCTGTCAGTGCAGTGCTGGGATCAGGATGCTGTTTTTGGCCCAGTTCGCCGAATGCAGCCCATGGCAGGAACTGGGTCAGACGAACAGACTGAATCCCACAAGGCGTATGCAGCACTGTACAGATACATATAAAAGATGGTCCCTGCTTGTCAGAGCTTATAATCTAATCAAGACAGACAATACAATAGATGAGAAGGGTAGAAATAGGGAAAGGTAAGAAGACACAAGGAAGGCATAGTTACTCACCTGTAATGGGTGCTCTCCGGGGACAGCGAGAATCTGTCTTCACATATGGATAATGTCAGCGCCAACAGAGCCCTGACGGAAGCATCTCCCTAGCTTTCAAAGAAAGCCTTTGGGAGATGCCACCACACGAGTGGTCCTCTTCCTGCCCAAGTATGCCATCTTGCCTCAGTCATATGACATAGCTAAGATGGCAGAAATAAGCAGCAACTCCATGCGGAGGAGGGAGGGTTTTGAGGACCAATTTCTGCTGTCCCCAGAGAAAACCCGTTACAGATGAGTAACTATGCTTTCTCTGGGAACAAACAGAAGTCAGGCCTCACATATAGGACTCCCTAGCTACAGGCTTCCAAAAGCCCATAGAAAATCATGGATGCCCCCCAAGGGGAGCCATGAGCAGCAACAACTGTCCAAGGAAAACAGACTCCAGAACGACCTGTGTGTCCAGTGAGGAACCAGCACTCCTGTAGCCTGAACACAGAAGGGTTGGAAGGTAGGAGGATGTAGTAAAGGCTGTTAGTGTAGCTGGGTTTAAAAAAGGTTTGGACAAGTTCCTGGAGGAAAGGTCCATAAACCATTATTAAGAAGGGACCCAGGATATCAATGCTTGAACCAATACAAGCATTGTGGAACCTGTGTCCCTTGGGGAAACTGCTAGGTACGTATGACCTAGATTGGCCACTGTTGGAAACAGAATACTGGGCTTGATGGACCTTGGTCTGACCCAGTATGGCATATCTTATGTTCTTATGTTCTTAGTTGTCTAAACCTTGGAGATTGTGGAGTGCAGCCTTGCCAAAGTTGCTGTCCCATCAGGACTCCCTCTCCAGGCAGTAGTGAGCTGCGAAGGTATAGACCAAAGACCAGGTGGCAGCTTGGCAGATGTCATTGGAACAGAGCACAGGTTGGCCACAGAGGCCGCCATGGCTCTGACACTGTGCGCTATGACCCAGCGCTCAAGCAAGAGCCCAGCCTACTCATTAGCGTAGGCAATGCAATCCACCATCCAGGTGGACAGAGTCCGCTTGGTTAGCACTTCCCTCAGTCGACTAGGGTCATAGGAACTGAAAACCTGTGAGGGTTTGTGGTGGCCCTGGGTACGTTGAAGTTAGAAGGACAGGGCCCTTTTACATTCCAGAGTATGGAGGACGGCCTCCGCCCTGCTGGCGTGAGGCCACGGAAAGGTGGGGAGCACCACCTTTTGAATGAGGTGGAATGGGGACACCACCTTCGGAAGGAATTTGGGATGTATGCGGAGCATGACCCTGTTCTTGTAGAACCTGATGTAGGGCGGCTCCGCCACCAAGGCTTCAAGCTCGCTGACCCTGCGAGCAGATGTGAGCACCACCAGGAAGATGACTATCCATGAGATACCTCAGGTGGTAGGTAGCCAGGGGCTTGAATGGTGGCTCAGCAGCAGACCCTGCAGGAAGCAGGATACATGAGGCTGCACAGAGAGGCTTGCCCTCAATGTAGTGGTGATGCGTTGCAAAGGCACTCAAGTGCACCCTGGAGTTGGATTTGAGCCCTGCTTGCAACAGATGAAGCAAGTATTGCAGCACCAGCTGCACCAAGAGCATGAGAACAGGTTCACCCCTTGCACCACACCAAAAACCTGCACCATTTGAAGACATAGGCCCATCTGGTGGCAATCTTACAGGAGGCCAGGAGGACCACCTCCACCTCCACCTCCCCTGAGAGGTTGAAAGGCGCCAAGGCTACCCTTTCAGTAGCCATGCCGTCAGTGACAGGGACCCCAGGTTGGGGTGGAGGGAGCCCTCCTCCTGAGACAGTAACCTCAGGGCACTCCCCAGAGGGACCAGGACCTCTGCAGACTAGCAGAGAAGCAGTGGGAACCACAGTGCCTGGGCCACCAGAATCAGCGACAGCCTGTCGCAAACAGCTTTGAAAAGGGCCTTGGCAATCAACGGCACGGGTGGGAAGATGAACAAGTGGTCCTCTGACCATGAGATGAGGAATGCATCTGCAGCCACCCAGGATGGGTAAGGCTGCCGAGAGCAGAAGCGGGGCAACTGGGTGTTGTCCGGGCTGGCAAAGAGATCCACTAGTGGAGGCTCTTCCGGCTCTGGGGGACAATTGTCCACACTCTGGGGTTCAGCTGCCACTCATGCGGCTGAAGGACCCTGCTCAGTCTGTCTGCATGAGTATTGTGCTGGCCTGGCAGGGACACCGCCCGCAGGAGCATCTCTTGGCAGATCGCGTAGGAGCAGAGAGCTACTGCTTCCTGGCAGAGAGTACGGGACCCCATGCCTCCCTGCTTGTTGATGTAGAACATTGCAACTTGATTGTCCATTAGGACCAGCACCGACTGGTGCTGCAGATGGTGGCAGAAGCTCGGAGAGCCAGGAATATGGCCCGGAGCTCCAGGAGATTGATCTGCTGCTGGCTTTCCGCCTTGGACTAACTGCTCTGAGTGCAGAGTTCCTTGCAATTCACTCCCCAGCCAACAAGGAGTCCGTAGTGAGGACCCTCTGGGGGTAGGGGTCTGAAAGTATCCCAGCTTGAAAATCATGTGTATCCTGCCACCAGCTGAGAGACTCTGCCAGCCAGCAGGTCACAGACACTGTCTTGCAGCCGGCCCATGGCCTGTGTCCACGGAGTGGAGGCATCACTGGGTCGCTCTCATATGAAGACAGGCATCTGGGGTGACATGGATAGTGGAGGCCATGTGGCCGAGTAAGCGCAGCAGGAGGAGAGCAGACAGATGGTCAGTGCTGCACGTCTGTGGCCAGTGCCCTGATACGGTTGGCCCTGTCCAAAGGGAGGAAGGCTCTGGCCTTAACAGTGTCTAGCCTTGTCCCAATGAACTCCAGACACTGTATTGGGAGGAAATGGGACTTGGGGTGGTTTATCACAAACCTCAGATGTTGTAGGACGTGGATGGTGCAGACCATGGCCTGCTGCATCTCAGCCGCCATGTCCCCTTTTATGAACCAATTGTTCAGGTAGGAAAAGACGAAGGCCCCTTGGAGACAGAGGTAGGCCGTGACTACCGCAAGGCATTTGGTGAAGACTCTGGGGGCAGAGACCAGGCTAAAGGGCAGTACCCTGTACTGATAGTGGCCGCCCCCCATCATGAATCTGAGATACTGCCTGTGGCTAGGATGGATGCAGCTATAAGCATCCTTCAGATCCAAGGAGCATAGTCAATCTCCCTGCTGGAGGTAAGGCAGCAATGTTCCAAGGGAGAGGATCTTGAACTTCTCCCTCACCAGGACCTGATGAGGTACTGCCGGTCCAGGATGGGCCGAAGGCCCCTATTTTTCTTGGGTACATGGAAGTAACGTGAGTAGAACCCTTTTCCCTGGAAATTCTGGGGCACTGGTTCCACTGCCCTGTCATCGAGGAGACTTGCGAGTTCTTGCAGTAATAGATCCTGGTGAAGGGGAGTCCTGGAAGGCTTTCTAGGGAAGAAAGGGAAAGATGTCTGTGCCAGGTGGAGGAGGTAACTGTTCTGGATCACCTGGAGTGCCCCAGTGTCTGTGGTGATGGTTGGCCACCAATTTGCAAAGTGGATCAGACATCCCCCTGTGGGTTGCTGATCTCTTGGGGGTGGAGACGCTATGCCTAAAGAGTCCAAAAACTCCCACCAGGCTGGGCCTGGGCCTTGGGTTTGGTAGCATCCTGCTTACAAGGGCCATGCCAGTGTCTCTTGGCCTGCTGACCCTGCTGGGGAGGCCTGATACTGCAGGTAGTTTCTGTAAGCAGTTCCCTTACTCGAGTAAGGGGGCTTTTTATTTGAGCCCTTCCATCAGGGGAGGGTAGCAGTCTTCAAAAGCCTGGTCCTCGTCATGAACTCAGTCTCCAACTCTGCAGCCTTATCGGGTAATGGATTTACTGAAGAGATTCTCTCCCTGGTAGGGGACATCAACCAATTTGCCCCAGATTGGATGACTGTAGCCAAGCCTGACATTGTGCACCGATGCCTGCCATGGCTACTCTAGCCACCAACTCAAAGCCATCATAGGCTGCTCGAGTCAAACTTGGAGCACTCAGACGGCTTTGGCCAGGTTCCGTAACCGCTGGGACTCCTCGGAGAGACCAGCCGAGAACCCGATGAGTTTGCCAGATCCCTCAGGTACATGCCCTTGTGCAGTTGGTATGCCTGGATCCGGCACTGAGGAGTGCTTCTTCTGACTCTTTAGCCAACGCATGGCTGACTACCACCATGGAGTTATGCGGCAGTTGTGCTTTCTGGAAGCCCGAGCTTTGGTGGATTCGATACATCAAATTGAGCCAACAGCTCATGATGGGCACCGATGCCAGTGTCCCTTTCAGGACAGGTGGAACAGGCATTGTGAAGGGATAATTAGTCTAAGTGTGGATTTCAGGCCTGCTCTATAGGTTTGCTTTGTATGGTTGCACCCTTACCTGCCTGAAAATATACACAGTAACATATGATTGGCACAAGAAGACACACAAGTGGGCTAGCGAAGCAGAGTATTTTGTGGCCTTGTATGGGAGAGCCTGGGGAACTAGACACTTTGGACGGGAACGTGCAAAGTGTATAGGCCCAGAGAAATACAGGCCAACCAGGAAGCATACTCTGAGCCCTGAAGATAACAGACAGTGCCAAGAGATGGAGTTCCAGGAAATGGAAAGGCATGAACACAGCACAGGCAAGGGGGGGCTGTGACCAGCTGATAAGCAAACCTTGAAATACAGACCTTGTTGAAATACCAACTGTTTGGTGATAAACATAGGAGGGTCCTGAGGGAAGAGCACTTTTTGCAGAAGTTCTTCTGACCTTCTGAACCTGCAGGTTTTTTACAAGTTTTTTTCATTTTCAAATGACGTCAGTAATTCAAACAGAATTCACTAGAACTTTGGGGCAGAGAGAGAGAGAGATCTATATAAGAGAGCAGCTCCATAATATCAGGGGTGACTTTCTTTCTCAGCACTAAGGGGTAGGAAGAACGTCATCTGCACTCAGATCTCCGAAACAAACGCTTGTGTGTATCTGTAATTCTAGCTTTTTGCCTGGATCACAATAAAAGGATTTTTGCTGACAAGTGACTGTGATCTGAGTTCTTTATTTTCCTGGTGCACGGCTCCCATGTGCTCAGGCAATCTTGGTGATAATTAGGGATCTTTTGTAGGTGGACTCAGCCTACAAATTGGCACCCGAACAGGGACTTGAGGGGCCCTAGAGGGACCCAGGGGCCCGAGCAATAGGCTCCTAAATTCTTTATCATCCAAATTGCCCAGCGTTTCCTCTGACTACGCTTTTGGCTGCGTTTTGTCAGAGAGTCAGGATACCCCCTGTTAAATTAAGAAAACAGGGGATGAGCATACCATCTAGACGAGAGAAAACAAGAATACCATCCCAGTGACGAGAGAAAATACCGTTCCACGAGGGAACGAGAGATACCTCCTGCTGGTTCAGGGGATGCGGATGCCGTCCTGGACAAGAGAAAACTGGTACTGCGCTTGGATATCCTAGGGAGACTCCAGTGGTGAGTATTTTTGTTTCCTGTCTACCCCCAAGGACAGAAGACTTACCTGGTTTAGCTAGTGGGTGAGTAGTGAATTCACACCTGTATATAAGTTATGTTCTGTTATGTAGAAAATATTAGAGTATTTCTGTATCTCGCTGTAAATATTAGGGAAAGACCATCTCCTCTGCAGATAAAGAGGTTCGATTTTCATATTGGTAAAAGTGAAGCTACTGGTAGGATTTTGCCTGTAATTAAAGTGTCCCTAAACAGTGAAAACACCAGGTTTACAGACTATCAGAAGAGGGACAGTTAGGGAAAATGTTTAAGAAAAAATCCAACTAGGGGATAGATAAGAAGAAAGGAGCTGAGCCCTGCCCTTCCCCTATAGATTGCCTCATTAAACAGAACCCCCTCCTGGAATTCTCAATAAAAGATTGTTCTAAACAATGGGAGAAATGGGCGAAAAAGCATCCTACTCTCGCCTGGCCAGCAGGAGTATCATTCGATCCGCTCATTTTAGCAAAAATTAGGGACCTGATTCCATTCTGTGTGTGATGTATTTTTAGTTATAATTGTGAATGAATGGGAAGATCTTCCATGCTTTGATGTATTTAGATATTTGATAAATTGTGTGGATTTGTGTGATGTGACAAAGGTTAAGAAAAATTAACTGTTTAAAGGAAGGATAGAAGTTAGTGCCTGATGAAAGATAGCTAGTTGTCTACGAAACAGCTGGTTGTTTGCAGCAAGATAAAATGGGTGCCTGTCTCAGCTAGCGAAAGAGGCGTTACCGAGGGATCTCTTCTGGGGATGGATGCATCACCTAGAGGAAACTCAGATTGAGAAGTCTCTCTTGTTTGTTTAAAAAAAGGATTCATTCAATCGAAGTGTGACAGGAGATGAAGTTCAGAACTCTTTTGGTGAAGTATTATTCCTCTGTAATTAGCTTTCCAGTTATTATTCTAATAGCTTTCTAGGTATCTTTTTAACTAATTACAGGTAGATAAATGAATTACTTTACAAGATCAAAGCGAATGAAGGAGATGACTGTAGCAGAATTCTGCAGCCGAGAAAGAAAAAAACTGTTTAAGAAAAATGTGTGACCTTGTGATGCAAAGACGTTTAGTTCAGTGCTTTAAACAAAAATGACTATTCTGTAGAACTAGTATAAATTGTTATGACAAAGCAAAGACATTAGCTGTTACGGCATGTTTCTTTTCAGAACTATCCAGAGGGGAGGGTCTAGTTCAGTGTCTAGTATGCAGGGTGAAATCTCAAGAGAAATACCTTATTCTGATCAGATAGGCTGTTAGGCATAATGCACTTGTAAGCTTAGCTTTATCTTGTGTTTAAAAGTTTTAGTAGATTTTATGGTCTCTGAAGCTAAACTGATTAGTTATTTAAATTGCTTCTGTTTTCCTTTGACCTTCAAAGTAGAGGTTAAGAGCCCTGACAGAACAATGTGGCAGTCAGCCAGTAGTTACTAGATTGCAACTTGAAAATGATTTAAATCCTGAGTGAATAAGAAGTTAATCGTGCTTATACTATTAAGCAAAATTAAAAGTTAAAATATATTGTGGCAAGCACCTCATAGAGGACAATCACAGAAACAAAAAGAGCTGTAACTCAGCTGCAAGATAATTTCTAGTTGCTTTGAAGAACACAAAAGAAACTTACTGTTTATCTGTGTTTAAGATACCGTCAAGGTTAGCTGTAACTAAGTAATTTGCTTTAAAATAACTTAAAAAGGGATGTGTTTGCATTCCAGATATTCACCAACCTTTTCATGAAAAGGTATCAGTTTCATGTCATTTGAATGACTTTTTTCTGAACTGTAAGATTTAGGGTAATTACTTTGCATTAAGCTTAGTGTTGATAACTGCTGAATAGGACAGTAACACCAGAGGTGCTGAATTTTAGGATAAATTCACCTGTTTCTCTGTATTTGAATTTTACGTGTTGGTGTCCAGAGAAAAAGTGTACTTTGTTTTGATCTGGAATTGCTTTGTTCCCAAGTATGTAGAGCACATTTAGTGGCAAGATGGAACTGCCTTCCCAGAAAATATGAGAATATTTGTAAAGTTATTTACAAATAAAAATAACATTAAGTTGAGTTAATTGGACAAAACCAAATCTTGCTTGTCAGACACCATAATTAATGAGTAGCTTACACAAATCCTTGTGGACACTGCAGTTTCAAAATCAATCCAAATATTTTTAAGTTTCCTACAGCACTCTCACTGAAAACAGTGTATACGATAGACTAGTATACTTGAGAGATATGTGGCTGTCATGTTAGAAGCCATACTTTGTCCTATTGGGATTGGTGTTATCAAATACTGCAAAATAATAGTTTTATAGTGTAAGAACTTTGCCTAGCTTACAGTTGCTATTTAGAATGAGCACATATATCCATTTAGAACTACACCAATTAAGTTAGTGGGAAAGGGACACTGTTTACTCACGCTGTTATACTTATTAAGAAGAATCTAAGTTTGTTTTCTGCATACCATTTCTTTACAACCATACTAAGTTTTTACTAATTGTTTGATGTTCTTAGCAACCTTGCCAAATAAGGATACATTAGTATGGTATAAACAAAAAACATGTGAAGGACCTATGTATGTAGTTGGTAGAATGATACAAGAGGAAAATATGTTATGAGAGATGCCGTGGGATATTAAAAGGGAAGGACTCTGATGAAACCGATTTAATGATGTGAAGCACAATAGAGTATTTCCTACCAGCAAATGATTTTAGTTGATACCATACGAGATAGTTATTTATTTATTCATTTTTATTTATTTATTTATTCAGCTCTTATGATCTTCAGGATATATGGATGAAATGAAGTTTGTTGCATTGCATTGTCTCATTGTGAAATCTAATCTAGAATATTTAGTCTTTTCATTTGATATTGGTTGCTGCTCTTCTGAATGAGGCCTGTAGCCATTTCACCAATTGCAATCAGGAGATTCCAGCAGAGGGAATTGGCCAGAATCCAGATGGAACAGACCATCCCAAGAACTCCGGACTGCACATGTGAAGGCGTCCTTATCTGGATCAGTGCATCACATTGGACAAAGGGACAAAAATATTTGCCTATGAGAATGAGAGGTTCACATTTGGAGAGCAACCGCATTTAAACTTCAGAGAAAGATGAAGCACCCTTCGAAGTCCTGAGGAACTGCTGAGAAGCAGGCCCAAATTATCTGAAGATAGGAACTATTAGGCTGATTGGGAACTTTTGTGAATGATTGTATTGTTATCCTTTTATTATTGTTTTCTTAGAAACCTAACTGAAATCTGTAAGCCATTTGGGCTTCAGCAATTGCAATACCCACACCAGCTCAAGTTTTGCTGTAATATTTCAAATCTTTCTTTCTTACTTTACTAAGTATTGCTGTTTTTGGAATACTTGCTTACGGTGTATTCTCAATATTTCTAGGTTGTTGTAAAAAAGATAGTTCACTCAACTACAACTATGTATGTAGTCTCTAGGGATCAGTATGAGAAGTTGCCTCTTGATGATCCTGCTCTGTCACAAATAGTTGTTGTTCATGGCCCCTATATTTGGGTATATTGGCCTTTGCATCCCCCTTATGGAAAAAAAAAAGAAAGAAAAAGTGGGGAATGAAGGGATAATTAGTCTAAGTGTGGATTTCAGGCCTGCTCTATAGGTTTGCTTTGTATGGTTGCACCCTTACCTGCCTGAAAATATACACAGTAACATATGATTGGCACAAAAAGACACACATGTGGGCTAGCAAAGCAGAGTATTTTGTGGCCTTGTATGGGAGAGCCTGTGGAACTAGACACTTTGGACGGGAACGTGCAAAGTGTATAGGCCCAGAGAAATACAGGCCAACCAGGAAGCATACTCTGAGCCCTGAAGATAACAGACAGTGCCAAGAGATGGAGTTCCAGGAAATGGAAAGGCATGAAGGCAAGGGGGGGCTGTGACCAGCTGATAAGCTGACCTTGAAATACAGACCCTGTTGATATACCAACTGTTTGGTGATAAACATAGGAGGGTCTTGAGGGAAGAGCACTTTTTGCAGAAGTTCTGACCTTCTGAACCTGCAGGTTTTTTACAAGTTTTTTTAATTTTCAAATGACGTCAGTAATTCAAGCAGAATTCACTAGAACTTTGGGGCAGAGAGAGAGAGAGAGAGAGAGAGAGAGAGAGATCTATATAAGAGAGCAGCTCCATAATATCGGGGGTGACTTTCTTTCTCAGCACTAAGAGGTAGGAAGAACGTCATCTGCACTCAGATCTCAGAGACAAACACTTGTGTATATCTGTGCTTCTAGCTTTTTGCCTGGATCACAATAAAAGGATTTTTGCTGACAAGTGACTGATCTGAGTTCTTTATTTTCCTGGTGCACGGCTCCCATGTGCTCAGACAATCTTGGTGATAATTAGGGATCTTTTGTAGGTGGACTCGGCCTACAACTGTCAGTGCCTCCCTTGGCGGGGCATCGTACTGGAGGATCTCGAGTTCCTCCATATAAGGGTCCTCCTCAGACTCAATGGCAAATGCCAACGCCTTTGACAAGTCCTAGATGAAGTTGAGGAATGCCATGCCCTCAGGGGGGGGGGGGATTGCTGTTGAGTCTCAGAGGGGGATGGATCCAAGGGCACATCGCAGTGTCTGAGTGTCCAGGGATTCCCTCATCCTTGGTCTCCCAGTCCAAGTAAATCGGTGGAGGAGTCAAGGGGGGGCTGGGCTCAATTTGCCAGGGAGGACCTTGGTCCAGTGGAATGGGACCAGGATTGAGGATAGACTTGAGGCTATAGGCTCTCAAGGATCGGCTCAACATCTGGGGATGTCCTCATGGTTGAGGGCCCGGTGGTCTGGGCGGATGGCCCAGTACAGCCGCGTATCATGGCCCTCTCTGCTTGGCCAGGAAGGCAGACAAGTTGCATTACAAGGCCACCATTCTGTTCTCCAGTCCAGAAAGCTCCACAGCTGTCAGCATGGGCAGAGGTACTCTGACCCAGCACTGGTTCCAATGAAGGGGAATCCTTCACCAAGATTGGCTCGGGGAGTCCCAGGCAGATCAGCAGAGGCCGATGATTCCTTTCTGGTAACCTTGGTAGGCCGTTCCCACTGAGCCCTCAGACGAGCAGCGTGGCTTACAGGATCTGGCTTGGGACTTACCCACTTTCCTGGATCAGTCCATGGACACAGCCCTCGAAGGTTTCTTTATCTTCTTGCATTCTCCATCTGGAGAGCTCCCTCAGAGGACCCCAGCCTCGATCAAGGCCTGCGGAGCCACCATGTAAGTCCGAGGCTTCAGAGGGGGCCCTTGGAGCATGATGTCAATGGAGACTTTGGGAAAATTTTGTCATGCTGCTAACAACGGCTCTTAATGGCCTTGGATGACATCTTTTTGAGAAGGCCACAGTCCATGGTCCAGCCCAAGGCAAAGGATGCAATTGTTGTGTGTGTCGGTGAAGGACATTGTCCTTGAGCACTAATCACACTTTTTAAAGCTGCTGGCAGAGTCTGGGGGGAAAAAGGGCTCCAGCTAGGTCGAAAACCCGAGGCTCTGACAGCTGAAAAAGGCACGAAACTGAACAGAGGAAAAAACTAACAAAAAGAAAGAAAAGATGGATCCGAGACGTGAGGAAGAGGCAAGTGAGCTCAGGGGCAGGAAGAGGATCTGTGCAAGACCGGAGGAAGAGAGAAAACTCAGAAATATAGCATCTTTTCTGGGGAAAAACAGACAGATGTCTGGTGGGCTCCACGGAACAAAGGAGTCTGAGGCAAGATGGCACCCTTGGGTGGAAAGGGGACCACACATGCATGACGTCATTTCCCAAAGGCCTTCTTTGAAAGCTGGGGAGATGCTTCCACAAGGGCTCTGTCAGCACCGACATCATCCATATGTGAGGACTGGCTTCCTGCTCGTTCCTGGAGAAAACAAAGAATCAAGATCTAAAAGCAGCCTCAAAGAGATGAGCCTTTAGCATGGATTTAAAAAGGGGGAGAGATGAAGCCTGATGTACATGCTCGAGCAGTTTGTTCCGGGCATAAGGAGCAACAAGGTGAAAGGATCGAAGTCTGGAGTTGGCAGTGGAAGAAAAGGACAGAGAGAAGCAGGTCAGTGGAAAAGCAGACTTCACAAGGAGGGCTATAGGGAGAGAGGAGAGAGGAAAGGTAGTGAGGAGCAGTAAAATTAATGCATTTCATAGGTCAAAAGTAGTTTGAATCGGATACATAAATGGAAGGGGAACCAATGAAGTGATTTGAGAAGAGGGGTTATATGAGTATATTGGGGCTGGTGGAAGATTACCATGCAGCAGAGTTCTGAACAGACTGAAGGGGAGAGAAGTGACTCAGAGTAAGACCAGCAAGGAGGAGATTGCAATAGCCGAGACAGGAGATGACTAAAGAGTGGATAAGTGTTTTAGTAGTGTTCGGAAAGGAAATAGCAAATTTTGTTAATGTTATAAAGAAACAGGTTTTAGCTAGCTGTTGGATATGTGTGGAGGAGGAAAGGGAGGCGTCAAAGATGACACCATGGCTATGAGCTGAGGAAACAGGAAGTAGAAGACTTATCTGCAAAGATAGAGAAAGGATGAAAGGGGGAGGACGGTTTAGGGGGAAAAATAAGGTTTGGTTTTGGCTATGTTCAGTTTTAAATGTGTCAGAAATCTTTTAAAAGTTTAATTTGTTGTTTTTACAAAATATATGTAGAACTCAAAGTAGTACTAGAAATCTATAGAATGCTATTTGCTTGCCACAATACATTGGCTCACATGTTAATGTTTTGCACCTGGTAAAGTCATTTTCTTTTGGCCTTGCAAATTTTAGGTTTCCCTCCACCACACCCCCTTAGCTTCTAGGCTATAGCACATAATAAGTACAATTAAAAGCTCAAGGACAGAAGGAACACTGAGTCATGCTGTTTTTGCAAAAGACATGGAAAATGAGAAATGAAACTTAAGGCAAGTTAAAGGAACATGAAAGTTAAGACCATAGGCAGCGAGGAAGGGGGATTTGAGAGATCATGTGACCGGTCATACAACCATAAAAGGAATAAGGTAAATAAGGGAAGAGGGGTAAAAGGGGCAAGGATTAAGAGAAGTAAACAGAGATGGAGATTCACATGACCTGAATAAAGATCACTAATAGGTAGGAGATTAGTAGTACCTGTACCAATAGAATAAGGGGAGAAATTTGTAGGAGAAATGGATGTAATAAATATGGAACTGTTTGTATGTAAAGTGTGCTCACTTATCAAGAAACATGATATTTGGCCACCCATCTTGCAAGATTGAAAAAGAAATAAATAAGAGAGAAACTTTGGTTTCACTGAGGTGGTCTTATTGTTTATTACAAATGGCAATGATACATCCAGGCAGTGATGTTAGATAGGCAGACAGGCAGAAATCAGGCCTGGAGTGTCAGAGAAATATCAGATGTACATAGATCTGAGAGAGTCATCGGCATAAAAATGATACTGAAAGCCCTGGGAAGAGATGAGAGCACCAAGGGATTGGGTATACAGAGAAAAGGAGAGGGCCCAGAACAGACCAATGGGTACACAGAGTGGGATAGTAGTAGAGGAGGACCCACCAAAACAAACACTGAAAGAGCGATGGAAGTGATAAGACGAGAACCAGGACAGCATAGAGTTCCTAAAACCAAGTGAGGACAATGTGTCGAGGAGGTGGTGGTGGTCAAGTGTCAAAAGCAGCAGAAAAGTCAAGAAGAATGAGGACTGAGAAAAGGCCCTTGGATTTAGCCAAGAACAAATTGCTGGAGACTTTGGCAAGAGCAGTCTCAGTAGAAGGTAAAGAATGAAAGACACATTGAAGTGAATCAAACAGGGCTTGAGGAGAGAAATTAAAGGCAACGGTGGAGAACAGCATGCTCAAAAAGTTTGGAAATGAAGGGAAATGGGTTGATAATTACTGCAGAAAGGCAAGTAGTATCAAGTGAAGGTTTCTTGGAGAGGCGTGAATACAGCATGCTTGAAGGCTGCAGGGACAGTTGCAGTGGAGAAAGATAGTTTGAGGATATGTGAGATGGAAGGGATGACAGAGGAGGAGATGGAATTAAGACGACAGGTGGGGGATAGGACCAGAGGAACAGGTAGTAAGTTTAGAGGAGTAGAGAGATTAGAGGTTTCCTTTTTGGAGAACTTAGAAAAAGGACGAAAGGTTAACAGATTGATGGGTTCTAGACTGGTCTGGAGACTCAATGAAAAAATTAAACAGGTAAGATCTAATTTCACCTTCCTCTTCATCCTTCCAGACCAGTCCAGATGTGTGGGAATCACCAAAGTAGTCCTCAAAATAGGGAGGGCCTCAGACATGCCTGCATTAAATTGTTTGCCCCAAAAGACAGTGCCCTGCCATGCCTGACCTTACAGTCTGCTATAATGAACAAATACAGTAATGACCCAGCAGCCACTCCACCATACCCTTGAGAATGAATTAAACTTAACTCTTTCCAGGAAAGAGTAGTTACTCACCTGTAACAGGTGTTCTCCAGGAGCAGCAGGAATCAGTCCTCACATATGGGTGACGTCAGCACCGACGGAGCCCTCGCGAAGCAATTTCCCCAGCTTTCAAAGAAAGCCTTTGGGAATTGCAGCGCGCATGCGCGGTCCCCTTCCCGCCCAAGGGTGCCATCTTGCTCAGTCTGATGACATAGCTAAAAGACAGCAAAAAAAATTAGCAAAAACGAAATGATAGGACTGCAACTCCAAGGGGAGGAGGGAGGGTTGTGAGAACTGATTCCTGCTGCTCCTGGAGAACATCCGTTACAGGTGAGTAACTATTCTTTCTCCAGGACCAAGCAGGAAGTCAGTCCTCACATATGGGACTCCCTAGCTTAAGGCTACCGGAAACCTCAAGCGGAAAAATGAGCTCCCTCTAGCTCGGTAGCACAGAAGGAAGGAATCTTCTCTTAAAACACCCCCGACCGGTAGCCCAACACCAGGGCCGGAGGGTAGGAGTTGCCTAAACCTCGAAGAGATTATGGAGGACTGCCTGACCGAAAGCACTGTCTCTGCGGGACTCCCTCTCCAGGCAGTAATAGGCCGCAAAAGTCTGGCTTGAAGACCAAGTAGCGGCCCGGCAGATGTCTGCCAACGGAACAGAGCGGAGATGAGCCACTGACGCAGCCTTCGCCCCGACACGATGAGCAGTGTCTCAACCCCCCAACGAGAGGCCGGCTGCCCCATAAGCCCAGGCAATACAGTCAGCGACCCATATGGACAAAGTACGCTTGGAGACAGGTAACCCCAACTTATTGGGGTCAAAAGAAACGAAGAGCTGAACAGCCCTCCTATGCTCCCGCGTATGGTCAAGGTAGAAGGACAAGGCCCTCCTACAGTCCAGTGTATGCAGGACCATTTCAGCCCGGCTGGTGTGCGGCCTGGGAAAGAAGGTCGGAAGAACCACCTCCTGGTTGAGATGAAAAGGAGAAACCACTTTTGGAAGAAACTTAGGGTGAGTCCGTAAGACTACCCTATTCCTGTAGAACCTAGTATAAGAAGGATCAGACACTAGGGCCTGCAGTTCACTAACGTGCCTAGCAGAGGTAAGGGCTACCAAAAACAAGGTTTTCCAGGAAAGAAAACGAAGAGGGCAGGTATCCATAGGTTCAAAGGGCGGACAGGTAATCCGCTGTAAGACCACATTCAGATCCCATTCAGGGGCTGGTGGGCGCAAAGGAGGCTTAAGGAGAAGGAGGCCTCGGAGAAAACGAGCCACCAAAGGGTGGTTGGAAAGAGGCCTGCCATTCACCGGTGCGTGATGCGCAGAGAGAGCACTGAGGTGGACCCTGACAGAGTTGGACTTAAGGCCCAGATTGGAGAGGTAAAGCAAATATTGCAAGACCACTGCCACCAAGCAGGAGAAGGGATTCTCAGACTGCTGAGCACACCACACGGAGAACTGACGCCACTTAAGAGTGTAGGACTTACGGGTGGAGGGCCGCCTGGAGGCCAAGACGACCTCTTCCACCTCCCGAGGCAGCAGGAGGGGAGCAAGGACTACCCTTTCAGCAGCCAGGCCATCAGATGAAGGGACCGGAGGTTGGGGTGTAGGAGAGTCCCCTGATCCTGTGACAGGAGATCGGGTTGAAACCCCAGAGGAAGAGGAGTGTCCATCGCCAGCTGCATCAGAAGCGGGAACCAGGGTTGTCTCGGCCACCGGGGAGCCACTAGGATCATCGAGGCTCTGTCTCTGAGAACCTTGAAGAGCGTCCGAGACACCAGTGGCATGGGAGGAAAGGCATACAAGAGGCCTGTGGACCATGGAATCAGAAAAGCATCCGCTGCTACTCTGAGAGGATGCAGTTGTCGAGAGCAGAATCTGGGAAGTTGCCGGTTCAGAGGATTGGCAAATAGATCCATGGTGGGGAGGCCCCACTTGAGAAAGATCCGCTGAACCACCAACGGGTCTAATCTCCACTCGTGTGGTTGGAGGATCCTGCTCAGCTTGTCTGCCAGGTAATTTTCTTGACCTGGGAGATAGACAGCTTTGAGGAGGATGCCGTGAAGGACGGCCCAAGAGCACAGTTTTTGTGCCTCCTGACAGAGAAGGAAGGAACCTGTGCCTCCTTGTTTGTTCACGTAGAACATTGCAACTTGATTGTCCGTCTGGACCAGCACAGACTGGTGAGAAGTGAGGTGGGAGAAGACTCTCAGATCTAGGCGGATGGTTCTGAGCTCCAGGAAGTTTATCTGCTGAGCAGACTCCCAAGGAGTCCAGAGGCCTTGAGCACATATCCCTTGGCAATGTGCTCCCCAACCCAGGAGAGAAGCATCGGTGGTCAGCACCTGAGAAGGCGGAGGAGATTGAAAATCCACTCCCAGCACCAGGTTTGGCAGATGAAGCCACCACCGCAGAGAAGAGACCAGCAGGTCAGACACCTGTACTGAGTCCATCAGGCTCCCCGTGGCCTGATGCCATTGAGTGCGAAGGCACCACTGAGCAGGTCGTATGTTCAGGTGGGCATTGGGGTCACATGGACCGTGGAAGCCATATGGCCGAGCAGTCTCAGAAATTGCCTGGCAGAGACCAGGGAATTGCTGTGAAAGTGGCTGGCGAGATCCATGAGCCTGTGGGCCCTGTCTAGAGGCAGGAAGGCCCGCGCCTGAAGTGTGTTCAACCTGGCGCCTATGAATTCGAGATTTTGAGAGGGGAGCAAAGTGGACTTTGCAAAGCTTATGACAAATCCCAAGTGCTGGAGTAGAGTCACAGTGCGATGAGTGGCCTGAGTGGCCTCTTGGGAAGACTGGGCTCTGATAAGCCAGTCGTCCAGGCATGGAAACACAAAAAGGCCTTGAAGTCTTAGGTAGGCCGCCACCACTGCTAGGCACTTGGTGAACACCCTAGGGGCTGAGGATAGGCCAAAGGGCAGTACTCTGTACTGGTAATGATTTCCTCCCACAACAAACCTGAGATATTGTCTGTGGTCTGGATGAATAAGGATGTGAGTATAGGCATCCTTTAGATCTAAGGAGCATAGCCAGTCTCCCTGCTGGAGGTAGGGCAGCAGGATTCCAAGGGTAAGCATCTTGAAATTTTTCCCTTGCCAGGAACTTGTTGGTTTCGCAAGTCCAGGATGGGTCTGAGGCCTCCTGTTCTTTTTGGTATCAGAAAGTACCTGGAATAAAAGCCGTGACCTCTCAGGTGGTGGGGCACCGGTTCCACAGCCTGTTCCTGAAGATGACTTGCTAACTCCTGAAGGAGTAAGTCCCTGTGCAGAGGGAGTCTTGGAGACTCCCCTGGAAAGTAGGAGGGAGGTACCTGCTGAAAGTGTAGAAGATAGCCTTTCTGAACTATATGAAGCACCCAGGTATCTGATGTGAAGGCTGACCACCTGTGGGCAAAGTGGACCAGCCAGCCTCCTGTGCTGAGAGAAACCAGCGGAGGGGAAGAGGCTATGCTGACGGAGTCAAAAACCCCCACCCTGCTGACCCTGTTGGGGAGCTGCTGAGGCCTGATAATGAAGGTAGTGTTTATAGGCAGCCGCCTTCCTCGGGTAAAAGGGCCTTTTCCCCGAGCCCTTCTTCTGAGAAGGGGCAGAGGTTTTTCTGGACAGCCGAGTCCTGGTCAGAGTCTCAGTCTCGATCTGTGCAGCCTTTTCAGCCATGGGCTTGCCAAAGAGGTTTTCACCTCTGCAGAGGACATCGACCAACTTGTCCTGTACCCATGGCTCGAGGTCGGATGACTGAAGCCAAGCCTATCGGCAGGCACCGATGCCGGCTCCGGCTACCCAAGCTGATGCTTCGAAGCCATCGTAGGCTGCTCGAGAGATAAACTTCGAGCACTCTCGAATACCAGTGGACAAGGCCTGGAACCTCTGCAAAGGTTCCTCGGAGAGACCAGCAGAGAACCCGGCAATTTCCTTTGCCAGGTCTCAGAGATACATGCCCATGTAGAGCTGGTAGGTCTGGACTCGACAAGCAAGCATAGAGCCCTAGAAGCACTTCCTACCGAGAGCATCCAGGTTCCGGGCCTCCCGGCCGGGAGGCACCAAGGAGTGCATCTTCTGACTCTTGAGTCGATGCATGGCCGATTCCACCACCATGGAATGGTGTGGTAGTTGTGCCTTTTGGAACCCGGGGCTCTTGCGGACTCAATAAATGGAATCGACCTGCTTGCTTAACACCGGCGCCGATGCCGGGCTCTCCCACATGCGGAAGAGAAGTCGCTCCAGCATCGGAGGAACCGGTACAGTAAAGGCCTCCTTCGGGGGAGAGTCATACTGAAGGGCATCGAGCTCTTCGGCTCCTCCTCAGGATCCGTGGGGAATGCCAAGGCCTTGGCCATATCCCGCACGAAGTCCGAGAACCTGGTGTCCTCGGGCGAGTCCGATGGGACGCACCGAGTCCGAAAAGTACCTGGTGATTCTTCGTTCTCCGTCTCCCAGGCCGACTCCTCGGAGGAGGAATCGAGCGGCTCCAGTCGGGCACCGAACGGGAGGCCGAGGGAGACCGTGACCGAGGATCGACTCGAGGATCAGCTCGGTCTCCGGGGTCGACTTGGACATCGACGTCCCGGTGGTCGGGGCAGATGCACCGGTGAGGCCAGCGATCAATGCCCGCTGCTGGTCCATGAAGGCAGCTAAACTGCTCTCCAAGGCTGTCAACCTGAGTCCGAGCTCAGGAGACCCAGCAGCCCCCGACGGCGTCGGGCCCGACATCGGCTCCTTCTGAGGCGAGTCCACGAGGACTACAGTACTCACGTGTCCAGGAGACTCCATCTCGAGACGAGGATGTTTTGAAGGCCTCTCCGACTCCGAGGACCCGGGATGGCTATCGAGGCTATGTGACCTGGCACTCGAGGAACCAGGAGCGTCCACCGACGCCGCCCTCGTGGGTTTCTTCTTCCTATGATGTTCCCGGGCAGGAGACCCCCACTTAGAGGAACTCTGACGATGCTCAGGACCGGAGTCCCGGGACGTCAAAGCCTCTGATGAGGTCCGGGCCCAGCCAGACGCGGAGTCAGAGAAGATTCGTTCTTTTTGATGCTGCCGACTCAACGCTTTTGAGGACATTTTGCCACATGGACCACAGATCATCGGGTCATGATCGGGTCCGAGGCAGCGGAGGCAGTAGTCGTGAGTGTCGGTAAGAGACATAAGTTTCTTACACTGATCACACTTTTAAAACCCGCTGGCAGCCATCGGGGGAAAAAGGGCCCCTGTGAGGTCAAAAGACAGGGCTGCCAGTGAAAAAAGAAAAATGGCGCGAACGCTAGTCATGAAGGACAAAAACCGAAAAAATAAAGAACGGACTCGATACGGCGTAGTGGGTCCGGGCGGGAAAAGGATCTGGCATCGAACCAAGAAAAGAATAGTAAATAAAATCAACTTTTTCTGCGGTGATCATAAACAGCGTCTGTAGGGCTCCGCAGAAAAAAGAAGACTGAGCAAGATGGCACCCTTGGGCGGGAAGGGGACCGCGCATGCGTGCTGCAATTCCCAAAGGCTTTCTTTGAAAGCTGGGGAAATTGCTCCGCGAGGGCTCCGTCGGCGCCGACGTCACCCATATGTGAGGACTGACTTCCTGCTTGGTCCTGGAGAATAACCTTGCATCCTCAAAGAAAATTTACAATGTGGCTACTATGTATGGTATAAAGTGCCAGCAGCTTTGTACTGAATCTGGCAGGCAACCAACACTACAAGGCCACTTCACCTGTCCTGACCCCACAAAGCAATGGCAAAGCAATATTCAGACTTGCAAATTCTCAGTCCTCCATCACTAAAGTCTCTAGGTGAGTCTCACATTCAGCTAAGAGTCCTCTGAGGAAGTGTCCTGCCAGCCCACTGAAAGGCCAGAAGAAAAAGGACTGATGAACTTGAAAAGATGAGGCAACCTAGGTAATTACAGCTTTGACTTCATGGGAGAAAACTCCGACAGGAAGGAACCTAAAGTGCTGCTAAGCAGATAATTACTAGACCAGTTATCGACATTAGGTCTTGTTGTTCTAGTTAAGTGTCAACAATTTGGTGTCGACTCATGGCAACCCTCTGGATAGCAGTCCTAAACTGTATTCTGTCTTCATAGAAACATAGAAAAACAGAAAAGACCACATGGCCTATCTAGTCTGTCCTTCCATATCAACTACTACAACAGTCCCCTTTTTTCCTTTAGAGATCCTCTGTGTTTGTGTCCCATGCTTTTTTGAATTCAGATACTGTCCTCATCTCTACCACCTCCACTGGGAGACTATTCCATAGATCCAACACTCCTGTCAAGAAATATTTCCGCATATCACTCCTGAATCTATCCCCTTTCACCCTCATCCCATGTCCCCTCGTAACAGAACTTGCTTTCAATCGAAAGAGGCTCTCGTCCTGTGCATTTATGCCACGGAAGTATTTAAACGTCTCAGTCATATCACCTCTATCCCGCCTTTCCTCTAAGGTGTATATATTAAGATCCTTAAGTCGGTCTTCATATGCTTTATAATGAAGACCACTAACCATTTTAGTAGCCACCCTCTGTACCAACTCCATCCTGTTTAGATCCTTTTGAAGGAGCAGTCTCCAGAATTGCACACAACACTCCAAATGAGGTTGCACCAAAGACTTATACAGAGGCACTATCTCCTCCTTTTTCTGCTAGCCATTCCTTTCCGTATGCACCTAAGCATCCTTCTAGCTTTTGCTGTCGCCTTTTCTACCTCTGTTTAGCTACTTTTAGATCAGACACACCCACACCTAGGTCTCCCTCTTCTTTAGTGGACAAAAGTACTTCACCCCCTATACTATATTGCTCCCTTGGATTGCTGCAGCCCAAATGCATGACCTTACATTTTGTAACATTATATCCCAGCTGCCAAATTCTAGACGATTCAAGCTTAGCTAGATCCCTCCTCATGTTATCTACACCTTCCTGGGTGTCTACTCTATTGCAGATTTTGGTATCATCCGCAAAGAGGCAAACTTTACCCAAAAATCCTTCCGCTATATCACTAACAAAGATGTTAAAAAGAATCGGACCAAGGACAAATCCCTGGGGCACACCACTGGTAACATCCTTCTCCTCAGAGTGAGCTCCATTTACCTGTACCCTTTGTCGCCTCCCCCTCAACCAATTTCTAACCCAAGCAGTAACTTTAGGGTCCATCCCCTAGGGTGCTCAGTTTGTTTATAAGTCGCCTGTGAGGAATGGTGTCAAAGGCTTTACTGAAATCTAAATATATCACATCTGGCGTGGCCCTTAGGCGGGGTCCATGGCAAATGATTAAAATCATACAGAAATTGTGAGTCTATTTGTCATGCCTGTAGTTTGTGAAGGTAGTCTGCTGTTCTGTTTTCTCCCATCTGTGCTATCACTTTGTCTGTTTCTCCTACTCTGTCCTATCTTATTAATGGCGTTCTTTTCTTATTTTCCTTAACATAAATGTAGGATTGTAAACCGCTCTGATGCTTCTTGGCCTGAGTGGTATATCAAATGTAATAAACATCCATCTGGGGCTCTCCCTCTGTTCAACGCCCTAGTCACCCAGTCAAAGAAATCAATCAGATTTGTCTGACAAGACCTGCCTCTGCCTCAGATCCTGTAATCCGCTGGACTCCAGAAACCTCACTATTTTCTCTTTCAGCAGCGTTTCCAATAATTTACTCACCACTGAAGTTAAACTAACCGGCCTGTAGTTTTCAACCACATCCTTACTTCCGCTTTTGTGTAAAGGCACCACATGAGCCTCTCTCCAGTCCTTTGGCACCACTCCCGACTCCAACAAGGCACTGAAAAGGTCAGTGTTGCTGCTAGAACATCCCCAAGTTACCTCAGTATTCTAGGGGGTATCCCATCCTGTCCCACCGCTTTGTCTACTTTAAGTTTAGCTAGTTTCTCACGAACACAGTCTTCTGAAAATTGTTAAAGATGCCCCTCACTTCTGTTCCTATTTATGGGTGTTTTCCGAGGTCCTGTTCCTAGTTCTTCATCTGTCAACACAGAACAGAAATATTTAAGTAATTCCACTTTATCCTCATCAGCTTCTACATATTCCTCCTTCACCCTTGAGTCTGACAATACCACTTTTGCCCTTTCTCTATTCATTAACATATCTGAAAAATGTCTTATCCTCCTCATTTTATTGCATTGGCTATTTCCTCCTCTTTTTGAATCTTTGCTTTCCTGACTACTTTGCTAGCTTCTCTACGTTTTTCAAAATATATATGCCTGTCTTCCTCTCTGTGATCTCTTGTATTTCACGAAGGCCTCCCTTTTTCACCTTTTCAGCTACTTCTTTCGAAAACCATAGCAGCCTCCTTTTCCTTTTTTTTTTTTTACCATTTAAACAAAAAGGTTGGTTGCCCTTAAACTATCCCTTCAGTGGGGGTGTGGCTTATGAAGATGGCAACAGAGTGAGCCGTCTCAGAATGCCGAAGCGAAAGGGCAAACAAGACTCTCTCAGCAGAGTATGCGGCGAAGGGTCCTATGGATCGGTTTATACAACTTACTGATGATCAACGAAGGGAGGTTAGAGCGGGCTTGCCGGCGTCAGCAGAGGAGATGCTGGCGTCTGCCGCCCTAGAGCTGTCTCTCTCCCCCGAAGAATGAGTGGTCCCTCCTGCTCCATCTTGTTCCTCAAAGACGCCTCCGTCGGCTGGTGTTTTGGCCTTGCCCGATGAGTCTGAGCAGGGAGCGACAGAGGTTTGTCTTGAGAGCCGACCGCCAGTATTGGCGGGTAAAATTGCAGGTGGTGTGGACCGGGTTGAGACTGCAGCTGGAAGCGGTGAGAAGGCGGCGTCCACAGGAGAGCTTGAGATGGTAACGTCTTCTGCTTTTGCTCTATCCCGTCCCGCCGTTGTAACTCTTGAAAGTATTTGGGAAGTGCTTACTCAACTGTCCTTTGTGGTCAATCAACAGCTTGCCCAGTCTTCTGTAATAATTATCTCTTTGGAGGAGAAGGTTTCTTCTTTATCTAGTGATGTTCTTGACACTCGCAGTAAATTGGATTCTATTGATCAGAGACTTTTACAAGTCTCCGACTTGACTTTTTCCCTAATGAAAGGCAATACTGCTTTGAAGATAAAATCAGACATTAGAAAATGCTATCCGGGCAAATAATGTTCGTTTGCTTAATTTTCCTGTTCTTCCAGGGGTGGCTCCATTAGATTTATTTAAGAGATACTTGCAGGATTCTCTCTTGGTACCATCTGAATTGTTTCCACCAATTGTGAAAGCTTATTATATTCCTACTGAAAAAAAAGGGGCTAAAGTGGTTGTTGGGCAATTAGAATGATTCTCTTGATGTATCTGCATTGCTTCAGTCTCCTAAGGTTGATGAAATTTCTGTATCCACACTGTTAGTTTCTTTCACCATTTCCTCTGATAGAGACTGGTTACTCAAATTGTTTATAAAAAAAGGGCTAGTTTGTTTTTGGGTAAGAGAATTTCGGCTTTCCCTGATGTTTGAAGGGAAACACAGAAGCAACGGAAAGCTTTTCTTGCATTAAGACTTGATGTGCTTCAGATGGGGGCTTCATTTGTGTTGAGGTTCCCATGTAGATGTATAGTACAATATCGTTTGCAGAAATTTGTGTTTTTTCAACCTGTGGAATTGTCTTCTTTCATCACTTCCCATGCAGTAGCTTCTTCACCCTCAGGTCCAGTTCTTCAATGAAGTTATGATGGTCTGCTCCTGTTGCTGTTTAATTTCTTATTGCTTCTTTGTGAATTGTGGGTTTCCCTCAATTAATACTCTAGCCATGCCTCCATTTTGTGGACTAAAGATGTAATTTGCTTTGTATCTATATGCTTGTACTTTTTCCTTTTTCTTTTGCGGCAAATGTATGTCATTTCTGTACAAGTTTGATTTGCTTGTTATATTGTTTAAAACTGAAATAAATCGAAAAAAAAATCCCTTCAGTATTGCCCACTGTTCTATATCCCCAGCTGTTCCCATCCCGCTATTGACTCCCTGAGGTATTGGCCCATCATGGCAAAGTTAGTTTTCCTAAAGTCTAAGACCCTCACTTTTGAATGGATTCTAACAACTTTAAACAGTTTTGTCTCATCTGCAAATCTGATAACCTCACTCGTTATTCCCTTTTTCCAGGTCATTTATGAATGTTAAAAAGCAGCAGACCCAGCATAGATCCCTGGAGTACTCCACTATTCACCTTCCTCCATTGTGAAAATTAGCCTTTTAGCCCTACCCTCTGCTTTCTATCTTTAACCAGTTCCTGATCCACAATAGTATACTGCCTCCTATCCCATGACTCTTTAGTTTTGACAAAATTCTCTGATGAGGGACGTTGTCAAAGGCTTTCTGAAAGTCCCAATACACCATATCAACCGACTCAAAATTTGTCTACATTTATTTACACCTTCAAAAAAGCGTAGTTACTCACCTGTAACAGGTGATCTCCGGGAACAGCAGGAAATTAGTCTTCACATATGGGTATCGTCGGTACCAACGGAGCCTGTACGGGAATGCTCCCCAGCATCCAATAGGAACGCTTTTGGGAGCATCTCTCAGCACACACGCGCTGCCTTCCCACCTTTCCCTCTTCAGTTAAGTTTGTAGCTGAGTGAAAGGATGGAGAGAGGAAAGAGACAGAGAACTCCTAGGGGAGGTGGGTGGGTTGTGAAGACTAAATTCCTGCTGTTCCAGGAGATCACCTGTTAGATGTGAGTAACTACGCTATCTCTAGGAACAAGCAGGAATGTATTCACATATGGGGACTCCCTAGCTGAAGATGCCAGGGAGATAGTCCCAGGAAGGTGCCACCCTAGAAAAGGTGGGGATCCTTCCTCCCATGGATCTCTGGCATTCCACCAGGGTTGGTGCGTAGGAGTTGAATTATGTCTGAAAGAGATTTTGAACAGCAGCTTGGCCAAAGAAGGCATCCTGACGGGAGGCTTAATCCAGGCAGTAGTGGGCTGTGAAGGTGTGTACCAAAGCCCAGGTGGCTGCTCGACAAATGTCATCGAAAGACACAGAGTGGAGATTAGCTATAGACGCTGCCATGGCTCTCACATTATGAGCTGTGACATGGTCCTGAAGAGGAAGACCCTTACTCTCCTAAGCAAAGGATATGTATTGGGCAATCTATTTAGATAAAGTTCTTTTGGAGACTGGAAGTCCCAAATGACTAGGGTCAAAATCTATAAAAAGTTGCGAGGACTTTCTATGTTGCTGTGTTCTCTGAAGGTAAAAAGCTAAGGCTCTTTTACAATCCAAAGTATGAAGGTTTCTTTCTGCATTAGAGGCGTGAGGCCTTGGAAAAAATATGAGAAGATAAAGCACAGTTACTTACCTGTAACAGATGATCTCTGGGAACAGCAGGAATAAGTCTTCACATATGGGTATCGTCGGTACCGACGGAGCCTGTGCGGGAACGCTCCCCAGCGTCCAATAAGAAAGCTTTTGGGAGCATCCCACAGCGTCTGCGCGCTGCCTTCCCGCCTTTCCCAACAGCCTCTCTCCAGTTCGAGTTTTAAAGCTGAGACAAAGAGAGAGAGAGGAAATGAAAGGAAAGATAGAGAGATACAACTCCTAGGGGAGGTGGGTGGGTTGTGAAGACTTATTCCTGCTGTTCCCAGAGATCACCTGTTACAGGTAACTGTGCTATCTCCAGGAACAAGCAGGAATGAGTCTTCACATATGGGGACTCCCTAGCTGCAGATGCCAGGGGAAGACCCCAGGTTGTGTGTCCTTGAAAAGGACTCTACCTCCCCCCATGGATCTCTGGCATCCAACCAGGGTAGGTGGGTAGGAGTTGATTAGGAATGGAACAGATGTTTGAGAACAGCCTGACCAAACGAGGCATCCCGGCAGGAGTCCTTGTCCAAACAGTAATGGGCTGTGAAGGTATGAACCGAGGCCCAGGTGGCCGCTCAACAGATTTGGTCGATGGACACAGAGTTTAGATGAGCCATTGAGGCTGCCATGGCTCTCACATTGTGAGCTGTGACATGGCCCTCCAGAGAAAGATTCCTACTCTGGTAGGCGAAAGAAATACACTGAGCAATCCAGTTGGACAGTGTTCTCTTAGAGACTGGAAATCCTAAATGAGAAGGATCAAAAGCAACAAAGAGTTGAGAAGACTTTCTATGTTGCTGTGTTCTTTGTAAGTAAAAAGCAAGAGCTCTCTTACAATCCAAGGTACGAAGATTCCTCTCTGCACTTGATGCATGAGGTCCTGGAAAAAAGACAGATAAATATACCTCTTGGTTTAGATGAAAAGGCAAGACCACTTTGGGCATAAAGTGTGGATTGGTCCTGAGGACTACCTTATCATGATGGAACCTTGTATAAGGTGGATTAGCCACCAAAGCTTGCAATTCACTGATGCGGCGTGCTGAGGTGACTGCAATGAGAAAGATAACCTTCCAAGAAAGAAATTTCAAGGAGGTGGTGGCTAAAGGTTCAAAGGGTGGCTTCATAAGCTGGCCAAGAACCAAGTTTAAGTCCCATGCCACTGGAGGTAGTCTAATGGGAGGTTTAGTTAGAAGAAGGCCTCTCATGAATCTTGTTATAAGAGGATGAGAGGAAATAGGCTGTCCATTGAGAGGCTTGAGGGACGCTGCAATAGCACTCAAATGGACTCTTACTGAATTCGTTTTAAGACCTGCATGGGATAAATGCAGGAGATACTCTAGTAAAGAATTCAAAGGTATTGCAAGAGGGTTAAGACCCTTCTCTGAACACCAAATGGTAAATCTTTTCCATTTGAAAGCATAGGAACGTCTAGTAGAAGGCTTTCTAGAGGCATGAATAATATCTCTGACCTGCTGAGAGAGATGAAAACCTTGAAGGTCTAGGCCTTCAGCAACCAAGCCCTGAGATGAAGAGACTGGGGGTTTGGGTGCCACAACGTTCCCTCCTCCTGGGATAGAAGGTCTGGTGCAGAGCCCAAGTCCAGGGAAGGAGCTTGAGAGAGATGCAGAAGTAGAGGATACCACACTTGGCGTGGCCAATGTGGTGCTGTGAGGATCATGGTTTCTCGATCTCTCTGAAGCTTGAATAGTGTTTTGGGAATCAGGGGAATGGGTGGAAAAGCATCAAGGAAGTCTTGACCCCAGTGAAGGAGGAAGGCATCCTTGGCCTGAACTTCCTGACACGGAATTCTGGAACAGAACCGGGGAAGTTTGGCATTCCACGGACTTGCAAAGAGGTCTATGTCCGGGGTTCCCCAAATTCGAAAAATCCTGGCTACCTGGTCCATGTGGAGGGACCACTCGTGTGGAAGCAGAACTCAACTGAGTCTGTCTGCCCAAGAGTTTTGAACGCCTGGAAGATATACTGCCAGAAGATGAATGTGATGTCTCTGGCGAAGGCCCACAGTCGCAAAGCTTTGTTGCAAAGCGACAGAGCCAGTCCCGCCCTGCTTTACATAGAACATGGCTACTTGGTTGTCCGTATGGATGAGGACTGTCCTGTAGCTGAGCAGGGAATGGAACACTCTGAGAACTAAGAATATTGCTCTGAGTTCCAAGAGATTGATATGCAGAGAAGTCTCCTGTGGAGACCAGATGCCCTGGGTGGAGAGATCCTGCAGATGAGCTCCCCAACCCATTGGAGTAGCATCTGTTGTAAGAGCTGCTTGGGGTAGTGACTGCTGAAAAGGGGACCCCAGCAACAGATTTGGAGAGGACTTCCACCACTGGAGAGACCAAAAAAGGCGACTGGAGTTTGCTATTTTGTCTGACAGGCAACCTGATGCCTGAGTCCATTGGGTGGACAAAGTCCATTGAGCTGCCCTCATGTGAAGGCGAGCATATGGAACCACGTGCACGGTAGATGCCATGTGGCCTAAGAGTTGTAACATCTCTCGAGCAGTTAAATGGGACTTTAACTGTATCCGGGAGGTTAACTGTACTAAGCGTAGGCAACGGGCCTGAGGAAGATAGGCCCTTGCAGTTGTGGTATCCAGCAAGGCCCCTATAAACTCCAGAGACTGAGTAGGGGTGAGATTTGATTTTGGGATGTTTATTACCAGTCCCAAATACTGGAGAACACGCATTGTGCAGATTAAACAATTCTGGGCCTCTGACTGGGATGGAGCTCGAATGAGCCAGTCGTCCAGGTAAGAGAAGACAAATATTCCTAGAGTGCGTAGAAATGCAGCTACTACTGCCATGCATTTCGTGAACACCCTTGGTGCAGAGGCCAGATCGAACGGAAGCACCCTGTATTGGTAGCGCTTTCCCTGAAAAAGGAACCGAAGGAACCTTCTGTGTGTTGGCTGGATGAGGACATGGGTGTACGCATCCTTGAGATCTAGAGAACAAAGCCAGTCCTGACTCTGAAGGTATGGAAGCAGAGTACCGAGAGAAATCATCTTGAATTTCTCTTTGAATAGAAACTTGTTCAATTCTCTGAGATCTAATATGGGTCTGTAGCCCCCTGTTTTCTTTGGGATAAGAAAATAAGGGGAGTAGAACCCTGAGCCCTGTTGAAGAAGAGGTACTTCTTCTACTGCACCTTGGGCAAGAAGGGTGGCAATCTCCTGACCCAGAAGGTTGAGGAGAGATGTTGGAGAATTGAACTGTTTCACCAAGGTGCGAGGAGGAAGGCTTAAGAAATGAAGCTTGTACCCTTCCCTTATGATGGAGAGAGTCCATTGCTCTGCTGTGATTTGTTCCCATCTGGGAGCAAAGTAAGCCAACCTTCCTTGAATGGTGAGGGGCTCTGGTTCTTCCAGAGCTAGAAAGGCTAAGTTCTCTAGTTGCAAGTCAAAGGCCCTGAGGAGGCTGAGGCTGCTGGGCCGTGGAAGGCCTAGAAGCCTTTGACTTGGCTTGTTTAGGTGGTTGCTGACGTTTTGCAGCAAAACGACCTGCAGAAGATGCCTGCTGACCATAAGCAGGATAATATCTTCCCTTTTTAGAAAAAGATGTCTTTTTGAACAATCTTTTCTTAGCAGGAGCAGAGGTGGACTTTGAAAGTCGATCCAAAGCGGAGTTCTCAGCATCCGAGTGGCCTTTGCTTGCCAATCCTTGCCCAAAAGGTTTTCACTTGTACAAGGAAGATTTCCTAATTCATCTTGGACCCAAAGTTCCAAATCAGAAGCTTGTAGCCAAGCAAAAGCATCTAGGGTCCTGCATTCACGTCCTGGAGGATTAGATGAGTCTTTTTGCACTCTATTATTCTCATGGCAGACTCTTACCACGATAGAGTGGTGAGGAAGCTGAGTCTTATGAAAGCCAGGACAAGGAGGGACACGATACATGGTGTCTAACCTGCGAGAATGAGGAGAGGTAGTAAGAGGTGTCTCCCACATGCTCAACATGAGATCATACAAAATCTCATGAACAGGTAAAGTAGCTGCCTCTTTAGGAGCCTTGGGATATTGTAGAATATCCAGCTGCTTGGCTCTAGGCTCTGACTCAGGGGCCAATGTGATGGAGAGGTCCCTAGCCACCTCCCTAATGAAGTCTTGAAAAGACAAGTCTTATGGAGGAGACATTCTTCGTTTAGGAGAAGACGATTCCTGAGGAAGAAGTATCGATGCCTCGACAGATCCTTCGGACTCGTCAGAGTCTTCGGAGGAATCAAAGTATCGCCTGTCTGGATGCTCCTGTAAAGCCCGATATGCGTACCGAGTGGGATCGACATCGGGAGTAATCGGTACCGGTTCGGTACCGATGGGCATCATAGGATAGGGTACCGTCGCAGTCGACACCGAAGCCGATGCAATCGGTACTGGCACCGGGAATGATGCGGTACCGGAGGGAATGGGGATTGTTGCGGTACCGGAGGCGTCGCAGCCTGCATGAATGCCGTCAGGGTGCGCTGCATGGTCAGAATCTTCTGATCTATCGACGCCACCAAAGTCTGGATATCGGTACCAGTGGGAGCCACTGGTACCCCAGAACACGGCAACAGGTGATCGGTCGAGGCCGAGCCTTCGATGTCAACCTGTGACCCCATAGACAATGCTTTGGAAGCCGGAACTTCCCGCCGGGGTAGCTTTGCCAGTGCGGAGTCCTCGAGGACAAGCCCGGAGGCATCTCAATGCTTAGAGGGAGATTTGCCCTTCGAGGACCGGCCAGATTTATGCTTGGTTACCTGAGATCCATGGGAGGAAGAAGCAGCCCTGGAAGATGTCGATGCCACCGAAGCTGCATCAGAGGGAAACAGGGTACTGAGCTTGGCTGCTCGGTTCTGCCGACCTCTTTTAGACATCATGGTACAGGACACACAATCCGTGATGGAATGGTCAGGACCCAAACATTTTAGACACCAATCATGGGTGTCGGTGACAGAAATAGTACCGCCACATTTTTGTGCACTTTTTAAACCCGGAGGCGGGCTTCTCCATGAGGAGAAAATTTTTAGGCCTAAGGCCCAAAAACTAAAATGCACAGTGAAGAAAGTATAAGTTTTTTTTGTTTTTTTTTAAAAGAAAGAAAAGACCGTCGGTACCGGTCCGACGTCAAAGAAGGCAGACGCGACACAAAAGAATAAAGAAAAAATAAAGAACTTCTTCTGCGGTGACAGGAACAAAACCTGCTGGCTCCGTGGAAAAGAAGAACTGGAGAGAGGCAGTTGGGAAAGGCGGGAAGGCAGCGCGCAGGTGCTGTGGGATGCTCCCAAAAGCTTTCTTATTGGACGCTGGGGAGCGTTCCCACGCAGGCTCCGTCGGTACCGACGATACCCATATGTGAAGACTCATTCCTGCTTGTTCCTGGAGATATTGATTTAAATGAAAAGGCGAAACCACCTTTGGCATAAAGTGTGGATGAGTTCTAAGAACAACCTTATGATGAAACCTAGTATAAGGCGGATCAGCCACTAAAGCTTGCAGTTCACTAATGCGACGTGCAGAGGTGATTGTAATTAGGAAGATGACCTTCCAGGTCAAAAACCTAAGGGTTGTAGTGGCTAAAGGCTCAAAAGGTGGCTTCATGAGCTGCCCGAGAACTAGATTTAGATCCCATGCCACAGGTGGTGGCTTAATGGGAGGTTTGGTTAATAGAAGACCTCTCATAAATCTGGATATGAGTGGATGAGAGGAAATTGGTTGTCCATTCAGAGGCTTATAAGAAGCTGCAATTGCACTAAGATGGACTCTTACCGAATTGGTCTTTAGACCAGAATTCGATAAGTGAAGGAGATACTCTAGTATCTATTCTAAGGGTATGCCAAGGGGATTTAATCCCTTCTTGGAGCACCATATAGTAAAACGTTTCCACTTGAAGGCATAAGATCTTCTTGTAGAAAGTTTCCTAGAAGCCTGAAGGATATCCTTTACCTGTTGGGACAGGCTTAAATCCTGGAGGTCTAAGCCTTCAGCAACCAGGCCGTGAGATGCAGGGACTGGGGATTCGGGTGCCATAGCGTCCCCTTCTCTTGGGAAAGGAGATCTGGAGCATGTCCTAACTCCAGAAGTGCAGCTTGAGAGAGATGTAGAAGCAGGGGATACCACGTTTGGCATGGCCATCATGGCGCTATGAGAATCATGCGACCCCTGTCTCTGAAGCTTGAAGAGTGTTTTCGGGATAAGGGGAATGGGTGGGAAGGCATAAAGGAAGTCCTGACCCCCATGAAGGAGGAAGGCATCCCTTGTCTGACAATTGTGAGCGGAATCCTGAAACAGAACCAGGGAAGTTTGTCATTCAGTTGACTTGCAAAGAGGTCTATGTCTGGAGTGCCCCAGAGATGAAATATCTTTGCCACCTTGTCTAGGTGGAGGGACCACTCATGAGGCAGCAGTATTTGACCGAGTTTGTCTGCCCAAAGGTTTTGAATGCCTGGAAGATATACCACTAGAAGGTGAATTTGATACTCTCTGGCGAGGGCCCACAGTCGTAAAGCTTCGTTGCATTAACGACAGAGAGCCTGTCCCGCCCTACTTGTTCACATAGAACATGGCTACTTAATTGTCCATCTGGACTAGGACTGTCTTGTAGCTGAGCTGGGCGTGGAATACTCGAAGAGCTAAATAGATTGCTCTTAATTCCAGGTGGTTTATGTGTAGACCAGACTCCTGTGGAGTCCAGGTTCCTTGGGTAGAGAGATGATTCAGTGTGCTCCCCAACCCACTTGTGATGCATCTGTTAGGGTGGCCTGAAAGAGGGGTTGATGAAAAGGAGACCCTACTGTCAGATTTTCTAGTGATTGCCACCACTGGAGGGACAAAATTAGTCGTTGAGAGTTTACTATTTTGTCTGATAAATGTCCTGTGGCTTGTGTCCACTGTGTGGATAGGGTCCACTGAGCTGCTCGCATATGGGACTACATGAACTGTGGATGACATATGTCCCAGCAACTGCAGTAGCTCTTGAGCAGTTAGGGAGGATTTCCCTGCTGCTTGAGAAGCTAGTTGCATTCTCTGAGGTCTAAAATGGGTCTGTGACCTCCTGTTTTCTTTGGAATAAGAAAATAGGGGGAGTAGAACCCTGCATCCCGTTGAAGAATGGGTACCTCCTCTATTGCCCCTTGGGCAAGAAGTGTTGAGACCTCGTGATCTAGCAGATTGTCTGCAGAGGTTTGGAGAATTGAATTGCTTTAGAATTATAGGAGGGGGTATGCTGTGAAAATGAAGCTTGTACCCTTCTCCTACAATGGACAAAGTCTAATCTTCTGCTGTTATCTGATGCCATATGTTGGTGGCATAATGTGCCTGGGATATTGGGGGTTTGAGGACCCCTCAGAGGCAAGAAGGCTAAGCTCTCTAGGAAGGAGTCAAAGCCCTTAAGGGGGCTGAACCTGCACAGCTGGTTGGGCTCTCGGGCCTTTTGGCTTCTTTTGCTGTCTAGTTTGTCCCTTTTGGGCAAACTGACCCTGAGTTTGACTCTGCTGGGTATAGGAAGAATAAAATTTCCTGTTTTTGCTGAAAGAGGGTTTTTTATAAGGCTTATTTTTTGGCTGGAGTGGCTGTAGATTTTGACAATCCATCTAGGAGTAGTATTGTCAGCATCTAACTCGTTAGCCTTTTCCTGCCAGTTCTTGCTGAAGAGATTCTCTCCCGTGCAAGGAATGTTGCCTAACTTGT
Organism: Ichthyophis bannanicus; assembly: GCA_033557465.1. Lineage (NCBI taxonomy): Eukaryota > Metazoa > Chordata > Amphibia > Gymnophiona > Ichthyophiidae > Ichthyophis > Ichthyophis bannanicus. Next base: position 314,057,841 of record CM066039.1, on the reverse strand, counting down.
CCTGTACCCAAGTCTCCAAGTCCAATGCCTGAAGCCAGGCAATCCGTCGTGCACCAATGGCAATAGCAGAAGTTCTGCTGATGCATTCAAAGGCTGCACGATTTACAAACTTGAAGACATCTTGAGCATGCTTAACTAGAGCAATAAAGTCTTGTCTCTTGTCATCTTGGAGAAATGGGCTCATAAGCTCCAAGTCTCCTGTAACTTCCTTGAGGAACATTCCCATATACAGTATATATGAACTGATCCTAGCTGAAAGCATGGAAGCTTGAAAGGTTCAGTCCCCAAAAGTGTCCGGAGTCCTGCATTCACAACCTGGAGGATTGAATGCATGCCTCTGCACTTTTCATCCTACGCATGGCTGACTCCACCACCATTGAATGGTGTGGCAGCTGAGTCTTTTGAAATCCAGGACATGGTGGAACTCGATACATAGTATCAAGTCTCCTAGAGTGAGGAGATGTAGTCAGAGGTGTCTCCCACATTCTGAGCATCAAGTTATGCAGAATTTCATGGATGGGCAGAGTGGCTGCCTCCTTTGGAGCTTTTGGATATTGGAGAAATTTAAATTAGACTTACCTGTTAATTATAGTTCCTGAAGGAACTCCAGTCTAGTCCCGGAAACTCTAGGATTGTCATCCTCTTCCAGCAGCTTGGAGACTGATAGGATGTCATTCTTTGATGACACTGGTATAAGGACTCAGGCACCAGCTCCTCCCACTCCAGTAACCTATTGACAAAGTAGACTCACCAGAGCAACAATTAAGTTAGAACACACACAGAAAAACCAGTGCCCACTAACTGTAGAACTACCAAACACTAACATAACATGAACATAACATTACCCCCAACGATATTTATCTTGACTGAAGGGTCTTGCTTCCCTACTATTGCCCGGAGCATAGCAAACCCCTCCAGGCCCCAAAAACCCACCCCGACCCAAAGCACCACAGTTCTCCCTGTTCTTACCCGTGAAAGCTGTGCTTCAGGCTCCAACTATCTGAAAAAAAAATCGGGACGGGATCCGGGACTAGACTGGAGTTCCTTCAGGAACTACAATTAGCAGGTAAGTCTAATTTAAACTTCCTTATCATCCCTCCAGTCTAGTCCCGGAAACTGGGATGTAACAGAGCAGTACAAAGAACTCAACGGGCGGGACCTACTAGACCAGCCTGAAGCACCGCTGTACCAAAACAGGTATCCCTACTTGCCTGAATATCCAGATGATAGTGCTTCACAAAGGAACTCAAAGAGGACCACGTCGCCGCTTTACAAATCTCAGCCGCCGGCACAAAACTGTATTCCGCCCAGGACGCCACTTGCACCCTAGTAGAATGCGCTTTAAAGCCATCCAGCACTGGCTTTCCTTTCAAAAGGTAAACTGACTATCGCTTCTTTTATCCATCTAGCAATTGATGCTTTGGACGCAGCTTCCCCTTTGCGAGGACCGCCGAACACCACAAATAATCTATCCGACTTTCTGAACGCCTCCGTCGTCCTGAGATATCATTTCAATGCTCTGCGGACATCCAGAAGATGCAACTGTCCAGAAGATGCAACTGTGCAGCAGAAGAGCCCTCCGATGCTTTACGGAACACCGGCAGAGATACTACCTGATTCACATGAAAGGGAGACAGAACCTTCGGTAAAAAGGACGGTACCGGTCTTAAGACTACTTTGGACTCATGAAAAGCCAGAAACGGTTCCCTACAAGATAACGCCTGTAGCTCCAAAATTCGCCTTGCCGATGCAATGGACACTAAGAACACTACCTTCAGAGTAAGAGCCTTCAAAGTTGCTTTCGCCAAAGGCTCAAATGGCTGTGAACCTAACGATGACAATACCAACTGCAAATCCCAAGTTGGAACTAATTGCCTGCACGGTGGTCTCAAAACCCCCACCGCTTTCAGAAATCTCTTCACATCCGGATGGGTGCAGAGCGCTTGCCCCTTGATCTTCCCTCTATAACAGGAAAGCGCTGCCAAGTGTACTTAAGGATGCCTTCGCTAACCCCTTTTGGAAACCATCTCGCAAAAATGCTAATACCTGAGGTATAGAAGCCCGCAAGGCTTCACAACCCCTATCCAAACACCAAGCCTCAAAAACGCGCCACACGCATAGATCTGCGTGCCTTCAATGTCGCAATCACCTCCGCCGAATAGCCTTTAGCTCTCAACCGCGCCCGTTCAAGAGCCATGCCGTAAGAGAGAACCGAGCTACCTGAGGCATTAACAACGGACCTGTCGCAAGAGATCCTGTCTGGCCGGTAGCCGCCACGGCTTTCCCACTACCAGCCTCCTGAGATCCGCGTACCAAGGCCTCCTCAGCCAATCTGCTGCTATCAGTATCACGCATCCTCTGTGGCGTTCGATTCGCCGCACTACCTGGCCTATTAACACCCATGGAGGAAAAACAAAGAAGCTGATCTTTTGGCCACTCTTGGACGAGAGCATCCAGACCTTCTGACATCCTCTCTCTGCGCCTGCTGCAAAACCGGTCTACTTTCGCTGAATTGAATGTCGCCATGAGGTCCATAACGGGCGTCCCCCAGCGCCAAACTATCGCGTCATAAACCGCCGGGTGAAGCGTCCACTCTCCCGGATCAACTCGCACCTGACTCAGAAAATCGGCTGTTACATTGTCCACCCTTGCGACATGCGCCACCGACAGAGCCTGAAGGTTTTGCTCGACCCATTGGAATAACTGATCTGCCTCTGCCTCTAAGGGAGCACTGCTGGTGCCTCCTTGCCTGTTGATGTAGGCCACTGCCGTCGCGTTGTCCGAAAACTCTGATCGCAGCTCCCTTCAGATACTGCTGAAATTCCAGCAACGCCAATTCCACTGCACAAAGTTCCAACCTGTTGATTGACCAAGACCTTTTCTGAACTGTCCACTGTCCTTGCACGAACCGTCCTTGACAATGTGCCCCCCAACCTAGGAGACTTGCATCCGTAGTCAGTGGAACCCAGTCCGGCATGTCCAAGGGCATGCCTTTCCCCAGACCACTGCAACGCTTCCCGAGTCGCCTCTGGACAGAGAAGTCTCTTGGAAAGCGGATCGTTTTGATGAGACCATCTTCTGAGTAAGGCTCTCTGTAATGGTCTCATATGCGCTCTCGCACAGGGCACCAAGTCTATCGTTGCTGCCATCGTGTCGAGGACTTGCAAGTAATGCCACGCCGTTGGACGCGGCCGTTCGAGAAACTGTCAAATCAATTTTTGTAAGGCCAGCCCTCGATGCAGAGTTAGAAAGACCTTGCCTGCCCCGGTATCGAAACATGCCCCGAGATACTCGAGATTCTGAGAAGGTACTAGACTGCTCGGCCACATTGACTACCCAACCTAGCATCTGCAGACAGTTGATCACTTTGGCGGTAGCCTCTTCGCTTTCCTTCCTGGACTTTGCTCGAATCAACCAGTCATCTAGATATGGATGCACTAGAACACCGTTCTTCCTCAGCTCCGCTGCTATGACTACCATGACCTTGGTAAAAGTCCTTGGCGCCGTAGCTAGCCCAAAGGGTAGTGCTCGAAACTGAAAATGTCCCATTGGAACTGCAAACCTGAGAAATGTCCCATTGGAACTGCAAACCTGAGAAATTTCTGATGTTCGCGGCGAATCGGAATGTGCAGATATGCCTCGGATAAATCCAGGAAAGTCAGATACTCCCCCTTTCTGACGGCCATGATGACCGATCTCAGCGTTTCCATATGAAAATGAGAAACCCTGAGACACTTGTTTACCTTTTTGAGGTCCAAAATTGGCCGATAAGTTCCTTCTTTCTTTGGAACCACAAAATAAATGGAGTATCGACCTAACCCACATTGATCCTGAGGCACCGGCACTACTGCCTTGAGATCTAGCAACCTTTGTAAGGTCTGCTTGACTGCCTCGCGCTTGTAAAGCGCCTTGCAAGGGGACTGAATGAAAGCATCGGTCACTGGCAATGTTCCCTCTAATTTTCTGTAGGCTGTGCGCGCATAAAATATCAGCTGTGCAGCTTTTGAAGGAAGATTAAATTTTTGTGCGCCACATAATGACACTCTGAGTTATATACTTTAAAATTTGACTACACTTCAGAATACAGTATGTACACCACATTGATTGCACTAGAAAATATTGTAGAACTTGTGAAAACCGTAAATACACAAGAACTTTTAAATTTTAAGACGTCTGTGTTGTTTTCTATCAGAATCAGAACTGTAATTTTTGTGCGCTCTGTTATAAAGTATGTGCGCGCGCGCGCTCGGCGAGGTGTGTGCGCGCATGGTGGGTTTGAATGAACCATATCTGCAGGAGTCCCTATTCCTGGAAAAACGTTTCAGATTGCGCTCGAGATGTCCGGCGAGAAGATGTCTTTGGTCTATCCTCAGGCAACCGTTGAGGCTTAACCTCCCCAAGATCCTTTACAAGCTTGTCAAGCTCCTCACCAAACAGAAGTTTCCCCTTAAAAGGCAACTTGGAGAGCCTAGCCTTGGAAACCACATCCGCCACCCATTGGCGGAGCCATAGCCACCGCCTGGCCACCGTCACCGCCGCAATCTAGCGAGAAGACGCAGCAAATCATAGGTGTCAGCCAAAAATGCTGTAGCGGACTCCAGGCGACCGAGACACGAATCTTCCAGCAGGCGTTGAACCCAGCGCAACAAGGCGCGGGCTGTCAGACCACCACACACCATCGCCTGTAGGGCCAGAGAAGAGGAGAAGGCCGTCTTCAGCAAGTTCTCTACCTTCCGATCCTGCGGATCCTTGAAGCACTGCACCTCCTTCCACTGGAATGGTGGTGTGTTTAGTAACACCTGTCACCAAGGCATCTACCTTCGGATAAGCGAGCCATTGCTCCAGCGCCTCAGGAGACCACACATATAACTGTCCCAGGCGACAGGCGTTGCGCAACTGAATATCCGGCGAATCCCATTCCTGGGACACCATCTGCTGTAATTCTGAAGGAAATGGAAAAGACTTTGAAGGCTTGCGAATGCCCAGCAAAATGGGATCCGCGTGAGACTGAGGTTGCGAAGGCTGTGGCTCAGGAGGATTCGAAAGACGGAGCGCCTCCGAAATCTGCTCAATTAGGGCGGACAACTCTTCCTTACGAAAGAGTTATGTCCTGTGAATCCTCTTGCACTGGAATAGAGGAAACAGACGGAGAGTACTCGCCATCCTCACAACCCGAGGACTCATCTGCACCATCCGCAGAGGACTTGTAAACTTTAGAGTCCACCTCTTCTTCCCTAAGGAACTGCAACCCCTTAGGAAAACGACCCCCCTTGAGGCCCGCGGAACTCTGGGACCGTTTGCGGTCTGCAGACCATGCGGAGAATCTACGCCACTTAAGAGCGTAGGATTTCCTGGTGGATTGCCGTCTAGAGGCTAAGACTACGTCTTCCACCTCTCTAGGCAGTAGTAGGGGAGCCAGGACTACCCTTTCAGCAGCCAGGCCATCAGATGAAGGGACTGGAGGTTGGGGTGCAAGAGAGATCCCTGTTCCTGAGACAGGAGATCGTGTTGAATCCCCAGAGGAAGAGGAGTGTCCACCGCCAGTTGCAGCAGAAGTGGGAACCACGGCTGCCGCGGCCACCGGGGGGGCTATCAGAATCATTGAGACCCCGTCCTTGAGGACTTTGAATAGTGTTCGGGACACTAGTGGCGTGGGAGGAAACGCATACAGTAGGCCTTGGGACCACGGAATCAGAAACGCATCCGCTGCTACTCTGAGAGGATGCGGTTGTCAGGAACAGCATCTCGGGAGTTGCCGGTTCAGAGGACTGGCGAAAAGATCCATGGTGGGGAGGCCCCACCTGAGAAAGATCTGTTGAACCACCAACAGATTCAATCTCCATTCGTGTGGTTGCAGGATCCTGCTCAGTCTGTCCGCCAGGTAATTTTCGTGACCTGGGAGGTAGACAGGCTTGAGGAGGATTCCGTGATTGACGGCCCAAGCGCACAGCCGTTGTGCCTCCTGACATAGAAGGAAGGAGCCTGTGCCCCCTTGTTTGTTCACGTAGAACATGGCAACTTGACTGTCCGTCTGGACCAGTACAGACTGGTGAGATGTGAGGTGGCTCTCAGAGCTAGGCGTATCGCCCGTAGCTCCAGGAAGTTTATCTGCTGAGCAGCCTCCCAAGGGGTCCAGAGACCCTGAGTACATGCCCCTTGGCAATGTGCTCCCCAACCTAGAAAAGAAGCATCTGTCGTCAGCACTTGAGAATGCGGAGGGGACTGAAAAACCACTCTGAGTAGCAGATTCGGAAGATGAAGCCACCATTGCAGAGAGGAGACGAGCAGGGTGGATATTCTTACTGAGTCTGCAAGGCTCCCTGTGGCTTGATGCCACTGAGTTTGAAGGCTCCACTGAGCAGGCCGCATGTGCAGGCGGGCATTGGGGGTTACATGAACCGTGGAAGCCATATGGCCGAGAAGTCTCAGAAATTGCCTGGCGGAGACCAGGGAATTGCTGTGAAACTGCCTGGCTAGATCCATCAACCTGTGGGCTCTGTCCACTGGCAGAAAAGCCTTCGCATGCAGAGTGTCCAGCCTTGCTCCTATGAATTCTAAGTTCTGGGACGGGAGCAAAGTGGACTTTGCGAAGTTTATGACAAACCCCAAGTGCTGAAGCAGAGCCACAGTGCGAAGGGTGGCTTGACTGGCCCCCTGGGAAAACTGGCCCCTTATGAGCCAGTCGTCCAGGTATGGAAACACAAAAAGACCTTGAAGCCTCAGGTACGCCGCCATCACCGCCAGGCACTTGGTGAACACCCTGGGAGCGGAGGTTAGGCCAAAGGGTAGTACTCTGTACTGGTAGTGGTTTCCCCCCACAACAAATCTGAGATACTGTCTGTGGCCTGGATTAATAAGGATGTGAGTATAAGCATCCTTTAGATCTAAGGAGCATAGCCAATCTCCCTGCTGGAGATAGGGCAGCAGGATTCCAAGGGTAAGCATCTTGAACTTTTCCCTCTCCAGGAACTTGAGGTTGCGCAAGTCTAGGATGGGTCTGAGGCCTCCTGTTCTTTTTGGTACCAGAAAGTACCTGGAATAAAAGCCGTGACCTCTCAGGTGGTGGGGCACCGGCTCCACAGCCTGTTCCCTTAGCAGACTTGCTAACTCCTGAAGGAGTAGGTCCCTGTGCAGAGGGAGTCTTGGAGGCTCCCCTGGAAAATAGGAGGGAGGTACCTGGTGAAAATGGAGAAGATAGCCCTTTTGGACTATATGGAGCACCCAGGTATCTGATGTGACGGCTAACCACCTGTGAGCAAAGTGGGCCAGCCGGCCTCCTGTGCTATGTGAGCCAGCTGAGGAGAAGAGGCTATGCCTTCTGAGTCAAAAACCCCCACCCTGCTGAGCAGGGGCCGGTGTTGGTGGCTTGGGGGCCTTCTGCCTACGGGGCCCATGACCCTGCCCCTTGGCCTGCTGACCCTGTGGGGGAGCTGCAGAGGCCTGATAATGAGGGTATTGTTTATAGGCAGATGACTTCCTCGGGTAAAAGGACTTTTTTCCCCCAAGCCCTTCTTTTTCTGAGAAGGGGCAGAGGTTTTTCTGGACAGCCTAGTCCGGGTCAGAGTCTCGGTCTCGAGTTCTGCAGCCTTTTCAGCCATGGGCTTGCCAAAGAGGTTTTCACCTCGGCAGGGGACATCGACCAACTTGTCCTGTACCCATGACTCGAGGTCGGATGACTGTAGCCAAGCCTGTCGGCAGGCACCAATGCCGGCCCTGGCTACTCGGGCCGAAGCCTCGAAGCCATCGTAGGCTGCTCGAGAGAAACTTCTAGCACTCTCGAATACCAGTGGACAAGGCCTGGAACCTCTGCAAAGGTTCCTCGGAGACCAGCAGAGAACCCAGCAATCTCCTTTGCCAGGTCTTGTAGATATATGCCCATGTAGAGCTGGTATTGTCTGGACACAGCAAGCAAGCATAGAGCCCTGGAAGCACTTACCGAGGGCATCCAGGTTCTGGGCCTCCCGGCCGGGAGGCACCGAGGAGTGCATCTTCTGACTTTTCAGTCGATGCATGGCCGATTCCACAACCATGGAGTGGTGCGGTAATTGTGCCTTTTGGAACCCGGGGCTCTTGCGGACTCGATAGATGGAATCGACCTGCTTGCTTAACACCGGCGTCAAGCCGGGGTCTCCCACATGCGGAAGAGCAGCCGCTCCAGCATCGGAGGAACCGGTACAGTAAAGGCCTCCTTCGGGGGAGAGTCATACTGGAGGGCCTCGAGCTCCTCGGCTCAAGGCTGCTCCTCGGGATCCGCGGGGAAGGCCAAGGCCTTGGCCATATCCCGCATGAAGTCCGAGAACTGGGTATCCTCCGGTGGGGATAGTCTCCGAGGTTCGGACTCCGGTGAGTCCGATGGGACACACCGAGTCTGATAGGTGTCGGGTGATTCTTCGTCCTCCGTCTCCCAGCCCGACTCATCGGAGGAGGTATCGAGCGGTTCCGGTCGGGCAGGCACCGATGCCCTCCGCCCCGACGCAGAGGGTACCGGCGTCGACGACCTCGGTCCCGAACGGGAGGCCGAGGCAGACCGTGGCCAAGGATGGACTCGAGGATCGGCTCGGCCTCCGGGGTCGACTTGGACGTCGATGTCCCGGTGGTCAGGGCAGATGCACCGGTGAGACCGGCAATCAATGCCTGCTGCTGTTCCATGAAGGCAGCGAGGCTGCTCTCCAAGGCCATCAACCTGAGTCTGAGCTCAGAAGACCAAGCAGCCCCCGACTCGGGCCCCGACGGCGTCGGGCCTGACGTCGGCTCCCCTGGAGGAGAGTCCACGAGGACTACAGCACTCACGTGTCCAGGTTGCTTGGCAGGCCTCTCCAACTCCGAAGACCCGGGATGGCTATCGGGGCTATGCGACCTGGCTCTCGATGAACCAGGAGCGTCCGACACTGCCCTCGTGGGGTTCTTCCTGCGCTGTTCCCGCAAAGGAGACCCCCACTCAGAAGAACCCCGACGCTGCTCGGGGACAGTGTCCTGAGACGTCGAGGTCTGACGAGGTCCGGGTCCGTCCGGACGCGGAGTCAGAAGATCCTATCCTTCTGGTGCTGCCGACCCAACGCCATCGAGGACATTTTGCCACACAGACCACAGATCGGGTCATGATCGGGTCCGAAGCAGCAGAGGCAGCAGTCATGTGTCTCGGTAAGAGACAAGTTTTACACCGATCACACTTTTTAAACCCGCTGGCAGCCATCGGGGGAAAAAGGGCCCCTGCGAGGTCAAAAGACAGGGCTGCCAGTGAAAAAAGAAAAAATGGCGCTAACACTAGTCACAAAGGACAAAAACTGAAAAAGAGAGAGAGTGGGCTCGATACCGGCATATCGGGCCCAGGCGGGAAAAGGATCCGGCATCGAATCGAAGGAGAACAACAAAAACAGGGAAATCAACTTTTTCCTCGGGAAAAAACGAACTACGTCCGTCGGGCTCTGCGAAAAAAAGACTGAGCAAGATGGCACCCTTGGGCGGGAAGGGGACCGCGCATGCGCGCTGCAATTTAACTGTATTTATAGCCCGCTTTTCACTGGGTCAAAGCGGCGTTACATATAAGGGTGGGGAAATCAAGTATCAGGGTGGGGCCATCACCAGGTAGGTAACATTGATGATTCAGACGTAGGATAGACTTTAGACATGGACAGTACAGTGTAGTTGTCACTCAGAGCGACATGGAGAGTTCAGGGGTTGTTGCATTTTTTGGTAGGGGTTGTCTTGAAATATTCCTGGAATAGGATGGTTTTCAGCTGTTTTCTGAATGATAGTATGTCGTTATTGTTTGAGGTGGTTTGGTAAAGAGTTCCATAGGGATGGTGCGTAGAGTTCGAAGGCTCGGTTGCATGTCTTTTGAGAGCTTTTGGTTCTTTTGTGAGGGACGGTGAGGTAGTTGTTGGAGGTCTGTCTAGTTGTTATTCCATGGGTCGGGCGGGTCAGCAGGGAGCGGAGCTGGTTGTTCTGTGCTTGGTGGATGGCTTTGTGGGTGAGTAGGATGGACTTATATTTAGTTCTAGCTTCGAGGGGAAGTATGTGAAGGTCTCTTAGGATTGGGGTGATGTGGTCACTTTTCTTTGCTCCCTGAATAATTCTTGCTGTGGTGTTCAAGGCAGTTCGGAGGGGGTTAGTCTGTGTAGCTGGGAGTCCATGGTAGATTATGTTGCAGTAGTCCAGATGTGGGAGTCATAGCTTGCATCACTGTCCTGAAGTCTTGAGACTCGAGGAGAGGTCTGAGTCGCTGCGCTGCAATTCCCAAAGGCTTTCTTTGAAAGCTGGGGAAATGCTCCGCACGAGGGCTCCGTTGGCACCGACGTCACCCATATGTGAGGACTGACTTCCTGCTTGGTCCTGGAGAAAAATCCTAAACACTACATCAACTAAACGTAACAGTAACTCATAACTCAACCAACAGCAGAGCAGCCCCTGTGGAACCTTAGCAATGAGCTGTACGGAAGCCCCCTAATCAAAACCTCTGTGGAAGAAACTGAGCCCTCTGGAAGCCCTAAACATCTTTGTTTCCTCCCGGAAAAACTCTCCCAGCTCCCTCTGTACACGCTCCTCTGCGACTTTAAACATGCAGCCCGTAATCCAACTGCCTCCTACCACCATCTGGGTGGGTCATGGACTGGCCCGGAGAATACTCAAGGAAAGATAATTAGCAGGTAAGGCCTAATTTAATCTTCTCTTTCGTCTCTCCGGGCCAGTCCAGGAACAGTAGGGCAGTACCAAAGCAGTACCTACTTTCAGGAGGGGCCCAATAATCCTGCCAAAACAGCAGATGCTCCGACGCTTGCATCACCTGCTGCCTGAACATCTAAGCGATAATGCTTCGCAAAGGTATGCAAAGATGACCAGGTCGCCGCCCGACAAATCTCTACCGGCGGAATCAAAGTTCTCGGCTCAGGACGTCACCTGCCCTCTAGTTGAATGAGCCCGCAGCCCCTCCGGCAGCACCTTACTGGTCGCTCTATACGACGCTGCAATTGCCTGCTGAACCCAGCATGAAATGGAGGCCTTGGAAGCCGTTTCTCCTTTCCATGCTCCTCCAAACAGAACAAACAGCCTATCCGACTTCTGAAAAGGCTGAGTCCATCTGATATATCTATGCAGCACTCTGCCAAGATCTAATCTATGAAGGGAAACATGTCCCTCAGTCACCAGTGCAGACCGAAAAGTAGGCAGAGAGATGGACCAATTCATATGAAATGCCGAAACTACCTTTGGCAGAAAGGAGGGTACCGAGCGTAAAACTACCTTCTCCTCCGAAAACTGAATGTATGGCTCTCTACAAGAAAGAGCCTGCAAATCTGAAATTCTTCTTGCAGAACACAAAGCTACCAAAAAAGCTGTTTTCCAAGAAAGCTCCCTCAGCACTATCTTTTTCGCCGGTTCAAATGGAGCATGCATCAAGGCTCGAAGAACCAAATTCAAGTCCCAAGGCAGCACTATCGATCTCCTAGGCGGCCTCACGTTCTTAACCGCTCAAAGAAACTGTTGCACATCCAGATGTAAAGGCAAACTACGGCCTTGCACCGTACCTCGATAGCATGCTATAGCAGCCAGGTGAACTTTCAAAGTACTTAACGCTAAGCCTTTATCCAGCCCATCCTGGAGGAACGACAAAATCCGATACCCCCGAGGTCTGCGGACGAACTCCTTGCCTAGTGCACCAGCCTTCAAAAATTCACCAAATCCAGACATAAGCCAAAACAGTCAACCTTCTCCTAGCCTGTAGCATGGTGTTGACCACCGCCACGGAATCGCCTCAACCGCTGCCTTTCAAGAGCCAAGCCGTAAGGAAGAAGAGATCCACCTGCGGCATGAGAATAGGTCCCTGGAACAAATTCATCCGACACGGTAACCTCCAAGGACGGTCAGCCAACAGAGACGTACCAGATCCACATACCACACTCGCCTCGGCCAGTCCGGAGCAATGAGAATCACTTTCCCCCGGTACCGAGCGATTCTGCGAAGGACTCGACCTATCATCGGCCACTGAGGAAAGACATACAGAAGTTCACCCTCCGGCCAGGGTTGAACTAAGCCGTTGAGACCCTCGGACATGCGTTCTCTGCCCCTGCTGAAAAACCGGAATGCCTTGGCATTGTCAAAGGTTGCCATGAGATACAACACTGGCTGGCCCCAACGTTTCGTGATGTCGTGAAAAACGGCATTGTTCAGGCACCATTCCCCTGGATCCAACACGTCGACTGAGGTAATCGGCTTGCACATTGTCTCTGCCTGCCACATGCGCCGCTGACAGAGCCAGAAGATGCTCCTCCACCCACAGCATGAGCATTTGACTCTCCTCCAACAAGACCGTAGTGCCTGTATCTCCCTGCCGGTTGATATATGCCACGGTGACTACATTGTCCGAGAACACTTGTACTGCTCTGCCTTTCACGAGACCCTCAAACTCTTTCAGCACCAGCACTACCGCTCTCATTTCCAGCAGATTGATGGACCAGTTGGCCATCTCGTCCGTCCAACGTCCTTGAGCTACTTGCGACATGCAATGAGCTCCCCATCCAGAGAGAGACTGGCATCCATGGTGACTAAGACCCAATCCAGAGTGTCCAGCGACATTCCTACCCGGAGATGCGTGGGATCGCTCCACCACCGTAGACTTTCCAACACCTTGGCCAGACAACCTAACCGCTGACTGAGAGGATGCTTCTGCGGAGACCAACAGGATAGCAACGAGTGCTGAAGCGGCCACATATGCGCTCTGGCCCACGGCACCACCTCCAAGGACGCAGCCATGGAACCCAGAAGCTGCAAATACCTCCACGCTGTTGGAGCCTTGAGATGCAAAAAGGCGGCCACCTGGCGTAAAATCTTTCAAATTCGGGCCTCCGGCAGAAACACCACCCCACGCTGCGTGTCGAACAAAACCCCCAAATACACTAGGGATTGCACGGGCGTCAACTGACTCTTGGCTCGATTGACCACCCATCCTAAACTTTCGAGAAAAGCCACCACCCTGGAGGTGGCTTCCCTCAATTCTGGAACAGAGCGAGCTCGGATGAGCCAGTCGTCCAGATAGGGATGTACGAGTACACCCTCCTTCTGTAACGCTGCCGCTACCACCACCATGACCTTCGTGAATGTGCGAGGCGCCGTGGCGAGCCTGAATGGCAACGCACGGAACTGAAAATGACCCATAGGTACTGCAAAGCGCAGAAACTTCTGATGTCTGGGCTTGATGGGAATATGTAAATAAGCTTCTGTTAAATCTATGGACGAAGACCGGATCAGACTGCAGAGTTTCCATGCAAAAATGCGGCACCCTTAAACAGCGGTTCACATGCTTTAGATTTAAAATTGGCCGAAAAGACCCTTCTTTCTTGGGCACCACAAAATAAATCAAGTATCGACCTAAACCGCACTGGTCTGGAGGCACCAGAACAACCGCCTGAATCTGTAGCAACCGCTGAAGCGTCTGATTCACCACCAACGCTTTTGCAAACGACCCGCAAGGCGACATCACAAACGCCCCCGAAAGCGGCTGGTCGAACTTCCAATAATACCAAAAAGAGCAAAAGGATCCGCACACCAATAAGGAACAAAAAGAGCAGAGCCTGGACTGACAAAAATTATAGGTGAAAAACTTGGTGGGATAAAGGAAAAGGTGGGTAAAGGAAAAAAGGGGGGGGGGGGAGGAGAGTGGAAGGGAGGGAAAGGGAAGAACATTCTAGGGAAATTGCCCATATATTAAGGAGAGCGTAGCATATTTTAAATCCTCTCCCTTCCTTAAATGAGACAAGACTTCTGGTTGCATACAAGAGGAATTCTAATATAAGAGATATTTTAGTACCATCTGCTCTAGGTAAGCCTAGATTTACTCCAAAAGCATGTGGACATTTCAAGTGTGGTAGGTGTTGTGTTTGTGAGAACGTTCTGGTGACTAAAAAGGAATTTTTCAAGCCTAGCTCGGCATATAAAGTCTTGTTGAAAGATTTTTCCAATTGTGATACTCTGCATGTCATCTATTTGATCCTCTGTCCTTGTAACCTTTGTTACATTGGAAAAACCAAAAGGAGTATAAAGACACGTATAATTGAGCACAAGAGCAACATTCGTAGACAGGCGGTTGACAAACCTCTAGTAGATCATTGGTTAGAAGCCCGCCACACACTTTCTGATCTGAAATTTTTGGTTTTAAAAGTAGTTCGGCCCCATTGGCAAGGGGGTGATTTGGAGAAGCTCCTCCTTCGCCTTGAGCAGAGGTTCATTTATGAACTCCGTACCCTACACCCAATGGGTTTAAACCAAGAGGTTGATCTTTCAGTTTTTTTTTTATAAATTTACATTTATAGATTTACTTTTTTTCTCTCCTTCAGTTTTCCCCTTCTCCTCTCTCCTCCTTCCCCTTCCCTCTTTTTACTCACCTTCCTCTACCTTCCCTCCCCCCTCTTTTTACTCCCCTTCCTCACTTCCCTCTTCCCCCTTGTTCCTTCTTTCCCTCCCCCCTTTTACCCTCTTTCCGCTTTCCCTCCCTTCCACTCTCCTTCCCTCCCCCCTTTTTTCCTTTACCCCCCCTTTGGTTTTTGTTTTAAGATTTAACGATTTTTGCATTTCAGTATAATAAGAGCTTGCAGTTTGGTTTTTTCATGCTTTTCATTAAGGATGGTAGACTTAAAATTCAGTAAAATAGCCTCTTTATCCAGCTGACCTTTAACCTATACAGGCAGGAAAGTGCCATCATTTAGGCGTTTATTTGCATCAGACATCATCACGTTACTTTGAGCAGTGTAGCTGCTGACCCTTAACACACACAGGCGGGAAAGTGCCGTCATTTAGGCGTTCATTTGCATTAGACTTCATCACGTTACTTTGAGCAGTGTAGCTGTGAAGAACGCATTTCACAGTAAGCCTTTATCACTTCAGTCTCCTTTAAGAATTCATGCATTCTTTTTACATGAACTATATGCATTAATTTACAGCATTTTATGCTATAACTTTATGGTACAGTTTATAAGCTTTTTTTTGAAGGTTGCTCTGTCTGTTAAGCGATGCCTTTATATCTTTTTCATATGATACACGTCCCAATTGTGGATCTGGTAGTTGCCCCTGGCAGTCTGGGTTTTTGGTGATGCATGTATTCCTCAGATAACATTTTATTAGTTATACAAAATCATTTTCATATGAGTTATTCAGTTCTGCTGGCCCCTAATTCAAAAAAAGCAGGAAAACGCAGACATTGTTGTTCTGAGCGCCGCTTTACTCTTTAGGGCAGATCGGCTGCACATTGCGAGTTTTGATACTAATATTTAGGTTTTTCAGCTTTCATGAATTAAACAATTGATTTGTAGCATGTTTTTCATTAAGAGCATTTTGTGATACACTTCATTTAGAGCCATTTTGTTTGCCCGGCTAACCCCTACTTTAAAATGCAGGACTATGCCATTTATCAGCAATGGACATTAAGTTGTTACTTTAGAAAACATCATTGTCAGAATGTATCTTACAGTAAGCTTTTACCTTTCCTTGGAGGCTCATGCACCTTTATTGTTGTATGCATTAATTTATAAGGACTTATGACACAATCTTATGGTACATCCTTTTTGAAGATTGAGTTGCCTTTTCTTAGAGATTGAATTACCCGGGGGTGTTCTATTTTTTAAGATCCATTTTTAGGATCTGTATATGACATGCTTCATTGGCATCCTTGGCTGTTCACTGTTTGGTGGCTATTTTTAAAGCAAAAAAGCATATGGTCTTAGAATAGGATAACTTTCAACGTTATTCAATATGGTTTTGCTAGCAGTAGGTAAAGCACAGTTACTTACCTGTAACAGGTGATCTCTGAGAACAGCAGGAATAAGTCTTCACATATGGGTATCGACAGAGCCTGCACAGGAACGCTCCCCAGCATCCAGTAAGAAAGCTTTTGGGAGCATCCCACAGCGCTGCCTTCCCACCTTTCTTAACCGCCTCTCTCCAGTTCGAGTTTTAAAGCTGAGACAAAGAGAGGAAAGATAGAGAGATACAACACCCAGGGGAGGTGGGTGGGTTGTGAAGACTTATTCCTGCTGTTCCCAGAGATCACCAGTTACAGGTAAGTAACTGTGCTATCTCCAGAAACAAGCAGGAATGAGTCTTCACATCTGGGGACTCCCCAGCTAAAGATGCCAGGGAGATCTCCAAAGTTGTGAGTCCTTGAGAAGGGCTCTACCTCACCCCATGGATCTCAGGTATCCAACCAGGGATGGGTGGTAGGAGTTGATTAGGTATGGAACAGGTGTTTGAGAACAGCCTGACCGAACGCATCCCGACAGGAGTCCTTGTCCAAGCAGTAATGGGCTATAAAGGTATGAACCAAGGCCCAGGTGGCCGCTCAACAGATTTGGTCAATGGACACAGAGTTTAGATGAGCCATAGAGGCTGCCATGGCCCTCACATTGTGAGCTGTGACATGGCCCTCCAGAGAAAGGTTCTTACTCGGGTAGGCGAAGGAAATACACTGAGCAATCCAAGTGGACAGAGGCCTCTTAGAGACTGGAAGTCCTAAGTGAGAGGGATCAAAAGCAAAGAGTTGAGAGGACTGTATGTTGCTGTGTCCTTTGTAAATAGAAAGCAAGTGCCCTCTTACAATCCAGGGTATGAAGATTCCTCTCTGCACTTGATGCATGAGGTCCTGGAAAAAAGACAGGTAAATACACCACCTGGTTCAGACGAAAAAGCACAGTTACTTACCTGTAACAGGTGATCTCTGGGAACAGCAGGAATTAGTCCTCACATATGGGTACGTCGGAACCGACAGAGCCCACACAGAAAAGCTCCCCAGCAAGGAAGCCTTTGGGGCCTCCCACTGCACATGCACACTGCCTTCCTGACCAGCTCTCCTCAGTTCAAGTTTATAGCTGAGACAATAGAGAGAGGAAAGGAAGATAGATAGAAGATACAACTCCTAGGGGAGGTGGGTGGGTTGTGAGGACTAATTCCTGCTGTTCCCAGAGATCACCTGTTAGAGGTAAGTAACTGTGCTATCTCCAGGAACAAGCAGGAATAAGTCCTCACATATGGGGACTCCCTAGCTAAGATGCCTGGGAGATCCCCTTCCAAGGGTTCGCCATCTTCGTATGGATCTCAGGCATCCATCCTGGAAAGGTGGGCAGGAGTTGTTCAAGTATGGAACAGGTGTTTGAGGACAGCCTGACCAAACAAGGCATCCCGGCAGGAGTCCTGGTCCAAACAGTAATGGGCTGTGAAGGTATGAACCAAGACCCAGGTGGCAGCTCGACAGATCTGATCTATGGATACAGAGTGAAGATGAGCCATAGAAGTGGCCATGGCTCTCACATTGTGAGCTGTGACATGGCCTTCCAGAGAAATATTTTTACTCTGGTAAGCAAAGGAAATACACTGAGCAATCCAATTGGAAAGTGTACATTTAGAGACTGGAAGTCCCAAATGAGAAGGATCAAAAGCCACGAAAACTTTCGATGTGGCTGAGTCCTGTTGAGGTAAGAGGCAAGGGCTCTTTTACAATCTAGAGTATGAAGGTTCCTCTCTGCACTGGATGCATGAGGAGCTGGAAAAAAGACAGGTAGATATACCTCTTGATTAAGATGAAAAGACGAGACCACTTTGGGCATAAAGTGGGGATTTATCCTAAGGACCACCTTATCATGATGAAACCTGGTATAAGGTGGATGAGCCACTAAGGCCTGCAGTTCACTGATGCGGCGAGCCGAAGTGACTGCAATAAGGAAAAGGACCTTCCAGGAAAGAAATTTCAAGGAGGTAGAAACCAACGGTTCAAAAGGTGGCTTCATAAGCTGACCTAGAACGAGGTTCAAATCCCATGCTACTGGAGGAGGCCGGATGGGAGGTTTAGTTAGAGTCAGGCCTCTCATGAACCTTGCAATAAGAGGATGAGAGGAGACAGGTTGTCCATTTATAGGTTTTAAAGATGCTGCAATAGCACTCAAATGTACTGAATTTGTCTTAAGGCCTGCATTAGAAAGATGCAGGAGATAATCTAATAGAGAATTCAAAGGAAGTGCTAGAGGGTCAAGACCCTGTTGAGCACACCAAATGGAAAAGCGTTTCCATTTGAAAGCATAGGAACGCCTCGTGGAGGGTTTCCTAGAGGCATGAAGGATATCTTTCACTGGTTGAGAAAGATTGAAGTCATGAAGGCTTAGGCCTTCAGTAACCAAGCTCTGAGGTGTAGGTACTTGGGGTTTGGGTGCCACAAAGTCCCCTCCTCCTGAGACAGGTCTGGCGCCGCTCCCAGGTCCAGGGAGGGTCCCTGGGAGAGATGCAGAAGTAGAGGGAACCACACTTGGCGTGGCCAGCGTGGAGCTGAGGATCATCGATCCATGATCCCTCTGGAGTTTGAACAGTCTTGGGAATCAAAGGAATGGGTGGAAAGGCATATAGGAATTCCTGACCCCAATGTAGGAGAAAGGCGTCGTTGGCCTGAGCTCTCTGACACGGAGTCCTGGAACAGAACCGGGGAAGTTTGGCATTCCACGGACTTGCAAAGAAGTCTATGTCCGGGGTTCCCCATTCCTGAAAGATTCTGCGTATCTGGTCCATATGCAAGGACCATTCGTGTGGAAGCAGAACTCGACTGAGTCTGTCTGCCCGAGAGTTTTGAACCCCTGGAAGATACACTGCTAGAAGATGAATTTGATGCTCTCTGGCAAAGGCCCATAATCTGAGAGCTTCGTTGCAAAGCGACAGAGAGCCTGTCCCTCCTTGTTTATGTAGAACATGGCCACCTGATTGTCTGTATGGACTAGGACGGTCAGGTTGACTAGGAGGGTATGGAAGACTTTGAGGGCAAAGAAGATTGCTCGCAGTTCCAGGAGGTTGATGTGAAGGGTGGTCTCTTGTGGAGACCAAGCACCCTGAGTGGAGAGGTGTTGAAGATGGGCTCCCCACCCTGTTTGGGAGGCATCTGTTGTGAGGGTTGCTTGGGGCAACAAAGGTTGGAAGGCGGCCCCCAACAACAGATTCTTGGTGGACATCCACCATTGGAGGGACCAAAACAGACGCTTTGAGGTGAGTATTTGGTCGGAGAGCGCTCCTGATGCTTGAGTCCACTGGGTGGCCAAGGTCCATTGAGCTGCTCTCATATGAAGACAAGCGTAGGGCACCACGTGTACCGTGGAGGCCATGTGGCCCAGAAGTCGCAGCATTTCTCTGGCTGTCAAGTGACTGCTGGACTGAGCTTGGGAGGCCAAGCACAGCAGACGTTGGCCCCGGACTTGAGGTAGGTAGGCCCTTGCAGTGGTGGTGTCCAACTGGGCCCCTATGAATTCCAGAGACTGAGTAGGGATAAGTTGAGACTTGGGAAGGTTTATCACCAGTCCCAGATACTGCAGAATGTGCCTTGTGTGGTCCAGGGAAATCTGGGCCTCTGACGGAGATGGAGCTCGGATGAGCCAGTCGTCCAGATATGGGAATACAAAAATTCCCAGACCTCTTAGAAATGCGGCAACAACAGCCATGCATTTGGTGAACACTCTTGGAGCAGAGGCTAGACCGAAGGGAAGTACTCTGTACTGGAAATGTTTTCCCTGAAACAGAAATCTTAGATATTTTCTGTGGGATGGGTGGATGAGTATATGTGTGTATGCATCCTTGAGATCTAGAGAACAAAGCTAATCCTGACTCTGAAGGTATGGAAGGAGAATGCCTAGAGAAAGCATTTTGAATTTCTCCTTGTACAGAAATTTGTTCAATTCTCTCAGATCGAGGATAGGTCTGAATCCCCCTATCTTCTTTGGTATGAGAAAATAAGGGGAGTAGAATCCTGTCCCTTGTTGAAGAAGAGGAACCTCTTCTATTGCCCCTTGGGCAAGGAGAGAAGAGACTTCCTGACCCAACAGGCCCAGGAGAGATGGGGGAGAATTGAAGTGCCTCACCATGGGATATGGAGGAAGGTTGGAAAAATGAAGTTTGTAGCCCTCTCTGATGATAGAGAGGGTCCATTGCTCTGATGTAATTTGCTCCCATCTGGGAGCAAAGTGAGCTAACCTTCCGGGAATGGTGAGGGGCTCTGGTTGTTCTAGAGCCAGAAAGGTTAAGTTCTCTAGGGGCAAGTCAAAACCCCTGAGGGGGTTGAGCCTGCTGAGGAGTGGCAGACACTGCAGGCTTTGACCTTGCCTGTTTAGGCTGCTGACGTTTAGCAGCAAAGCGAGGCCGAGAAGATTGTTGGCCAGTATTTGTGGAAAATCTGGCCTTCTTGTAGTAAAGCCTCTTGAAAGACTTTCTTGGCAGGAGTAGAGGTAGACTTAGAAAGTCTATCTAAGGTAGCATTTTCTGCGTCCATTTGAGTGGCTTTAATTTGCCAGTCTTTACCAAATAAGTTCTCACCTGTACAGGGCAGATTCCGTAAGCCATCCAGGACCCAGGGTTCTAGGTCAGAGGCCTGGAGCCAAGCAAGTCGTCGGGCTGCAATGGCAATGCCCGAAGCTCTACCGGCACCTTCAAAGGAATCAAAGGCTGCTCTGTTGGAGAATTTAGAAACATCTAGAAGCTGTTTCACTATAGAAATGAACTCCTTTTTATTCTCAGGGATAAAGGGGGCAAAATGCCATACCTTTAGGGCAAGTTCCCTGAGAAACATGTCTATATACAGACTGTATGAATTAATCCTGGCTATAAGCATACTAGCCTGGAAGATTTTCCTACCAAAAGAGTCTAGGGTCTTACATTCTCGCCCTGGAGGGGTAGAAGAGTGCCTTTTGGTACTCTTGATCTTTTTCAGCGCAGACTTCACCACAATGGAATGGTGAGGCAGCTGAGTCTTTTGAAAACCAGGAGAAGGAGGGACCCGGTACATGGTGTCCAACCTACGAGAATAAGGAGACAACGTTAGAGGAGCCTCCCATAAGTCCATCAAGTGTTCTTGAAGGATTTCATGGATAGGCAGGGTGACTGCCTCTTTAGGAACCTTAGGGTATCCTAAAATATCCAGTTTCTTTGATCTAGGTTCTTTTTCAGAGGATGTGGTAATAGAAAGTCCTTTAGCTAGTTCTATAATGAAGTCTTGAAAGGACAAATCCTCTGGTGGAGACATTCTCCTCTTTGGGGAAGAAGGGTCTTCAGGAAGAACTAGAGACAGCTCATCAGAGTCCTCAGAGGAGTCAAAATCCTCAGAAGAATCAGAGTATCTTCTATTTGCTTCCAACGCACGATACGCATACCGTTCGGTATCAACATCGGGCGTACCGGGTATGGGATCGGTATCGGGTGAAAACCCGGATCCGGCATGCGGAACCGATCTGCGTTTGGAAGACGATGGTCTCGGTTCCGATATGGGAAACGATACCGGAACCGGAACCGCTGGATGCGGTACCGAGGGCGTCGCAGCTTTAATGAAAGCCAGCATGGCCTGCTGCATGGTCTGAACAGTATTGCTCATAGACGCCACTGCTGCCTGGATGTCGGTACCAGTATGGGCCGGTACCCCAGAGCAGTCTAACAGGTGATCGGTCGAGGCCGTGCCATCGATGTCAACCTGTAACCCCATAGATGGAGCTTTGGAAGCCAGAGCTTCCTGCCGGGGTTGTTTGGCTGGGGCAAGATCCTCAGATTCAAAAGTGAGAGCCTCTCGATGCTTTGAAGGAGATTTGCTCTTTGAGGACCTGCCCAAAGAAGGTTTGGTTACCTGAGATCCATCCGGAGAGGAAGACCTGGATGACTGTGATGCTGGATTATCTGAAGCAAACAGCACATGGAATTTGTTGGCCCGGTTCTGCAAACCACGTTTAGACATCTGGGAGCAGGATGGGCAGTCCGGAATGGAGTGGTCAGGTCCCAAACATTTAAGACACCAGTCATGGGTGTCTGACAGAAATAACAGCACTACACTTGGTACACTTCTTGAAACCAGGGACTGGTTTCTCCATGAGGAGAATTTGTGTAGGCCTAAGGCCTAATCGAAGTCACCAAGTTGTGCAAAAATAAAGATTTTTTTTTTTTTTTTTTTTGAAAGAGAGACTGGTGGTACCGGTTTCGGTATGGGGAAGGCAGGTACGCGGTCTAAAGAAAAACTAAAACAAGAATTTCTTCAGCGGTGACAGAACACGACCTGCTGGCTCCGCGGAAAAAGAGAAACTGAGGAGAGCTGGTCAGGAAGGCGGGAAGGCAGCGCGCATGTGCAGTGGGAGGCCCCAAAGGCTTCCTTTCTGGGAAGCTGGGGAGCTTTCCCGCGCGGGCTCCGTCGGTTCCGACATACCCATATGTGAGGACTTATTCCTGCTTGTTCCTGGAGATAGGTGATACCACTTTAGGCATAAAGTGTGGATTAGTCCTGAGGACTACCTTGTCATGATGGAACCTTGTTTAAGGAGGATTAGCCACCAAGGCTTGCAGCTCACTGATACGGCAAGCTGAAGTGACTGCAATGAGAAAAATAACCTTCCAGGAAAGGAATTTCAAGGAGATAGTGGCTAAGGGTTCAAAGGGTAGCTTCATAAGTTGGCCAAGAACCAAATTCAAATCCCATGCCACTGGAGGTGGTCTAATGGGAGGTTTAGTTAAAAGAAGGCCTCTCATGAATCTTGCAATAAGAGGATGAGAGGAAAGAGGATGTCCATTGAGAGGCTTAAGGGATGCTGCAATAGCACTCAAATGGACTCTTACTGAATTTGTTTTAAGGCCTGCATGGGATAAATGCAGCAAATACTCTAGTAAAGAATTCAGAGGTATTGTAAGAGGGTTAAGACCTTTTTCTGCACACCAAATGGTAAACTTTTTCCATTTAAAAGCATAGGAACGTCTAGTGGAAGGCTTTCTGGAAGCATTAAGGATATCCTTCACTTGCTGAGACAGATGGCAATCTTGAAGGTCTAGGCCTTCAGCAACCAGGCTCTGAGATGAAGAGACTGGGGATTTGGGTGCCATAACGTTCCCTCCTCCTGGGACAGGAGGTCTGGAGCAGATCCCAAGTCCAGGAAAGGAGCTTGAGAGAGATGAAGAAGTAGAGGGTACCACACTTGGCGTGGCCAATGTGGAGCTATGAGGATAATAGACCCCTTGTCTCTCTGAAGCTTGAACAGTGTCTTGGAAATTAGGGGAATGGGTGGAAAGGTATAGAGGAAGTCTTGCCCCCAGTGGAGGAGGAAGGCATCCCTGGCCTGAACTCCCTGACACGGAATCCTGGAACAGAACCGGGGAAGTTTGGCATTCCACAGACTTGAAAACAGGTCTCTGTCTGGGGTTCCCCAAATTCGAAAGATCCTGGCTATCTGGTCCCCATAGAGGGACCATTCATATGGAAGCAGAACTCAACTGAGTCTGTCTGCCCAAGAGTTTTGAACCCCTGGAAGATACACTGCCTTGAGATGAATCTGATGCTCTCTGGCAAAGGCCCACAATCTCAAAGCTTCGTTGCAAAGCGAGAGAGAGCCAGTCCTGCCCTGCTTGTTCAGGTAGAACATGGCTACTTGGTTGTCCGTATGGATGAGGACTGTCTTGTAGCTGAGCAGGGTGTGGAAGACAGAGCTAGAAGAATTGCTCTGAGCTCTAAGAGGTTGATATGTAGAGATGTCTCCTGTGGAGACCAGGTGCCCTGGGTGGCGAGATCTTGTAGATGAGCTCCCCAACCCTTTGGGGAGGCATCTGTTGTGAGGGTTGCTTGGGGTAGCAACTGTTGAAAGGGGGACCCCAGCAACAGATTTTGAGTGGACTTCCACCACTGAAGGAACCAAAAGAGGCGACTGGAGGTTGCTATTTTGTCTGACAGGCAACCTGATGCCTAGGTCCATTGGGTGGACAGAGTCCACTGAGCTGCCCTCATGTGAAGGCGAGCGTAAGGAACCACATGCACGGTGGATGCCATGTGGCCTAACAGTTGTAACATCTCTCGAGCAGTTAAATGGGATTTTAACTGAATTTGAGAGGCTAACTACTCCAAGCGAAGGCAATGGGCCTGGGGAAGATAGGCCCTTGCAGTTGTGGTATCTAGCAAGGCCCCTATGAACTCCAATGACTGAGTAGGGGTGAGTTGTGATTTTGGGATGTTTATTACAAGTCCTAGATACTGAAGAACACGCCTTGTGCAGGCTAGGGAAGTCTGGGCCTCTGACTGGGATGGTGCTCGGATGAGCCAGTCATCCAGATATGGGAATACAAATATTCCTAGAGTGCGTAGAAATGCAGCTACTACTGCCATGCATTTTGTGAACACTCTTGGAGCAGAGGCCAGACTGAAAGGAAGCACTCTGTATTGATAGTGTTTTCCCTGATAAAGGACCCGAAGGAACTTTGTGTGTTGGATGGATGAGGACATGGGTGTACGCATCCTTGAGATCTAGGGAACAAAACCAATCCTGACTCTGAAGGTATGGAAGGAGAGCACCGAGAGAAATCTTGAATTTCTCCTTGCATAGAAACTTGTTCAATTCTCTGAGATCTAATATGGGTCTGTAGCCCCCTGTTTTCTTTGGAATAAGAAAATAGGGGGAGTAGAACCCTGAACTCTGTTGAAGGGGTACTTCTTCTATTGCCCTTTGGGCAAGAAGGGTAGCAATCTCCTGACCCAGAAGGTCGAGGAGAGATGTTGGAGAATTGAACTGTCTCACCATAGTGTGAGGAGGAAGGTTTAAGAAATGAAGCTTGTACCTCTCCCTTATGATGGAGAGGGTCCATTGCTCTGCTGTGATTTGTTCCCATCTGGGAGCAAAATGAGCTAACCTTCCTGGAATGGTGAGAGGCTCTGGTTCTTCTACAGCCAAAAAGGCTAAGTTCTCTAGTTGTAAGTCAAAGGCCCTGAGGAGGCTGAGGCTGTTGGGCCATAGCAGTCCTTGTAGCCTTAGGCTTGGCTTGTTTAGGTTGTTGCTGTCGCTTTGCAGCAAAATGACCTGTAGAAGATGCCTGGAGACCATAACCAGGATAATATTTCCCTTTTTTGGGAAAGTATTTTTGAATAACCTTTTTCTAGCAGGAGCAGAAGTAGACTTTGAAAGTCTAAGGCAGAATTTTCAGCATCCATCTGAGTGGCCTTTGCTTGCCAATCCTTACCAAAAAAGTTTTCACCTGTACAAGGAAGATTTCCTAATCCATCCTGGACCCAGGGTTCCAAATCAGAAGCTTGCAACAAGCAAGTCTGCATGCACCTATGGCAATAGTTGAGGCTCTGCTGGCACACTCAAGAGTCAAAGGCTGCACGGTTGGAGAATTTGGAAACATCCTGGGCATGTTTAAGCCAGGTGAGAAACTCTTCCCTTTTATCTTCTGAGATAAAAGGAGATAAAGCTAGCAGATGATCTGTAACTTCTTTTAGAAACATCCCCATATAGAGACTATAGGAGTTGATTCTGGCAGTAAGCATATTGGCCTGGAAAATTCTCCTGCCAAAAGCATCTAAGGTTCTGCATTCTCTTCCTGGAGGATTAGATGAGTGTCTTTTTGCACTCTCTTTTTCATAGCAGACTCCACCACAATAGAGTGGTGAGGAAGCTGAGTCTTATGAAAGCCAGGACAAGGAGGAACACGGTACATGGTGTCCAACCTGCGAGAATGAGGGGAAGTAGTAAGAGGTGTCTCCCATATGCCCAACATGTGATCATAAAGGATCTCATGAATTGGTAAAGTAGCTGCCTCTTTAGGAGCCTTAGGATATTGTAAAATATCTAATTTCTTGGCTCTAGGCTCTGGTTCAGGGGCCACTGAAATAGAGAGGCCCCTGGCCACTTCCCTAATGAAGTCTTGAAAAGACAAGTCTTCTAGAGGAGACCTTTTTGGAGAAGAGGGCTTCTGAGGAAGGAGTACCAATGCCTCGACAGAAGCCTCTGATTCAGAGTCCTCGGAGGAATCGAAGTATCGCCTGTCTGGATGCTCTTGCAGAGCCCGATACACGTACCGAGTGGTATCGACATCATGAATGATCGGTACCGATGGGCATCACAGGACAGGGTACTGCTGCAGTCGACACCGAAGCTGATGCAATCGGTACCGGTACCGCCAACGGAGTTTGTTGCAGTACCGGAGGCGTTGCAGCTTGTATGAATGCCATGATGGCACGCTGCATGGTCAGAATATTCTGATCCATCGACGCAACCAATGTCTGGATGTCAGTACCAGTGGAGACCACCGGTACCCCAGAACATGGCAACAGGTGATCGGTCAAGGCCACGCCATCGATGTCAACCTGTGACCCCATAATGAAGCTTTGGAAGCCAGAGCCTCCTACCGGGGTAATTTTGCCGGTGCAGGATCCTCGAGGGCAAGCCCGGAGGCATCTCGATACTTAGAGGGAGATCTACCCTTCAAGGACCGGCTGGACTTATGTTTGGTTACCTGAGATCCATGGGAGGAAGACGAATCCCTGGAAGATGTTGATGCCACCGAAGCTGCATCAGAAGGAAACAGGGTACTGAGCTTTGCCGCTCGATTCTGTCAACCTCTTTTAGACATCATGGAACAGGACTCACAATCGGTGGAGTGGTCAAGACCCAGACATTTTAGACACCAGTCATGGGTGTCGGTGATATAAAGAGTACCGCTGCACTTTGTGCACTTTTTAAACCCGGAAGCGGGCTTTTCCATGAGGAAAAATCTTTTAGGCCCAAGGCCCAAAAGAAAAAATTGCACAGAAGTGGGAAACGGTAGGTTTTTTTTTTGTTGTTTTTTTTTTAAGAAAGAAAGAAAAGACCGGCGGTACCGGTCCGACGTCGAAGGCGGCAGACGCGCTACCAAAGAAATAAAGAAAAATAAAGAACTTCTTCAGTGGTGACAGGAACACGACCTGCTGGCTCCGCGGAAAAGAAGAACTGGAGAGAGGCAGTTAGGAAAGGCGGGAAGGCAGCGCGCAGGCGCTGTGGGATGCTCCCAAAAGCTTTCTTACTGGATGCTGGGGAGCGGTTCCCGCGCAGGCTCCATTGGTACCGATGATACCCATATGTGAAGACTCATTCCTGCTTGTTCCTGGAGATCTTGTTTTACTTTGTGCATTACAATGGTCCGGTTCTACTTTGCCGGTTTTTTGCATTATTACTTAACCTGTAATAAAACGCACACTACACATTTTTGGCTGAGATATCCCCCCCTTTTTTTGAACGTTTTTTGAGTTGTTGAGCAGTTGCTCAATATATTTAGTCATTTAACATTTTTTCACTCTTTATTCAAGGTCTTCAGTCAATTACTTTTTATTTTTATCGTTATGAGCGCTCCTATTAGTCAAGGTTTTAATGTTATTTCTAATTACATTTGGAGAGATGGTTCTCCACATCAAATTGTATTTATGTTAGACGTGCTTTTATTATTTTCACATATTCTGCATCTAGTACTTGCTTGTTATTTTAATATCATTGTATTATTTATAATTGGTTTTATGACGTGTCATTTTATAAATGGTGTTGATTTTTTAGATATATTGCACTATACTTATTTGTCAGCTTTTAGCGTCTTACATGTATGGTTCATGTTTTAACGTTCTACTTGACAGATTTAAGGTATTTATTCACCCCTTTTGTCCTCCTCATCTTTGGCTTTTAATTTGTTTGTTTATTTTAACTTTTACTTATTCAGTGATACATTCCTGTTTTTTTACATCATCATCTATAAGTTTAGGTTTTTCTATTGATATTTCTATATGTTTGTTTAATTGATTGTCCTCATTTTTTAGGTTGTTTAGTATCGCATGTTTTTAACTGTTAGCCGAAAAGCGTCGGGGCGCAATAAACAAGGTTTTTCACCTATAATTTTTGTCAGTCCAGGCTCTGCTCTTTTTGTTCCTTCCTGGTCGAATTTCCAAGGCATAACTGTCCCGAATGATCTCCAATACCCAGCGGTCTGTAGTTATGGCGGCCCAGGCGGACAGGAAGTGCTGCAAGTGCCCTCCTATAAAGCTCTCTGCCTGGACCTCCATTTCATTGTGGCTTCTTGGAGGCACTCGACTGAGGGCAGCCAAACCCTTGGGGGGAAAGGACTGACCCCTGGGTACCAATCGCCCCCTCTGATAGGGAGTAAACCACGATCCTCTAAATCT
The DNA here is from genome assembly GCA_033557465.1 of Ichthyophis bannanicus. Lineage (NCBI taxonomy): Eukaryota > Metazoa > Chordata > Amphibia > Gymnophiona > Ichthyophiidae > Ichthyophis > Ichthyophis bannanicus. The sequence goes on along the minus strand of CM066039.1, from coordinate 314,029,901 downwards.
GTAAAACTCTCTACTTTGACCTCTGTGCAGATCCCAGTTTTGTACCCTTCGGCCAGTCCTCCGGAAGCCTCCCGCCTTTAGAGTCCCCCAAATTCTTCACAATCTTCTCTAAGGCTTCTCCAAACAGCAGTTTGCCCTTATAAGGCAGCCTACTAAGGACGTGCCTTAGAAGACGTGTCTGCCGCCCAATTCCTCAGCCAGAGAAATCTCTGGGCAGCAATGACCAAAGCCATAGATTTAGCTGACATTCAGACAAGATCATAGAAGGCGTCAGCGAGATATGCTGCTGCCGATTCCAACTTCTACACCAGAAGACTCCGCCTGCAGCCATCTAATTGAAGCCCTGGACACATGCTCCACAGATGGAAGTCTGCAATGCCAAGGCACTGGTATCAAATGCCTGCTTAAGGCCTCCAGCTTTCTATCCTGCAGATCCTGAAGGGCCGTGCCTCCCTCTACAGGGATGGTCGTTTTCTTAGTGACCGCCGAAACCAACGCATCGACCTTCGGCATACGCATCAACTTTTTCCTCCTGAGGGACTGGATATAAGCAGCCCAATGCCCGCGCCCCTCTCAAGGTGGCTTTGGGACATTACCACTCGGACTCTACCATTTGCTTAATGATCCTATGCACCGGTGCAATAAGGGATCCTCCAAGGGTTCAGCCTGCACTGCCGGTAAAGCAATATTCAAGGCCGCCAGAGAATGGTAAATGAGAGCCCCCAGCTCCTCCTTCCTAAAAACCCTAAAAAGATTAGTATCACCACCAGCTGCTCTCTCTCCTTCCTTGAGATCCTCCATCCACAGCTCAAAACCTGATGGAAGCTCCCCCTCCTCTGGTCCTGGAATACCCAGAGCTTGCTGTTCTAAAGCCCCAGGAACCCCCCCGGCCGAAAAACCTGCTAACGAAGACCCCTCCCCTGATGTGCCAGGGAGAGTGGACACACCAGGAAGGCTGGGCTCAGCTCCCCTATCCTGCCCTCGCTCCAACTTTAAGCAATATGCCTTGTGGAGAGACAAAATAAAATCTGGGGAAAAAACTGCTTGAACTCCTTCAGTAACCTGAGAAACTGGTGCGGGGTCCCCCACTAGTGCCGGAGCTGCCCTCTGACTTAGCTTTCCGTTTCAGCGATGTCTCTTGCAGCGCGGGAGAAGCGGCCGATTTTAAAATGGCCACCGTTCCCACCTTTTCATTCGTGGCCTGCAGCTTTCCCACCACATTGAGACCCCACAGACTCCTCCATCTAAACAAAACCAGTTTTAAACCGAGGCTAATGCCGAGCCCCGGAGCCCATGCAGCAATTGCCGAATCGAAACTGCCCACCAAAACCTGCAGCGTGCGTCTTCTGACAGCCCACTGCCCCCCCAGCGCTCTGGATTGCAGCCCAACACCAAATTTAAAAACACACCTGTCATACACTCAGAGGCTCCTTCTCCAGCCCTTCAAGCACCGCTGCTCGCAGCAAAGAAAGGCGAGAATCTGGAAACAGAGGGTTGATTCTGGGGCTCCCAGGTTCTTGCTCTGATCCCCTTGTCGGCTCCGGTCTGCGAGACAGGCTCTGCCTCTACTGCCACAGCAGGCAGCTGACCTCCGTCCGATCGTTTACCTCTCAGATTGTTTTTTTTAAATACAACTTAATTCTCCCATTTGATTGTACATGCAGATCCCCTAACACTAACCCAGCTAGGATAATCTGATTATGTTTATCTCAGTTTTCTTCTCTCGGAGCCTGTCAGCAAAATGAAAAATTACACTTACCTGGTAATTGTAGTTCCTGGAGGGTCCAGTTTAGTCCTCCACAATCGGGTAGTGCACCTCCTCCTGCAGCCTGGAGACTGGACCAATCAAATCTTCTGTAGGATGTATGCAGACGGAGCTCCCATAAGCCCCCAGTGAACTAGTAACAAAGCAAACTTAACGAAGCAACACATGAGACTATTATAAAACATGGAAAATAAAGAATAAAACCTTTCCCCTCAATAAGATATCAGCCCCCTCCCCAAACGAGGAAGCCAGAACACTGCACCGCGCCGCTAGCGATGCCCCGGTAGCAAAAAGACAGTCCACAACCAAGATCTCAAGAGAGCTGGCGGGAAGCTAAATAGAAAGAACAGCACTGACAGGAAGCGTGGCCGAAAAGAAGTAGAACGGAGAAGCAGCCGCCGTAAGCCCAAATCGTTCGGAAAGGCGCGCCGCACTAAACAACCTGATACTCGGGAGGGAAGGAGGACTAAACTGGACCCTCCAGGAACTACAATTACCAGGTAAGTGTAATTTTCATTTCCTGAGCGGTCCTCCAGTTTAGTCCTCCACAATCGGGATGTAGCAGAGCAGTCAACACCGGGCGGGACCTTGCCATCCGGCACGCAGAACCGCCGAACCAAAACAGGAATCCCGAGCGGCCAACACATCCAACCGATAGTGTTTACTGAAGGCATGTAATGACGACCAAGTGGCCGCCTTACAGATGTCCGCTGGCGGAACTAAACTATGCTCCGCCCAAGAAGTCGCCTGAGCTCTTGTGGAGTGGGCTCGTATCCCCTCCAGAAGCGGCCGCTGCTGCAACAGATACGCTGACGCGATCGCCTCTTTGAGCCATCTCGCAATGGAGGCTTTAGCCGCCGCCTCCCCCTTCCGTGCGCCACCGAAGAGCACGAACAAGTGGTCGGTTTTTCGAAAAGATTTGGTAATCTTCAAGTAACGCCGAAGCACGCGTCCCACATCTAGACAGTGAAGCCCGTCGTCCGCAGCCCCGACGGAGCCTGAAGGCAGTACCGGGAGGAACACTGCCTGATTGACGTGAAAAGGAGAAACCACCTTAGGCAAAAAGGAAGGAACTGGTCGAAGAACCACCCGATCCTGGGAAAACGACAAAAAGGGCTCCCTGCACGACAGCGCTTGGAGATCGGAAATACACCTCGCCGAGCAGATGGCCACTAGAAAAACCGTCTTCAGAGTGAGATCTTTCAGAGACGCCCTACACAGGGGCTCAAAAGGTTCACGAACCAGGGCCCGAAGCACGAGGTTCAAGTCCCACGGAGGAACGAAGATCCTGCGCGAAGGCCGCAAATGAAAAACCGCCGTAAGAAAACGACAGACGTCAGGATGAGACCCGAGGGGAAGCCCCAACACTTTGCCTCGGTAACAGGAGAGACACGCCAACTGGACTTTCAGGGAGCTAGCAGCAAGGCCCTTATCAAACCCATCCTGAAGAAAACTTAAAACGACGGACACGGAAACCGTCGCTGCACGGACACCGCGCCGGGAGCACCAGTCCTCAAAGATTCTCCACACGCGTACATAAGTAAGAGGTGGACGTTTTCCACGCCCGAAAGAGGGTGGCAATCACCGTGGGGGAATAACCCTTCTTTTTTAAACGAGCCCTCTCAATGGCCAAACCGTAAGCGAGAATCGACCCACTTGGGGCATCCGCAAGGGCCCCTGAAGAAGATCCGGCAACGCGGGCAGGAGCCAAGGAACGCCATTGCGCAGCCTGACCAGGTCGGCATACCAGGGTCTCCTGGGCCAATCCGGGGCTACCAGTAACACTCGACCCCGGTGGCCCTCGATGCGCTGAACGACCCGGCCGATCAGAGCCCACGGAGGAAAGACATAAAGAAGACCGGAGGTTGGCCACGGCTGAATGAGAGCGTTGAGCCCCTCGGACATGCGTTCTCGCTGCCTGCTGAAGAAGCGCCCCGTCTTGGCCGACTGAAACGTCGCCATGAGATCCATGACGGGCGGACCCCACCGACGAACTATTTGCGCGTAAATTTGTGGGTTTAGCTCCCACTCTCCAGGGTCTACCCGCACTCTGCTGAGAAAATCGGCCGGAACATTGTCCGTGCCTGCAATATGCGCTGCCGAGATCGCCGGAAGACTAGTCTGCACCCAAGTGAACAAAGCTCTCACCTCCGATTCCAGGGCCACACTGCCGGTGCCCCCTTGGCGGTTGATGTAAGCTACTGTGGTCGCATTGTCCGAGAGAACTCGCACAGGCCGCCCGAGGACCAGGGCTTCAAGGGCTAATAGGGCGAGCCGCACCGCCTGCAGCTCGAGCCGGTTGATCGACCAAGAGGCCTCCAGGGGAGACCACTCCCCCTGCGTGAAGCAGGCTTCGCAGTGAGCGCCCCAGCCCGATAAGCTGGCATCCGTTGTGAACGGAACCCAAAGAGGAGGCTCCAAGGGAATCCCCCGCTTCAGGTTCTCGGAGGATAGCCACCACCGGAGCGACCGGCGAACCGGCTTCGGGCAAGGCAATCTCATGTTCAACGAGTCGAACTGGTTGGACCAACGACGTAGTAGAGCACTCTGGAGCGGACGCATATGGAACCGCGCCCAAGGCACCACCTCCAGGGTCGCCGCCATCGTGCCGAGGAGCCGAAGGTACCACCACGTGGATGGAGCGGGCATCCCCAGGAAGAGGCGGACGAAACTCCGCAAAGCCAGAATACGGCGCTCCGGTAAACACACCAAGCCCCGCGCCGTGTCAAAATGTACTCCCAGGTATTCGAGGTCCTGAGTCGGGCACAGGCGGCTCTTGCGTTCGTTCACCACCCAGCCGAGAGATCTCAGCAGGGCAACCACCCTGTTCGTGACTTGCGCACACTCGTGGTTGGACTTTGCTCGAATCAACCAATTGTCGAGAGGGTGGACGAGGATACCCTCTTTGCGCAAGGCCGCCGCGACCATCACCTTTGTGAAGGTGCAGGGAGCCGTGGCGAGACCAAACGGCATGGCCTGAAATTGGAAGTGGCCCCATGGAAAGGCGAAGCGGAGAAACCTTTGATGCGACGCCCGGATGGGGATGTGTAGATAAGCCTCGGAGAGATCGAGGGACGTGAGAAACTCTCCTTGACGCACCGCCACGATGACCGACCGCAGGGTCTCCATCCGGAAGTGCTGTACCTCAAGAGCACGATTCACGCCCTTGAGATCTAAGATTGGACGAAGGGAGCCGTCCTTTTTGGGAACCACAAAATAGATGGAGTAGTGACCGGCGCCTCTCTCGGAAGGAGGAACGGGAAGTACCGCCCCCAGGGATAGGAGCTGATGTAGGGTCACGCGGATGTCCCACGTCTTTTGATCGCCCTTGCTGGGAGACAGAACAAAGGAATCGGAGCGGGCAGGCAAACTCCAGCGCATAACCTTTTTCGATAATCTGCAACACCCACTGATTTGAAGTAATTTGGGCCCAAGAAGGAAGAAAATTGCGTAAGCGACCCCCTATGACCGGGCTTCCTTCCAGAGCCCGCCTTGCTTCATTGTGGCTTGCGATTAAAGGAAGAGGACGAAGAGGATGAGGCTCCGGAGAAGCCTCGTCCTGCTCCTCGGAAACCACGAAACCCCTGAGAACGGGCCCCAAAGCGACCGCGCTGGGAGGTCCACAGGCGGGAAGAGCGAAACCTGCGAAAATCCCGAAATTGACCGCGCGTAGAGGGCGACGTTCTATTGAGTTTAGGCTTATCTTCCGGTAGCCTACCACCCTTACATTCACCAAGGTCTTTGACCAACTTGTCCAGAGCCTCACCAAACAACCACCTGCCCTTGAAGGGCAGCTTACTGAGGCGAGACTTGGAAGATCCGTTGGCCGCCCAGTTGCGCAACCAGATGGACCGACGTGCCGCCACCACGGAAGCCATACTATTAGCCAAGGAACGGATCAAATCATAATGCACATCTGCCAGGTACGCCGACCCGGACTCCATGCGGGTAACTTCCAGCAACCCCTGCTGATCCAGGCCGGAGACCGAGCGCAGACGCTGAGACCAGCGTAAGCAAGCCCGAGCAACCCACGCCCCACAAATGGAGGCTTGAAGGGACAAGGCGTTGGTATCGAAGGCTTGTTTCAACAAATTATCAACCTTCTTATCCTGTGCATCCTTTAAGGCCGCACCGCCCTCAACCGGGATGGTGGTTTTCTTAGTCACCGCCGACACCGCAGCATCCACACGTGGTGACTTGAACAAGTCCCTGTCTTTGTCAGCCAAAGGGTAAAGACGATTCATGGTCCGAATGCCCTTCAAACCGGATTCTGGTTGATCCCACTCAGATTGGATCATTTGCTCTACTACCCGGTGCACAGGAAACACCACCTGGGAGTCCCGCACCGCCTGAATGAGAGGGTCCTCTAAGCCATCCTCCTCCAGAGGCTGAGCCACAGCCAGGTTAAGGGTCTGAAGAGACTCCGTGATCAAAGGGACTAGCTCCTCCCTACGAAACACGCGAATAATCCTAGCCTGATCTTCCGGCTCTGGGATCTCCCCGTCCTCCAACTCGTCAGCCTCAGTCTCAGGATCACCATCCACCTCTCCAACCGGGAAACAAATGGTGTCCTGTTCCGGGTCCACAGACCTGAGCCGCTTGGCGGCAGGCTGAGAAGAGCGCTGAACCTCCCCCGAGGAACAAGAGGGGAAGGGCGCGGGCCAAACCTCCGGCAGCTGACCGGAACGGCTCAGGCGGAAGGCCTGATGCATGAGAACGAAATCCAGGGAAAAATCTACAGGGGGAGCTGCCAAAGCCGTATGCTGTAACTCAGGGACAGCCCCGTTGGGCGGGGGTATCGAACCAGACGGACGAGAGCCTGACGAGGGGACACTCTCCGCAGCCAGAGGAGCGTCATCCGGGACGGGCAGCTATTTCAGCTCAATTGAATGCTCCAGGTCTGAAGAAGCTGAGGCACAGCCTCTGCAGATGCCAGAGTCAGTCACTGCACCCCTGTGTGACCCACAAATCACGCACTGCGGTCTGGCAGCCATGTGCTGAAAACCCCCCGCCAAGCGGAGAAGGGAGGCAGAAACAGGGAAAGCCAACGCTAAAAGGGCTAACCCGATGAAAATGAACGCTTTTTTTTTTTTTTAAATAAAACACTCCCTAGAAGCTTGGGAATGCCCCTATCAAAATCGCCACCCTAAAAAATGCCAAAAATGCCAGGGGGACCCGTGCACAAGTGTTAAAAATTGGCAAGTAAAAGTTCCCTTCAGTGCTTCAAAATGGCCACCGCACTCAAGCACCCGCGCTGAAAAACGGCACGAAAAAACAAAATAAAGGAAACGGGGTCCAAATGAAGGGAAAAAAATACAAAAACCTAGTCTGAGCATTCACCACCGCAGCGGGACGTCGGGGCAGCTGACAGACCCGCTGAAAACAGCAACAGGAGCGCGCTGCATCACCCGAGGAAGGGAAGTAAAGTTCCTACCGCAGCAGAAAAACACCAACGGAGGCAGTCAGCAGCTCAGATGAAAAGGGATCCTGTAACAGGTAGAGCTCTTCCCCGTGCAGTCTAGGGGAGAGCTCAACACCGGCTGTCCAATTACTCCGGGAGGAAGTCAGGAGCCCAATGCAGGACTGGCTTCTCACACCAGGAGGCCCCCTGTGTCTGTCTTTTTTTTTTTTTTTTGTAAGAAATTAAAGAAACAGCTACCTAGGCAAAGAAAAGGTAAAGAAGGGAATAAAGTAAACCCCAAAAAGACTAACTAGTGTTGCTCCCCCAAGTGTCACTAAGTGTGCCCAGCACAGGCACACACATCCTCAAGCTGCAAGGAGACTGGACACACTGGGGGCTTATGGGAGCTCCGTCTGCATACATCCTACAGAAGATTTGATTGGTCCAGTCTCCAGGAGGAGGTGCACTACCCGATTGTGGAGGACTAAACTGGAGGACCGCTCAGGAACACCTCCTTCAGCTGCTGAGGACTGAAAAGACTGGCTCTGACACTAGGGGGAGCTGGGCAGGCTGTCAGCAAAGCTTTGAAGTTTTCAGTCCTCAGTTGCTGAAGGAGATTGACTACCCTACTGTTCCTGGACTGGCCCAGAGAGACGAAAATGAACTTACTTCCTTGCTTGTTCATGGAGAAAGGAGGCAATAGTGATGAGGCATAATGTATTGGGCATAAGACAAGAGTACAACCCCTGCATGAGCTAAGTTCAAAGAGCTCTGTATACATAAAGCATTCATCAAGCAACCCTACAGGATCTACCAACTCCTAAGTGCTGATGGTGTTTTTTGCCTTATATATCTAAAGGAGAAGTTATAGATAGAATATAACATACGATTACACCCAAAGTTGTAGTACTATATAAATAATCAAACCACCTTTTAAGTTAACATTTTTATTCACTCTTAAGATTTACAGAAGTTTGAATATAATCTGAAAATTTGCAAGGTTACAAACTGCAAAATCAAGCTGTGTTGACAGTAAATAGCAGGATCACTTCTTGCTCAGATGGCATCTGTTCATGAGAACTTATAGGACACTGGATACAAGAATGGAATAAGATGTATAACCAACCATGAGTTTACACTTCACACTAAACAGGTCTGCTCCTTATGTGGATATGAATGTTTATTGTTCACATTTGCTTTTTATTCCAAAGCAAAAAGTACCTTGTTACAACAAATCAGCAATATAGTTCCATTACAGATAACAGTTTCATATTTGGTATGTAAATAACTGAGCACCCCAGTTAGACTACAGTAGAGCTCATAAAATGAGGTTAATGCCTCTAAGGAGAAGTTTCACTTACTGTTAAATTTCCTTTCCTGGAAGCCTGCTAGACCAGTCCAGACAAGCAGTTATGTCCCCCTGCCAACAGATGTTGGAGACAGAAGGTACCAGAATACTGACTGACTGAGCCCTAGTATTTTTAAGGCTTACCCCGAGGGGTTGCCTTCGGTATATATGTTTGCAAAGCAAGAGAACCAGTTCCCCCAGAGAACATAACACACATAAAAAGTGTGAATATATACCAGCGGCACAGTTATATACAACCTGCCCCGCTAGAGCAGGAGGCAAGCCAGAAAGTTAGTCTAATTCTGAACAGGGTTCCACCAAGAAGGCTGTCTGAAAATCCCAGAATAGAAAGTGCCCTGGGACTGGTCTAGCAGGCTTCCAGGTAAGGAAGCTAAACGGTAAGTGAAATTTCTCCCTACAAGTCATCCTGTTAGACTAGTCCAGGCAAGTGGGTACCACCATAGCTACTCCACCCTTAGGTGGGAAAAGACAGCCACCTCACCACTGTGGCTCCAAACCGCATCACACTCATGTAAATCAAGACAATGGCAAGCAAAGGTAGACGAGGACTAGGTGGCTGCCCTACAAATGTCTAGGGGGGACAGCAACAACTGTTCTGCCCATAGGTTCCCTGTGCTCATGTGGTATGAGCCCAAAGCCCTGGGAGGCATCAGTTTCCTGTGGAGAATGTAAGTGGATTCAATAGTGCGTCAAATTCAGCATGCAATGGTTAGCCTTAGAGGCTGCAAGGACCTTTTGTAGCCCTGCAAAGAGCACAAAAAGGTGACCTGATTTCCTAAAAGAATTAGTAGCATGCAGGTAGCCGAGGACCCTCCAAATATCAACTAATTGAAGGCCGCTATTCACTCCAGAGCGCTGTTCCTTAGAAAAGGAGGGGAGCAAGATGGCCTGATTCAAGTAGAAGGCTGTAACAACCCAAAGGGAAACTCCCTCCAGAGAAAAAGAGAAATGGATCCCAACAGAAGAGTGTTTGTAGCTCCGACACCCAATGTGCGGAGGTGATAGCTACAAGAAAGATGGCCTTAAACGACAGATCCTGAAGGGCTGCCCGTTTCAAGGGTTCAAAGGGTAGATTCATGAGGCTTTGAGTACCAAGGAGAGGTCCCAAGCAGGGACCAATGGGTGGATTGGCAGATGTAGGGTCCACACCTCCTGCAGGAAACAGACAGACATGGATGCCAGCGAGTGGCCAGCTATGGGCCCTCAGAAACAGGTAAGTGCAGGATCCTGCACATGGAGGGAGCCTAAGACGAGACCTTTGTCAAAACCATCCTGCAGAAAAGGCCAATATCTCTAGAATGTGCACTCACCAAGGCAAAAAGTGCCATTAAGAACACCAAGATCCGAATTGGTGCCATGCAAGGGAGGGTGAAGAGCAGCATGCTTTGAGCAGGGTGGCTACCACCTGACAGGAATAGCTTTTTTGAACTAGGTGGCGCCTTTCAAGAGCCATGTCATAAGCGAGTAAGGAGCTGGAAATATCCATTATGGGGCCTTGCTGTAGAAGCCCCTACTGGATCCCTAGTGCCAGATGATTGGCTTGGAGGAGCAACATCAGATCCGCATACCATGGGTGCCATGGCCAATCGGGTGTGCCCAGGACCACCCACCCAGGGTGGGCCTCAATGCAACAGAGCATGCCCGATCCGCAGCCACAATGAAAAGATTATAGCAAGCTATTGAGGGGCAGGTCCTTGCCCAACACATCCAGCTCGTGACTTGGCATTCACTGCTGTCACCATCGTCAAAGCTGGGCATGCCCCAAGTGGAGACTAGAGACTATCTTGCAGAAGGAGAAATTAGACCTTACCTGCTAATTATCTTTCCTTGAGTTCTCTCCAGGCCAGTCCAGGTACCGTTAGGGTAGTCAATCTCCTCCAGCAGCTGAGGACTGAATACTGAAAATCTTGCTGATAGCCTATCCAGCTCCCCCTGGTGTCAGTCAGTCTTATTGCCAAAGCAGTGAAACGAAATTATAAACTCCAAAACAAGTACTCTAGATGTCTAAGCCTAAGCGCTATACCGTTAAGCGTCCTCTTGGCAATTCATCTTTTTTTTCCCCCAATTCATAAGGATCCCTCCAAACTCTAGAGGAAACTCCCAGAATCCCCTTCAAGCATGCCTGTCTACCTTCTGAGCCCTGGGCACCCGTGAGCTAATCGTCTCTAACTGTACACTTAATGTCGGATTTCCTAGGCATGGCCATTCCTCGCAGATGATCTAGGTGGGACCTGGACTGGCCCGGAGAGAACTCACGGAAAGACAATTAGCAGGTAAGGTCTAATTTCTCCTTCCTCTTCGTCTCTCCGGGCCAATCCAGGTACCGTTGGGTAGTACCAAAGCAGTACCTAAACTCAGGAGGGTCCTGCGAGCCCCACCACAATGGCTGAGGCCCCAACCTTCACGTCCCCCCTTGCCTGCACATCCAACCTATAGTGCCTCGCAAACTGAAGAGAAGACCATGCTGCCGCTCGACAGATATCCCCTGGCGAAATCAAGGCAAACTCAGCCCAATATGCTGCCTGGGCTCTAGTAGAATGTGCCCTGAGCCCGTTCGGAGGCGACTTCCCTTGTGTTTCATAAGCCACCCCTATCGCCTGTTTCACCCAGCGAGCGATAGAAGCCTTGGTATCTGCCTTTCCTTTGCGAGGACCACTAAAAAGCATGAACAACCTATCCGATCTCCAAAATGGCTCAGTTTTCCTGAGTGTACGCAACATGCGTCCCAAATCCGATCTTCTAAGTGAACGATTACCCTTACCTCTATCTTGCCCATCAAACGTGGGAAGCGAAACGATTGATTCATGTGAAAACCGGACATCACTTTAGGCAAGTAGGACGATACCAGCTTCAACACTACCTTCTCCGCCGTGAACTGAATATACAGCTCTCTACACGACAGCGCTTGAAGATCTGAAATCCTCCTAGCGGAACACAAAGCTACTAGGAAAGCCGTTTTCCAAGAGAATTCTCTGACTGTTGGCCGACCTTGACTCAAAGAGCAGCCCCATCAAAGCCTCTAGCACCAAGTTCAAGTCCCAAGGAGGCACTACCTGCCGAACCGGCAGTCTAATATTTCTGGCTGCCCTAAGGAACCGTTGAACATCTGGATGAGAGGAGAGCGAACCCCCCTGCACCTGTCCTCTATAACAAGCAAGGGCTGCCAGATGTACCTTGAGTGTGCTGAGAGCTAGCCCTTTTTCTAGTCCCCCCCCTGAAGGAAGGACAGAATATCTGGTAACCGAGCGGAACAAGGCCACACCCCTCGCTCCAAACACCATGCCTCAAAAATGCACCACACGAACATACGCCAAGGATGTCAACCTCCTTCGGGACTTCAACATAGTGGTGATTACCGATACAGAGTATCCCCAGCGACGCAACCGTTCCCTCTCAAGAGCCAGGCTGTAAGCAAGAACCAATCCACCTGTGGCAACACCAGACCTTGGCTCAAGAGATTGATCCGAGGGCAGCCGCCATGGAGGCACCACTAGAAGACGCACCAGATCTGCATGCCAGGGCCACCTGGGCCAATCCGGAGCAATGAGAATCACCGTCCCCCTGTACCTCGATATCCTCCGTATGACCCGCCCCAGAGGCCATGGAGGGAATACGTAAGGTAGCTCTTCTGCAGGCCAGGGTTGCACCAAGCTGTCGAGGCCTTCCGACATGTGTTCTCTACGCCTGCTGAAAAACCGAGCCGCCTTGGTAATGGCCAGGGTAGCCATGAGATCCATGACCGGCTGGCCCCTCTGCACAGTTATCGTGTGAAAGACCGCCAAGTTCAGCTCCCATTCTCCGGGATCCAGGACATGGCGACAGATAGTTGGCCTGAATGTTGTCTTTTCCTGCCACATGAGCTGCTGAGAGTGCTATGAGATGGACCTCCGCCCACTGCATCAAAATTTGACTCCTCGAGCATAGCTGCACTGCCCGTGCCCCCTTGCTCGTTGATGTAGGCAATGGCCACCACATTGATCGGAAAATACCCACACCACTTGACCTTCGATCAGACCGACAAAATCCAGCAGGGTGAAGCGCACCACTCGCAGTTTCAACCGATTGATCGACCAACTGCTCTCCTCCGCAGACCAGGTCCCCTGCGTTACCTGCGACAATGAGCCCCCCAACTGGAAAGACTGGCATCTGTTGTGACCAACACCCACTGCGGGTGTTCAAGGAACGCCTGCTTGCAGATGCACTGGAACCAACCACCACTGCAGACTGTTGCGCACCTCCTCCGGGCATAGCAGCCTCTGAGACAGAGGATGATCCTGCAGTGACCATCTGGAAAGCAATGCTTGCTGAAGCGGACACATGTGAGCTCTGGCCCAGGGTACCAGGTCCAAGGCTGCCACCATTGAAACCAACAACTGTAAATACCTCCAAGCCGTTGGGAGCCCTCAAACGCATGAACACCGCAACCTGAGCCAAAATCTTCTGCACCCTGTCCATAGGAAGGAACACCGACCCTATCTCCATGTCAAACAAGGCCCCGAGATACGTCAAGCGCTGCAATGGTTGTAACCGACTCTTTGCACGGTTGATGACCCAACCTAGCTGTTCCAGGAACTGCACAACCCGCGAGGTTGCATCGATTGATTCCGCTGGCAACCCTGCTCGAATCAGCCAATCATCCAAGTAGGGATGCACCTGAATCCCTTCCTTCTGGAGCGCCGCCGCTACAACCACCATCACCTTGGTGAAAGTCCGAGGTGCTGTAGCCAGCCCGAATGGCAATGCCCGAAACGGCAAATGACCCACAGGAATTGCAAAGCGAAGAAACTTTTGATGCTCCTGCCTGATCGTAATGTGCAGATAAGCCTCTGTTAGATCTATGGACGAAAGAACCTCCCCCGGCTTCACAGCCCTGATCAGATCTTAGATTCCATCTGAAAATGACGTTTATGTGCTTGAGATCCAGAATTGGCCGAAAGGACCCTTCCTTTTTGGGCACCACAAAATAAATCGAGTATCGACCTAAGCCACACTGGTCTTGAGGTACTGGCACCACTGCTTGAAGCTGCAACAAGCGCTGCTGTGTCGCTAATTGCTACCCTTTTTGACTGAGGCCCACATGGGGACACTATAAAGGCATCTGCCAGCAGGTGAGCGAACACCAGCGCATACCCCTCGTGGATGATCTCCAGCACACACTGATCTGTGGTGATGGCAGCCCAGGCGGAGAGAAAACTCCTGCAAATGTCCACCCACTGGAATCTATGCCTGGACCAGCCTTCCTTTATTGCGGTTTCTTAGAAGAGTTCTTCTGGGCATTAAAATAGCCTCTTCCGAACCCTCTGGCTCCTCGAAAGGACTGCCCCCTGGACACAAACCAGCCCCTTTGATAAGGGGCAAACCGAGATCCACAGAACCTACGAAATTCTCATAGCTCTGGGACGGTCCTCAGGGAGACAACCCTTTGGAATCGCCCAAATCTTTCACAATTTTCTCCAACGCCTCCCCAAAGAGCAGCCTGCCCTTGTATGGAAGCTTACTGAGGCGAGATTTAGAAGATGCATCCGCCACCCAATTCCTCAGCCAGAGAAATTGTCGAGCGGCAATCACCGACGCCATGGACTTCACCGATATCCTTACCAAATCATAGAAGGCATCTGCCAGATAAGCCGCAGCAGATTCTAGCTTCACTCCCTCCGAGGAAGACTCCTCCTGCTTATCCAAACCCTGTTCTCCTTGCAATCAACGGATAGAGGCCCTGGACACATGCTCCACACACAGAAGCCTGCAAAGTTAGAGCACTGGAATCAAAGGGCTGCTTCAGTAGCGCATCTAGCCTACGATCCTAAAGATCCTTAAGAGCTGCACCGCCTTCTACCAGAATTGTCTTTTTGGTGACTGCTGAGACCAGCGCATCTACCTTAGGCATCCGCAACTCCCCCTCCTCCTGAGGAACTGGGTAAAGGCATGCAATGGCACGTCCCCCCCCCCCTCAGGGTAGCTTCGGATCATTCCCACTCTGATTCAATCATTTAATAACTCTATTGGAAAACAGCGTTGTTCAGACTTAAATCCCTGTAATAAGGAATCCTCTAGGGGCTCCTGCTGCACCGCTGGGAGCACTATATTTAATGCTGCAAGGGAATGAGCGATCACAGCTCCCAGCTCCTCCTTACAAAATACCCTGAAGACATTCGGATTGTCGCCTGGCCCAATCTCCCCTTCCTCCAACGCCACTGGCCAAGAATCCAAACCTGAATCAGAAAGAAGCTCCCCTTCTGCTATTTGAGGAATAGAGACCTGTGGCCCGAAGCCCTCAAAGCCTGACTCCACCTCTGAGCCCTTAGCACCCTTCCCCAGGGTCTGCCACTTTGGGCTCCCCCTTATTTAAATCCAATTGTCTAGATGCATCCGGGCTCTCTAATGACTGAGCCATCTTTAACACAAGCTTTATGCATTGCTAAAATAAAATCAGCTGAAAACAGAATCTAAACTTCCCTGTACTCCAGATGGCTTATTGTCCGGCCCCTCCGCCGGAGGCGCTTTACGTGACTTAGATTTTCTTACCAGAGTGATATTTAAGTGCAGGAGAAACGGCAGGGTCAGACAAAATGGCCACTGCGGCCTTTCACCAAGCTCCTCCGAAGACACCTTCTGCTCCACCACCAGTAGCCCTACGTTTGCTCCAAACAAAAACACTAAGAAAAACTCAAAGGAACCGGAAGAAAAAACCCTGCTATCGGCAGAGGCCCACCGCTGAGCCACTCAGCGAGACCAGCCCAGCACACATGCTGCCGACGCCAAACCTAGCTGACCCCACAAATGCTCCAAATCAAGCTGTTAGGGCTAAAATAAAAAAATCCGCAGCAATTGCCAACCCCCCGCTGAGCAAACTAAACTGCTGCCATGCTGTTAGAGATCCTACCTGAGCCAACCATGCTGGAGCTCCTCCTCTCCGGCCTCCCACTAGCAGGCCCTGGAGACAGAGGCGATTGGCAGCAGGGAAGAGAATTCTGGGGCTCCCAGCTCCTTCTCCAAGCCTTCTTAAACAACGGATCCTCAAATGAGACAGGCTCTGCCTCCTGTGCCGTCTCCCCACTTTCTGGCAGCTGAGGACCGTTGATGCTCAGTATCTTACAATTTTATTTTATTTTTTTACTTCAAGGATCACTTCTCTTGTCTTACTGCCCTGATAGGGCAAGTGAGCCAAGTCCCTTTTCCTTTTTCACAGCTAGTAGCCTATTTCAAATTTGTCTCTCCTGGGAGCCTGTCAGCTACACGCCCTTACAGCTGCTGAGGACTGAAAGACTGACTCTTGACACCAGGGGGAGCTGGATAGGCTGTCAGCAAGATTTTCAGTATTCAGTCCTCAGCTGCTGGAGGAGGTTGACTACCCCAATGGTACCAGGACTGGCCTGTAGAGACAAATAGGAATGCCCAGGGCACTAGCTCCCACTCCCCAGGATCAAGGATGTGGCAACTGAGGAAGTCTGCTCAAATATTGTCCACCCCTGCAATATGCTGTGCTGAGAGGGCCTGCAGGTGCTGCTCTGCCCAAGGAAATAGAAGGGCCATCTTCGACCATGCCCTGACATTTTCCCCTGCTGGTTGAGGTAGGCAACTGTCATGGCACTGTCGCAGAGGATCCTCACTGCTTGATCACAGAGGCGCAGCAGAAAGGCTAGGACTGAGCCGGACTGCCCGGGACTTGAGTCTGTTGATCAGCCAGACAGGTTCCCGAGAGCTCTAAGAGCCCTGCACCGTCTGCATCTGGCAATGGGCACACCAGCCCAACAGATTGGCGTTGGTTGTGATCAGGATCCAGTGTGGTGTCTCTAGCAGTACTCCCTGCAGAATGTGCTCCGGAACCAGCTACCAGTATAGGCTGTTGCAAAGTGTGTGGAAGCGGGAGCCAAAGTGACACTGGGGACCAGTGGGACAACAGGAAGAGCTGTAATGGCCACATGTGGGCCTGAGTCCAGGGGACCACCTCTATCGTTGACACCATGGCTCCTAAGACCTGGAGATAATCCCAATATGGTGGGTCTGAGCTGCATTATAAATTGGTGCAGTTGGGAGAACTTGCAGACTCGGTCCGGTGACAGGAAAGCCTTCCCCTTCTGGGTGTCGAAGCATGCCCATAGAAAACCCAGAGACCAGGCAGGCTGCAGCCAGCTCTAGGCATGACTGACCACCCAGGCAGAGACTTTCCAGGAAGGCCACCTCCCAGGAGATTGACTACCAGGCCTCCTTGCTCGACTTCACCCGGATAAACCAATCATCCAGGTAGCGGTGTACCCTAATGCCTTGCTTTCATGAGGCAGCTGAGCCATCACCATGATTTTGGAGAAGATCTGTGGGACCATAAGGCAGCACACGTAACAAAGTGAAGCAGAGGAAACACTGCTGATCCTCACGGATGGGAATATGAAAGTAGGCCTCTGCCAGGTCAAGGAAGGCTAAAAATTCCCCTTTTTGCATTGCTTGAATGACACCTAGGGTTTCCATGTGGAAATGCAGCAACTGCAGGAGGCGCTGAATGGTGGTGAGCATGGTGGCATGCCTATGCCAGAGTCTGCATGGAGAAATCATGAAAGCACCCTTGATGGGCTTTTGGCATAGCCAGAGTGAACAATGTTGAGCACCCATTGATCGGTGGTGATTTGCGCCCACTTGGGGGTAAAAAAGGGCCAGTAAACCCCCCACTGGAGATATGCTGGAATGGGGCTGAAGTCAGTCAGTGGGACAAATGACTGGGGCCTGTGAACTTGGCAGGAGCAGAATATGGTTCCCTATTCCACCTGATATTCCGAGAAGATTGTCTTGGTGCCTGGGCAACCTGTCATTGTTGTGCCAGTGGACCTTCCAGGCTGATAGCATCTGGAGTTCCAGAAATGGGACTGAGGGGCAGAGGCTGGACAATGTACTCTCACCCGGATCTCAGTTTGTCTTCCAATATACACTGTGGCTTGACCTCACCCAAATCCTTGAGTTTCTTGAGGTCTTCCCCAAAGAGAAGTCTACCTTTAAAGGGAAGTTTAGCCAGCCGAGCCTTGGAGGCCGCATCTGCTGACCATTGGTGAAGCCAGAGCCAGCAGTGAGCCATAGTGACTGCCACCACTGAGCAGACTGTCAGTTGGAGATCATAACAGCCATCAGCTAGAAAAGCTGCAATGGATTCTAGTCAAGCTGCAGCTGGATCATCTGGCAACAGTTGGATCCATCAGAGCAGTGCTCGTGCCACCATGCCTCCAAACAGGCAGGCGCTTGAAGGGCCAAGGATGAGGACAAAAACAATCTTCAAAAGACCTTCAACCTTACGATCCTGCTGGTCCCAGAGGGTCACACTGCCCTCTACAGGGATGGTGGTGTGCTTGATGATGCCTGCAATTAAGGCATCAACCTTAGAATATTGCAGCCACCCACCAAAGTCAGCCAGAGATCAGGGAAAACCACACCCAAGGAGTCTGATTGTCCAGAGGAATGCATCAGGTGAATCCCATTCAAGGGAAACCATTTGTTGTAGTTCTGGTGGGAAGGGAAAAGCCTGGGAAGGCTTTGATGCCCACCAGAATATGGTCTGCCTTAGATTTGCTTTGGCCAGTGTCTTGCTCAACCTCCGCAAGGCAAGGAGCATCTACAAACTATGCTGAGTATGGGCAGTTCCTCCTTGTGGAAAAGCCACACATCTAGAGCCTCATCCTGAATATCACTGCATTTTTCAGAGGGAGACCATTCCCCATCCTGTCACTCTCCTAGACTATCCTCTGCCAAGGGGAAATCCCCCTCCTCTCGGTCTCCAAGGCCCACACACTGTCCTTGGGGACAAACCCCCTTCTCTTGAGCAGCAGGATGCTCCGATGGGTACTTATGTGCCAAGTGAGGCCTGTCATTTGCCCTAACCAGTGGACAGCGAGATGGGACTAGTTCAGATCTCCACAGTGCCCAGCTTGTTTAAAAGAGGGTCATGAACTGTCCTGAATCCCGTTCTGACTGTGGTACAGTAAGATACTGTGTCGGCTGAGGCAGAAGAGGAACATCTGTGGATATGGTTTGCTCCCTAAACTGCACCAAATCTGGAGAAGCATTGTGAGCTGTCAGAGGCAAAACGCTGTGCAAGGCTGTGGACAATTCCCCCCAGATGAGACGAGCACAGGGAACACAGCTGGTCAATTAGGAACCGGTGTTTACGTCCATAGGCTACACACCAGTACAAGGTGTGAGGCATCAAGGGCCCGACTGTAGAAAATGAAACATCCGCAGAAACTAAGGGAAGGAAAACCACAAAGGCTCCGTATTCAAGATGGTCACTGCAAGCATGGCAAGGCACACAACTGCTCCCTGAATGCAGGAAGAGAACAAAAAAAATCAGGCTCAAGTCAGGGTGGACACAGCCATGATTTCGCAGACACTCACACCACAGGGGCTTATTGTCAGTATGCAGAGCCCCGGGGAAGGGGGGGAGGAGGAACAGACTCACTGAATCTCTGAAGTCCTTGGAGATGAGCCAGCTGACAGAAGCAGCATCTCAACCTCACAGCTTGTTAGTAAGATAGTTGATCTCCAATTTCCACCCCCCCCCCCTTTTTTTTGTAAACTTGTAAAAGGAAAGAAATGGACTACTTGCTGATCTACCACACAAAAGCAAGGCAGGCCCCCCTGTACTAGGCTCAACTGGTCCAGCTGACAGGAGCTGTTTCCCCCCCCCCCCCCTTTATAAGGAAGCTGAAATAGTCCTCCACACCAGTAGCTTTATTCAGTGGGATTATGTGATAGCTCCAGTGGGACACCTCATGTGCGCCCTGGAGCTATGATCTGTAAGAATCCTCCAAAACCAAACTGGAAGGGGGAAATACAACCATCATCTGCTGGAGTCAGAGAAAAACTGAAGGCAACCCCTAGGGTAAGACTACAGGTACCAGGGCCCAGTCAATCAATCTTCTGGTACTTTGTTTCCAACAGCTGGTGGCAGGGGTTCATTACCCACTTGTCTGGACTGGTCTAGCAGGATGACCTGGAAAGGCACATTTCTACAGGATGGCAAGGCTGTAAAGCCTTGCTGATTTTTATTAGCCTTTACTACTGCACAATTAAAGCATTTGTATACTGCTCTCCTGGTCCCAAGATCATTTTATAACCTCTGAAGTAAAAGTGCACAGTAGGTAGGTCTCTTTCAAAAGGAAAGGATACTCTGGAATGGGGGGGGGGGGGGCGCAGAGGGAAGAAGGGCCATAGGATGAAGGTGAAAGACAATAAGATTCCAGAGCTCATAGGAAATGTCCTTAAAGCAAGGGTAATGGATGCCTGGTATGGTTTCCCAGTGGAGGTAGTGAAAATGAGGACAATATCTGTATTCAAGTAGTATGGTACAAATAGAGGATCCGCAGGAAAAAGGAATTGAAGAGCCAAGTAGTTGGTGATGAGCAGACTGGATAGGCCATATAGTCTGTTTCTAAGTAGTGAACATAAAACAGATCATTCTGCAAAATAAAATACACATTTTCTACATAAGTATATTGGTTGCACCAAATAGATACTTACAAATATCCTAGGTTGCAAGTTATATTTTAGCTTGAAAAAAGGATGTGTGTCAATTATGTACATGCAGAGATAGCATAGTTACTCACCTGTAACAGGTGATCTCCAGGAACAGCAAGAATTTAGTCTTCATATATGGGTAACGTCAGTACAGACGGAGCCCACGTGGGAACACTCCCCAGCATCCAATAGGAAAGCTTTTGGTAGCATCCCACTGTGCCTGCCTAACTGCCTTCCCAGCTCTCCCTCAGTTGAGTTTGTAGCCGAGATAAAAGGAAAGAAGGAAAAGAGAACAAGTACAACTCCTAGGAGAGGAGGGTTGTGAAGAATAAACTGCTGTTCCCAAAGATCACCTGTTAGATGAGTAAGAGTAGTTACTCACCTGTAACAGGTGTTCTCCAGGAGCAGCAGGAATCAGTCCTCACATATGGGTGTCATTGGTGCCGATGAAGCCCCAGCAGAGCATTTCCCCAGCTTTCTATGATTCCCTCCCTGCCTAAAGGTGCCATCTTACCTCAGACAAATGACAGTTAAGAACAGCACACAAAACATGTAAAAACAAACTATGTACAACTGCAACTCCCAGGAGAGGAGGGAGGGTTGAGGACTGATTCCTGCTGCTCCTGGAGAACACCTGTTACAGGTAACTACTCTCTCCAGGACCAAGCAGGAAGTCAGTCCTCACATATGGGCGACTCCCTAGCTCTGGGCTACCAAGGAACCCAGGCTGAACAAGAGAACTCCCTCTAGTCCCAGCAAAGAAAGGCTTTTCACTGACACAATCTCCACCGGTAGCCCAACAGAGGGCAGGAGTTGCCTAAACCTCAAAGATTCTGAAGTACTGCTTGGCTCGACGGGGTGAAAGCAGGAGCTCCCCCTTCCTCCACAAGCCCGCCAATCAACTGCCATGACTAACAGCATAAGAACTGCCGTTTCAGGGGCGCGCCCGCGCCTTGCGGGCCCTTTGGCGTGGCCCTTAGGCGTTGGTCCGTGGCGTCTGTTTCTGGAGTTTTGCTGATGGCATGGTCTGGGTTGTCGTGTCTATATATCATGGTAACTTGCTGTTGTGTTCTTCTCATCTGTTTGACTGTCTGTCCCCTATTCAGTCCTATCAAATAAATGGCATTCTTTTCTTATTTCCTTGGCCTGAGCGGTATATCAAATTTAAATAAAACACTGTCCCTACGGGACTCCCTCTCCAAACAGTAATGGGCCGCAAAAGTCTGGCTTGAAGACCAAGTTGCAGCCCTGCAGATGTCTACCAAGGGTACAGAGTGGAGATGAGCCACTGAGGCAGCCATTGCCCTGACACAGTGGGCTGTGACCTGACCCTGCAAAGGAAGGTCAGCCGCCATGTAAGCCCAGGTGATACAGTCAGCTACCCAGATGGACAAGGTACGCTTGGACACAGCCAACCCCAACTTATTAGGGTCAAAGGATATGAAGAGCTGAGTAGCCCTTCAATGCCCCTGCATACGGTCAAGGTAGAAGGATAAGGCCCTCCTACAGTCCAAGGTATGCAGAACTGCTTCAGCCTGGCTAGCATGAGGCCTAGGGAAGAATGTAGGAAGAACCACCTCTTGGTTAAGGTGGAAGGAGGAGACAACTTTTGGGAGGAACTTTGGATGAGTCCTAAGGACTACCCTGTTCCCATAGAAGCGAGTGTAAGGCCTATCACAGACCAGGGCCTGAAGCTCACACACGCCTAGCCGAGGTAAGGGTTATCAAGAAGAGTGTCTTCCAGGATAGGAAGCGTAGAGGGCAAGTAGCCATCGGCTCAAAGGGTGGGCGAGACAGCTGCTGCAAGACCACATTCAACTCCCACTCAGAAGCAGGACGGATTGGAGACTTGAGCAAAAGCAAGCTCCTGAGAAAGCGGGACACCAAGGGGTGAAGCAAAAGAGAATGTCCTTCCACCAGTGAGTGGTGAGCTGCTAGAGCTGAGAGGTGGACCCGAACAGAATTGGACTTAAGTCCCTGATTGGACAAGTGCAGTAAGTACTGAAGCATCACTGGTACAGCACAGGAGAAAGGATCCTCTGTACGTAGCTGACACCAGACAGAAAACCTTTTCCATTTGAGAGCATAGGTTTTCCTAGTGGACTGTTTCCTAGAGGCTAGGACAACCTCCTCAACTTCCTGAGGTAGGCCCCAGGGAGCCAAAACTACCCTTGCAGCCTCCAGAGACGGTCGGGTTGCAACCCCAGAGGCAGTGAAGGATCCACCGCCAGCTGAAGCAGAAGTGGAAACCAAGGCTGTCTCGGCCACCTGGGAGCCACCAGCAGGACCAAGGCCTTGTCCTGAAGAATCTTGAACAGAGTTCGGGCCACCAAGGGCGTGGGAGGAAACGCATACAGGAGGCCCTGAGACCAGGGAATCAGAAAAGCATCCGCTGCTATCTGCAGAGGATGCGGTTGCCTGGAGCAGAACTTTGGCAGTTGCTTGTTCAGAGGACTGGCACACAGATCTATCAAAGGGAGACCCCATTTTAGGAAGATCTTTTGAACTACCAAGGGATGCAGCTGCCACTCGTGGGGCTGCAAAATTCTGCTCAACCTGTCGGCCAGGTAGTTTTCCTGGCCCAGAAGGTACACAGCCTTGAGGAGCATGTTGTGCTTGAGGGCAAATGAACAAAGGTCCTGAGCCTCCCGACAAAGGAGTCTGGACCCAGTCCCACCCTGTTTGTTCACATAAAACATGGCTGGTTGTCTGAACCAGGACAGATTGATGAGCCAGTGTAGAAGAGAAAGCTTTGAGTGCTAATCGAATAGCCCTGAGTTCTAGGAGATTGATATGCTGTGCAGCCTCCCAAGGAGACCACAGGCCCTGGGTGCACTTGTTCAGACAATGAGCCCCCCAGCCCTGCAGGGAGGTGTCTGTAGTCAGTACCACTGTGTACCCAGGAATTTGAAAGGGTACCCCTTTTAGTAGATTGGGTGGGTGCAGCCACCAGCTGAGGGAGTCCAGAAATGGTCTGGACACCCTTATTCCATCTGAGGCTGCCTGTGGCCTGTGACCACTGACTCCAAAGGCACCACTGTGCAGGCCGCATATGGAGCCTGGCATTGGGGGTTACATGAACTGTCAAAGCCATGTGGCCAAGCAGCCTCAGGCAGAGTCTGGCAGAGACCACTGACCCGCTGAGAAACTGATTTGCTAAGTCCATCAGTCTTTGGGCCCTGTTTGCTGGCAAGAATGCCTTTGCCAGGACAGAGTCCAGCCTTGCCCCTATGAACTCCAAGTTCTGGAAGGGGAGCAAAGTGGACTTTGCGAAGTTTATTACAAATCCCAAGCTTTGAAGAAGAGCAATAGTTCTGAGGGTGGCCTGTCGGGCCTCCTGGCATGTCTGACCTCTGATGAGCCAGTCGTCCAGATAGGGAAAGAAAGATGCCTTGATTTCTCAGGTAGGCTGCCACCACTGCCAGGCATTTGGTTAAGACTCTGGGAGTGGAGGTTAGGCCAAAAGGCAGTACCCTGTACTGATAATGGTTTCCTCCCACAATGAACCTGAGGTACTTTCTGTGGTCTGGATGAATGAGGATGTGAGTGTACGCATCCTTTAGATCTAAGGAGCATAGCCAATCTCCCTGCTGGAGGTAGGGCAGAAGTCTTCCAAGAGTAAGCATCTTGAACTTTTCTTTCTCTAGGAACTTGAGGTTCCTGAGGTCCAGAATAGGTTGAAGGCCACCGGTTCTTTTGGGTACCAGGAAATACCTGGAGTAGAACCCTTGACCTTGCAAGTGGGGAGGCACAGGCTCCACCGCCCTGTCCACCAACAGACCTTGGAGCTCTTGGAGGAGAAGATCTGTGTGCAGGGGAGGCCTTGGAGGCTCCCCTGGAAAGTATGGCGGAGGCAGTTGGTGAAAATGTAGTGCATAACCCCTGTGGACTATGTTCAACACCCAACTGTCCCCAGTGATGTGGGGCCACTGGTGGGCAAAGAGGGCGAGGCGACCTCTTGTGCAGGGTTGCGAGAGCAGGGACTGAGAGGCTATGCTCAAGGAGTCAAAAACCCCCACCCTGCTCAGTGGGAGCAGGGGCCAGAGGCTTGGGGGTCCTCTGCCTACGAGGCCCATTACCCTGCCCCTTGGCTTGCTGACCCTGGGGTGCAGCTTGGGCAGCCTGATACTGAGGGTACTGTTTGTAGGCAGTGCCCTTCCTCAGGTAAAAGGGCTTCTTCCCCTAGGCCGCCTTCTTGTGAGAAGGGGCAGAGGTCTTTCTAGACAGCCTTGTCCTTGTAAGGTGCTCAGTCTTGGGCTGTGCAGCCTTCTCGGCCATGGGCTTGCCAAAAAGGTTCTCACCTCAGCAAGGGACATCGACCAACTTGTCCTGAACCCATGGGCTCGAGGTCCGATGACTGCAGCCATGCCTGGCGTTGAGCCACGATGCCGGTTGCCGCAACTCGGGCCGAAGCCTCGAAGCCATCATAGGCGTCACGAGACATGAACTTCGAGCAGTCCCGAATCCCCGAGGACAAGGACTTGAATCTCTGCAAGGGCTCCCCGGAGAGACCAGCGGAGAACCAGGCCAGCTCCTTGGCCAGGTCTTGCAAGTACATGCCCATGTACAGCTGGTAAGACTGGACACGGCAAGCAAGCATCGAGCCCTGGAAGCACTTTCTACCAACACCATCAAGGTTCCGGGCCTCCCTGCCAGGGGGCACCGCGGAGTGCATCTTCTGACTTTTCAGGCGATGCATGGCCGATTCCACCACCATGGAATGGTGTGGTAGCTGCACCTTTTGAAAGCCAGGGCTCCTCTTGAGTCGATAAATCAAATCAACCCGCTTGCTTAGAACCGGCGCCGAGGCCGGTGCCTCCTACATCCGGAAGAGGAGCCGTTCCAGCATCGGAGGAACCGGGACAGTAAAGGCCTCCTTCGGAGGAGTGTCGTACTGCAGGGCCTCGAGCTCTTCGGCTCGAGGCTCTTCCTTGGGGTCCGCTGGGATAGCCAACGCGGTGGCCATATCCCAGACAAACTGAGAACCGGGTATCCTCCAGAGGGGATCTACTCTGCAATGAACACCTTAATAGTTCCTAGGATGACGACATCGTGCACTAAGGCTACCTCAAACAGAGCTTTCTCAATATTCGCTCCTTTAAACTGGAATGCACTTCCCCATGAAATCCGTGGCATCAAAAGCCTAATCCTATTCCGAAAAGCTTTGAAACACCATCTGTTCACAAAATGTTACCCAGAAGTCATCCCAGACACTCACACATCTGGCAAGCTTAGCACCTCAATACAACTAGAAAATGGTTAGCCTACACACTAGCCCACATAATAACCATCTACCTGCACCATCCACACGAAATCACTTGCAATATCCAAACGAGTTTAGAGTATTGTATATAGTATAAAGTTAACCTGTACATAGTTCCCCCAGTTATCCCATGTGTTATTTTCCCTGTTCATTGTAAACTCAATGTTGCCTGTATGCATTGCAGTATGTTTTTGTTCGATGTACAACGTGCTGATTATAATAGCGCGGTATAGAAGAAATGTCAAATAAATAAATACTCTGGGGCTCAGACTGCAGTGAGTCCGAAGGGATGCACAGAGTCTTGAATGTGTTGGGGGACTCCTCATCCTCCGTCTCCCAGGCGGACTCGTCTGATGAGGAGTCAGGATCCAACCCCACGGGGCTCTGGAGCACCCGCCCCAACGCCGGAGGCACCAGCGTCGACGCCCTCAGTCCCGAACGGGAGGTTGAGGGAGACCGCGACCGAGGTCGACCTCGAGCCATCATGGACTCGAGTATTGGCTCGGTCTCCGGGGTCGACTTAGATGTCCCGGTGGTCGGGGCAGATGCGCCAGACAGGCTGGCCATCAGTGCCTGCTGCTGCTCCATTAAGGCAGATAGTCTGCACTCCAAGGCTGTCATCCTGAGACTCAGCTCGGGAGATGCAGCAGCCACAGACGTCGGCTCTCTGGGAGGAGAGTCCACGAGGACCACAGGGCTTACATGACCAGCAGACTCCGGCTCCACGCAAGGAACTTTGGCAGGCTTCTCTTGTTCCACAGGCCCGGGGCGACAGTTGGGGGTCTTAGACCTGGCCCTCAAGGAGCCAGGGACCTCCGACGCCGCCCTCACAAGCTGCTTCTTCCTCTTGCGTTCCCGGTCGGGGGACCCCGTGTCTGAGAAGCCCTGATGGTGCTTGGGATCCGAATACTGAGATGTCGAGGCCTCAGATGAGGTACGGGCCCGGCCGGAGGCTGAGTCTGAGAAAAGCTTTTTTCTGCTGCTGGCAACTTCACAGTGCCTTGGAAGACATCTTCCCACATGGTCCACACATCTTAGGGTTGTGATCAGGACCGAGGCACCGAAGGCAGCAGTCGTGTGTGTCGGTGAGAGACATCAACTTCTTACACCGATCACACTTTTTGAAACCGCTGGAAGCCATTGGGGAAAAGAGTCCCCACGAAGTCAAAGGACCGGCCTTCCAGGGAAAAAACAAAAAAGGGCGCGAACGCCAGCCATGAAGGGCAAAAACCGAAAAAGAAGAATCGGGCTCGATACTGGTGTACCGAACCCGGCGGGAGGGGAACTGGCGTCGAACCGGGAAGAAAAAAATAGCGAGAATCGCCGAAAAAAAACAAACTTTTATCCGGGATGACAGGACACATGTCCGGTGGGCTTCTCAGAAAAAGAGAGACTGAGGTAAGATGGCACCTTTAGGCGGTAAGGGAACCGCACATGCGTGCCTGCATTCCCAAAGGCTTTCATAGAAAGCTGGGGAAATGCTCCGCTGGGGCTTCATTGGCATCGATGACACCCATATGTGAGGACTGACTTTGACTTCCTGCTTGGTCCTGGAGAAAATAGGCTATCTCCAGGAACAAGCAAGAATGTAGTCTTCACATATAGGACTCCCTAGCTCGGAGATGCCAGAGAGATAACCCTCAGAGTGAGCTGCGGATCATAGGCATAAGTAGGTAGGTCATATATCCTCAAAGGAATGTCTGGTATCGAAACCCAGGACAGAGGGTAAGAGTTGATCCAAGTCTGAAAGAGATGCTGGAGAACAGCTTGGCAGGAGTCCTTGTCTAGGCAATAATGAGCAGCAAAAGTGTGGACAGAAGACCAGGTTGCTGCTTTGCGTTTCTCAATTGCTACAGTGTAGATTTGTCATAGAGGCAGCCATAGCCCAAACATTATGTGCAGTGACATGACCCTCAAGAGAGGCCTGCATTTTCAATAGCGAAGGAGATGCAATTCGCTATCCATGTGGATAGAGTTGTTTGGATACTGGCAATCCCAGGTGACTTGAGACAAAGGCAATGAAAAGTTGGGAAGCTTTTCTGTGCTCTAGAGTTCTCTGAAGATAAAAAGCCAAAGCATGTTTGCAATCTAGAGTGTGAAGGGTTGGCTTCTGTCCTAGAGGAATGAGGTCTACAGCAAAAGACGGAGGTAAACCGACTGGTTTAAATGGAAGGGCAAGACCACCTTTGGCATAAAGTGGGGATGAATCCTCAGGACTACCTTATGGTGGAATTGTGTATAAGGAGGGTCAGCCACCAAAGCCTAGAACTCACTAATGCACCTTGCTGAAGTGAGAGCAATAAGGAAAGTGACCTTCCAGGTGAGAAACGTCAGAGAAACAGTGGCTAGATGTTCGACGGACAGCTTGAGAAGCTGCCCTGAAATATTAAGATCCTATGCCACTGGAGGGGACTTAATGGGAGATTTAGTTAATAGAAAACCCTCATGAATTGCTACAAGCGACTGAGAAGAGATGGGCTAACCAGTATGTGGCCACAATTGCACTTAGGTGCCCTCTTACCAAATTGGATTTGCGTTCAGAAGACAGGTGGAGAAGATAGTCAAATAATACATCCAGAGCTGAGAAGGGGTTAAGATCCCTTTCAGAACACCAGAGAATCTGCACCACTTGAAGGCATAGGAGGATCTAGAGGCTAAGAGCATATCTTTTACCTGTTGAGATGTAGGGACTGCGAATTGGGATGCAGTAGTGTTCCATCCTCCTGCGAGGAGAGATCTGGAGCAGACCCCAAATCTACTGGCTGAACTTGAGACATACATAGGAGAGGATACCACGACTGTCGTGGCCAACACAGGGCTATAAGAATCATATAGCCTCTGTCACTCTGGAGTTTAAAAAGTTTTGGGAATGAGGGGAATGGGAGGGAAGGCATATAGGAAGCCTTGACCCCAGTGAAGGTGAAAGGCATCTACCTGCTGCTAGTTCTGTGCAGGTGTCCTGGAGCAGAAGCAGGGAAGCTTAGCATTTTGAGGACTTGCAAAGAGATCTATATCTAGGGTTCCCCAGATCTGAAAAATGTGAGCAACCTTGTCTGCATGGAGAGACCACTCGTGGGGTAGCAGGACTAGACTCAGTTTGTCCACCAAGATAATCAACTTGCCTACACCGCAAGTAGGTGAACGTAATGCTGTATCGCAAAAGACCATGGGTGCAGGGCTTTGCTGCAAAGGGACCAAGAGCCTGTTCTGCCCTGCTTGTTCAAGTAGAACATGGCTACTTG
Source organism: Ichthyophis bannanicus (assembly GCA_033557465.1). NCBI lineage: Eukaryota > Metazoa > Chordata > Amphibia > Gymnophiona > Ichthyophiidae > Ichthyophis > Ichthyophis bannanicus. The sequence goes on along the minus strand of CM066039.1, from coordinate 314,001,365 downwards.
ATTGTCCATCTGGACAAGGAAGCAAAAATGGTCCTGAAACACCCTGAGAGTTGTGACTCCTGATGAGACCAAAGACCTTGAGTGGAGAGATTGTCCAGATGAGCTCCCAGCCCAATTTGGACACATCTGTCAGGGTACATTGATGTGGAGGCATCTGAAAAGGTGACCCTACGAGGTGGTTTTCTGGGGATTGCCACGACTGAAGAGAAGACTAAACGTGTAGAGACCATTATTGTGTCTCCCAGGCAACCAGACACCTGAGATCACTGCACTGGGAGCTGCACACATGTAGATGAGCACATGGAACATGTACTGTTAATGCCATATAGCCCAAAAGTTGCAGTATTTCTCAAGTAGTGATAAAGTTCTTGAGGCATGCTTGAGATGCAAGGTGATTGAGTCAAGAGCAGCAGGCTTAGGGCAGAAAAGCCTTTGCTTGTTAAGTGTCTAGGAGAGCCTCTATGAACTCTAGAGTTTGAGAGGGAACGAGTTGGGACTTTGGAAGATTTATTACAAATTAAGTGTTGCAGCACCTGCATGGTGCGTGAGAGGGAAACACTGGCCTCTACAGAGGTGCTTGCTCGAATGAGCCAGTTGTCTAAGTAAGGGAAGACAAATATCCTTAGAGTCCTTAGGAAAGCAGCTACTACTGCCATGCACTTTGTAAAGACTCTTTAGACAGACGAGGCCAAAAGGCAGGTCTCCCTTGGAACAGAAAGTGCAGGAACCTTTTGTGTTGTGCATGAGTATATGCCTCCTTTAAATCTAGAGAAGAGAGCCAATACTGACTGGAAATAGGGCAAAGAGTACCTAGGGAGGTCAGATACCTATTCAGTTTACTGATGTCCAGAATGGGCCTTTATCTTCCCGTTTTCTTTGGAATGAGGAAGTATGGAGAATAAAAGCCCAGTCCCTGCTGGGAGAGTGGTACCTCTTGTAATGCACCCTGCGAGAGAAGGGAGGTGACCTCTTGCAACAGATCAGTGAGGGTTGGGAACAGAACTGAGGGGGTAGACTTCATAGATGAAACTTGTACCCCTCCCATATTATGGAAAGTCCAGTGCTCTGATGCTACAAGATGCCACCTGTGGGCAAAGTGAAAAGGTCTGCCAGGAATGCAGATGGGATCTGGAATCCTCACAGGCAGAATGACTATGTTCTCCAGAAAAGAGTCAAAGACCCTGAGGAGGTTGGGTCTGGTGAGGTGGCTGTGACATAGGAGTCTGAACCTTCTTATGTTTCAGTGGCTGCAGCCCTTTCTGGGGAGCATGGATTGGACACTGCACTGCAGGGTTGTAAGAAAGCGTAGTTACTCACCTGTAACAGGTGTTCTCCAGGAGCAGCAGGAATCAGTCCTCACATATGGGTGACGTCGGCGCCGACGGAGCCCTCGCGGAGCAAATTTCCCCAGCTTTCAAAGAAAGCCTTTGGGAATTGCAGCGCACATGCGCGGTCCTCTTCCCGCCCAAGGGTGCCATCTTGCTCAGTCAGATGACATAGCTAAAAAACAGCAAAAAATTAGCAAAAACGAAAGCATAGAACTGCAACTCCAAGGGGAGGAGGGAGGGTTGCGAGGACTGATTCCTGCTGCTCCTGGAGAACACCTGTTACAGGTGAGTAACTATGCTTTCTCCAGGACCAAGCAGGAAGTCAGTCCTCACATATGAGACTCCCAAGCTTACGGCTACCGGAGACCCTAAGCACAAAAATGAACTCCCTCAAGCTCAGTAGCCCAGAAGGAAGGAATCTTCTCTGAATACGTCTCCAACTGGTAGCCCAACATCCGGGATGGAGAGTAGGAGTTGCCTATACCTCGAAGAGGTTACGGAGGACTGCCTGTCCGAAAGCACTGTCCCTGCGGGACTCCCTCTCCAGGCAGTAGTGGGCCGCAAACGTCTGGCTTGAAGACCAAGTAGCGGCCCGGCAGATGTCTGCCAATGGAACAGAGCGGAGGTAAGCCACTGACGTAGCCTTCGCCCGAACACGATGGGCCGTGACTCGACTTTCCAAGGAGAGGCCGGCTGCCTCGTAAGCCCAAGCGATACAGTCAGCAAATCCAGATGGACATAGAACGCTTGGAGACAGGGAGCCCCAACTTATTGGGGTCATAAGAGACGAAGAGCTGAACAGCCCTTCTGTGCTCCCGCGTACGGTCAAGGTAGAAGGTCAACGCCCTTCTACAGTCCAGGGTATGCAAGACCATTTCAGCTCGGCTGGAGTGTGGCCTGGGAAAGTAGGTCGGAAGCACCACCTCCTGGTTGATGTGAAAAGGGGAAACCACTTTGGGAAGAAACTTAGGGTGAGTCCATAGGACTACCCGGTTCTTGTAGAACCTAGTGTACGGAGGATCAGACACCAGGGCCTGCAGCTCACTAACGCGTCTAGCAGAAGTGAGGGCCACCAAGAACAAGGTTTTCCAAGAAAGAAAACGAAGAGGACAGGTAGCCATAGGTTCAAAAGGCGGATAGGTAATCCGCTGTAAAACCACATTGAGATCCCAGTCCGGGGCTGGTGGGCGCAAAGGTGGTTTAAGGAAAAGGAGGCCTCTGAGAAAACGAGCCACCAGAGGGTGGCTAGAAAGAGGTCTGCCCTCCACCGGCATGTGGTGCGCAGAAAGAGCATGGAGGTGGACCTTGACCGAGTTGGACTTAAGTCCAAGATTGGAGAGGGAAAGCAAGTACTGCAAGACCACTGACGCTGAACAGGAGAAGGGATCTTGAGACTGCTGAGCACACCAGACGGAGAACCGACGCCACTTCAGAGCGTAGGACTTCCGGGTGGAGAGCCGCCTGGAGGCCAAAACGACCTCAGGCGGAGGGGAGCAAGGACTACCCTTTCAGCAGCCAAGCCATCAGATGAAGGGACTGGAGGTTGGGGTGCAGGGGAGTCCCCTGATCCTGTGACAGGAGGTCGGGCTGGAATCCCAGGGGAAGAGGGGTGTCCACCGCCAGCTGCATTAGAAGGGGGAACCAAGGTTGCCTCGGCCACCGGGGAGCCACTAGGATCACCGAGGCTTTGTCCCTGAGAACCTTGAAGAGTGTCCGAGACACCAGCGGCATGGGAGGGAAGGCTGTGGACCATAGAATTAGAAAAGCATCCGCCGCTACTCTGAGAGGATGCGGTTGTCGAGAGCAGAATCTGGGAAGCTGCCGGTTCAGAGGACTGGCAAACAGATCCATGGTGGGGAGGCCCCACTTGAGAAAGATCCGCTGAACCACCAGCGGATCCAGCCTCCACTCGTGTGGCTGGAGGATCCTGCTGAGCTTGTCGGCTAGGTAATTTTCTTGACCTGGGAGATAGACAGCCTTGAGGAGGATGCTGTGGTGGACTGCCCAAGAGCATAGCTTTTGTGCCTCCTGACAGAGCCTGTTCCGCCTTGTTTGTTCACGTAGAACATGGCAACCTGATTGTCTGTATCAGCACCGACTGGTGAGACACCAGGTGAGAATGCTTTGAGTGCTAGGCGAATGGCTCTGAGCTCCAGGAAGTTTATCTGTTGAGCAGACTCCCAAGGAGTCCAGAGGCCTTGAGTACATGTCCCTTGGCAATGTGCTCCCCAACCCAGGAGAGAAGCATCGGTCGTCAGGACCTGAGAATGTGCAGGGGGCTGAAAAGTCACTCCTAGTACTAGGTTTGGTAGATGAAGCCACCATTGTAGAGAAGAGACCAGGTGGTCGGAGATCTGTACGGAGTCCGTTAGGCTCCCAGTGGCCTGATGCCATTGAGTGCGAAGGCACCATTGAGCAGGTCGCATGTTCAGGTGGGCATTGGGGGTCACATGGACCGTGGAAGCCATATGGCCGAGCAGTCTCAGAAATTGCCTGGCCGAGACCAGGGCATTGCTGTGAAAGTGGCTGGCGAGATCCATGAGCCGCTTGGCCCTGTCCAGAGGGAGGAAGGCCCGCGCCTGAAGAGTGACCAACCTGGCGCCGATGAATTCGAGATTTTGAGAGGGGAGCAAAGTGGACTTTGCAAAGTTTATGACAAATCCCAAGTGCTGGAGTAGAGACACAGTGCGATGAGTGGCCTGAGTGGCCTCTTGGGAAGACTGGGCTCTGATGAGCCAGTCGTCCAGGTATGGGAACACAAAAAGGCCTTGTAGTCTTAGATAGGCCGCCACCACTGCTAGGCATTTGGTGAATACCCTGGGGGCGGAGGATAGGCCAAAGGGCAGTACTCTGTACTGGTAATGATTCCCTCCCACAACAAACCTGAGATATTGTCTGTGGTCTGGATGAATAAGGATATGAGTATACGCATCCTTTAGATCCAAGGAGCATAGCCAGTCGCCCTGCTGGAGGTAGGGCAGCAGGATTCCAAGGGTAAGCATCTTGAACTTTTCCTTTGCAAGGAACTTGAGGTTTCGCAAGTCCAGGATGGGTCTGAGGCCTCCTGTTCTTTTTGGTATCAGAAAGTACCTGGAGTAAAACCAGTGACCCTTCAAGTGGTGGGGCACCGGTTCCACAGCCTGTTCCTGAAGGAGACTTGCTAGCTCCTGAAGGAGTAAGTCCCTGTGCAGAGGGAGTCTCGGAGGCTCCCCTGGAAAGTAGGAGGGAGGTACCTGGTGAAAGTGAAGGAGATAGCCCTTTTGAACTATGTGAAGCACCCAGGTATCTGTGGTGATGTTGGACCACCTGTGGGCAAAGTGGACCAGCCAGCATCCTGTGCCGAGAGAAACCAGCGGAGGGGGAGAGGCTATGCTGATGAAGTCAAAAACCCCCACCCTGCTGAGCAGGGGCCGGTGGTGCAGGCTTGGGGGCTTGCTGCCTACGGGACCCATTACCCCGTCCCTTGGCTTGCTTACCCTGTGGGGGAGCTGCTGAGGCCTGATACTGAGGGTAGTATTTATAGGCAGCTGCCTTCCTCGGGTAAAAGGGCTTTTTCCCCGAGCCCTTCTTTTGAGAAGGGGCAGAGGTCTTCCTCGAGAGACGGGTCCTGGTGAGAGTCTCGGTCTCGATCTGTGCAGCCTTTTCATCCATGGGCTTGCCAAAGAGGTTTTCACCTCTGCAGGGGACATCGACCAACTTGTCCTGCACCCAGGGCTCGAGGTCGGACGTCTGAAGCCAAGCTTGGCGGCGTCCACCGATGCCGGCTGCGGCTACTCGAGCCGATGCCTCAAAACCATCATAGGCTGCTCGAGAGAAACTTTGAGCACTCTCGAATACCAGTTGACAAGGTTTGGAACCTCTGCAAAGGTTCGTCGGAGAGACCAGCAGAGAACCCAGCTATTTCTTTAGCCAGGTCCCGGAGATACATGCCCATGTAGAGCTGGTAGGTCTGGACTCGCCAAGCAAGCATAGAGCCCTGGAAACACTTCCTACCGAGGGCATCCAGGCTTCGGGCTTCCCTACCGGGGGGCACCGAGGAGTGCATTTTTTGACTCTTAAGTCTATGCATGGCCGATTCCACCACCATGGAATGGTGCGGTAGTTGTGCCTTTTGGAAGCCGGGGCTCTTGCGGACTCGATAAATGGAATCGACCCGCTTGCTTAATACCGGTGACGACGCTGGGCTCTCCCACATGCGGAAGAGAAGTCGTTCCAGCATCGGAGGAACCGGTACAATAAAGGCCTCCTTCGGGGGAGAGTCATATTGGAGGGCATCGAGTTCTTCGACTCAAGGCTCCTCCTCAGGATCCGCGGGGAAGGCCAAGGCTTTGGCCATATCCCGCACGAAGTCCGAGAACCGGGTATCCTCCGGTGGAGACCGTCTCCGAGGTTCGGACTCGGGGGAGTCCGAAGGGACACACCGAGTCTGAAAGGAACCAGGTGACTCTTCGTCTTCGGATTCCCAGGCCGACTCCTCAGAGGAGGAGTCGAGCGGCTCCGGTCGGGCGGGCATCGATGCCACTCGCCCCGACGCCGAGGGAGTCGGCGTCAACGAACTCGGTCCCGAACGGGAGGCCGAAGGAGACCGTGACCGAGGATCGACTCGAGCCCTCATGGACTCGAGGATCGGCTCGGTCTCCGGGGTCGACTTGGAGGTCGACGTCCCGGCGGTCAGGGCAGAAGCACCGGCGAGGCCAGCAATCAATATCCGCTGCTGGTCCATGAAGGCAGTCAGACTGCTCTCCAAGGCCGTCAACCTGAGTCCGAGCTCAGGAGACCCAGCAGCCCCCGACTCGGGCCCCGACGGCGTCGGGCCCGACGTCGGCTCCTTCGGAGGCGAGTCTACGAGGACAACAGTACTCACGTGAGCGGGCAAGTCCATCTCGAGTCGAGGATGTTTTGAAGGCCTCTCCACCTCCGAGGACCCGGGACGGGAATCGGGGCTATGCGACCTGGCTCTCGAGGAACCAGGAGCGTCCACCGATCCCGCCCTCGCGGGTTTCTTCTTCCGATGATGTTCCCGGGTAGGAGACCCCCTTTCAGAGGAACTCCGACGATGCTCAGGACCATAGTCCCGAGACATCGAAGCCTCTGACGAGGTCCGAGCCCGGCCGGAGTCAGAGAAGATACGTTCCCGCTGATGCTGCCGACTCCTCAAGGCTTTAGAGGACATCTTGCCACACGGACCACAGATCTGGTCATGATCGGGTCCGAGGCAGCGGAGGCAGAAGTCGTGTGTGTCTGTAAGAGACATGAGTTTCTTACAGAGGTCACACTTTTTAAAGCCGCTGGCAGCCATCGGGGGAAAAAGGGCCCCTGCGAGGTCAAAAGACCGGGCTGCCAGTGAAAAAGTAAAAAGGCGCGAAATCTGTCACGAAGGACAAAAAAACGAAAAATAAAGAACAGACTCGCAACCAGCATCGCGAGTCCGGGCGGGAAAAGAACCGGCGTCGAACCGAAGAAAAGAGAAATAAAGAAAAAAAAATCAACTTTTCGGCGGGGATTCAGAGACAACGTCTGTAGGGCTCCGCGGAAAAGAGAAGACTGAGCAAGATGGCACCCTTGGGCGGGAAGAGGACCGCGCATGCGCGCTGCAATTCCCAAAGGCTTTCTTTGAAAGCTGGGGAAATTTGCTCCGCGAGGGCTCCGTCGGCGCCGACGTCACCTATATGTGAGGACTGACTTCCTGCTTGGTCCTGGAGAAGAGTAGTATGTCTTTGTTGAAGCCTTCTGTCTTTTTTCTAGCTGGGTTAGAAGTAGATCTAGATAGTCTATTGAGCGGTGTTCAGATTCTTGCCAAGAAGCTTTGTCCTGCCAATTCTTGCCAAAAAGGTTTTTACCAGTGCAAGGGATATTACCCAGCTTATCTTGAACCCATTGTTCAAGATCAGATGCTTGGAGCCAAGCAATCCTAAGTGTACCATTGCATATAGCTGAAGTTCTGCTGATACATTCAAAACAGTCAAATGTTGCCCTGTTAAAACTTTGAAACATTTTGGGCATGCTCTACAAGGGTGAGATAATCAGCTCTCTTATCAGGGAGAAGAGGAGCCATCAATTCCAAATCTCTAGCCATCTCCCTAAGAAACATACCCATATAGAGTATGTAGGAATGGATTCTGGCAGATAACAGAGGTCTGAAAACGGCATTGACTGAAAGCAGAGGGTTCTTGATTCCCTACCTGGAGGGTTTGAGGAATGTGTCTCTGCACTTTATTCAACACATTGCCGATTCCACCACCATGGAATGGTGTGGTAGTTGCATCTTTTGAAAGCCAGGACACACTGGTACTCTGTACATTGTATCAAGTCATCGAGTATGTGGATAGATGTTGAGAGGCATCTCCCACATACAAAGGCGATGAATAGGGAGTGTAGCAGCTTCCTTTGGGGCTGCAGGGTATTGAAGGATTTCAAGTTCCTCAGCCCTAGGTTCTTTCTCCAAAGTCACCATTATGAACAGACCCCAACAACATCGTGAATAAAGTCTTGGAAAGACATGTCCTCCAGAGGGGACATGCAATGATGCAATGTTGTGGAGACTGAGATGGGTCTTCCGGGAGAGTTCTCATTTCCTGGGTATCAGTCAATCTGTCATCTGACAAATCGGAGTCTGAAAACGCAAAGTATCGACGGGCAGGGTGTTTACACTCTGCAAGTACCCGATACCGTTTGAAGTCAGTAGCTGAAGCTTGCACCTCAGTAATAGAAAAGGATTCAAGGGCCAGCATGGGTGGTAGCATGGGTAAGGAGCAAAGGTCGATGCAGGCTCTTTCGGTATCATAGCTGGTATCAATGTCTGAGGAATAGACTGTAAAGGCTTTACCAGTACAGAGGTTGCCAGTAAGGCTGCTAAACTCCACTCAATGGCTAGGATACGTTGAGCCATGAAAACTGTCAATGTTTGGGTATCGGTACCAGAATTGCAGGCCACGATCCCTGAGCATGGCACCTGCAGCTCTCTGGAGGTGGAGGCTTTGGGAGCATCCTGGGACCCCTACTCAGGCTTTAGAGGCAAGGTCCTCCCGCCAGGGTTGTTTGGCCAGTATGTCCCCATCCAGGGCAATGCCCAAGGCATCTCGATGCTTAGAGGGAGATCTACCCATGGAGGGCCAGCCAGTCTTCGATGAAGATTTAAGGTTTCGATACCTGAGATCCTTGGGAGGAAGATGAAGCTCTCAATGACACTGATGCTGAAGACACTGCATCGGAGGCAAAGAGGGTGCCCAGTTTTGCAGCTCAATTCTGTAGGCCCCTCTGTCATCTTTCTGCAGAGGACATTCCAATGGCTGATGATCCAGTCCTAAATGCTTTAGACAGTCAAGGGTGTCTCTGGCTGAAATTTTACTGCCACATTTGGAACACTTCTTAAAACCACTGGATGTTTTTTCCATTTTGTCTGTGACAAAAGGGGGAGAGAAATTTCACTTACTGTTAATTTCCTTTCCTGGAATCCTGCTAGACCAGTCCAGACAATCGGGTTATGTCCCCCTGCCAGCAGATGTTGGAAACAGAAAAAACTGCACCAGAAGCTGATTGGCTAGGATTCGGTGCTCATATAGGTCTACCCCTAGTGGTCACCCTCAGTAAACTGACAAGCAACAAGAACCTTAAGTAAGCTATGTAGAGTAATGAAAACCTGAAAAGCAGTGGAGAACCCCTGCTCGAGATACAAATCTGCGTAAAGACCTTTGCAAAGACTGACTTATTTAATCCTGGGCGGGTCCTGGACTGGTCTAGCAGGATACGGCACAACGAGCAGAAGAAAACGATGACAATGGCTAAAAAACTATCCTTTATTGAAGATACCCTTGAAGATCCGACGCGTTTCAGCTTTCGCCTTCCTCAGGGGGACTTTATAAAAAAAACAATTATATTAAAATAACACACTGTTGTCTAAAAGGCTACCGGGACATGTTTAAAAACATTGAAATACATTGCATAATAGAGATAAAAATAAAAACATGGGCACCGTTGTATAGAATTTGCACATGGAAACTTAAAACAAAATACACATAAGAAATAAACAGAACCTGCAAATAATTAAAACGTTAAAAACTATTTTACAAACAGAGAAAAGGAGACGCAGGGCAGAAAAGGAAGATACTCACTGGAGAGTGCACAGTAGTGCTGTATAGGGTTTGGAGACGTTATGGTCTTCAGTATTATATTAATTTTGTCACTGAATAAATGAGAAACCAAATTTTAATGAGTGTAAAGGGATAATGTTGCAAATATATAAGGAGGTAAAATCCTGTAAAATATTTAGAAACCACTACATCATGGGTACCTGTCACGATTGCAAAGCCAAGCTGATGCTTTTTAGGAAGCTTCAAAAACCACCCAATTCAGGTTACTGCAACACAACAAATTGCAAAAGCTTTATATTGTTAGAAATTGCAGTGACAACTATCAAAAGAAATATTTTTGTTACTTACTATGGACGGCAGAACTATAACGATGTGTTCCACAGAGTGGAGCTGTGTTGAAAAACGTTACTTTTCGCGCCAAAAGGGGCGGAGCTTGCATTATCCACTCATTATCAGGGAAATACAAAGAGTAAGAGGATAGGAACTCGTGTAGTCTAGTACTAAGAGAAGTTATATAAATTAAAAAAGATTTCTAATTGTTATCAGCCACGATCTTAAAAAATAAATCTCTTTTCTAAACATTTTTAGAAACGTGGGAGAATGGAGCTGTGCTGAAAAGCGCTGGTTTTTGCGCCAAAAAGGGGCGGAGCTTGCATCTTCCAATCATTTTCAGGGAAATACGGAGAGTAGGAGGGTAGGAACTCATGTGGTTTAATACTAAGGAGAATTAGATAAATTAAAAAGGATTTTTAATTGTCAGTCACTGTCTCGAAAACCGTCTCACTGCTGAACACGTTATAGAGGCATGGGAGATTTGGATGTAATGTGTATCTGTGTTTGTAAGGCTAGACAGGAAAAAATGCAAAAGGAAATTGGTTGCAAAGGACCGGGTGAGAAATAAAGTGAAACATTAAAAAATACCCAACTTGCAAAAACATGTGTGTTTATTTATATTGTCACCGTAGACAAGGTAGAATCGTGAACTCTTTGTAAAAAAGTTTTTTAAAAAAACAGGTTTAAAAACGGAATTCTGGAGAAAGGTTTATCCTTTTAGTGAATTAATTCCAGTGTTGTCCTTTGAAAAAAACGAGTCATTAAAAATGGGGCATTTGATCACAGAGGAAATGTGCACACTGGAGTGTGCTATCTCTTATTTAAATGAATCCTTGCTCATTGGATAAAACATTTCCCAACCACTATAAATTAATTGATCTAATTAAAAAACAGAATGTTGTAAAATACCTAAAAACATGAAGTATGTTTTAATATTTTCTGGAGGAATGGTGTTTAAAATAACTGGTGAATCAATAGAATAGGTCAATTAATGACATGTTTAAAAAACGAATATAAAGGGGCATTTGATCATGGAGAAAATGTGCACAATGGAGTGTGCTTGCTTCTTACTTGATGAATCCTTGCTCATAAGAAAACATTTTCCAACCACTAAAAATTAAAAAATTAATCTTATTAGAACCAAAACATTTTGAAAAACCTAAGAACAAAGTGTGCCTTAATATTTTCAGGGGGAGTGGTATTTAAAATAACAGATAAATCTATAGACCAATAAGTCAATTGATGACATGTTTAAAATAAATAAGCGTGAGTAAAATGATAAAGAGTCATAAATAAAAATCTGACCAATACTAAAAATGTGATTAAGATAAAACATGTACCACAATATAAACAAAACAATAAACACCTAATAACAAACAAATTAATAATAAATCATATAAAAATATATATATAAAAACTAAAAACCATAAAATTGTGTGAAGAATGATCAATATGAATCACATGTTTAACTAGATATTCTATTAAAAGTAAACAGATTCAAATGAAACATGTATACCATAGAAACAAAAAATTAAAAAAACATTGATAGTTGGTGAATCATATTGTATATTATGTATCTTATCTGAATATATGGAAACTTATAACACTGATAAATCTACCTCTTGATTAAGACCATTGGGTTCTAAACTATTAAACTCAAATAAATCGCTGTTCCAATTTAAGAAGAGTTTTATCTACATCACCCCCTCTCCATTTTACTCACGCTTATTTTGAACATGTCATCAATTGACTTATTGGTCTATAGATTTATCTGTTATTTTAAATACCACTCCCCCTGAAAATATTAAGGCACATTTTGTTCTTAGGTTTTTCAAAATGTTTTGGTTCTAATAAAATTAATTTTTTAATTTTTAGTGGTTGGAAAATGTTTTATCTAATGAGCAAGGATTCATCAAGTAAGAAGCAAGCACACTCCATTGTGCACATTTTCTCCATGATCAAATGCCCCTTTATAATGATTCGTTTTTTAAACATGTTATTAATTGACCTATTGTTCTATTGATTCACCAGTTATTTTAAACACCATTCCTCCAGAAAATATTAAAACATACTTCATGTTTTTAGGTATTTTACAACATTCTGGTTTTTAATTAGATCAATTAATTTTTAATTAGATCAATTTATAGTGGCTGGGAAATGTTTTATCCAATGAGCAAGGATTCATTTAAATAAGAAATAGCACACTCCTGTGTGCACATTTCCTCTGTGATCAAATGCCCCATTTTTAATGATTCGTTTTTTTCAAAGGACAACACTATGGAATTAATTCACTAAAAGGATAAACCTTTCTCCAGAATTCCGTTTTTAAACCCGTTTTTTTTTATAAAAGAAACCTTTTTACAAAAAGAGTTCACGATTCTACCTTGTCTACGGTGACAATATAAATAAACATACATGTTTTTGCAAGTTGGGTATTTAATGTTTCACTTTATTTCTCACCCAGTCCTTTGCAACCAATTTCCTTTTGCATTTTTTCCTGTCTAGCCTTACACAGATACACATTACATCCAAATCTCCTATGTCTCTATAACGTGTTCAGCAGTAAGACGGTTTTCGAGACAGTGACTGACAATTAAAAATCCTTTTTAATTTATCTAATTCTCCTTAGTATTAAACCACACGGGTTCCTACCCTCCTACTCTCCATATTTCCCTGATAATGATTGGAAGATGCAAGCTCCGCCCCTTCTTGGCACGAAAACCAGCGCTTTTCAGCACAGCTCCATTCTCCCACTTTTCTAAAAATATGTTTAGAAAAGAGATTTATTTTTTAAGATCGTGGCTGATAACAATTAGAAATTTTTTAATTTATATAACTTCTTAGTACTAAACTACACGAGTTCCTATCCTCTTACTCTTTGTATTTCCCTGATAATTATTAGATAATGCAAGCTCCGCCCCTTTTGGCGCGAAAAGTAACGTTTTTCAACACAGCTCCACTCTGTGGAACACATCAAGTTATAGTTCTGCCGTCCATAGTAAGTAACAAAAATATTTCTTTTGATAGTTGTCACTGCAATTTCTAATATAAAGCTTTTACAATTTATGTTGTGTTGCAGTAACCTGAATTGGGTGGTTTTTGAAGCTTCCTAAAAAGCGTCAGCTTGGCTTTGCAATCGTGACAGGTACCCACGGATGTAGTGGTTTCTAAATATTTTACAGGATTTTACCTCCTTATATATTTGCAACATTATCCCTTTACACTCATTAAAATTTGGTTTCTCATTTATTCAGTGACAAAATAAATACTGAAGACCATAATGTCTCCAAACCCTATACAGCACTACTGTGCACTCTCCAGTGAGTATCTGCCTTTTCTGCCCTGCGTCTCCTTTTCTCTGTTTGTAAAATAGTTTTTAACGTTGTTTTAATTATTTATTTGCAAGTTCTGTTTATTTCTTGTGTATTTTGTTTTAAGTTTCCATGTGCAAATTCTATACAACGGTGCCCATGTTTTTATTTTTCTCTCTATTATGCAGTGTATTTCAATGTTTTTAAACATGTCCCAGTAGCCTTTTAGACAGTGTATTTTAATATAATTGTTTTTCTTTTATAAAGTCCCCCTGAGGAAGGCAAAAGCCGAAACGCGTCGGGGATCTTCAAGGGTATCTTCAATAAAGGATAGTTTTTTAGCCATTGTGGTCATTGTTTTCTTCTGCTCGTTGTGCCGTACCATTTTGTGTGCAGGAGTTTTTGCTCTCCTTTGTCATACCTTCTGGTCTAGCAGGATTCCAGGAAAGGAAATTAACAGTAAGTGAAATTTCTTCCAATTCATCCTGCTAGACCAGTCCAGACAATCAGGAAGTACCCAAGCTAACTGCCCTCCGGGTGAGAAGACAGAGCTGCCGTGAGTACGTTGGTCCCAAACCTGGCGTCCTGTGCCAGGAGATCTAGCTGATAATGATGGCTAAAGGTGGACAGGGAAGACCATGTGGCCGCTCTACAAATATCAAGAGTAGCAGCTTGAGAGCGCTCCGCCCACAACGTCGCTTGAGCACGCGTAGAATGCGCTCGCAGTCCCAAAGGTACTGCTTTCCTGCTGAGAATATAAGCGGACTCAATAGCGAGCCATAGCTACCTGGAGATGGTGGACTTAGAAGCTGCGAGACCCTTACGAGGGCCCGCGAACAGGATGAAAAGGTATTATGACTTATGGAAGGGATTAGTAGCCTTCAAATACTGGTACAGGACCCTTTTGAGATCAAGTGTCCGAGAATGCTTCTGCTTCCCGGACGACCAATCTGGGGGAAAAGGCAGCAAGAATATAGGTTGGTTTGCGTGAAAAGGAATGAGAACCTTTGGCAAAAAAGAAGGAACGGTACGTAAGGTAACCTCAGCCTCTGAAAAGGAGAGAAGGATCACGGCAAGAAAGGGCTTGCAATTCCGATACCCTTCGAGCCGAGGTGATTGCCACCAGAAAGGCTGTCTTTAAAGAAAGAACGCGAAGCAACGTTCTGTGAAGCAGCTCAAAAGGAGCTGTCGTAAGACCCTTTAAGACTAAGGAGAGATCCCAAGGAAGTACCACAGGGCGTAAGGGTGGCCGAACCACCTTCACCCCTTTGAGAAAACACACCACATCCGAGTGTGATGTGAGAGAACAGCCATTTATTGGGCCTCTAAAACAGGTAAGGGCTGAAATGTGGACCCGAAGAGACCCAAGCGCCAATCCTTTATCAAGACCCTCCTGAAGCAAGGCTAGGACTGAGGAATTTGTACACTCCAGGGAGAGCTGATGGTCGGATCACCATGCCTCAAATCTATGCCACACCCAGGCATAAGCTCGGGACAGACGGATGCCACACTTTGAGCAAGGTGGCAACCACCTTGAAAGAGTAACCTTTGTCCTTTAGATAGCGGAGTTCAAGAGCCAAGCCGTAAGCGAGTAGAGAGCAGGGTTATTAAGACAGAACTCTGCTTGAGAAATCCTCGGCAAGAGCCGAGCTGCAGCGGAGGTGCTTGAGCTAGACATACGAGGTCTGCATACCACGGTCTGAGGCCAATCTGGAGCTATGAGGATCACAGCGTTGGAGTGCATCCTGATTCGCTGGAGAACCCTGCCTATCAGTGGCCATGGAGGAAAGATGTATAGCAGAGGGGACACTGGCCACGGCTGTGCTAGGGCATCCATGCCCTGTGTTCCCTCCTGTGGCTGAAGGCAGCCCTGGCCTTGGACGCCATGAGATTTATTGTGGACTGACCCCACACACGCACTATCTGTTGGAACGCCCAGGGTGCCGGTTCCCACTCTCCTGGATCGAGGGTATGCCAGCTGAGGAAATCCACCATCACATTGGATATTCCCACGACATTGTGCGGAGAGAGCTTGAAGAGGTCTTTCTGCCCAATGGAAGAGCAGCATTTCCTTGGCTACTCAGAGACTGTCCCACCCTGGCGGTTGAGATAGGGGCACTGTCGCATTGTCGGAGAGCACTCAAACCGCTTGGCAACGAAGTAGTGGCAGAAAACGCATTAAGGCTAGGCAAACAGCTCGAACTTCCAGTCTGTTGATGGACCAGCATGCTTCGCGAGGTGACCAAACCCTTTGAGATCGAGACAATGTGCTCACCAACCAGAAAGGCTTGCATCAGTTGTCACTAACACCCAGTGGGGTGGCTCTAGAGAAACTCCCTTGAACAGATGAGATGGCAGAAGCCACCACCGCAGGTCAGTTCTGGTAGCAGGGGGAAATCGGTAGCAGAACAGTGTAGTCTGACACCAGAGACCATCGGGCAAGCAAGGCTCGTTGCAGTCCACATGTGTGCTTGGGCCCACGGCACCACTTCTATGGTGGCCGCCATGGACCCCAGCAACTGGAGGTAGTCCCATGCACACGGATAGGGCCGAGACAGAAAGGTGCGAATCTGGACCGACAGCTTGCAGAAGCGTTCTTGAGTCAGAAACACTTTGCCCTGAGCAGTATCTAAGCGAGCTCTGAGGAACTCCAGACACTGAGTAGGTTGCAAGGAGCTTTTGGCTTGATTGACAATCCAGCCGAGGCTTTCCAAGAAAGCCACTACCTGGCTTACTGTTTGGCAGGCGTCAGAACGAATCCGCTCACATAAGCCAATTGTCCAGGTATGGATGTACTCTGATTCCTTGCTTGTGCAAGGCCACCGCCGCCACCACCACCTTGGAGAAGGTGCATGGTGCTGTGACTAGGCCGAACGGCATGGCACAAAATTGGAAATGACTCCCCATAATGGCAAAGCACAGGTAGCGCTGATAGTCGGCGCGAATAGGAATGTGGAAATATGCCTCTGTTAGATCCAATGAAGCCAGGAACTCCCCCTTGTGGACCGCTTGGATAACCGATCGTAAGGTTTCCATGCGGAAGCAAGGAAGGCGGAGAGAAAACGGTTGACGCCCTTGAGATCAAGGATCAGCTGGAAGGAACCGTCCTTCTTGGAAACCATGAAATAGATGGAATAGCTGTCCCGTCCCTTCCACCGATCGTGGGACAGGCCAAGTGCCCACAGAAGGTATTGGAGCATGGCGAGGAAGATTTCTCGTTTGAAGTGCTCCTGCCGGCAAGACAGGAAAGGCTTCCTGGATGGGCCGACAAGTCTCGAAGGCGTAACCTTGAGTGACCACTTGAAGGACCCAATGATCTGACATAAGTGCCCACTGCTGAGAAAAAAAAAAAAAAAAAAAAAAGACGTCCGACCAGGGGTGGTATCTCGGGTGGGCGGTATGTCCCGTCAACGGGATGGGCACATGGCTCCTGAGAACTTATTTGAGGCAGAGTAGGAGTCCTTGTTCTTTCGGGCTCCCTGAAAGGACTGTCCTCTGGCCAAACTGGTTGGAAGAGGTAGAAGGCGCTGGCCAATTTGAGCGATAGCGGTGATTATCTCGGAATCGAGATGTCCGCCGAAAAGTAGACGTATAAGGATGGGATGATTGGCGAGCGGAGGACCTTGGTTTGTCCTCCGGTAGACATTGGGGCTTCACTTCCGAGATCCTTAACCAACTTGTCCAGGTCATCCCCAAAGAGTAGCCTACCCTTAAAGGGCAGCTTAAACAGCCGTGTTTTGGAGGCAACATCTGCAGACCACTGGGGTAGCCAGAGCCATCGTCGGGCCACAGTGACTGATGCTATAGAACGAGCCAAGAGCCTGAGCAAGTCATAAAAGGCATCGGCTAAGTAAGCCGTGACAGACTCAAGGCTAACCAGGGCCAGGTCTTCTGGCAAACTTTGAAGCCCGCACAGCAAAGACCTAGCTCCGAAACCACCAGACAGTGGCTTGGAGCACTAATGTCGAGGCGGAAAAGGCCGTCTTGAGAAGACTCAACTTTCTTATCTTGGTCTTGCAGAGCTGCACCTCCCTCTACCGGGATGGTTGTATGCTTGGTGAGACCGGTCACCAGCGCATCCACCTTGGGATAGAGGAGCCATTTATCTCGATGTGAGGGAGACCAAAGATAAAACTGGCCAAGATGGCATGCCGTGCGCAAGGATAGAGTAGTTACTCACCTGTAACAGGTGTTCTCCAAGAGCAGCAGGAATCAGTCCTCACATATGGGTGTCATCGGCGCCAATGAAGCCCCAGCGGAGCATTTCCCCAGCTTTCCATGAAAGCCTTTGGGAATGCTGGCACACATGCGCGGTTCCATTCCCACCTAAAGGTGCCATCTTACCTCAGTCAAATGACATAGCTAAGAACAGCATACAAAAATGTAAAACAAACTATGTGCAACTCCAAGGGGAGGAGGGAGGGTTGTGAGGACTGATTCCTGCTGCTCCTGGAGAACACCTGTTACAGGTGAGTAACTACTTTCTCCAGGACCAAGCAGGAAGTCAGTCCTCACATATGGGTGACTCCCTAGCTCTGGGCTACCAAGGAACCCAGGCTGAAGAGAATGCCCTCTAGGCACAGCATCAGAGAAAGGCTTTTCAAGGACACAACCTCCACCGGTAGCCCAGAGAGCAGGAGTTGCCTAAACCTCAAAGATTCCAGAGTACTGCTTGGCCAAAAGCACTGTCCCTACAGGACTCCCTCTCCAGAAAGTAATGGGCTGCAAAAACGTCTGGCTGGAAGACCAAGTTGCAGCCCTGCAGATGTCTACCAAGGGCACAGAGCAGAGATGAGCCACTGAGGCAGCCATTGCCCTGACACAATGGGCCGTGACCCTACCCTGCAAAGGAAGGTCAGCCGCCTTGTAAGCCCAGGTGATACAGTCAGCCACCCAGATGGACAAGGTATGCTTGGACACAGGCAACCCCAATGTATTGGGGTCAAAGGAGACGAAGAGCTGAGTAGCCCTTCTATGCCCCTACGTACGGTCAAGGTAGAAGGATAAGGCCCTCCTACAGTCCAGGGTATGCAGGACTGCTTCAGCCTGGCTAGCATGAGGCCTAGGGAAGAATGTTGGAAGAACCACCTCCTGGTTGAGGTGGAAAGAGGAGACAACCTTGGGGAGGAACTTTGGATGAGTCCTAAGGACTACCCTGTTCCTATAAATCCTGGTGTAAGGCCTGTCACAGACGAGGGCCTGAAGCTCACTCACCCGCCTAGCCAAGGTGAGGGCTATCAGGAAGAGAGTCTTCCAGGAAAGGAAGTGTAGAGGGCAAGTAGCCATCGGCTCAAAGGGTGGGCGAGTCAGTTGCTGCAAGACCACATTCAGCTCCCACTCAGGAGCAGGAAGGAAGGATGGGGGGCTTGAGCAAAAGCAAGCCCCTGAGAAAGCGGGACACCAAAGGGCGACCTGACAGTGTCCCTCCACCAGTGAGCGGTGAGCTGCTAGAGCTGAGAGGTGGACCCGAACAGAATTGGACTTAAGTCCCTGATTTGATAAGTGCAGTAAGTACTGAAGCACTACTGGCACAGTACAGGAGAAAGGATCTTCTGTACGTAGCTGACACCACACTGAAAACCTATGCCCTCAAATGGAAGAGGTTTTCTAAGTGGACTGTTTCCTAGAGGCTAGGACAACCTCCTCAACTTCCTGAAGTAGGCCCCAGGGAGCCAAAACTACCCTTGCAGCCTCCAGGCCATCAAATTGAGAGCTTTGAGATTGGGGTGCAGAAGGGAACCCTGCTCCTGTGAGAGGTCAGGCTGCAACCCCAGAGGTAGTGGGGAATCCACTGCCAGCTGAAGCAGAAGTGGAAACCAAGGCTGCCTCGGCCACCTGGGAGCTACCAGCAGGACCGAGGCCTTGTCCTGAATTGTCTTGAAAAGAGTTCGGGCCACCAAGGGTGTGGGAGGAAACATACAGAAGGCCCTGAGACCAGGACATCAGAAAAGCATCTGGTGCTATCCTCAAAGGATGTGGTTGCCTGGAGCAGAACTTGGGCAGTTGCTTGTTCAGCAGACTGGCAAAGAGATCTATCCAAGGGAAACCCCACTTTAGGAAGAGCTTCTGAACTATCAAGGGATGTAGCTGCCACTCGTGGGGCTGTAGAATTCTGCTCAACCGGTCGGCCAGGCAGTTCTCCTGGCCTGGAAGGTATACCGCCTTGAGAAGCATGTTGTGCTTTAGGGCAAAGGAACAAAGGTCTTGAGTCTCCTGACAAAGGAGCTTTGACCCAGTCCCGCCCTGTTTGTTCACATAAAACATGGCTACCTGGTTGTCTGTTTGAATCAAGACTGAGCGGTGAGCTAGGGCCAGAGAAAAAGCCTTGAGAGCTAAGCTGATAGCTCGAAGTTCTAGGAGATTGATCTGTTGGGCTGCCTCCCAGGGAGACCAGAGACCTTGAGTGCACTTGTCCAGACAATGAGCACCCCAGCCCTGCAGAGAGTTGGTGGTGAGGACCACTGAGTATTCTGGCATTTGGAAGGGCATCCCCATCAGCAGATTGGGTGGATGTAGCCACCAGCTGAGGGAAGTCAAAAAGGGTCTGGACACCCTTATCCTGTCTTAGGTGGTCTGTGGCCTGAGACCACTGAGTCCGAAGGCACCACTGTGCAGGCCTCATATGGAGGCTGGCATTGGGAGTCACATGCACTGTCGAAGCCATGTGGCCCAGAAGTCTGAGGCAGAGTCTGGCGGAGACCAGGGGCCTGTTTAGAAACTGTTTTGCCACGTCCATCAGTCTTTGAGCCCTGTCTTCTGGCAAGAATGCCCTTGCCAGTTGAGAATCCAACCTTGCCCCTATGAACTCCAAGTTCTGGGAAGGGTGCAAAGTGGACTTTGCGAAGTTTATGACAAAGCCCAGGTTTTGAAGCAGAGCAATGGTTCTGAGGGTGGCTTGTCTGGC
The DNA here is from genome assembly GCA_033557465.1 of Ichthyophis bannanicus. Lineage (NCBI taxonomy): Eukaryota > Metazoa > Chordata > Amphibia > Gymnophiona > Ichthyophiidae > Ichthyophis > Ichthyophis bannanicus. The sequence continues at coordinate 313,981,399 of CM066039.1, read as the reverse complement.
CTCCAGGGATGTCTGACCCCTGATGAGCCAGTTGTCCAGATAGGGAAAGAAAGATGCCTTGATTCCTCAGGTAGGCTGCAACCCACTGCCAGGCACTTGGTAAAGACCCTGGGAGCGGAGGTCAGGCCAAAAGGTAGTACTCTGTACTGATAATGGTTTCCTCCGACAATGAACCTGAGGTACTTTCTGTGGTCTGTATGAATGAGGATGTGAGTGTACGCATCCTTTAGATCTAAGGAGCATAGGCAATCTCCCTGCTGGAGGTAGGGCAGAAGTGGTCCAAGAGTAAGCATCTTGAACTTCTCTCTAGGAACTTGAGGTTCCTGAGGTCCAGAATGGGTCAAAGGCCACCGGTTCTTTTGGGTACCAGGAAATGCAAGGTCACGGATTCTACTCCAGGTAAGTTGGGAGGCACAGGCTCCACCGCCCTGTCCACCAACAGACCTTGGAGCTCTCGAAGGAGAAGGTCTGTGTGCAGGGGAGGCCTCAAGGGCTCCCCTGGGAAGTAAGGAGGTGTCAGTTGATGAAAATGCAGGGCATAGCCCTTTTGGACTATGTCCAGCACTCAACTGTCGGTGGTAATGAGAAGCCACTGGTGGGCAAAGAGTACAAGCCTGTGCAGGGCTGGGAAATCAGGGACAGAGTGACTATGCTCAAGGAGTCAAAAACCCCCACCCTGCTGAGTGGAAGCAGGGGCAGAAGGCTTGGGGGTCCTCTGCCTACGGGGTCCAATACCCTGGCCCTTGGCTTGCTGACCCTGGGGGGCAGCTTGGGCAGCCTGATACTGAGGGTACTGTTTGTAGGCAGTGCCCTTCCTCGGGTAAAAGGACTTTTTACCCGAGCCCTTTTTATGTGAAGGGGCAGAGATCTTCGACAGCCTTGTCCGGGTAAGGTGCTCGGTCTCGAGCTGAGCGGCCTTCTCGGTCACAGGTTTGCCAAAAAGGTTTTCACCTCAGCAGGGGACATCGACCAACTTATCCTGAACCCATGGCTCGAGGTCCAATGACTGCAGCCACGCCTGGCGTCAAGCCGTGATGCCAGCAGCTGCAACTCTGGCCGAAGCCTCAAAGCCATCGTAGGCGGCGCGGGAAATGAACTGAGCATTCCTGAATCCCCGAGGACAAGGTCTTAAATCTCTGCAAGGGTTCCCCGGAGAGACCAGCAGAGAATCCGGCCAATTCCTTGGCCAGGTCTCACAAGTACATGCCCATGTACAGCTGGTAAGACTGGACACTGCAAGCAAGCATAGACCCCTGGAAGCACTTCCTACCGACGCCATCGAGGTTGTGGGCCTCCCTGCCGGGGGGCACCACAGAGTGCATCTTCTGGCTCTTCAGACGATGCATGGCCGATTCCACAACCATGGAATGGTGTGGTAGCTGTGCTTTTTGGAAACCAGGGCTTTTGCGGAGTCGATAGATGGTATCGACTCACTTGCTCAAAACCGGCACCGAGGCCGGTGTCTCCCACATCCGGAAGAGGAGCCGTTCCAGCATCGGAGGAACTGGGACAGTAAAGGCCTCCTTCGGAGGAGAGTCGTACTGCAGAGCATCGAGCTCCTTGGCTCGAGGCTCTTCCTCGGGATCGGCAGGGATAGCCAAGGCAGCGGCCATATCACGGACGAACTCCGAGAACCTAGTGTCCTCCAGAGGGGATCTACTCCGGGGCTCGTCTCCCAAGTGAACTCATCCGAGGAGTCAGGGTCCGACCCCGCGGGGCCCCGAGGCACCTGCCCCGACGCCGGGGGCACCGGCATCGACACCATCGGTCCCGAACGGGAGGTCGAGGGAGACCTCGACCGAGGACGACTTCGAGCCACGAGGGTCTCGAGTATCGGCTCGGTCTCCGGGGTTGACTTTGAAGTCGACGTCCCGGTGGTCGGGGCAGATGCACCAGACAGGCTGGCCATCAGTGCCCGCTGCTGCTCCATGAAGGCAGACAATCTGCACTCCAAGGCTGTCATCCTGAGACTCAGCTCGGAAGACGCAGCAGCCACCGACTCTGGCCCCGGTGGTGCCAGGCCCGGTCAGCTCTCTGGGAGGAGAGTTCATGAGGACTACGGGGCTTATGTGTCCAGACTCCGGCTCCACGTGAGGAACTTTGGCAGACTTCTCTTGGTCCACGGGCCCGGGATGGCGGTCGGGGGTCTTAGACCTGGCCCGAGGGACCAGGGACCTCCGACGCCGCCCTCGCGAGCCGCTTCTTCCTCTTATGCTCCCGGTTGGGGGACCCCCTGTCCGAGGAGCTTCGACGGTGCTCGGGATCGGAATCCCGAGATGTTGAGGCCTCAGACGAGTTCTGGGCCCGGCTGGAGGCAGAGTCCGAGAAAAACTTTTCCTTCTGATGCTGTCGGCTTTTGAGTGCCTTGGAAGATGACATCTTCCCACATGGCACACACATGGTCAGGGCCGAGGCACCGAAGGCAGCAGTCGTGTGTGTCGGTGAGAGACATAAGTTTTACACTGATCACACTTTAAACCACTGGAAGCCATCGGGGAAAAGAGCTCCAGCAAGGTCAAAAGACCGGCCTTCCAGGGAAAAAATGAAAAAAGGGCGTGAACGCCAGCCACAAAGGGCAAAATACGAAAAAGAAATAAACGAACTCGATACTGATGTACCGAACCCGGCGGGAGGGGAACCGGTGTCGAACCGGAGAAAAATAGCGAAAAATTGCCGAAGAAAAAAATCACTTTTATCCGGGAGAACAGGACACACGTCCGATGGGCTTCTCGGAAAAAAGAGACTGAGGTAAGATGGCACCTTTAGGCAGGAAGGGAACCACGCATGCGTGCCCGCATTCCCAAAGGCTTTCATGGAAAGCTTGGGAAATGCTCCGCTGGGGCTTCATCAGCGCCGATGACACCCATATGTGAGGACTTCCTTCCTGCTTGGTCCTGGAGAAGCATCTGGCGCCTCCCATTCTTGTGATACCATCTGTTGCAGCTCTGCTGGAAAAGGAAAAGCTTTTGCGGGCTTTCGGATACCCTGTAAGATGGGATCTGATTGAGGTTGACTCTTGAGACGCAGGAGCATCCAACAGGCATAAAGCTTCCCCGATGTAGGCAATGAGTGCCAGTAACTCGTCTTTATGGAAAAAAGACAGATTTTGGCCATCTTCCTGGCTGTCAGCTGAGACAACTGAGGGGGAGTATTCACCATCCTCACGATCTGAATACCCTGAAAATATATAGTCTTCTGGTCCAACTTGAGATGCCTCCGAACCTCGCCAGATGTCCTTGGGGGCCTGGGCATTAGATTTAGAAAGCAACTCACCACGGGAGCATACAGGAAAGTGTGTGGTAGCCACGCGAGAAGGCAAAACTTGTGCTGCTATTCCGGACTTAGAAGGCTCTTAGCGCCAGAGGGACCACACCTGTTTAAAAAGTGATAAAAACTGTGCATCAGAGGATGGCAGAGGCTCTTCTCACTAGAGATGCCACATTAGTAGTCTGAAGAAACAGGGGAGGTTCAGTAAGCCCCTCCGCTGCATGAGTTGAGTGCGGACTGGCAGCTGAAACTGACAAAGCGGGAGGAGCAGATGTAGCTGAAGGCTCACCTGTGTGGGTAGAACAGGTCCCACAGAGCCTATCCTTGAGATCTTTAGCTTTTTTGCTGCAACCTATGCAGCGTTGAGAGGATGGCATTGTGAAGATACCCGCAAAGAAAAAACTGCAGCCCAGCCATGAGGAAGGAAAGAAAATGGCTGCCGTTAAAGCCCACAAAAATGGCGTGTTGGAAAAACCGTGGAGTGAAATAATCCGCCGAAAAATAGTAGCAATCTGGAGGCAGACTGGCGAAATATGGCTGGGAGAAGTGCCCCAGAGCCAGCCGCGCTTCAAAGACAAGCCTGTTGAGACATGGCGATTGTGATGAATTGCGCAATCGTGGCAAAAACAACAGTGTGGCAAACACAGCAGTGTGGCAACGGGACGCCCCAGTTTTTGCTGCTAAAAATGTCCCCGTGGTGGTCGGAACGCTCTCCTTATGCCCCCTGGTCCTCCAGAGCCAAGAACTCAGCGGCTCAAAATATTGCAATGATAGGCGGAGGGGGGGGGGGGGGAGTACAGTCAGCAAGCTTAAGTACTCACTGTTTGCAAGTCGAGCAGGTGAGCCACAAGAAAATTACAAAGCTGGAGAGCTGGTGAGGGCAACCCCGTGCGTCTGGCAGATCAGGCCCTCTTAGCCTGGGGCCAGTGAAGCGATCGGGGGGGGGGGGGGGGCGGAGGTGGGGATGGTGGTGGTGGTGGTGGTAGGGAGCTCGACTGATTCCACAACCAGGAGCTTCTACAGTTGAGGATCACCTCGTGTGCCCTGCAACTTCCAGGCAATAAGGTGGAAGGATCGAAAACAATTAAGCAAGAATTAGAAAATAAAACCATCATCATCTGCTGAGACAGAGAAATTACTGAGGGTGACCCCTAGGGGTAGACCTATATGAGCACCAGATCCTAGCCAATCAGCTTCTGGTGCAGTTTCTCTGTCTCCAACATCTGCAGGCAGGGGGGCATAACCCGATTGTCTGGACTGGTCTAGCAGGATGAATTGGAAAGGCCTAAGCCTAAGATGGTGTTGTGTCTGAAGGAAATGTTCTTCCTTCATTGATTTTTTTTTTTAAGAAAGCAAGCACCAACGGCATCTTTACCAGTGTTGATGGGAAGGCAGACACGACCACAAAAAATAAGAAAAAAGGTGAAGTTAGGCTTACCTGCTAATTGTTGTTCCTTTAGGAACTTTAGTCCAGTCCCGGTACCAGAGTTGTCAACCTCCACCAGCAGCTTTGGAGACTGAAAGATGACATCGCTTTGATGTCACTGGTATAAATGGGCAAAGACCGCCCCCTTCCACCAGTATCTATTGACAAAGCAGACTCAGCAGAGCAACAAATAAGTAGGTAAACAATTAACCAAACCAGTCAAATAAGAACACAACGCGTATCTTCTCCATCTGTTTTTTTTTTAATCTTCTATATGGAAAGGAGAAGACACTGTCCCCTGGGGATTCCTACCCCCCGAGTAACCAAAGTTCTGCTGCGAAAGGACTCCCACTACATTGCCACTGAAAGACCACCCAGGAGCCCTGCATCCAAAAACATCCTAAACTTCAGGCTGAACACCCCCCTAATAACCTGGGAGGGATCCAGGACTGGACTAGAGTTCCTAAAGGAACAACAATTAGCAGGTAAGCCTAATTTCACCTTCCTTTACGTCCCTCTAGTCCAGTCCCGGTACCATAGAGGATGTAACAGAGCAGTGAATCTCAATGGGAGGGAGCCTGAAGTACCGCTGAGCCAAAACACCCATCCCCTGCTTCCTGTACATCCAGCCGATAGTGCTTTGCAAAAGAATGTAACGACGACCAAGTTGCCACCCTGCAAATGTCCGCTACCAAAACCAAAGTAAACTCTGCCCAAGATGCCGCTTGCGCCCTAGTCGAATGAGCTCTGAGACCCTCCGGAATTGGTTTATCCTTGAGCATGTACACCGTCGCTATGGCCTCCTTCAACCACCGCAAAATGGATGCCTTAGCCGCTGCCTCCCCCTTCCGAGGCCCCCCAAAGGTCATAAACAGCCTATCCAACTTCCGGAAGGGAGCCGTCCCACGGAGATATCTTTTCAGCGTGCGACGAACATCCAGGAGGTGCAGCCTGCCCCCCGATCAATCTTTCTGTGCCTTGGAAAACACCGGTAACGAAACCACCTGGTTAAGATGAAACATGGAGACCACCTTTGGCAAGAACGCAGGCACCGTCCGTAATACCACCTTGTGATTAAAGGAGGACAAATACGGTTCCTTACAGGATAACGACTGCAATTCAGAAATCCGCCTCGCGGAGCAAATGGCCACCAGAAAAACCATCTTCAACGACAGATCCTTGAGCGACGCCCTGCCTAGCGGCTCAAAGGGTGCTCTGGTTAAGGCCTCTAACACCACGTTCAGATCCCACGCAGGAACCAAGGCCCGTCTCGGCGGTCGCATAAGTAGCACAGTGCGCAGAAACCTATGGACATCGCCATGCGCCCCTAACGACTGACCCTGTACCTTTCTGCGATAGCAAGAGATCGCTGCCAACTGCACCCGTAAGGAACTAGCCAAGAGACCCTTATCCACTCCGGCCTGCAAGAAGGAAAGGACCTGCGACACCGATGCTCCCAATGGTCACAGGTTCTGCTCAACACACCAGGCTTCAAAAATGCGCCAAACTCGAATGTATGCCAAGGATGTAGAGCTGCTACGCGCCTTCAGCAAGGTAGAAATAACCGCTGCGGAGTACCCTTTGGCTGTCATCCTAGCCCTTTCAAGAGCCATGCCGTAAGCGAGAATCGATGTACCTGGGGCATGCGCAACGGACCCTGCCGCAAGACGTCCTCCTGACACGGGAGCCGCCACAGACTGTCCAACAGCCGTACTAAATCCGTGTACCACGGTCTCCCGGACCAGTCGGGCGCTATCAGAACCACTAGGCCCCGATGCCTCTCTATACGCTGAATTACCTGACCTACAAGAGACCAAGGTGGGAACACAAAGGAGACACTCTTCCAGCCAAGTCTGAGCCAACGCATCGAGACCCTCCGACATGCGCTCTTGTCTGCTGAAAAAACGTTCCACTTGGGCCAACTCGAAGGTTGCCATCAGATCCATGAGAGGGACTCCCCACCGCCTCACTAAAAGCGCAGAGACGTCTGGATGAAGCACCCACTCTCCTGGATTCACTCTGCGGTGACTGAGGAAATCAGCCTCGACATTGTCCACTCCGGCCACATGCTGTGCCAGACCCGATAGATTCCGTTCGGCCCAAACTAAAAGACTGGCCTCCGCTTCCAGCGCCACACTGCTTGTGCCACCTTGACGATTGATGTAGGCCATGGTAGTTGCATTGTCGGATAACATCCACACTGCCGCCTGCCACAGGCTCATCCGAAACTTCCGCAGGGCCAGCAACACCGCTCTCATTTCCAACCTGTTGATTGCCCATCCTGTCTCCTCCAGAGACCATTGCCCCTGGGCAAAGCACCCCTCGCAATGCGCTCCCCAGTCTAGAAGATTGGAATCTGTCGTCACCAGCTGCCAGGAAGGAGAACATAAGAACATAAGATATGCCATACTGGGTCAGACCAAGGTCCATCAAGCCCCGTATTCTGTTTCCAACAGTGGCCAATCTAGGTCATATGTACCTAGCAGTTTCCCCAAGAGACACAAGGAGGCTCCAGCGGAACCCCCGCTTCCAAATTCTCCGTTCGCAACCACGAGAGCAGTTCCTGACACACTTCCGGGGGGCAAACAAGGTGCTGAGACAACACATCCCTCTGATGAGACCAGCGCCAGAGCAGGGAGCTCTGCAGCGGCTGCATATGAAACCAGGCCCACGGCACCACCTCGATAGTGGCCACCATTGTTCCAAGCACCTACAGGTACTGCCACGCTGTCGGCGCCAGCCATGACAGAAATTCTCACAAGCGTCCACAACTTTTGTGCCCGGAGGACCGAAAGAAATACCGCTGCTCGATCCGTCTCGAAACGCGCCCCTAAGTACTCCAGGGACTGCGAGGGCACTAACCAGCTCTTTGCAAAATTGATTACCCAACCCAGGCTCTCCAACACTTGCACTACGCGAGCAGTGGCCGTGGCACTCTTCCCACGACACTGCTCTAATTAACCAATCGTACAAGTACGGATGCACCAGCACTCCCTCCTTTCGGAGAGCTGCCGCCACGACCACCATGATCTTGGTGAACGTTTGGGGTGCTGTTGCCAAACCGAAAGGCATAGCCTAAAACTGAAAATGCCCCATGGGAACCGCAAATTGCCGAAACCGCTGATGCTCCTGTCGAACGGGGATATGGAGGTAAGCTTCTGTGAGGTCCAACGACGTCAGGAACTCCCCTGCCCTGACCGCCGCAATCACCGAGTGCAACGTCTCCACCAGAAGTGGGTTATGCAAAGACACCGATTTACTCTTTAAATCCAGAATGGGGCGAAAGGATCCTTTTTGGCACCACAAAATAAATTGAGTATCGACCACACCCGCACTCTTCTGATGGGACGGGCACTACTGCCTCAAGTTGCAGTAGACGCTGCAATGTTTCCGAGACCGCCCGCCACTTTAGTGGAGACCAGCACGGCGACTGGACAAAGGAGTCTAACAGGGGCCGATGGAGCTCTAACACGTAACCTTCTCACACGACCTCCAACACCCACTGGTCTGAGGTAATTTGGACCCAGGCAGGGTAAAAGTCCCGCAATCGTCCTCCCACGGGCACCACTACTACCTGGGCCCACCGTATCTCATTGGGGCTTCTTAGCGTTGGAGGACTGGAAAGGGGCAAAGCCTCTGCCCGCCCCCTTGAAACTTCGAAACCCCTGGCCCCGAGCCGGGAACCTACCCCGCTGGGGTTGGCCAAAACGAGTATCGAAACCGATGAAACTCCCTAGGAGCTCCCCTGGAAGATGGGGCTCCACGGCCCTGCTTCGGTTTATCCTCTGGCAGACGGCCCCCCTTGGACTCCAAGGTCCTTGAAAGGGAAGTTTGCTGAGGCGAGCCTTAGAGGACCCATCCGCCGACCAGTTACGCAACCAAAGGTACCTGCGCGCTGCCACCAAAGCCATGCTCTTAGCCAGGCTCCGGATGGGATCATAATGAATGTCCGCTAGATAAGCGGTGCCAGACTCCAGCCACGTAACTTCCTCCACCTGCTTCACTTGCAATCTCTGAGACCAGCGTAAACAGCCCCTCGCCACCCAAGTCCCCGCTATGGAGGCCTGTAACGAGAGGGCCGAAACATCGAACACCTGCTTCAAAGAATCCAACTTCCTGTCTTGCAAATCCTTCAATGCCCCAGCGCCCTCAACCGGGATCGTCGTCTTCTTAGTGACCGCCGATACCGTCGCATCCACCTTCGGAGAACGAAAGAGCTCCTGGTCCTGGTCTGAGAGCGGATAAAACCGAGCCAAAGACCTCGCCCCCCCCCCCGAAGGGCTGCTTCCGGCAAGTCCCATTCCTTCTGAATCATGTTCCTAAAGACCCTATGCACAGGAAACACCTTTTGGGACGTCCGCACCACCTGCAACAGCGGATCCTCCAATGCTTCGTCCGCTTGAGGCTCCACGGAGGGCATATTCAGTGTCTTTAGAGTCTCAGAAATCAGCGCTGGGAGCTCCTCCCGCCTGAACACCCGGACCACTCTTTGTTGCTCAGTGTCCAGCAACTCTCCTTCCTCTAATTCGTCCTCAGAGTCCTCCGCTTCCAACTCCCTGGCATCGTCCCCACCAGATGGTGGACTGTCTACCAGCACCTTGCCCCTTTTTACCAGAGCTGACTCCTCCCCAGAGACCCCGTCCGTTTTCACCCCCGCGACCCTTGGGGAGGAGCCGCCAACGGCTGCAGCAAGGCCAGAGCCTGCTGCATAAGGGCAAAGAAATCCGGCGGAATTCCTGGGGTGCCGGGTCCCTGGCATCCCTCCAGATGCCGGCCAGGGTCCGCAGTGGAGGACGGCCCAGCTACCGGTTCCGCGGGAGCCAAGACCGAGGACAGGACTGGAGGCAGGACCTCCCCCACCTCTGGAAGAGTTCTCCCTTGATCCAGAGAGGACCCCTCCAGCGGATTATCCCGGAGCGCTGCCCCTATGGTACAGGCGCTACACACTCCCTCATGCAACAGCTCACCATGCCTGGTGCCACACCAAGCAGTACAGCTTGGCAGGCATCTCCGACTGGAAGGAGCACCGAGAGCCTCACCCTCAGCCCCTCTGTTAGCCTTTGCGGTATTTCCCTTCCCCTCTCTTACATTCACTCTTCTCCGTTCCTGTCTTTTTTTCTTTTTTTTTAAAGGGAGGAGTGGTCTAGTGGTTAGGACAAGGTACTTCAGGCCGGAGGGCCAGGGGTTCAAGTCCCACCTGGGGACAGCACTCAGGCCGGAGGGTCTGGGATTTCTAGTCCTATAGGCACTCCTTGTGGTCTTAGGCAAGCCACTTAACCCACCATTGCCCATGTTCCCTGTAAGTATTAGCGTATGTGTCTCATATCCCCTCGTGTTAAATGTATCCCCCAATTGACCGCTTTGACCTGGTGAAAAGCGGGATATAAATACAGCTAAATAAATTAATCTAAGGCCCCCGAGGCTACCTAGCCCCTAACTGCCCAGGAAAACTAAGAAGGAGCAGAAATCGCCACAAAAGAAAATGTAAAGGAAAACAAAACAAAAACAAAAAAAACTGAAAATAAAAAAAACTGCGACTCACAAAATGGCCACCGTCCCAGAGCTTCCCGCCCTGAGACACGCGGCGCCTCTAAGCACCCGCAAAATGGGACAGCAGACCGAGGGGAAGCCTAACCCAGCCCCCCCGGGCCTACCTCCCACTCCACGATCCAAGGGAAAAATTACCCTGAACCCGGGAAGGGAAACCCCGGCGCCGGAGCTCAGCCTTGCCACTGCTTCGGCTCCGGCGACTTATGTGCACTGCTCTTACTGCCTCAGCGGGACTGGTGCTGGTGCTGCCTTCTACCTGTTCCTCACCCTTGCTCTGCAGGTTCGGGAACAGGGAGGCCCCAAAGTCTGCAGGCTGCCCTGCTGCTTGTTTGCACAACGGGGAATAAGGACCCGAGAGGGGAGGGGGGAGATAGGAACCGAGAGTCCAACAGCAAACAAGTAGGACCCCTTCCTGCAGCAGCACTCCAGCTAGAAAGGGAAGAAGGGAGAAATCAAACTAAATGAAATGAAATGAAATTAAAGAAACCAACTAGCTCTGCTTATTTGCCTAAACTGAGCCCAGTCCCAGGCTCAGCCCTCTCCAGCTGCTTGGAGACTGAAATACTGGTGGAAGGGGGCAGTCTTTGCCTATTTATACCAGTGACATCAAAGCGATGTCATCTTTCAGTCTCCAAAGCTGCTGGTGGAGGTTGACAACCCACAAATTTTCTGCAGTGACAGGAATTGCTTCTTGTCAGCTCCACAGAAAACAAAGAACTGAGGAGGGATAGCTGGAAAGGCAGGAAGGCAGCTATGCAGGTACAGTGGGATGCTCCCAAAAGGTATCCTATTGGACACCGGGGAGCGTTTCCACACGGACTGTCGGTACAGATGTTACCCATATGTGAAGACTAAATTCCTGCTTGTTCCTGGAGATTTTACATTTCATCTAGCTGTAAAACCTCATCTGAATACACATCTGGGTAAAAGGTTTCTACCAAGTGTTTTTATTTTAAAAAAAAAAAGACCCAGTAAACATTAACAATGGTTACCTATATGAATGTCTGATCTGTAGATTCATGTCACATCTCACAAGGAGGCTTTAAACCGGGAACTGTGCTTCATCTTCAGTCTGTCAAAACAGAAACATGTTACTAAGCAGAACATTATACACCTTATGCAGAATGGACCACATCTGTTAATCCCCTTGATAGATACCCCTTAATCTGTCTTCTTTATATACCCTCTATATGGGTTATCTAGTCAGTTTAACAGGATTTAAGGCATATAGTTAACAGCACTGCCCCAAATCCATCATTTACAACATATACATATCTGGACAAATTTGGGCATGTGCTTTATATTCCCATGGTAAAACTATAGTGCCCTCCCCCCAGTACATTTAACAGATTTACTGAATTGCTAGGCAAAAAACTAAGAGCAAATGAATGTATCTATAAATATTCAAGTATTAGGTTAACCCCCCTCCCCCAAAAGGTTTAGCATAGGATAATTATCACCCATAAATGTAACCACTAACATTCCTACAAAAGACACAGTCTGACCATTGGTACTCTCTATGCCATGAAAAAAACTGCATACTGCCATGGTCAAAAAGCATCTCATAGGTACAGTAGACTCAAAACGAGCTCAAGAGAAGGATGCAGACATGAGCAAAAGAGTTACCTCGAATTACAGGACTATTCCCACATATGAACTAGCCAAGAGCAGCTTTCGTCTCAGAAGTTTCACTGGAGGCACAACACTTCTTTCGCCAAGGACACTGATGTTTTCCATATGCTAGCAGAGGATTCTTAGAAGTTTAAGGCATCAATAAACCCAACTACCCAAGACCATTCTACCTACCATAAACATTCTTGCCCACTCCTGTATAAAAAAGTTGGTGTCTTAGCATTCAACCTTATGTTAAATTATGTTTAAAACAGGAAGCATGTCACCATCCTCCTTTTCTAAGAGCTTCCTGGCAAAGGTCATCTCAAGGGCAAGTTTCAAGCCTATCCCATTTCACCAGTTTGATATTTAGCCAATTCTGTCTACATTTTATGTCAAACATACTTAACTCCTGCTTGCATGGCCTTAGTGTCACTAGGTAACTTTACAGCAACATACAGGACCTGCAGCATATGCTAGGGAGCACCAGTGGACAGACATGAATGAACATTCCTCAGTGGTGCAGTCTTAGAAGTGTATAACCACCCAGCATGTACCACCAAAACTACATTCAAAAATCAAGTAGTTGCTTGATGCAGTACTGTTTATAAAGCCATATGCATCAATGGGTCAGTAAAGATACTCTCCACAGATAAGCAGGGATTATGCAGGCACACTTCTGGTGACATCTTGGAGCCTGTGTGCTTGAAGTCCTCTTAGTGCTTGAGAGAAGTCCAACTTCTCTGCACCTGTGCAAATTAGTTCCCATATTCCCCTCCAGTCTCTTAACTCAATTTTTTTTTTCTGTGTACAAGTGCAGTCAAGCCCACCATTCACCAGTGTAATTGCTATTGCTTTTTCCCTTGTACATGGAGGCTCAAAGACAGAAGACTTCACCCCATCCCAGGCCCTGCTCTAGTCCAATCTGGGGAATATTGCACCTGCTGCATTGACAGCAGCCACACCTGTTTACAGTGACCAACCAGAGCGGTTCCCTCAGATTCAAAACACTGGCTCCTTCACAAGAGCTCCCCGCTGAACAAATTAGAGTTGCTAAAAGGAAGTTTTGCTTACCGATAATTTCCTTTCCTGGAGTCCAATTGGTCCCCCCCCCACCCCAATCATTGAGATAAGAAAAAAAACTAAACCATGCTGCATCATCACTAGCATTAAACCCTGTACAGCGAGGGGGCACTCCAGTAATTTCATAAAAAGTGTATCCCGCTGGAGAATCCTCTGAATGGGGCCTAGAAGGCCCTGAGCAAAAAGGCATGAAGCTGGGAGGGTCCTGGACTGTCTAGCAAGACTCCAGGAAAGGAAAGCACAAGTTTCCCCTTCCAGGCCAGTGGGAAGTACCAAAGCTATTCCACTTCTAGGCAGGAAGACATCACAGCCGCAAGCACTCTGGTACAAAAATGAGCCACTGATCTAGCTTGGACATCCAAGTGAGCGTAGTTACTCACCTGTAACAGGTGTTCTCCAGGAGCAGCAGGAATCAGTCCTCACATATGGGTGACGTCGGCGCCGACGGAGCCCCTCGCGGAGCAATTTTCCCCAGCTTTCAAAGAAAGCCTTTGGGAATTGCAGCGCACATGCGCGGTCCTCTTCCCGCCCAAGGGTGCCATCTTAGCCAGTCAGATGACATAGCTAAAAAAGACAGCATAAAAATTTGCAAAAAACTTAAGCAGATGATTGCAACTCCACGGGGAGGAGGGAGGGTTATGAGGACTGATTCCTGCTGCTCCTGGAGAACACCTGTTACAGGTGAGTAACTACGCTTTCTCCAGGACCAAGCAGGAAGTCAGTCCTCACATATGGGACTCCCAAGCTTAAGGCTACCGGAGACCCTAAGCACAAAAATGAGCTCCCTCTAGCTCAGCAGCATAGAAGGAAAGAATCTTCGCTGAATTATTACCCACCGGTAGCCCACATCCGGGATGGAGGGTAGGAGTTGCTCAGACCTCAGAGATTACGGAGGACTGCCTGTCCGAAAGCACTGTCCCTGCGGGACTCCCTCTCGAGACAGTAATGGACCGCAAAAGTCTGGCTCGAAGACCAAGTAGCGGCCCGGCAGATGTCTGCCAGCGGAACAGAGCAGAGGTAAGCCACTGACGTAGCCTTTGCCCGAACGCAATGAGCCGTGACTCGACCTTCCAAGGAGAGTCCGGCTGCCCCATAAGCCCAAGAGATACAGTCCGCAACCCAGATGGACAGAGTACGCTTGGAGACCGGGAGCCCCAATTTATTGGGGTCAAATGACACCCAAAGCTGAGCAGCTTTACGGTGCTCCCGCGTACGGTCAAGGTAGAAGTTCAATGCCCTTCTACAGTCCAGGGTATGGAGGACCGTTTCAGCTCGGCTGGAGTGTGGTCTGGGAAAGAAGGTTGGAAGTACCACCTCCTGATTGATGTGAAAAGGGGAGACCACTTTTGGAAGGAACTTTGGGTGAGTCCGTAGGACTACCCTATTTTTGTAGAACCGAGTGTAAGGGGGATCAGACACGAGGGCCTGCAATTCACTTACGCGTCTAGCGGAAGTGAGGGCTATCAAGAACAATGTTTTCCAAGAAAGAAAACGGAGAGAGAACAGGTAGCCATAGGTTCAAAAGGCGGACAGGTGATCCGCTGTAAAACCACATTCAGGTCCCAGTCAGGCGCTGGCGGGCGCAGAGGTGGTTTAAGTAGAAGGAGACCTCGGAGAAACCTCGCAACGAGAGGGTCGTTGGAGAGAGGTCTTCCGTCCACCGGCACATGATGTGCTGAAAGAGCACTGAGGTGAACTTTGACGGAGTTGGACTTAAGTCCCAGATTAGAGAGGTATAGCAAGTACTGCAAGATCACCGACACCGGGCAGGAGAAGAGATCCTGAGACTGTTGGGTACACCAAACAGAAAAACGACGCCATTTAAGGGCGTAGCATTTGCGGGTAGAAGGTCGTCGCGAAGCTAAGACGACCTCCTCCACCTCTGCCGGCAGGAGAAGGGGAGCAAGGACTACCCTCTCAGCAGCCAGGCCATTAGGTTGAGAGACCTGAGGTTGGGGTGTGTAGCAGAGACCCTTGATCCTGAGTGAGGAGATCCGGTTGTAACCCCAGAGGGAATGGATCCTCTACCGCTAATTGCAGCAGGAGCGGAAACCACGGCTGTCTGGGCCAGCGAGGGGCCACCAGGATCATGAAGGCTTTGTCTCGGAGAACCTTGAAGAGTCCGAGAGACTAGCGGGATGGGAGGGAAAGCGTACAGAAGGCTCCCCGACCATGAGAGTAGAAAAGCGTCCGCCGCAACTCGAAGGGGGTGTGGCTGACGAGAGCAGAAGCGAGGAAGTTGCCGGTTGTGAGGACTGGCAAAGAGATCCATCGTGGGGAGGCCCCACTTTAGAAAGAGCTTCTGAACTACCAAGGGATCCAGGCGCCACTCGTGCGGCTGGAGGATCCTGCTGAGTTTGTCCGCCAGGCAATTTTCTTGGCCTGGGAGATAAACTGCCTTGAGAAGAACGCCGTGACTGACGGCCCAAGAGCAGAGCTTCTGTGCTTCCCGGCAGAGAAGGAGCCCGTGCCCCCCTGCTTGTTCACGTAGAACATGGCAACTTGATTGTCCGTCTGGACAAGGACGGACCGGTGGGAGAAGGCCTTGAGAGCCAGGCAGATCGCTCTGAGCTCCAGGAAGTTGATCTGCTGAGCAGACTCCCACGTTGTCCAAAGGCCCTGAGTACGTGCCCCTTGGCAATGTGCTCCCCAGCCCAGGAGGGATGCATCTGTCGTCAGCACCCGGGCCGGCTGAGGTGGCTGAAAGGGCATGCCGAGCACCAGGTTCGGCCGATGAAGCCACCACTGAAGAGACGAGGCCAGCGGCTCGGAGACGCGCACTAGGTCTGCTAGGCCGCCTGTGGCCTGTTGCCACTGCTTGCGGAGACACCATTGAGCAGGCCGCATATTCAGGCGGGCATTGGGGGTCACATGGACGGTGGAAGCCATATGGCCGAGTAGTCTCAGGAAGCGCCTGGCGGAGACCAGGGGCTGGCTGCGAAAACGGTCGGCTAGGTCCATGAGCCGTTGAGCCCTGTCGAGCGGTAGGAACGCTCGTGCCTGAGGAGTGTGCAGCCTTGCGCCAATGAACTCGAGATCCTGTGAGGGGAGCAAAGTGGACTTTGCGAAGTTTATAACAAAGCCCAAGTACTGCAGAAGAGTCACCGTGCGGCGTGTGGCGTTGGTGACCTCCGGGGCGGACGCTGCTCTGATGAGCCAGTCGTCGAGGTACGGAAAGACAGAGACCGTGAAGCCGGAGATGGGCCGCCACCACCGCGAGACATTTTGTGAAGACTCGCGGTGCGGAGGACAGGCCAAAGGGTAGTACTCTGTACTGGTAATGATTTCCTGCCACCACAAACCTTAGGTATTGGCGGTGGCTTGGGTGGATGAGGATGTGCGTGTAGGCATCCTTTAGATCCAAGGAGCATAGCCAATCTCCCTGCTGGAGGTAGGGCAGAAGGATTCCAAGGGTAAGCATCTTGAACTTCTCCCGCACGAGGAACTTGTTGAGGTTGCGCAAGTCCAGGATGGGTCTGAGGCCGCCTGTCCGCTTTGGTACTAGAAAGTACCTGGAATAAAAGCCTTGACCTCTCAGGTGGTGGGGCATGACCGGCGTCGAACCGAAGGAAAAAAAAAAAAGTAAATTATGAAGAAATATCAACTTTTTTGCGGGGACACGACGGGTACGTCTGTAGGGCTCCGCAGAAAAAAGAAGACTGGCTAAGATGGCACCCTTGGGCGGGAAGAGGACCGCGCATGCGCGCTGCAATTCCCAAAGGCTTTCTTTGAAAGCTGGGGAAAATTGCTCCGCGAGGGGCTCCGTCGGCGCCGACGTCACCCATATGTGAGGACTGACTTCCTGCTTGGTCCTGGAGAAGTAATGCTTCACAAATGTGGTTAAGGAAGACCATGTTGCAGTTCTGCAAATATCCAAACACCGACAGAGGACAACTCAGGACACAGTCCGGGCACAAGCAGAATGGGTCTTTAACCCTGAAGGAGCTGGTTTGCCTGCCTGCAAATAGGCCAAAGAAATGGCTCCTTATACATTGCCTGACCTTTGCAAGAACTGGTAAAACAGAAGAGTTTTCTCAGAGCTGGATGGCGTTACTCGGGTACCTGGAGGAGACTAACACACTTCCTTCCTGGAACACTGAACCAAGTTAAAAGGATAGCGCAAAAAAAATAAAAATAAAAATATATATATATATTTTTTTTTTTACCTGCTTAACATGAAAGGGCATTACTACTTTGGACAGAAAGAATGGCATTGGCCACAAAGCAACTCCCTCAGTTGAAAAGGATAAGAATGGATGACAGAAAAGGGTCCAACTCAGGATGTTATGCACAGAGGTCATGGCCATCAAAAAGATGGCCTTTATGGTAAAGTCATTAAGCAAAACTTGATTCTAAGGCTCAAAGGGCATTTACGAGAGCCCAGAGAATGATGGATAGGTCCCAAGGGGGGGGGGGGGGAGGAGGAAACCATAGGTCTAACCAAAGACTGCAACACCCAAACATCCCTAAGAAAATGCACCACATCCTGGTGGCAAGAGAGAACAGTCAGCCAAGGCTCCTCTGAAAGCAGAAAGTGTTGCAACCTGTACCTCAAGGAGTTCCAAGCAATCCCTTCTGAAAGACCATCCTGCATAGAGGGCATCTGCACCCATAAAAGTGAGCACTAGTGCTGCCTACAGAAAGTATCAAAGAGCCACCAGACCCAGACATAGGCCAGCAAATTAGAAGCCTAGCCCGTAAGAGTATTCATTAAGCATTAGGCATTGCCTCTCAAGGCCCAAGCCATAAGTGAGAAAGGAGCCGAGTCTTCCATGAGAACTGGGCCCTGCCAAAGCAAGCCTGACACCCCAGAGAGAAGGGAGACACAATGACCAAGATCCACATAACACAGGCACTGCGGTTAAATCTAGGGGCTAAGAGAATCACCAAGCAGGGATGGCTTTCTATTCTACAAAGATGGAGAATTAGGGGCCATGGAGGAAAGACATACAGGAGGTGAGCTAGAAGCCACAACTGGATAAATGCATCCACCCCTTTGGCCCCAGCAGTTTTCTGACAACTGAAGAAATAGGGAGCCTTTGCATGAGAGGCTGCCATCATAAGATCCATAGCTGGAGGTCCCCAGTGCTTCATTATGCAATTCAAGACCCATGGTGCCAGCTCCCACTCGCTTGGATCAAGGAGACTGACAGCCGAGATGTCAGCCTGCACATTCTCGTCTGCAATGTGCTGGGCTAAAAGGGCTAGAATATGTTCCATCCAGGGGAACAGATGCATCTTGCACACTACTCCTGGATATTTTGTGCTCCCCACAACTGGCATGCCAGTGCTGTAGCATTGTCAAGAAGACTAACAGCTCACCCTTGGCGCAGAGACTGAAAATGCACTAGTGCCAGATGAATGGCTCTGGCCTCTGGACACTTGATGGCCCACATGGCCTCCTAGGACAAAGTGCTTTGAGTGGAATGACTCAGGCAGTGGGGCCCCCCAACCACAGAGGCTGGCATCAGTAGTAAGATGCCAACATGGGCAATTCCAACAGTATGCCCCCAAAACATGTTGGTAGGGGAGGCCCACCTCCAGCAGCAGTTTCTCATGCTGAGGGGGCAGGGGGCTACACCTGGTAATTCTAAGAGCATGGGAACCAGTCTGTCAACAGGGCACAATGCAAGGGGTGCATATGAGCACAGGCCCAAGGCTCCCTTGAGAAGTCTAATCACAATTTTTGACTGTGCAGTAGAGAGCAGTTCAGGGAGGCATGGAAAGAAATCTCCACTGATGGGATTCTTGGAATGGTACAATAAGTATACAACCCCCCCCCCCCCCCTTTTCTAAATCACTTGTTCCAAATTACTTCCAACTAAAGACCCACCATCTCTCAAATTATCCTCTCAGAACAAACTACCCATGGCAGAAAATATAGAAATCATACACAATGGAGCAAATCAAAACATTATCCAGTCGGGGGGGGCGGGGGGGGGGGGGGGTGTCAAAAGACTTCTAAATTCTTCTGGATCCCCAAAGGTTCAGGTGTCTGACCAATATGGATCTGCACAACCTCAATCTTCACAAAGAAAAGTTCAAAATGAACTCCCTTAAAGTATTGCCATTGCTTGACTGGAACATAAAATAAAAGATATTATAATGCCTCTATATCGTTCCATGGTGAGACTGCACCTTGAATATTGTGTGCAATTCTGGTCACCGTATCTTAAAAAGGATATAGCGTTATTAGAAGAGGTTCAGAGAAGAGCCACCAAAATGGAAGGATACTCCTATGAAGAAAGGCTGAAATGTTTAGGGCTCTTTAACCTGGAAAAGAGATGGCTGAGGGGAGATATGATAGAAGTCTATAAATTAATGAACGGAGTGGAACAGGTAAACGTAGATCGATTGTTTACGTTATCAGAATATAGAAAGACTAGGGGACATGCAATGAAGCTACAGGGTAAACTATTTAAAACTAATAAAAAAATATTTTTTCACTTGTGTAATCAAACTCTGGAATTTGTTACCGGAGGATGTAGTAAAGGCTGTTAGTGTAGCTGGGTTTAAAAAAGGTTTGGACAAGTTCCTGGAGGAAAGGTCCATGAACCATTAAGAAGGGACCCAGGATATCAATGCTTGACCCAGTACAAGCATTGTGGAACCTGTGTCTTTTGGGGAAACTGCTAGGTACGTATGACCTAGACTGGCCACTGTTGGAAACAGGATACTGGGCTTGATGGACCTTGGTCTGACCCAGTATGGCATATCTTATGTTCTAACAATTGGCTTGCCTCCCTGGATCTGAATGATGCTTGTAACCACATATTCATCCACCCCAACACACTGGAAATAAGTACAACGTTCTACCATTTGGTCTCTCCTCAAAATGTCTAGCAGTGGTGGTAGATCCACAAAAAAGGAGCCGTTTCCCCTACCTAGACTGGCTTATAACTATCAAGAGAAAGTGCCCCAAGATCCATTTAAAAACTATACTGCTGCTCAGAAAGGTGGGGCCTTTGATCAGTAGAAAGTCAATACTAAGCCAAAGCAATCCACACTATTCAATGGCACAGAAATCAACATGAACCCAGAGAAAATATTCCTCCAGTAATGGCACTTTGTCCTTCAGATCCTTAAGACACATGCCTGCCCACATACATGTTAAACGAAACAAGAGCCGGTGCAAAAAAGGGTGGTCAGACTACTGGAACCATTTTGGCTGTGTGTCTTCAGGAGGTACAACCTATATTCTAATGCCTTATCCAAGCAACGAAAGCAGTGTGTAGCATTGTGTTCTTGTACATTGCAGAACTACACTATTCAACCGTCAGAGCTTCCTCTTTGGTGGTTCGGATAAGGCATTAGAATATAGATTGTACTCCCTGAAGGCAGACAAAGCTGAAACATGCTGGGGTTCAAACATCTGTTGGCCACCCTTCTTTGCACCAGTTCTTCTGTTTCATCTTGCAGGTGTGATTGCTCCCTATTTCTCATCAAGCTTCATATGCAGGCCCTGCTGTGGCACCTCAAGACACTGGAAACAGCATAAGCCCCTCAGCAAAAGGATGCCTATTTATCTAAGTCAGTTCAGCAATTTAACATGGATGAATCCCAACCACCTTCTGGTGGGTCACTCCTTCACAATCTCACCATCCTCAGTGTTTGACAGATGCAGTCATCTTCTACCTAACCACTCAGGAATTCTGGAGCCTCAATCTGAACACTCAACTTATTTCCTCAAGCTCAGGGCCATGTTTTCTGAGCCTTCAAAGTGTGCCTTCGCAGGAACATAGTCAGAACAGATAAGTCACTATGTTTTGTCAAACAAGGCAGGTTGGGTTCTCTAACCCTCTATCAATTTGCATTTAACCACCTCTGGATTACACTGCAAGCTGTTTAGTTAGACCTGCATACAAGTCATTTCTCAACCCCAACACACCAAACTCTTCAAAACTTGCTCCAAGTAATCTATTTTCTACAGCAGATAATACAAAATGTGCTCTTTTCTGCTCCAGTCCAAACCACATTGTGCACAATACTGTCATGATTTGACATCTGCTCTCTGCTTTTCCTTCATTTCTCCTCACATCAATGTTGTAGAAAATACAGGACAAAGCAATGTTCATTCAATGTTTAACAGCATGGACATTGAATGGCAAACGACAGCCTTCCTGTCTATGGGGTAAGGGGTGTCATCATGGCCTCTAGACTGCCATCAAGCTGGAAACTGTACCAAATAAAATGATTTGTTTCACCCAGTGGGCAAGCACATAAGCAAAATCAAGTCTGCTTGTCCAATTGCAAAAGTTCTCTCTTCTGCCCAAATCAGGTCTTAAGACTTCCACTAAGGTTTCACCTTGCTGCCATAACTGCTTATCACGAACACAGTGGAAAATCTGTTGGTTTCCTCTAATCCATTGACTTTCAGTTCATGTGAGGTTTTGTGAACACCAAACCTCTGAAACCACCCCTGGCTTGGGTCCCCAATGGTATTCTTACCTGGCTCATGAACTGCCTTGTTTGAACCCAGGTCTGGCTTGGCTGAAACAGTGCATCAACATACTCTTGGTAGCTATTGGGAAAGATAGTGAGCTTCAGGTCACTACCCACCCTACATAATTCTACTATGAGTAATGCTTCCAACATCCTAAACTCCTTCCAAAGATCTGTGATTCTTGTGGAATTATCTATAGTTCTACCATATGTCCTAATGCACCTGCACATGACAAACTACAAATGTGTTTTTACTACCTTAATGCCAAAAAGAATTAAAGGAAATCAACTTTGTAACTTATATCCCAAATAATCCTGATGTACCAGCTTCAAAGATCAATCTGGGTCTCAGAGTGCATCAGCTCTTGCTTCAGACTAACTTCTAACCCCAGATATGGCTGGTCCACACCAACAGAAGTGTGAAAGCAACTTCCATTCAGTTCCCATGCAAGACAACTGTAAAGCAGTCATAGGAATGTTGATGCACACTTTCATGAAGCACTATTGCCTCAACCAGTCTACTACTCAGGATGCAGCTTTTTGAACAGTCCTAAAAAGACTCGCTTGCACAATAGCTCTGAACCATTTAATACCTCCACCCTTATTACACTTGGGCTGTGGGAAGGAAAAGGAGGGAAAAATAGCCTCCAGCTCTAGACTCAGAAGCGTGCCTGCATATTCCCTACTTGTTTGCAAAGAAAGCAAAGTTGATTAACAGGGTTCTCTGTAGAAAGCAGGGAAATGGTGACATTTTACTTACCAAAAAATGTCCTTCCCTTGAATCCTGCTAGACCAGGCCAAACAAGTGGCTTGCTCCATCAGCAGATTGGTGGAGACAGAACCAATGAAAAAGTGAAATTAGACCTTACCTGCTAATTAGCTTTCCTTGAGGAACTCCAGCCCAACCTACATCTTAGGGTAGTCAACCTCCACCACAGCTTGGAGAATGAGCATGTCATTTTTCTCCTCCCAGCCCCAGTTATTTATTGACAAAGCAGACTCACAGGCACAAATGAGTGGATTAGAACTATCTAAAAAAACCAAACCTGGAACATTGGCCCCACCCCCCTTTTGTCTTAACAGGGGACCTTCCCCCCTTTAACCAGCCACTCAAGTCTGAACTGGAACGGCATAGTTGTTTGTTTTTTTAAACCTATGTTGTGCTAACACAGCTCTCCAATAGAAACTCCCCCTCTAATGCTTCCACCTGTAACAACTCCTGGCTTGAAATCAGGACAGTGACCTTCAAATCTGGTGTCATGAATTTCAGGGAGGGTTCCGGTACTGGACTGGATTTCAAGGAAAGCTGATTAACAGGCAAGGTCTAATTTCACCTTCTTTAGTCGCCTCCTACACTTTAGGGATGTAACAGCAGTTCTATCCCTGGGAGGGACACAGGAGTCCAGCCTGAAGCACTGTTGCCCCAAACTACACATCTCCCTGCCTGCACATCTAGGCAGTAATGTTTAACAAATGTATGAAGAGACAACCAAGTAGCCACCCTAAACATCTCTCCTGGTGGCAGCAAACCATGTTCTGCCCACAAGGCCACCTGAGCTGTGGTTGAATAAGCCCCTCAGGCCTATCAGCACCACTTACCGCTTTCCCCTTCAACAAATGTGGCCACTATCACCTCTTTAATCCACCTAGAGATTGAAGCTTAGATGCTGCTTCACCTTTACACAGCCCCCACACAATCTGATTTTTGAAACTGCCACACTTCAATACCACAATGTCTGACTCATGAGCACTGGCAACATGACTGGCTGATTTAGGAGGAACACAGAGGACCTTAGGTAAAGGAAGGTACTGGACAGACCACCAACTTTTCATTGGAAATCTAGAGGAAAGGGCTCCCTTACAAGACAGTACACCTGGAGTCTGAAATCCTCTGGACCCAACAGCCACCATAAAACCCATCTTGGAGCATCAAATCCTTCAGATTATACCAGTGGCTCAAAAGGCTCTGTGGTCAGCAAACATCACTAAATTGAAGTCCCAAGGAAAACTGCTGTTCTATGTGGTAGGCACAACTGCTTCACTGCTCAGAAAACTGGCAACATCTGGGTGCGCCCACAAAGACTATGTATTCTGCCCTGTAACATGCAAGCACCGTCACCTGCACCTTCAAGGAAGCACACAAGCCTCTCTCAAAACTGGCCTGCAGAGAGGACAGCACTTATGGGATTGATCCTGACCCAGGCCTACTCTGGTTTTCAACATACCAGGCCTCAAGTACTCACCACTGATGTAAAACATTAGTAGACCTTGCTAGCCTGCAGCAATGTTGCAATGACAGATCCTGACTAGCCTCTCAACCACACCCTCAAGGGCCATGCTGTTGCAGCATCTGCACCAGCCCTTGAACAGGTTGGCCCTGCACAGCAGCCACCATGATCAATCTGCCCTCAGCCACGCCAGGTCAGCATACCAAGAGCACCTTGGCCAATCAGGAGCCATCAGGATCACCATTCCCTGTGTGTTTCTATCCTCTATCACATGACCTATGAAAGCCCATGGGAGAAACAAAGTAGACCCTCTGCGGGCCACCCTTTGTACAAGTGTGTCTAGTCCTTTCGACATGTGCTCTCCTGCTGAAGAACCAGCTCACCTTGGCCAAGTTCAATGTTGCCATGAGATCCATGATGGGTGTGCCCCAGCGTTGCATCAACTGTCTGAACATCTTGTCATTCAGTGTCCACTCCCCAGGGTCCACCTGAAAATGACTCAGGTAATCTGCTATCAGGTTCTCTGACCCTGCTACATGTGCCACTGAAACGGTCTGCAGATTCTCCTCTGCCCAAGCCAGCAATGCCTCTGCCTCCATTTCCAGGCAGATACTGCCTGTGGCCCCCTGGCAAATGATGTAAGCCACTGTGGTCCATCAGTCTGATATGCTGGCATCCGTCAACAGCATCCTTGCCAAGATTTTCTTGGGCTTCAACTACCAACAGAGGTATGCCCTGGTGATTTTTGCACATGGCAATGGATGCGAGAAGGAGTGGCAGGTGCAACCACCAGCAAAGCAGTGACCTCTGCAACAGCTGCATATGAGCCTGTGCCCAAGACATGAGCTCTATAGTTGCTGTCATGGTTCCCAACAGCTGCAGATAATGCCATGCTGTTATTACCATCTGCAGGAAGTGGCACACCAACTGCTGCAGCTTCACAGCTCTTAGCTGTGGCATAAACTCTTCCATGACATCAAGCTCCTAAGTACTCAATCTTGAGTTGGCTGCATTTGACGTTTGGCCATGTTAGACACAGACTGTAGCAACTAGACTACCCCTGCCATAACCTGCTTGCTCTTGAATCTTTATTTTGCCCAAATGATCCCATCGTTGAGGTAAGGATGTACCAGGACACCTTTCTGGTGTAGCACTGCTGCCACTACCACCATGACCTTGGTGAAGATACATGGAGTTGTTGCAAGCCCAAAGGGCAGTGCTCAAAACTGGAAAAGCCCCATGGGCACTGCAAAACAAAGGAACTGTTGATGCTGTGGGTGTATTGGAATATGCAAGTAGGCCTCAGTGAGGTCACGATGTCAAACTCAGTTCCTTACTGCCACAATGACCAACCGCAAAATCTCCATGTGGAATTTGGGCATACACAACACACTGGTTCTTTGAGAGAGAAAAAAATAGGCAGACAGGAACCTTTCCTATGGAACCATGAAATAAATGGAAACTACACCCACACTGTTCCTGTGGGACCCTGAGCATGGCCCTCAACTGCAGGAGCTGTTCCAGGATAGCCCAGATGGCCACAGCCTTTCTGCACACCTTGCATGGAAACTGAACAAAGTTCAGGAGGCAATGGTTTGGCAAACTCCAATATGTAGCCATCCCTTACAATTTCCAAGACACATTGGCTGGATGTGATCTGGACTTAGGCTGGAAAAAACTCCTGCAGTCTACCCCCTACGGGCTCTATGCCTGCCTGGGCCCTTGCTTCATTGTGCTTTTTGGGCCCAAGGGGTGGTGGAGTAATAACCCTGTCCTCCCCAAACAGGCCCGTCTCCAAGAGGAAAACATCCTTTATGATAGGATGTAAACTACACTGCTTGGAACTGTCAGAACGCCAAATGTCCCCTTGGCACAATGGGGCAACATGCCCATTTCTGATTGTCCTCTGGCAGGCATCCCACCTTTTGTTTCACCTAAGTCCTTTACCAACTTCTAACTCTTCCCCAGCTTGAATGGAAGCTTACTGAGGTAGGACTTGGAGATATCTGCTGCCCAATTCTGCAGTCACAGATAATGAGCCGCCACCACTAAAGCCATGTTCAACAGGCTCCCGATATCATAGAATGTGTCTGCTAGACATGTGGCTCCTGCTGGCTCTGGGGACTCCGTCTGTCTCCATTACCCCCTGTGCCCATCACAGGAAGGCCATGGCCATGAACACCCCACACACTAATGCCTGTAAAGACAGGGCATCGATACTGAATGCCCGTTTCAGCAGTGTATCAAACTATCCCATATATCCTTGTGCTGTACTGCCTTCCACTGGGATCATGATCTGTATCACTGTGGAAAATGCAGCATCCACCTTCAGGGACTGAATCACTCCTGCCCCTGAAGGGGATAGAGGCAGGTCATGGATCAGACTCTCTGCAAACCCACTTCGATTCATCCTGGATCATTTGCTTGACCACCCTATGCAATGGAAACACTGGCTAACTGCCAAAGGGGTTCCTCTTCCTGCACTTCACCCACTTGCATGTTCAGTGCTTTCAAAGAGTCTGCTACGAGCACCACCAACTCCTCCCAAACAAAATTTGCAAGCTATATGAGCATCTTTGGGAAGGGGGGGGGGGGGGGGATCTCCCTATCCTCCAGTTCCTCCACTGCAGCACACAGGTCTGCTTGCATATCTAAGTCCTCCTCCTCCTCCTCCAAGAGGACAGACCCTTGTTCTTCCATCTGGGAGCCTCCAAAGCCTATGCTGGCTTCCTGTCCACACCCTTTGCATGTTTATCCATATGCCTCTTGTCCTGTCCTGGCATAGCAGGAACAACCTCATGCAAAATGCCTCATGCATAACACAAGTGAAAATGCTCCCTGGGCCATATCTGCCCCCAACCCTCTAGAAGTAGAGGGCTGAGGGAGAGCAGTGACTATTACAGGGCTCCAGAAGGGGCAGTGCAGTTTGACTCTGGTGCCACCATATGCTGCAAAACACCATATTACCCCAAAGGCACGGCACTGTTCTGAAGTATCTGTCCTGTCCTCCTGCAACTCAACCGAGCGGGCCTCCACATTGCAGCCACAACAAATGCCTGCCTCAGAGCATTAACCAGCATGCCCCACAGCTCACATTGGGGGATCTTGAGGGCTTGGCCAGCCTAGGGGCAGAGATCAAAACATCCACTCCAAAGCTGCTCCCTGGCAAAAAAAAAACAGCTCAGAAGTGTCTTGTATGCTGTACTCCTGCCTTCCAAAAGGCCCCAGCAGTAAAGTTTGCTCCCCCCCCCCCCCAAAACAAACCACAGAGGAACAAGCACCCCTCACCTGCAGAAGCCTCTCCTGCCTAAGCATGTGTGCTGTTGAATCCTGCAGGCTGCCCACAAAATGATTTTCCTTAACCACTGTCACATGCAGCCGTTAACTGTGCCTCTGTTCTTGAACAGCTCCCTGCTTACAATCCAAGACTGCTTTCCAACAGGAGCAAAACTGATAATGCAGTTTCTCTCCCTGCCCTTTACTGTGCTCAGCCTCTGTCACTGGCTTCAGTGCTGAGGCAGGAGCTGTACCAGAGTGCTTGCGGTAATTACTGTGCTGATCACAGCTCCTTAACCAATCATGGGTTTGGGAGCCGACGTGCCCTTTTTAGTCCTGGGAACCAGTGAACTCCAATGCAACAGGGAGAACTGTCTACCTATATTAAAGTGCTTAAAAAAAAGTTACCAGCCAAGACAAGCTCAAGGGCAACCTCTGCCAGCCAATTCCCTAATTTACTTCCAAATTCTACTACATTACTCATTAGTTGTCCCTCAGCAAGGCTAGTAATTGGTATCACCTGCTCCAGCTGCTTGGAGAAAGGCAGCTGGCTCCTCCCAGCTCTGGTATGCTCAAAGTACCCAGAGGCCATCAGAAAAATGACATGCTCAGTCTCCAAACTGCTGGTAGACTACCCTAGGGTGGAGGACTGGACTGGGGCAATAAGGAATCCCAGGTTTCAATGACATCACTCCTATCCCTCAGCCACTAGAGGCATCAGTATTCATCCTGAAGCATATGGGAAAAGCATAGCAAGTCTCAACCTCAGTTGTGGGCAAATTGTGTTAGTTTTATGCATTCTAACTGCCAAACAGTAAACTGGACGTAGCAGTGGCAGAATCAGCTGTCCCACGGCCCCTTCCCCTCTGCCCGGAAGATCCCCAAGTCTGCTCAATCAGCAGCGGGCTTTTCAAGCCACAAAGAGTATTTCCCTCTCGCGCGGCTTGAAAAGTGAATAGGCTTACGCAAGAAGGAAAAACTCTTCGTGGATTTAAAACCCCGCCACTGGTGGAGCAGACTCAGGGCTCTTCCGGGCAGAGGGGAAGGGGTCACAGGACAGCCGATTCTGCTGCTGCCACAGCAGCATAAGCAGCAGAAGCCAGGGTTGTGTTTTTTTTTTATTTACCTGGGCTGATGGGGGGAGGGGGGGTTAGGACAGGAAATAGGCTGATGGGGGTTAGGAAGGACTGGAGGTGGGCTGATGGGGGGGGGGGGGGGAGTTAGGACTGGTAATGAGCTATGGAGGAGATAAGACTGAAATGGGGTAATGGGGGTTAGGACTGGAAGTGGGCTAATGGCAGTAGGGGGGTTAGGACTGGTAATGGGCTATGGTGGGGGCTAGGACTGGATGTGGGCTGATTGGTGGGTTAGGACTGGTAATGGGCTATGGGGGGGGTCTAGAAATGGTAATGGGCTGATGCGGGGACGTTGCTAGGACTGGAAATGGGCTTGGGGGAGCTAGGACAGGAAATGGGCTGATGCGGGGACGTTGCTAGGACTGGAAATGGGCTTGGGGGAGCTAGGACAGGAAATGGGCTGATGCGGGGACTAGAAGGGAGCAGATGCCAGGTGGGGCTGGAACTAGAAGGGAGCTGATGTTGGAGGATTAGAATGGGATGGGGATGGGGCTGGGAGAGTGAAATGGGGAGGGGAAAAATTGTGTGTGGGAGGGAAGAAAAATCTACAATTGGCCAGGTATTGGGAGAGAGAGTAAGTGGTGATTGAGGATGGAGGGGTAAAATTTGAGTGGATGAAATAGGAATGAGAAAGGAGCAAAAGGAAAGAGATTAGTATGTTAAAGCAGATATAGAGAATGGAAAAAAAATTAGAAGAGAATAAAAGGACAAATGGACAGAAGACAATGGAGAGTTAGCAGAAGACATGAAGAAACCAGAAGAAAGTGGCTGGAACAACTGCAACTGAAAAAATGCATAAAAGGTAGAATATATCAATTTTGAATTTATTAACTGGAATATGTGAGCTCTGGGAAACGTGCATCATTAACATCTGCACTTTCTATGGTAACATTATGCAAATATTTATGCAAATGAGGCCCCACATCTTATGCAGCCCACAGGTTACTTTACAAGTCCTCATTTGGCCCTCAAAGCAATTTGAGTTCGAGACCCCTGCTCTAAATAGTCTATCAAAGAACTATCATGCAGTTATATAAAAGGTATATATGACCTCGGGATAGCCCTTCCTACATGTTGCAAAATAAATCACCATAGGATCAAATGGCAGACTTCACATCACGGGTCAGGGGAAGGGCTATCCTGAGGTTATATATACCTATATACCTGTGTGATAGTTCTTTGATAGACTATTTAGAGAGATGTACTTTTTGAAAATTGTGTTTGTTAGTTTTATGCATACCATGACAGTCATTGAACCTCACTTTTAAACCAGAGTATGTGGAGTATGATCTCAGTCTCAAGTTTACTGATGCTTTGCATAGTACCTGTATTGTGCCAAAGCTTCCTTCTGGAGTTTACACATTGCTGCCTAAAATTGAGGGAACAGTAGAGAACTATGTACAGGAAAGCATAAAAAGAAGGCTGTCAGAAGATGAACCAGCAAAGACAAGTATAAAAATTATAGTAGACCCAAGGGTACCACAGCAGAACAAATACAGTTTCAGAGCAAATACAGTTTCAAGGACAGGTCCTGGGTTGGTCTAGCAGGACTCAAGGACATTAACTGGCAAGTAAAAATGTCACCTTCCATATCCTTTAAACCAGTCCAGACAAGTGGGATCTACCAGAGCTACAATGCCACTGGGCAGGAACATAGCTCGCAAAATCCTTGAATCAAGCCATGTCCACCCCACGTGGATATCAAGTGGTAATGCTTGACAAAGGGGAAGTAATGCCCACATTGCTGCCTGATGGTTTGCAGGGGGATCCAGAGCTCCACTCTGCCCATGAGAATGCTTGTGCCCCTTGAACTGACTAGTTCTGCAAGAGATACAATGAGGCCATGGCCTCCTCAATCACGCACCCCAAAGGAGACAGCTGCCCCATCACCCTTGTGTAGGCCAGCAAACAGCACAAAGATGGTTGGATTTTCAAAAGAAACCCATAACCTCCAAGTACTGGAGAAGCACCCTCTGGACATTCATGAGGCAGAGATCCTTATCCATTCCCCAACACTGCTCCTTCAAGGAGGGCAGGCAGACCACCTGGTTCACATGAAAGGAAGGCACAGCCTAAATGGAAGCTACCGCCTTTGAAGAGACAGATAAGGATCTTGCCAAGAGTCTGCAGCTCAGAAATTCACCTTGCAGAACAAATTGTGACCAGCAGTCTTGTGTGTCAACTCCTTTAAAGTAGCACCTTTCAATGGCTTGAAGGGTGCCACCCTGAGCACTTGACAGATCCCAGGAAGGAATCACAGAACACAGGGGAGGATGCAGATGCCAAACCCTCTGGAGAAAGCACAAGATGTTGGGGAGCAAGACTAGAGACTTACCAGACCTTTGAAACAGGTCAAAACTGCCACTTGAACTTTCAAGGAGCTAAGGGAAAGGCCCTTCTCCAGGCCATCATGTACACAAAAGCCAAGATGGCACCTTGGCTGCCTCAGGAGCCAAACCAAATAGACACCAGATCCATAAGTGTGCTAGCTTGGTAGACCTCCTCCATGCACTGAGCAGAGACCACCACTGTAGAGTAATTCCTTATGCACTAGTCTCCTTCCAAGAACCAAACTGTGAGAAGCAAACTGGGTCCTCCGGGATGATCAATCACTGCTGCAATAGGCCCCAAGACAGGCAACCAAAGAGGTGCCAGGAGGAGCCGCTTCAGGTCTCCAAGCCACACTCCTCAGCCAATCTGGTGCCACCAGAACACTTCATCAGACCCATTTGAGAGACTCCAGCAGCACAGAAATCAACTGAAACACTTAGCTTCTCCCACTTTCTAGGATCCAGAGTGCCAGCTGAGTTAGTTCACTTCCACATTGTCCACCCCAGCAATGTGCTGAGCTTATAAGGCTCAGAGGTTCTTCTCCACCCAGGCAAACAGCCATCTTCAGAGCTACCCTGGCACTCCTAATGCTGCCATTCCAATTGGCATAAGCCACTACTGTGGCATTGTCTGAACACACTTATCTAGCCCTCAATCAAGAGCTGGAAGCACAGAAGAGCCAACCTGACCTTGAGGTAGTTGATCAATCACACTCCCTACCTGCAGCTCTGGGCTGTATATTTTGTTGGCTTTTATATACCACACTATTTGGTATCAGAGCAGTACATAAGCACCAACAGGCTCCCATATCCATCTGTTGTCAGGAGGATCTAAGAGGAAGTCCAGCAGCATGCCCTTCCTCAGATGACAGGGCTGCTGCCACTACCATAGGCTGGACGTCAACCACCACAGTGAGAGCCTATGCTTGAACTCCTGAGAACTCAAGAGCCAGAGTCAACCTAGAATGCTGTAGCAGTCACATGAGAGCATGTGCCCATGGCACCATCTTTCAGTCAATCCAAGGAGCTGAAGATAACCCCAGACTCACCGAGCCTGCTGCACATAGAACAGCATCAGGTAATCCAACAGTCTTGACTCTTCTGGCAGGAAACTGCCCACTCAAGTGTTGAAACATGCTCTCAGAAGTTCTAGGGACAGGGAAGGCTACAGCTGGCTTTCCCCAATTGAACATCCAGCCAAGGCTAAGAACATTTGGAATGCCACCCAGAATACTTCTGAAAAGGAATGGGCCTGGATGAGCTGCTTGTCCAGATAAGAATGGGGACAAATCCCTTGGCACCACAGCTGCCATCACCATGAAAAACATCTTTGGGGCAATAAATAGCCTAAAAGAGAGTGTGGCAAACAATATGTAGATACTTTACTGATCCATCCAGAGCAGGATAAGAAAATACACCTCAACCAGATCCAGATAAGAGAACACCTCTTGGTGTGCTAGTTGAGTCAGAGTGAAAAGTTTCCAACCAGAAGTGCAAGATTCAAGAATGAGCTGGAAGGAGAAATTTCACTTACTGTTAATTTCCTTTCCTGGACTGGAATACTGCTAGACCAGTCCAAATGGGTTGTCCCCCCCTACCAGAAGATCCTGGAGACAATTCTATTAGAGCTCTGATAGAGCTATATCACCAGGCTCCAGCCTATCATCTAGGGGTCTCCCTCAGTATGGTCTAAAAAGCAGAACCAAGTTAACTGAAGGCAACAACCCTCACAGGCCAAAATGGCCACTGAGAAACTATGTACAAAGATGCCAGATTCCCAAAATATTGAACACTCTTCATTCCTCTTATTTCTTTTTTTTTTTTACTGACTGCAAACAATCCAGAAATAGATTGGCAGCAACACTGCACCCACAGTACTGCAAACCACCACCGGGTGAGTCCTGGACTGGTCTAGCAGTATTCCAGGAAAGGAAATTAATGGTAAGTGAAAATTCTCCTTCCAACTCATACTGCTAGACCAGTCCAGACAAACGGGCAGTACCAAAGCTACCACCCCTCAGGGTAGGCCCAAAGCCACCAAGTACTGCAGTTCCAAAATTAACCTGTCAGGCCTGCACATCCAAACGATAGTGCCAGGCAAAAGTGAACAATGACCAAGTCGCTGCCCGGCAAATGTCGAGAGGAGCCACATGAGAACGCTCAGCCCAAGACACAGCCTGAGCCCTCATGGAATGAACCTGGAGCCCTGCAGGCACCGGTCTTCCTCAGAGAATATACACAGCCCCAATAGCCTCACATAACCACCTAGCTATAGTGGACGTCGAGGCTGCACCCCTCAATGAGGCCCCGCAAAAAGGACAAAAAGATGATCCGTCATATGAAAAGTTTGTAACTTACATATCGGAAAAGAATTCTCTTCAGGTCCACTGCTCGCAATTTGCTAAAGTGACCTGAACATTCCATCTTCATGAAGGATGGCAAAAAGAGGCTGATTGACATGAAACGTGTTATAACCTTTGGCAAAAAAGATGGAACCGTCCAAAGACACACCCTCTGCCGAAAACATGAGGAAGGGGTCGCAACAAGACAGAGCCTGAAGTTCAGAGATCCGCCGCGTTGAGGTGATGGTTACCAAACACACAATCTTCAGGGTCAAATCTCTAAGGGAACAGGCTTTCAAAGGCTCAAAAGGAGAAGCAACAAGAGCCCGGAGTACCAAGGCAAGATTGGTGGCCGCAAAGTCTTAACTCCCTTAAGAAAACATGAAACATCCAAATGTGAGGTGATAGAACGGCCCGAAACCACAGCCTGAAAACAAGCGAGGGCTGCGACTTGTACCCGCAGAGTCCGAGTGCTAAACCTTTGTCCAGGCCGGCCTGCAAAAAAGACATGTCTGGGATCCCACAACACCATGGAGAGACCTTGCGCTGTGAACACCAAGCATCAAAGGTGCACCACACATGTGCATAAGCCAAGGATGTTGACGACCGACGACCCTTGAGCATTGTCGCTACTACACTAGGTGAATAGCCCTTATGAGCTAGTCTATGGCATTCAAGAGCCAAGCTGTAAGCGAGTAAGGAGCTGGGTTGTCCAAGATTGGACCCTGATGTAGAAGACCTGGGAAGGAGCCCAGGCGCAAGGGGGCTCCTGAGCTAGACAGACAAGATTGGCATACCACGGTCTTCGAGGCCAATGTGGAGCTACTAAAATCACTAGTCTGATGCTCCTGGACACGCTTGTAGAACTTTGCCGACCATGGAGGGAAAACATACAGCAGCAGATGTGTCAGCCACAGCTGTGATAGAGCATCTATCCTGTGCATCCTGCTGACTCCAGTGGCTGAAAAAGTGGCGTTTTGGTATTCTCTGCCGTAGCTATTAGACCCATGTCCGGCTGACCCCATCTGCAAACAATGGTCTGAAACGGGTCTAAGGCTAGAGCCCATTCCCTGGGATCCAACGTATGCCTGCTGAGGAAGTCTGCCTTGACATTGCTCTCCCCTGCAATATGTTGGGCTGAAAGCACTTGAAGATGCCTCTCCGCCCACGGAAGGAGGCAGCTCATCTTTGATACACCCGGATATTTCATGCCCCCTTAGCGTTTGAGATACGCCACTGTAGTAGCATTGTCAGACAGAACTCAAACCGATCGATGCTGTAGGAGAGATTGAAACTTCAGAAACGCCAAGCGCACCGCTCTTGTTTCGAGACAATTGATGGACCAGAGCCTCCCTCAGAGTCCAAGTGCCCTGGCTTTGTGCGAGTCAGTGTGCCCCCCAACTGGAGAGACTGGCATCTGTCGTTATTAGAATCCAGCACGGAGTTTCCAAGGACATTCCCCAGAAGAGATTGCGCAGTTGAAGCCACCAACGGAGGCTGAGTTTGACCACCGGTAGAAGAGGAAGCCGAACTTGATAATCTTCCGACACCAGCGACCGAGAGAGAAGGGCTGTCTGCAAACTGCGCATGTGTGCTCTGGCCCACGGCACGAGATCGATGGTAGCTGCCATGGATCCTAAGAGCTGAAGGTAGTCCCAAGTCCACGGAGCCTCTTGATGTAGAAACTGCTGGAGTTGAGCCAAGAGCTTCTGAAACTGCTCCTGCGTCCTGCGGCAAGTGTCAAAGCGAGCCCCTAGAAAGTTGAGTACCTGAGACGGCTGGAGGCAGCTTTTGGCACAATTGATCACCCATCCTAGGTTCTCCAAGAAGTGTACTACTCGTGTGATAGTCACGTGGGCTTCTGGCAATGAATCGGCCCAAATCAGCCAATCGTCCGAGTAGGGGTGAACCCGGATTCCCCGTTCGCACAAGGCAACCACCACTACCACCATTATCTTGGAAAAGGTTTGGGGAGCCGAAGCTAGTCCGAAGGGCATTGCCCGGAACTAAATGCTCGCCAAGAACGATGAACCTCAGAAATCGCTGATGTTCCAACCGGATGGGAACATGAAAATACGCCTCTGCAAGATCCAGCGAAACTAGAAACTCACCCTTTCGCACTGCTTGGATTACCAAATGCAGAGTTTTCATCTGAAAATGGGACTTTAAGGTTGTGGTTTATGCCCTTGAGGTCTAGAATGGGGCGAAACCACCATCTTTCTTGGGCACCACGAAATAGATGGAGTACCGACCCAAGCCACTTTCGAGGGTAGGCACCTGACAGATGGCATTTAAGAAAAGATGCTGAAGGGTGGCTTGAATGATCAGCTGTTTCTCGGGAGACCCCGCTGGAGAGACCAAGAAGGCCTCGGGGATAGACTGGTGGCATTCAAGCAAGTAGCCCCGAGAAACAGTCAAGAACCCATTGGTCGGATGTGATGTGTGCCCACTCCTGAGAAAACCATTCCAACCAACCTCGCACCGGCAGCATGCCTCGAGTGGGCTGCCCATCCTGTCAGTGGGAGGAGTGTGTAGAACCAGAGAACTTTCCCGTGCTGGAGTAGGCATCTGAGCCTTTGCAGGCACCACAAAAGGACGGCACCCTCTGACCATAGCGAGAGGATGTCACTGCAGGCAAGGAGGGCTTGAAAGAATGGAACCTCCTAGAGTCCCCATTCCTGGAAAAACACCGAAAGGTTTGCGCCCGAGGGGACCAGCGAGAAGAGGCTTTCGGCCTATCTTCAGGCAACCGTTGAGGCTTAACCTCCAAGATCCTTTACTAACTTTTCCAGCTCCTCCGTGAATAAAAGTTGTCCCTTAAAGGGAAGCTTGGAGAGTCGGGCCTTGGAAACATCTGCTGCCCATTAGTGAAGCCACAGCCATTGCCTGGCTACCGTAAGCACAGCCACGGAGCAAGCAGAAAGGCACAGTAAATCATAGGAGTCGGCCAAGAACGCTGTAGCCGATTCCAGACGACCGAGCGACAAATCCTCCAGCAAATGCTGAATCCAGTGTAACAAGGTGTGGGCCATCAAGCCCCTGCACACTGTCGCCTGGAGGGCAAGAGAAGAGGAAGAGAAGGCCGTCTTCAACAGGTTCTCCAACTTTCAATCTTGAGGATCCTTGAGCGCTGCACCACCTTCCACTGGAATAGTGGTGTGCTTAGTAACCCCTGTAACCAAGGCATCTACCTTCGGGTAAGCAAGCCATTGCTCCAGATCCCCTGGGGACCACACATACAATTGTCCCAGGCGGTGAGTGTTGAGCAACGGAACATCTGGCGACTCCCATTCCCTGGATACCATTTGCTGCAACTCCGGTGGGAACGGAAAGGACTGAGGGTTTACGAATGCCTTGTAAAATAGGGTCTGCCTGAAACTGAGCGAGAGGACTGCAGATCAGGACGACTTGAAAGTGCTTCTGACACCTGCCCAATTAAGGCAGACAACTCCTCCTTACAAAACAGCTAGATGTCCTGCGAATCTTCTGCCATTGGAATAGAAAAGTCAGACTGGGAATACTCTCCATCCTCCCGATCAGAGGACTTGCCAGTACCGTCGAGGATATATTGTTTTCAAGGTTCACATCTTCCTCCAAAAGGAATTTAGGGGGACGGTCCCCCTTGCTGCCCATGGAACTCCTGGACTGCTTTCAGCCTGCTGCTGTAGACAAGGTCTCTGGCACCACTGCCAGGCGCTCCGCTGCAGGCGAGGACTCAGCATGCCAGATAGCCCAAGCTTAGCAGAAGAGTGCCAAGAGTTGATCTTCAGAGGGCAAACCCAGCGGTGTAGGGACCGAAGGAACATGAGTTAAAAGTGGTGCCCCCTGTGACTACCTCAGCAGAAGGCAAAGGCCCCTCCAAAACAGGCAAACCAGAGCCCCCCGGCCCCTGACTCGCCAGAGCAGACAGACTCCCCAGGGTGATCAAAACAGGTTGAGCACAGCTGATTGCGAAGCTCCTTTTGCTTATTACACCCAATGCACCTCTGAACTGAAGAAGGCATTGTGTCTGCACTTTGTGTCTTTGTACAGAAAGAACGCCGAGCACTAGTGGAGTCCCAGGACAGGGTCCGTTTCAAAAAACAAGCTGCAGGAACCCAGAAACAGATAGTTGAAAACTGTAAAGGCAAGTCCTGCTTTCCGCCAAAAACAGAGCTCCGTGGCAACTCAAAATGGCCACCAGGAAACTAAAACGTCACAGAAACGCCAACGATGACAAAATCGGTCCAAAAAGCAGCACAGCAGATGAAAAAATTGGGAGACGTGAGGGGAAACGTTCAGACAAGAAACAGAAGAAAAACAAAGGAAAGAGCGTAGTCGCTGCTGCGGCGGCACAGGAGCCGGTACAAAAGTAAACAGCTGTAACTTAGTTCTGTAGGTGCAGGGAAGCCAAGGGCTGAGGCATAAACAGTGTCACATACTACACACAGCACTCCAAAATCTGTCCAACCCAGAACTTGATTTTAGGTAGCCCCACTTCCAGCTAATCAGCCCTTGTGGCAAGATGCTGGGAATATCTCCTGTGAGCGAGATCAACTAACTGAGACAGGAGCTCAGCTTAGAACACCTTAGCTTCAATTGTAAAACACCACAGTGAGAATTTCACCGGTTTAAAATTTTAAGATTCTTTTCTCTTGTAGAGGGAACAAACAAAAGCATCCAGATCTGCTGGAGACAGAAAATACTGAGGGAGACCCCTAGAGGGTAGAGCTATATCACCAGGCTCCAGCCTATCAGAGCTCTGATAGAATTCTGTCTCCAGGATCTGCTGGCAGGGGGACACAACCCGTTTGTCTGGACTGGTCTAGCAGTATGATTTGGAACAGTCCTTTTTTGGGCACCATGATATATATGGAGTATCTGCTCTTGCCCTGCTTGTCCAGCAGGAAGGGCATTACTGCCTTTAGAATAGCACTCCTGATCAGACCCACAAGGGGAAACAAAGGCATCCAGAATAGACTGCACTCCAAGGCACAGCTGAACTGAATGGTGTAGCATCTAGCAATCCCTAGTAACCCAGGCCCATTCCTGAAAGAAAACTATAAAACCTGTCTCCAGAGGAGCCAGGGAATGGGCTCTCCAAACTTTTGTGCAGCCTGGGAGGGTGGTCCTCTAGAAAGGACCAAATCCCTGTGCTCACATGCTCCACAAGGACAGAGAACAAGAGTCCCAAGACCCCCCCAGGAATCTGGCCAACATGCCTTCAGTGAACAGGTGGAGGTTGATAAGGAGCACCAGCCTGCTTCGCAGATCCCTTGGACTTGCATTCTGGAAGGCAGTAAGATTCTCACCCAGGTCCATCAGCTTCTCCAAATCAGAGGCAAGTTGAGCCAAGCAGGCTGTGAAGGATGTGTCCTGCCCAGTGTCAGTAGTAGTATCTGGTGGAGACTAAGTCACTGGAGCAGGACTTAAGATGTCTGACTGGCACATACCAACTGAAGAGCTGCTGATGTGGCAAACTGGCTCTAACAATGAAGCCAGAAAATCCTATAAGGCTAATCTGCCTTCCACAGGAATGGTGGTCCATCTAGTAACCGTGACCTATGCATCCACCTTGGAATGCCAAACCACTCAATGCACCCCTTTGGGCTAGCTGAGATCTTACACTCTTAACCCTTTAGGCAAGTTCATGAGTCAGACGATCATATCCTTGGGCACATCTGGGAATGGGAAGACAGTAATGGATTTTCACACCCTTTGAACAGGTGTACCTTTGGCTCATCTGTCAAGTTCAAGCAGATGAGACCCTGGCAAAACAGCCAGCTCCTTCCAGAATTGGCAGATCACACACCAGCCTCAATCTTCTGAAGGCAAGTATACTTCACCCATGTCAGAACCCAGTACCAAGCCATCTGAATCCAAGTCAATCTCAAACTCCCAGCTATTCCCCATCTACAGAGAGCACACCACCCTGGGGATGTTTAGCCAAAGGCAATCAAACAGGGCTTCCATTCTGTCTGCCCCACACATGACTGAGGCACCCAGAGACCTCAGGGTCTGGTTTTCCATGCCAGGACTAGGCCTGCTGCAAAAAGAAAGGATTGAGGACAACAATCCAGAGTGTAGAAGCTCTTAGGGATGAGCCCTCCAATACCAGGAAAGGGGGGACACAGCTGGTCACAGCTCACAGCATAGTCACCTGATTTTCTGGCCACATGGATATCCTTACCCATAGCAGCATCAGTAACCCCTTGCCCTGAGCTTAAAGAGCTAGCAGGTCCCTCCAGGGGAGACTGCCATGCAAGAAGAGCAGAGTCCAAAATCCAGAGATGAGGCACCTCGCTTGCTACAGGCTAAACAATGTTTCCTGGAAGATAATCAAGGCAAGTATCACAACAGCACCAGCTAAGGCCATGGCAGCCCAAAGACTTGTGTTAACTGCTTTTACGGCAATGTGTATTACAGCCCTAGGGCAGGAACACATGAGCTGCTTGGGCAGAATGCATGACTAAGTGCACAACAGAAAATGCTACTAAAAATGGCAGGACCCCCGACCCCCAGTGCCAGTCAGCAGTCTACCCCAAATTATATCCTACACATTCTGAATCAGGAGCCCCCAACAAGGACAATAAGTCAAGCCTTGGTACTCACCCCAAGAGCCCCAGGCAGAGAATCTGTGCTCAGTTCTAAGAAAAGCTGTTTCAATGGCTTGGCAGCAGTGTGTTTAAAGGTGGCTAGCAGGCAGATCCCTCCTAGAGCCTTCTGCAATCTTAGGGAGCACGCGGAGGGGGGAGGGCGACACTCCTCCCAATTTCCAGCTGTTCAGGCTCTTATGGTAAAAGCATGTGGAGCTGAACCAAGTTTTCCCTCCCCATGGCTACCGAAAAGACTGCAGTCTAATTCAGCCCCCCACCTCATTCAAATGTCTCCCTCACGGTGGTTGTTCACAAGACAATCTTCCTCAGTCTTCAGAGGAGAAAATCTATCCACTACCTGCTGGCAACAATACTGAGACCTCTTGAGGCTGAGACATAGGTGTGATGTCATTGAAACCTGGGCCTTTCATTGGTTCTTTGTCTCCACCAATCTGCTGGCAGGGGAACATAACCCACTTGTCTGTATTGGTTTAGCAGGACAATATGGAAGCAGTCACTTACCTCTCCTGCCTGCCCCTAAAAAGGACACAAGATCTAATTCCACATTCTTAACTTAGCTACATACAGTAAGTTAAGAGATTCTGAAGGGGAAAGAATTTATGCACAACATGGACGGACTTCTTAGCAGGGGAGGGCCCCCAAGCACAGGCTCTGCTTGAGATGTTGCCAGAAGTGTGACTGCATTTCCCTGCTGTCTACAGAGAAAGCACAGTTACTTACCTGTAACAGGTGATCTCTGGGAACAGCAGGAATAAGTCTTCACATATGGGTATGTTGTACCGATGGAGCCTGCACGGGAACGCTCCCCAGCATCCAGGAAAGAAAGCTTTTGGGAGCATCCCACGTGCATGCATGCATGCTGCCTTCCCACCCATTTACTTCCCTCTCATCAGTTGGGTTTGTAGCTGAGACCGAAGGAGGGAAGTAGACAAATAGAGAAAAAGAGCGAGCAACTCCTAGGAGAGGTGGGTGGGTTGTGAAGACTTATTCCTGCTGTTCCCAGAGATCACCTGTTTCAGGTAACTGTGCTATCTCCAGAAACGAGCAGGAATGAGTCTCCACATATGGGGACTCCCAAGCTAAGATGCCTGGAGGAGGCCCCAGCATGTTGCAATGTAGAATGGGCCATGCTTATCCCTCAAACCTCAGGCATCCAGGGGATGGAGGGTAGGAGTTGAACTAGAAAAGGAGATGCTGTGGAAAAACTTGACTAAACAAGATATGAGGGGAGACCTTGTGTAAATTTAAAATATTAGAAAAAATACTGGGTTCCAATTTTCTAATGTGGATCTCAAAAAATATTGCAAAAATACTTGAGGGCAATGAGTCAGTGCTTGAGAGCCAGGACATTGTCCTTTAAGAAATTCCCTCAATGTGAGGTAGAAGGAAAAAATAAATTTTGCAATACATGGAGAGAAGCCTTAATGGCCAGAACTAACCCCAGAAGAAAGTACTGGGGGAGTTCAATGAGGTTGGACTTGAGAAATAGCTAAAGCTGCTGTAGAGTCCAAAAAAATTGAACTTCTTGTCCTTGGAGCAGAATAAGGTCCTAGGAAAGAATGGAGATACTGACTTGTTTGGAGGAAAAAAGTAGAAATACCCTTTGCAGGAAAAAGGGGATGGGTCTCTAAGACCCCCTTTTATTCCAAAGACAGATTTGTACTAGGTGTTGAGCCTCC
Organism: Ichthyophis bannanicus; assembly: GCA_033557465.1. NCBI lineage: Eukaryota > Metazoa > Chordata > Amphibia > Gymnophiona > Ichthyophiidae > Ichthyophis > Ichthyophis bannanicus. The sequence continues at coordinate 313,940,433 of CM066039.1, read as the reverse complement.
AATTTCTTGAAGATCAGTAAAGTCCTTCATAAGTGATGTCACTTATGACGTTACATGTAGAGCTTCAGATGTGACGTAACCTAAAAGGTAATAGAAGGTATTTCTCATTTACCATAGAAATTGGTTGTCCATTAAGTGTTATGGTATGCTGGGGCAGCATTAATATGGACAGTAAATCAATCTTTCAAAGTCAGATATTGTATAGAGATTGACCCAACAAGAATTAAGACCTACTTGAGAATATTAATGGAGAATCTGTTTGGTTAAATATGGAAGAACTAAGAGAAAGTTTCGTGGAAACTGGTATGTTCTTCACTTACAGGGATAGGACTAGACTTCTTGAAAAGATCTAGCCCCTGAATAATCAGGTCTCTAGATGTGAACAAGTGCAGAAATCTAGCTTGAGACAGCAAGTCTGGATCCTTCTATTTATTTTATTTATTTACATTCTCTTATATACCGCGTTATTCTGCATCAGTGCGGTTTACATTGAACAAACTGAAATTACATTGAACAGGGCATTATAACTTGGAGATAACTATTTTACAGGGAACATGGGCTATGGAGGGTTAAGTGGCTTGCCCAAGACCACAAGGAGCACCTGTGGGACTAGAAACCCCAGTCCTTCTGGCCCAAGGCTGCTGTCCTCTAGTGGGATTTGAACCCACGAGTCGGTACCGAATCCTCCATGCTAGAGATGGATTCCAGGCTTGGCATTGAAGGAAGTAAGTCTGTCGAAGCAAGCATGGACGGTACCAACACTGATGCCAATGCCAAATGTTGATACTGGTACCAAAGCCGATACTGATACTGGAGGAACAGTCTGCAACAAATCCAGCGGTACTGAGGTAACCGAGAGCGTTAGACTACATTAATCGGTGAGGAGTATTTCATCCATCACCATAGCCGATGCCAGGGTGTTGGTACCGCTCTAAGCAGCCACAACCTCTGAGCATGGCCCAGGTACGTTCTCCAAGGTAAGGACCCCAGGAACAACCTGAAACCCCGTCAATGCTTTGGAGCCCGAAGACTCCCGCTGGGGCTTTATTGCCAAGATGTCTGAGGGCAAGGCGGGAGCCATCAATACTGGAAAGGAGATCTACCACTCGAGGACTGGCTAGTCTTTACAGACTTGTTTGGTTACCTGATCCTGTGGAGATATTCTAGCTGGTGACATCGAGAGCGATGTAACTGGGTATCGAGTTGTGCTCGATTCTGAAGATTTCTTCTGTTTGAGGTCCAGCAGGAAAGACTCCGGTGAGCAGTGGTCAGGACCCAAACATGTAAGACACCAAGTATAGGTGTCTGAAAAAATATTTGTACTGCCACACTTGGAACATTTTTTAATGAGTGGCTGGCTTTTCCATAACGGGAAAAAATAGAGGCCGTGGTCTAGCAGAGTGTCAGACACTAAAAGGGAAAAATTTCTGAAGGAAGAAATTCTTTAGAAAAAAGAAAGAAAAGCATCAGCGGTACCGGTGGCGTCGGGGAAAGGCAGACGCAACCACAAAAAACTAAGAACCACCAACAATTTTCTGTGGTGACAGGAATATGTCCTGCCAGCTCTGCGGAAAACGGAAAATTGATGAGGAAAGTAAATGGGTGGGAAGGCAGCACACATGCACGTGGGATGCTCCCAAAAGCTTTTTCCTGGACGCTGGGGAGCGTTCCCGCGCAGGCTCCAACGGTACCGACGTACCCATATGTGAAGACTCATTCCTGCTTGTTCCTGGAGACCCTTTGCTTAGTGATCTGAAAAATAATAGCATGTCTGTGTGTAACGAGTTTGGGGGGGGCAGGTAATTGGCCTCCGTATCTAATGAATCTTTGGGAAGTGCTATCCCTATTGCTATAGAACAGACCACTCATTGTGCAGTGAAAAGGTAATGGTCAAGAGCGAAGTTCATTTCAGACAATTTTTTTTAATAGGCTTCGTGAAGCCAAAGATATGAATACAGGCATTCCTTTACCACTGTGTACAGTATCTATCAACTGATGACTTGTACTAAAAAAACGAAATACAAAAAAATTCAGGTCTCAAGGGCTGTTGACATTGTACAGTAAAAATAGCTCATTAAGCAGCCTGAACAGAATTTAGATATACCAAGGTGGTCTGTCTTTATAATCATACACCAGAACCATTTTGTTATACTAAAAGGAATGACACATCCAAAGGCTATAAATTTGTTAAACCCACAGCTGGTTCAGCTTCTAGCAAAACACTAATGTGTTTCAAATAATCACTGAATCCAGCCCAAATGTTTAAGTTTTAAAAATTTAAGAAAGCAAATCTTGGCTCATCAGGGCAATGAAAAATGTCAACTGCAGGGTTCTCAAAAAAAACCCAAACTCAGAATAGAAGCCTTAAAAAGGAAAAAACACCTGAAAACATGTGCCACATCAGAAGCTGTCAGGCTGTGTTTTACATTAGAACAATTTACTACAGAGAGCAAGTTACAAGTAGGATGTACTACACAATAACGATTCAGCGCAGCTCCAAAAATCTTTATAAACACAGCCATTGGAAGGACGATCTTGAGCCAGGAAGGATTTTTACTCGTTGTGTGAAGCTGAGGACAAGAAGCAGGCAGAATTGTAAAGGCACTGAAGCATAGCGACAAGTTCCAGCATTTAACTTCCCTAAGTCTCATCTGAGAGAATTTCACTTTATGCCTTAAAGCTTCCCCCTCCCATTCCATGAAACGTTAGGTCAGGTGTAAGATGGTGATTCTACACATGCACTTCAGCTACTCTCCCAGATAAAAAGAAATAAGCCTAAAATAGATGCTCCCAATCTTCAGTACAAGATCATGGGGATAAACATCCCACCCACAAATTCTCCCCCACCAGATTTAAAGCTCACCGTAACTGTCATAGCTGTCTCTGTAGGAGCCTCCTGAGCGATCACCATAGCCCCTCTGACTCCTGTTAAAATAAAAAAGAGGTACTAAACCCAGTTGCTTTATATGTGCAACAATATATTTACATTTCATACATTATAAACTGAAATATGATGTCTAGGGACAACACAGCATTTATACTTTTATTACCTCCCATAATATTCTCTGGACCCGCCACCATATCCGCTTCTCTGCTCAAATCGATTGTTTCCATAACCTCTGTCTCCACCTGCAGAAGGGATATACAGATCAACAGGTGAACCAACTGAATTGCTTTGTAAACTTATGAAGCACACAGAACCTATAACCTCTACCTCTGCTGCCACGGAAGAATCCTCTACCTCCAGATGAACCTCCTCTATAGCCACGGTTCCGGTTATCTGAAGACTTGCCAGCCTGGTCAACTCTGATTTGACGCCCATCAACAGTCTGAGGGGGGATAGACAGGAGAAAAGGAGAAAGTGTTATTCCCAACGTCTGTGCTCATCCAGAAATAAAAACGGAGGTGAGGGAGGCGACTTCCAGACAAAATAGAAGGCTTAATTTCAAAGCATCAGGAGACAATTCACTTAGTGGGATTGTGTTTTATGCTCATCACATACCCCCTTACCTTCAAGGGATGGAAAGAGCCAAATGATGAAAGCACTGGCAAGTTAGATGCAAAGGATTGATAAGGCAGACAGAATTTAAAAAAAAAAAGCTTGCTGTGAAAGCAAAAGTGTATACTAAAAGCTGTTTAAAGTACATTCATAATAAAAAAAGCCTGTGTCAGTTGGACCATTAGTTGGAGGGGTACAAGGAATGCTAAGGGAGGACAAGGCCATAGCAGAAAGACTGAATTCTTTGCTTCGGTCTTTACTAAAGATGTAGGGATGTTACATCACCTTTAAATACCTTTATAGGCATGGGTATCAAAGAATTGAAAGAAATAAACTGAGTAGCAATCACCTGGATCAGATGGTATACAAGGAGAAATTTCACTTAATTTCCTTTCCTAGAATACTGCTAGACTAGTACAAACAGGTTGTGTCCCCCTGCCAGCAGATCCTGGAGACAGAATTCTACCAGAGCTCTAATAGGCTAGACTCTGGTGATACAGTTGGTGATGTGACTGTACCCCTAGGGGTCTCCCTCAGTATTGCTCACAAGCTGAACTATAAAATAATTAAATACAGCTACTTAAAACAGCTTCTGATTCAACTATGTACAAAGGTGCTGAAAGCATACCCAGAAACCGGAAGCTGCTCCGAATTTAAGCAGCCAGAGGCTTACTCGGTCAGGCATTTGGAAACAAATAAAATGGAGAACAAAAACGGCAGCTCCACTGCACTAACAGGACTGACTGACAGCAGGGTGGATCCTGGACTGGTCTAGCAATATTCTAGGAAAGGAAATTAACGGTAAGTGAAATTTCTCCTTCCAAGTCATACTGCTAGACCAGTCCCAAACGGGCAGTACCCAAGCTACCAACCTCTAGGGTGGGCCCAAAGCCGCCAAAAGCACTGCAGCTCCAAAGCACACCACCTGTCGAGCCTGGACGTCCAATCAATAGTGATGGACAAAAAAGACGACCAAGACGCCACACGGCAAATGTCAAGAGGCATCACATGGGAACTCGGCCCAAGATGCTGCCTGAGCTTGCGTGGAGTGTGCCCGGAGCCCTACAGGCACCGTCTTTCGTTTAATATAGGCAGCCTCAATAGCCCCTGGTAACCATCTAGTGATAGTAGCCTTAGAGGCTGCGAACCCCTGTCAAGAACCCACAAAAAGGACAAAAAAGATGATCCGTCTGACGGAAAGAGTTTGTGACCTTCAGATACTGACAGAACTCTTTTGGAGGTCCACCGCACGCAAGTGCCGATGACGACCCATGCATTGGTTGTGCAAGAATGAAGACAAAAAGAGGCTGATTGACATGAAACGGAGTAACCACCTTTGGCAAGAAATATGGAACTGTCCGAAGTTATGCCCTCCGATGAAAAGGAAAGATAGGGATCTCAACACAAGAGAGCCTGTAGCTCGGAGATTTGGCATGCCGAGGTTATGGTCACCAGAAACAGTTTTCAGGGTTAAGTCTGAGCGAACAGGCTTGCAACGGCTCAAAAGGTGAAGCCACTAAGGCCCGGAGAACGAGAGCGAGGTCTCAGGAAGATAACACTGGATGGACTGGAGGCCGCACGGACTTAACTCCTTTAAGAAAATGCAAGATGTCCACATGCGAAGCGATAGAACACCCCAATACTGGACCGCAAAAGCAGGTTATAGCTGCCATTTGCACCCATAGGGTTCCGAGAGCCAAGCCCTTGTCCAGGCTGGCCTGGAGAAACAAGAATATCTGGAATGCTGCTACATCAGGCAGACACCCTGCGCTGCGAGCACCAAGTTTTGAAGAGACACCACACCCGATCATAGGCCAAGGACGTTGAAGACCGCCACGCCTTAAGCAACGTTGATACGCTAGCCGAATATCCCTTATGAGCTAATCTGCAGCGTTCAAGAGCCAAGCCCGTAAGCGAGTAAGGAGCTGGGTCTTCCATGGCGATTGGCCCATGCTGTAGGAGCACTGGGAATCCCCAAAGCTGTAGAGGAAACCCTTGAGACAGATGGACGAGATCCGCATACATGGCCGGCGAGGCCAATCCGGAGCTACCAAAGTCACTGGGCCTTGATGCTCCCTGATCCGCTGAAGAATCTTGCCGACCATGAACCACAGAGGGAAGACATACAGGAGGCGGCGGTTCGGCCACGGCTTCGACAATGCATCTATCCCGTGTGACCTGATGTCTTTCCACCGACTAAAGAGCAGTGCTTTGGCATTTTCCCATGTCGCCATGAGATCCACTGCCAGCTGACCTCATCGATGAACAATGAGCTGAATGGATCCGACGCCAGAGCCCATTCTCTGGGATCCAGAGTATGGCAGCTCAGGAAATCCACTTCGATGTTGCTCTCCTGCAATGTGTTGAGCTGAAATGGCTTGGAGATTCCTCTGCCCACGGGAGAAGCCTCATTTCTCTTGAGACCCCTGGACACTTCATGCCCCTTTGGCGGTTGAGATATGCCACCGCTGTGGTGTTGGAGACAACTCGAACTGCTTGATGTTGTAGAAGAGGCTGAAACTTCTGCAATGCTAATCGTATAGCCCTCGTCTTGAGGCGATTGATGGACCAGCGAGCCTCCGAGTCGACCAGATCCCTTGTGTGAGCTGCAAAGCACTCCCCACCCCGAGAGACTGGCATCTGTTGTCAGGAGCACCCAATGCAGAGACACCAAGGGAACCCCCTGGAGATTGTGTGCCCGGAGACACCAATGGATGTCGAGCCTGACTGCCGGAGGTAGGGGAAGCCGAACTTGATAATCCTCTGACACCAGCGACCATTGCGTCAGGAGCACTCTGCAAGTCACGCATCTGCACCCTCACCCAGGGTACTAGATCGATGGTAGCTGCCATGGACTCCAAGAGCTGGAAGTAATCCCAAGCTCGAGGTGCTGCCTGGTGCAGGAATTGCCGGAGCTGAGAAACAAGCTTTTCCAATCGCTCCTGAGTGAGACACCCGCCCGCAGCGAGTGTTGAAATGAGCACCTAGAAAGTCGAGCACCTGAGATGGCTGGAGACAGCTTTTGGCGTGATTGATCAATCACCCCAGGCTCTCCAAGAAAGCCACCACATGGGCCACTGTCTCACGCACACCTCTGACAGAATCGGCCTGAATGAGCCAATCGTCCATGTAAGGGTGAACTCTGATCCCCTGATTGCGCAAGGCTGCTACCACCGCTATCTTGGAAAAGCTCCGGGGAGCAGAAGCTAAGCCGAAAGGCATCGCTTGGAATTGAAAATGCTGTCCTAGAATTGTGAATCTCAGGAACCACTGGTGTTCGATCCGGATGGGAATATGAGAATATGCTTCGGCAAGATCGAGTGACACTAGAAACTTGCCCCTGCACACAGCCTGGATTACACAACTTAGCGTTTCCATCTGAAAATGAGGAACTCAGACTGTGGTTTACCCCCTTGAGGTCCAGAATGGGACGAGACAAACCATCTTTCTTGGGCACCATGAAATAAATGGAGTACCGACCCTCCCCCCTTTCGTGGGGGGGGGGGGGGAGGGAACAGGACAAATGGCGTTTGAGAAGCAGGTGTTCGAGAGTGGCTTGAATCAGCCGCTTCTCAGGAGATCCCGCAGGGGAGACGAGGAAGGCCTCGGGAATAGTGCGGGAGCACTCTAGGGAGTACCACCGAGAGATCAAGAACCCAACGATCGGAGGTGATTCATGCCCACTCCTGAGAAAACAATGCCAGCTGATCTCCTACCGGTGGCATAGGCCGGAGTGGGCCTAGCACCCTGTCAGCATGTGGACCGCGTGCTCCCGGAGAACTTTCCTCGTGAAGAGTAGGATTCAGAGCCCTTCCGGGCCCCCTGAAAGGACTGCGTCCCTCGTCCAGAGCGATTAGACTGAGTTGCCGGCAAAGAGGGCTTGAAGGAATGATACCTCCGGAAGTCTCTATTCCTGGAGAAACGCCTGAGAAGACTGGTGAGAAGATGCCCTGGGCCTGTCTTCCGGCAACCGCTGGGGCTTAACCTTGGAAATGACATCTGCCGCCCATTGATGTAGCCAAAGCCACTGCCTGGCTACCATCACTGCTGCTACCGAACGAGCCAAAAGGCACAACAGATCATAGAAAGTGTCGGCTAAGCCACAGCAGACTCCAGGTGACAGAGACGAATCCTCTGGCAAGCGCTGGACCCAGCACAGCAAGGCATGGGCCATCAGCTCCCCGCAAACCGTCACCTGCAGAGTCATGGAGGACGAGGAGAAAGCCGTCTTCAGCAGGTTCTCCACTTTCCGGTCTTGCGGATCCTTGAGTGCTGCACCTCCCTCTACAGGAATGGTGGTATGCTTAGTAACTCTGGAGACTAAGGCATCCACCTTAGGATACGCGAGCCATTGCTCCAGGAGCTGGAGGCCAAACAATTGTCCCAGGCGACGAGCGTTGCACAACGGAGTGTCTGGAGCATCCCACTCCCGGGACACCATTTGCTGTAACTCTGGAGGGAAAGGAAAGGCTTTAGATGGCTTCCGAATGCCCTGCAAAATGGGGTCTGCCTGAGATTAGCGGAGCCGCAGGCTTCTCAAACTCTGAGTTGAAAGGCGGAGCGCTTCTGACACTTGTCCAATGAGGGCGGACAACTCCTCCTTCTGGAACAGCCGTATAGCCTGTGACTCCTCCTGTCTTGGAACAGAAGAATCCGATGCGGAATACTCCCCATCTTCGCAACCCGAGGGGTCCTCAGACTCCACTGCCGAAGACACCTCGTCTTCGGGATCACGATCATCCTCCGTAAGCAGATGCAATACTTTAGACGTACGCTTACGGGCCGAAGGATGTAAGGGATCCGGTGCCTCTGGCAACTGCCCCACCGAAGGGGTGGAGGACTCTGCACACCATAAAGCCCACGCTTGGCGGAAGAGTGTGAGAAGATCGCCCTCCGCAAACCGCAAAAACAGTTGATGATCCGGCCGGATCGGGATGTGGAGATAAGCTTCTGTGAGATCTATGGCCGTAAGCAGCTCTCCCAGACGCACTGCCCGAATAACGGACTGTAGCGTCTCCATTTGAAAATGAGGTACCCTCAAAGCTCAGTTGACGTGCTTGAGATCGAGAATAGGCTGAAACGAACCCTCTTTCTTGGGAACCACGAAATAAATCGAGTATCGAACTGAGCCGCACTGGTCTGGAGGCACGGGAACCACCGCCTGTGAGGCATAACAAGCGCTGCAACGTCTCGGCAATAGCCTGCCTCTTCCATCCCAGACCACAGGGAGATTGTAGGAAAGCCTCGGACAACGGGTAAGTGAATTCCAGCATGTACCCATCCTGAATGATCTCTAGTACCCACTTGTCTGTAGTTACTGTGGTCCAGGCCGAAAGGAACTCCTGCAAGCGGCCTCCCACAGGCGTCCCTGGCTGGACAAGCCGAACTTCATTGCGGTTTCTTAGCGGAGGATTGCTGGGAATTGAAGTAGCCCCTGCTGAACCCTCTGGAACCGCAAAAGGACTAACAAGCCCCGAAACGGCCCCTGGGATAGGGAGTAAACCGAGCCCCTCGGAATCTTCGAAAATCCCTACCCTGTCCGTGCTGCGAGGGAGTTCCCCTAGACGCCTTTGGATGATCTTCCGGCAACCGACCTCCCTTGGAGTCCTAGATCTTTGTCTTCTCCAAGGCTTCACCAAAAAGCAATTTGCCTTTATAGGGGAGCTTACTGAGCTGGAATTTAGAAGAGGAATCAGCTGCCCAATTACGCAACCAAAGAAAACGCCGGGCAGCAATTAGCGACGCCATGGCCTTTGCAGCGATATGCACCAAATCATAAAAAGCATCTGCAAGGTAGGCCGCCGCTGACTCTAACTTAGCTCCCTCCGCAGGAGTCTCAGTAACCGGATCCGCCGTACCATCGCCTTGTAACCAGCGGATGATGCCCTGGAGACATAAGCTCCACAAATAGAGGCCTGAAGCGAAAGAGCGCAAGCATCGAAGGCTTGTTTGAGGAGCATTTCCAACTTACAATCCTGCAGATCCTTAAGCGCTGCTCTGCCTTCCACAGGAATGGTGGTCTTCTTAGTCACCGCAGCGACTAAAGCATCTACCCGAGGCATCTTCAACAAGTCTTTCCTCCTGAGGAACTGGATAAAGGCGACCCAGAGCCAGACTACTGTGTAGCGTGGCCTCTGGGTATTCCCATTCCGATTCAATCTGCTTGATGACCCGATGCACAGGAAAACGTTGCTCAGCTTTAAAACCCTGCAATAACAGATCTTCCAGAGGTTCCTGAGATACAGTGGGCATAGAAAGATTGAGTGCCCCCAAGGAGTGTGCAATAAGAGCACCGAACTCCTCCTTGCGAAAGACCCTAAAAATGTTAGGATCCTCACCCAGTGCTATCTCACCATCTTCCAGTTCCAGAGACCAAGGATCTAAGCCTGTCTGAGAATCTCTCCTTCCTCCAATCCCAGGAGGGTCAAACTGCTCTGCACCAGCGTCCAACTCAGACAGACCTGAGCCCTGATTTAGAGGTACCCTCTCCTGGATCTAAGGCACTTACCCTCAGGCAGAGAGGGCTGTAATAAAGGAACACTGGAATCAGCAGATACTGTTTGAGAGGTTTTTAACATGAAAGCCTTATGCATGGCTAAAATAAATGCCGGAGAAAACAACAAAGAAACAGCCTCTTGAGCCTCAGGCAGTTTGTGAGGTCTTACCCTGAACGGGAACATCTTTATTGGACTTAGATTTCCTTTTGGTCGGCTTAGATTGCCCTGCGGGAGAAACGGACGGCTCCTTCAAAATGGCCACCGTTCCTGCGTTTTCCAGAGAGGAGAGCCTTCCCTGAGTCACCTAACCCTTTAGGCTCCATCTTCCGCCGCTGCTAACAGTGTGGGAAAAACAGAAGAAATAAGGAAATAAAAACAAACCGGCAAAGCCAAACTAAAACAAGGAAAACGTGGCAACTCTTACTGCCAGAGCCCAGACAGCACGGAGACAGAGCAATGCCACCACTCCGGCAGTGCTGTGAGTTTCAAAACACACCGACCGGACAGGAAACCGCTGAAATTGTGCTCCCAGACCCGCTGCTAGCGGACAAGACACTGCAGTCCCTTCAAGGAGAATGGTTACTGGGGCTCCCAGGACCAAAACGGACTTCGGAGTCTAGAAAGCAGGCTCTGCCTTCAGCTCTGGCCGAAACAGCCGTCGCAGGTCTTGTTTCACAAATTTTTTTTTTTTATTGTTTAATTAATGAAAATTTAGAGAAATCTCTAAGTATAGTAGGAGGAAGCCCTGCTAGAGCTCTACTACTAAACCAAAGAAAACAAAAGGCACTGTCAGATACCAGGGAGATAGTCAGCTCGACGTCCTGTTCAGCTGCTGAGGACTGAAAGACTGGAGCACTGACACCAGGGGGAGGGGTTTAGGCTGTCAGCAAATCTTGGAGTTTGTCCTCAGCTGCTGAAGGGGATTGACAACCCTAACGTACCCTGGACTGGCCTGGAGAAGCGATAAGGAAGAGAAGGCTGTACTCAGCACTGGGTAGTGCAGGGGATCCAAGGGCAGTGACAGAATAAGATCTGATGCCAATAGACCACTAACAGAGACGACCCCAGATTTTAGGGAGCCCTTCCAGCAAAAATGCTCTCATTGCTAGCTGCTGGGAATTCCTTCAATCAGCGAGCATCACTGTCACTCAGACAGGAACTCAGCCGGAACACCCTGGTAACATATGGAATCACTCCCTAAATAAAGGGACTCAGCTTTGCCCTGAAATGGGATCCAAATAACTATGCCCACTGGAGCAAAACAAAATCAACCAGATCTGCTGAGACAGAAATAGTCACATCACCTCAGCTGCATCACCGGAGTCCAGCCAATTAGAGCTCTGGTAGAATTCTGTCTCCAGGATCTGCTGGCAGGGGGACACAACCCGTTTGTCTGGACTGGTCTAGCAGTATGACTTGGAAAAGGTGTTGAAAGAACTGAAATGTACCTGTTAGTATATACATGTAAACCACTGATGTGTTAGTAAAGGGTGGTATATCAAATGCCTAAAACCATAAAATGAGATTGCAGACCTATTAGTAATCTGAACTATTAAAAACTGTAGTACCTGAAGAGTGGAGAATGGTCAATGTTAAGGAGAAAGTTCTTACCATTAATTTCCTGGAATCCTGCTAGACAAGTCCAGATTAGTGAGTTAACTTTCCGCGCCAGCAGATGGAGAAGACCAGAAGCTTGAGTGACATCACCTCTTAACCAAAGACCCCTAGGAGTCAGCTTCAGTATGCCACTGGCAAAGCATAAGGACCCAGCCAAGAAGCAGCAAGACAAGGTGGAAAAAAAACCACCATATGTATAACTGAATAAGTGGAAAGAATTTGCAACTATCAAGAGCACCTGGAACCCATCTATATACAGAGGCAAAGAACATCCAAAGGTTGACTGATACACATCTGAGCATCAGCCAGGTTAATTCTCAAGACAGGGAAGGGTCCTGGACTGGTCTAGCAGGATTCCAGGAAAGGAAATTAGGTAAAATTAGGCCTTACCTGCTAATTGGCTTTCCTTGAGGAACTCCAGTCCAGCCCTGCACCCTAGGGTAGTGCACCTCTTCCAGCAGCTTGGAGACTGAGCATGTCACAAACTTGATGACCTCAGGGTACATAGGTAGCTGGCACCACCCACCAGCCCCAGTAACTTAATGACAAGCAAAAGCCAAACAGGTTCTCACCTGTACAAGGGATATTTCCCAATTCATCTTAAACCCAGATCTCCAAATCAGATGCTTGAAACCAAGCAATCCTACGTGGACCTATGGCAATAGCTGAGGCTCTGCTTACGCATTCAAAGGAGTCGAAAGCTGCACGATTAGAGAATTGAGATATCCTGGGCATGTTTGAGCCAAGTGAGAAAGTCTTTTATCTTCAGACATAAAAGGACTTAAAGTCTGCAAATGGTCAGTGACTTAAGAACATTCCCATGTAGAGACTATTAGAATTCTCGCAGCAAGCATGGAAGACTTCTTCCAAAAGCATCCAGGGTTCTACATTCACGTCCTGGAGGATTAGAGGCATGTCTTTTGGCACTTCTAATCTTTCTCATTGCCGACTCAACCACAATAGAGTGGTGAGGAAGTTGAGTTTTATGGAAACCAGGACACGATACATGGTATCCAACCTGTGAGAATGGAGAGGTGGTTAGAGGTGCTTCCCACATCCTCAACATGAGATCATACAGAATCTCATGAATAGGCAAGGTAGCTGCCTCCTCAGGAGTTTTAGGATATTGCAAAATATCTAACTTCTTGGCTCTGGGCTCTGTCTCAGGGGCCACTGTGATAGAGGCCCTGAGACACCTCCCTGATAAAGTCTTGAAAAGACAAGTCTTCTGGAGGAGACACTTCGTTTAGGAGAGGACTCCTGTGGAAGCAGCATCACTGCATCGACCGACTCTTCAGAATCCTCAGAGGAATTGAAGTATTGTCTGTCTGGATGCTCTTGCAAAGCCCAATACCCATACCGACCGGGATTGGTATCGGGAATAACCGGTACTGGAGGGCTTCAGAGGAAAGAGTACCAGCATAGCGGACACCGATGCTGATGTTGATGCCACTGGTACTGGGATCGGTACTGATGGCAATGCTAGAGCCGGTACTGGCAGAGTAGTCTGTTGCGGTACCATGGGCATCAATGCCACAAGGAAAGCCGCCAGACTGTGTTCTATGGACAGAATCCTCTGATCCATCGACACCGCCAATGCTTCGAAGTCAGTACCGGTGGAAGCCACCAGTACCCCAGAGCATGGCACCAGGAGATCTGTCGAGACCATGCCATCGAGATCATCCTGGAACCCTGATAATACTTCAGAGGCCGAAGCCTCCCACCAGGGTAATTTTGCTGGGGCAGAATCCTCAAGGGCAACGCCAGAGGCATCTTGATGCTTAGGAGATCTATCGAGGACCGGCTGGATTTATGTTTAGCTACCCGAGATCCATGTGAGGACAAAGAAGCCCTGGAAGACGTTGATGCCACCGAAGCCGCAGAGGGAAACAGGGTACTGAGCTTGGCAGCTCGGTTCTGCCAACCTTTTAGACATCACAGAACAGGACATACAATCTGTTATGGAATGGTCAGGACCTAAACATTTTAGACACCAGTCATGGGTGTCGGTGACAGAAAGAGTAGTTACTCACCTGTAACAGGTGTTCTCCAGGAGCAGCAGAAATCAGTCCTCATATGGGTGTCATCGGTGCTGATGAAGCCCCAGCAGAGCATTTCCCCAGCTTTCTATGAAAGCCTTTGGCAATGCAGGCATGCATGTGTGGTTCCTTTCCCGCCTAAAGGTGCCATCTTACTTCAGTCAAATGACATAGCTAAGAACAGCACACAAAAATGAAAAATAAACTATGTACAACTGCAACTCCAAGGGGAGGAGGGAGGGTTGTGATGACTGATTCCTGATGCTCCTGGAGAACACCTGTTACAGGTAACTTTCTCCAGGACCAAGCAGGATGTCAGTCCTCACATATGGGCTACCGAGGAACCCAGGCTGAACAAGAGAACTCCCTCTAGTCTCAGCAGCAAAGGCAGGCTTTTCAAGGACAACCTCCACCGGTAACCCAACAGAGGGCAGGAGTTGCCTAAACCTCAAAGAGATTCCGGAGTACTGCTTGGCCGAAAGCACTGTCCCTACAGAACTCCCTCTCCAGGCAGTAATGGGCCGCAAAAGTCTGGCTTGAAGACCAAGTTGCAGCCCTGCAGATGTCTACCAAGGGAACAGAGCAGAGATGAGCCACTGAGGCAGCCATTGCCCTGACTCGGTGGGCTGTAACCCAACCCTGCAAAGGAAGGTCAGCCGCCCTGTAAGCCCAGGTGATAACAGTCAGCTACCCAGATGGACAAGGTACGCTTGGACACAGGCAACCCCAACTTATTGGGGGTCAAAGGAGACGAAGAGCTGGGTAGCCCTTCTATGCCCCTGCATACGGTCAAGGTAGGATTTTATTTATTTATTTAGAACACACTTATATACTGCTACTTCCAGCAATCAGAAGCGGTTTGATTACATTTTTGGAATTTGTCAAAAATCAAGACAGAGGTTGGGGCATATATACACTAGTTCAGAGGTAAAACACAGCACACAGGATAGGGTCTCAAGCTTGGTCTTAACATATTTACATAATTTACAAAAGAGATTCTTAACATTTACATTTTTACAATAACTATTCATTTCATCTTTTATCCCTCTGGGCTTTACATCCGATTGTAGTAACACTGGAATAGATGTGTTTTTAATTTCTTCCTGAAAGCGGCTATGTCCTTAATTGCTCTCAGCTCATATGGTAGGTGGTTCCATAAAGTTGGGGCAGAGAATGAGAATGCTCTATGGCTAGTACTGGCTTACATGTCTGATGTTTGGAACTTGTAGCGTGTCTGATTTGGATAAGGCCCTCCTACAGTCCAGGGTATGCAGGACTGCTTCAGCCTGGCTTGCATGAGGCCTAGGGAAGAATGTTGTAGAACCACCTCCTGGTTGAGGTGGAAAGAGGAGACAACCTTAGGGAGGAACTTTGGTTGAGTCCTAAGGACTGCCCTGTTCCTATAAATCCTGGTGTAAGGCCTATCACAGACCAGGGCCTGAAGCTCACTTACTCGCCTAGCCGAGGTAAGGGCTATCAGGAAGAGTGTCTTCCAGGAGAGAAAGCGTAGTGGACAAGTAGCCATCGGCTCAAAAGGTGGGCGAGTCAGTTGCTGCAAGACCACATTCAGCTCCCACTCAGGGGCAGGGGGACGGATAGGGGCTTGCTTTTGCTCAAGCCTCCTAAGAAAGCGAGACACCAAGGGGTGACCAGAGAATGTCCCTCCAGAGAGTGGCGAGCTGCTAGAGCTGAGGTGGACTTGAACAGAATTGGATTTAAGACCTTGATTTGACAAGTGCAGTAAGTACTGAAGGACTACTGGCACAGTACAGGAGAAAGGATCTTCTGTACGTAGCTGACACCACACAGAAAACCTCTTCCATTTATTTATTTATTTTATTTAACAAACATTTATATACCGCATCTTCCTGAGATCAGTTGCGGTTCACAACAAACTACTAATTAACAAAGCAGCGTTTTACATGTAACGTCAAACAAAGATTATTATAAGTAAACAACAAATGTTAAGCTTGAGCAGAACATAACAGTAAAAACTATATACCAGAGGTCTTAGTTGAAGGATTTTAAGTTTGAGAGCATAGGTTTTCCTAGTGGACTGTTTCCTAGAGGCTAGGACAACCTCAACTTCCTGAGGTAGGCCACAGGGAGCCAAGACTACCCTTGCAGCCTCCAGGCCATCAAATTGAGAGCTTTGAGATTGGGGTGCAGAAGGGAATCCTGCTCCTGTGAAAGGTTGTGTTGCAACCCCAGAGGTAGTGGAGGATCCACCACCAGTTGAAGCAGAAGAGGAAACCAAGGCTGCCTCGGCCACCTGGGAGCCACCAGCAGGACCGAGGCCTTGTCCTGAAGAATCTTGGAGAGTTCGGGCCACCAAGGGCGTGGGAGGAAACGCATAGAGGCCCTGAGACCAGGATATCAGAAAAGCATCCGCTGCTATCCGCAGAGGATGTGGTTGCCTGGAGCAGAACTTTGGCAGTTGCTTGTTCATTGGGCTGGCAAAGAGATCAAAGGTAGACCCCATTTCAGGAAGATCTTCTGAACTACTGAAGGATGCAGCTGCCACTTGTGGGGTTGCAGTATTCTGCTTAATCTGTCCGCCAGGTAGTTGTCCTGGCCTGGAAGGTACACAGCCCTGAGGAGCATGTTGTGCTTGAGGGCTAAAGAACAAAGGTCCTGAGCTTCCTGACAAAGGATCCTGGACCCAGTTCTGCCGTTTGTTCACATAAAACATGGCAACTTGGTTGTCTGTCTGAACCAGGACAGAGTGGTGAGCCAGGGTAGGAGTGAAAGCTTTGAGTGCTAAACGAATAGCTCTGAGTTAGAGGAGATTGATCTGCTGAGCAGCTTCCCAGGGAGACCAGAGGCCCTGGGTGCACTTGCCCAGACAATGAGCTCCACAGGGAGGCATCTGTCAACACTACTGTGTACCCTGGAATCTGAAAAGGCACCCCTTTCAGCAGATTGGGTGGGTGCAGCCACCAGTTGAGGAGTGCAGAAATGGTTTGGACACCCTTATCCTGTCTGAGGCTGCCTGTGGCCTGTGACCACTGAGCCTGAAGACAACACTGTGCAGGCCTCATATGGAGCCTGGCATTGGGGGGTCACATGTACTGTCGAAGCCATGTGTCCTAGAAGCCTCAGGCAGAGTCTGGCAGAGGCCAGGGACCTGCTGAGCCTTGCTCCTATGAACTCTTAAGTTCTGGGAGGGGAGCAAAGTGGTCTGTGTGAAATTTACGACAAACCCTAGGCTTTGTAGAAGAGCAATAGTCCTGAGGGTGGCTTGCTTGCCCTCCTGGCAGGTCTGACCCCTGATGAGCCAGTTGTCCAGATAGGAGAAGACAGATTCCCTGATTTCTCAGGTAAGCTACCACCACTGCTAGGCACTTTGTAAAGACTCTGGGGCGGAGGTGAGGCTGAAAGGCAGCACGCTCCACTGCCCTGTCCACCAGACCATGAAGCTCTTGTAGAAGGTCTGTGTGCAGGGGAGGCCTTGGAGGCTCCCCTGGAAAATATGGTGGAGGCAGTTGGTGAAAATAGAGGGCATAGCCCTTGTGGACTATCTCCAGCACCCAACTGTCCCTGGTGACAAGGGGCCACTGGTGGGCAAAGGGCGAGGCGACCTCCTTTGCAGGGTTGGGAGAGCAGTGGAGGAGAGGCTATGCTCAAGGAGTCAAAAACCCCCACCCTGCTGAGTGGTAGCAGGGGCCTGAGGCTTGGGGGTCCTCTGCCTACGGGGCCCATTACCCTAGGCTTGCTGACCCTGGGGGGCAGCTTGGGCAGCCTATTGTGGGTACTGTTTGTAGGTAGTGCCCTTTCTTGGGTAAAAGGACTTTTTACCCGAGCCTTTATGAGAAGGGGCAGAGGTCTTCGACAGCCTTCTCGGTCATGGGCTTGCCAAAAAGGTTTTCACCTTGGCAAGGGACATTGATCAACTTGTCCTGAACCCATGGCTTGAGGTCAGCTGACTGCAGCCATGCCTGCTGTCGAGCCATGATGCCGGCTGCCACAACTCGGGCCGAAGCCTCGAAGCCATCGTAGGCGGTGTGGGACGAACTTCGAGCAGTCCTGAATCCCCGAGGACAAGGACTTAAATCTCTGCAAGGGTTCCCTGGAGAGACCAGCAGAGAACCCGGCAAATTCCTTGGCCAGATCCCACAAGTACATGCCCATGTACAGCTGGTAGGACTGAACATGGCATGCATTGAGCCCTGGAAGCACTTTGATGCCATCGAGGTTCCGGGCCTCCCTGCCAGGAGGCACCATAGAGTGCATCTTCTGGCTCTTCAGACAATGCATGGCCGATTACACAACCATAGAATGGTGTGGTAGCTGTGCCTTTTGAAAGCCAGGGCTCTTCCGGAGTCGATAGACCAAATCAACTCGCATTGGAGGAACTGGAACAGTAAAGGCCTCCTTTGGAGGAGAGTCATACTATAGGGCCTTGAGCTCTTCAGCTCGAGGCTCCTCCTCGGGGTCTGCCGGGATAGCCAAGGCAGCGGCCATATCCCAGATGAACTCTGAGAACGGAGTATCCTCCGGGGGGGACCTACTCTGGGGCTCAGACTGCGGTGAGTCTGAAGGGATGCACCGAGTCTTAAAAGTATCAGGAGACTCCTCGTCCTCTGTCTCCCAAGCCGACTCGTCCGAGGAGGAGTCAGAGTCCAACCCTGCAGGGCCCTGAAGCACCTGCCCCGATGCCGGAGGCACTGGCGTCAACACCCTCGGTCCTGAACAGGTCGAGGGAGACTGCGACCGAGGTTGACTGAGCCATGATGGACTAGTATTGGCTCGGTCTCTGGGGTCGACTTCAAAGTCAATGTCCCGGTGGTCAGGGCAGATGCGCCAGACAGGCTAGCCATCAGTGCCTGCTGCTGCTCCATGAAGGCAGACAATCTGCTCTCCAAGGCTGTCATCCTGAGACTCAGCTCGGGAGACGCAGCAGCCACCGACTTGGACCCCGGCGGCGCCAGGCCTGACATCAGCTCCCTGGGAGGAGAGTCTGAGGACTACAGGGCTTACGTGTCCAGCAGACTCCAGCTCCACGCGAGGAACCTTTGCAGGCTTCTCGAGTTCCATGGGCCCGGGGTGACGGTTGGGGGTCTTAGACCTGGCCCTTGAGGAGCCAGGGACCTCCAACGCCCTCGCGAGCCACTTCTTCCTCTTGCGTTCCCGGTCGGGGGACCCCCTGCCTGAGGCGCTTCGACGGTGCTCGGGATCGGAATCCTGAGATGTCAAGGCCTCAGACGAGGTCCGGGCCTGGCCGGAGGCCGAGAAAAGCCTTTTTTGCTACTGGTGACTTCGGAGTGCCTTGGAAGACATCTTCCTGCATGGCCCGCACGACTTAGGGTCATGGTCGGGGCCGAGGCACCGAAGGCAGCAGTCGTGTGTCGGTGAGACATCAGTTTTACACCGATCACACTTTTTAAAACCGCTGGAAGCCATGGGGGGGGGTGGGGGGGGGGGGGGGGGGGGGGGAGTCCCTGCGAGGTCAAAAGACCAGCCTTCCAGGGAAAAATTGGAAAGGGCACGAACGCCAGCCACGAAGGGCAAAAACCGAAAAAGAAGAATTGGGTTCGATACCAGTGTAGCGAACCCAGTGGGAGGGGAACTGGCATCGAACCGGAAGAAAATAGCAAAAATCGCTGAAAAAAAAAATCTAATTTTAACCGGGAGAACAGGACACGTCCAGTGGGCTTCACAGAGAAAAAAAAAAAAAAAAAAAAAAAGAGACTGAGGTAAGATGGCACCTTTAGGCGAGAAGGGAACCGCGCATGCGTGCCTGCATTCCCAAAGGCTTTCA
This sequence comes from Ichthyophis bannanicus, assembly GCA_033557465.1. NCBI lineage: Eukaryota > Metazoa > Chordata > Amphibia > Gymnophiona > Ichthyophiidae > Ichthyophis > Ichthyophis bannanicus. The sequence continues at coordinate 313,921,020 of CM066039.1, read as the reverse complement.
TGGAAAGCTGGGGAAATGCTCCGCTGGGGCTTCATCGGCACCGATGATACCCATATGTGAGGACTGACTTCCTGCTTGGTCCTGGAGAACATAAGGTTTCCATACAGAACTGGAGTACCCTCAATGCTGCATTTACATGCTTGAGGCAGAGGTTGGGATGGGACGGAACATGCTTTCCATTTTGGGAACTGCAAAGCAAATCCAATATCAACCTAACTGCACTGGCCAAGCAGTACCAGAACCATAACTTGCAGTGCCAGAAGATGCTGCAGTGTCACACAGATCATGTGATGTTTGCTTGGCACTGAGCATGTTGAGAAAATGCACGCTTCCCCTAGGGGGTGCTAGAACTCTAAAATAAAATAATGCATAACCATAGCAGATAATCTCAGATCAATGGATCCTGTAAGTTATCTGGACCTAGGAGTAGAACTGTCACCCCCATGCATTCCTCCACCTCCTGGGTCCACCTGGCTTCATTGTAGCTTTTTGGCTGCTGCAGGTGCCTGCACAATAGGGCTGAAAGGACTGCCCCCAGAATCAGAAACATGCCTGCTGGACGGAAGGGAACCTAGCAAACAAAAACAGACTGATGCCTGGGCATCACCCAATGAGGTTGCTTGCCCTTTGTCTCCAAGGCTTATCTTCAGGCACTGTCCCCTTTGGGATCTCCCAAATCTTTGACCAACTCCTCCAGGGGCTCCCCCCAAACAGCAGCTTCCCTTTAAATGGGAGCTTGCTCAAAATGATCTTGGACGACATGTCTGCCAAACAGTTTCTCAGTCAGAAATCTGTGCAGCCACAACCAGCACCATACTTTTGGCCGATGGGACTAGATCATAACTAAAAACTGACAAATAGGCCATGACTGACTCCAGTTTTGGGATATTTGCCAGATCAGTGTCCCTCTGGGCTAGACCCAGAAACACCTGCCCCCATCTAATGCAGGCTCTGGCCACGTAAGCTCCACAAATGGATAAGGCGTTGGACCTTGAACTCCTGCCTAAAGGGTGCTTCCAAGCAACAATGCTGCAGGATTATGGTCTTTAGTCAGCTGTGACCAAAGTCTACCTTAGGCATCTGTAAAAGCTGTTCCCCTACAGGAGGCACTGGGAGAGGTGAGCCATAGCGTGTCCTCCCCTAAGTCCAGCCTCTGGAGCCTCCCATTTGGTCTTGATCTGCATAATGGCCTTATGGACAGAAAAGGACTTCTGAGGCACTCAGACCCTAAAGATCATCCTCTAAGGAAACCTTTTCCTATGGGTACCCAAACAGGGAGGATTTAGGGCTGCCAGTGATTGAGAGATCAATAAGACCGTTTCTTGTGGAAGACCCATACAATTGTGAGGTCCTCTGGCACAAGGGCCTCTGTGCCCAGTTCCAGGCCTCCCAGATCTTTACCAGGGCCCCCCCTCTGGGGCACTGCTACCCCCAGTTCATCCCCCTTGCTCCTCAAAGCTGCAAGCGTTTTCCTGCACCCTGCTCCCTTATCAGGAGCAGTGGATGCTTGGGAGGCACTCACTTTCCTGCAATCTAGCCTGCTTCCTCCTCCTGGCCCTGCTCCAAGTAATAGGTCCTTTGAAGGAGCAACACAAACTGCAGATAGATACCACCCCCCCCCCCCCCCCGAGATCTGTGCCTGGTCCTCTGCTCCAAACTGCCAGCTGGTAAGAGAGGCAGATGCTGTAGGGCTGGTACCCCTGCAATTCTGCAGCTGCAGATCTCTGGCCTGCTCAGCAGCTAAAGCCCAAACCAAAGCTGAACAAGATGGTTTTTCCTGCTACACGTTTGTTGTGATCAGCCACAGACTTGACCTTCAAGCAACTGCTTGCCAGGTGTGTGTGCACTGAAGCCACTCTTCTTGGCCAATTCACTACCCACATGCAAGAACATCTGCTTCTCCAGTGCTTATCTATAGATGGTTCTACTGGTCTTGAACACTTGTACCTATGCCCAGAAAAAGTAAATTAGACTTAGCTGCTAATTGTTGTTCCTTAAGGAACTCTAGTCCAGTCCCGGAACCTTAGAGTTTAGAATCTCCTCCAGCAGCCTTGGAGACTGAATATCATCGCTTTACTGACTGTGGTATAAGTAGGCAAGGACTGCCCCCTATCTCCAGTACCTATTGACAAAGCAAACTGAGCAGAGCAACAAATAAAGTATCAAACAGAATTAGGAACAGGATACATTTCCCATCTTAGCAAAAGGGTCCCCCCTATGGCTCCACTCTATGCCCATGGAAAACCCTCTCCCTCACTATCGCTGTCTTCTGCAGCCTACACCAAATTTGCTTGGCTTTAACTTCCTCTTCTACATACATCTTATTTCCTAATTTTTTTTTTTTACCACTTCAGGCAAACGAGCTGATAACCCCAGGGAGGGCTCCGGGACTGGACTAGAGTTCCTTAAGGAACAACAATTAGCAGGTAAGTCTAATTTACTTTTCCTTTTCGTCCCTCTAGTCCAGTCCCGGAACCATAGAGGATGTAACACAGCAGTAAAGCTCAACGGAGGGACCAGTGAGCCCAGCCTGAAGAACCGCCGAGCCAAAACGATCCCCCGCCGCCTGCACATTGAGCCTATGCTGCTTGGCAAAAGTGTGACGACCAGGTCGCTGCCTGACAAATGTCCAACCGGGAACAAACTGAAACTCTGCCCAAGACGCCGCCTGTGCTCTAGTGGAATGCGCTGAGACCTTCCGGCACCACTCTCCCCTTCAACATGTATGCCAAAGCAATAGCTGTCTTCAACCAATGCGAAATTGACACCTTTGCCAACACCTCCCCTTTTTGCAGCCCCCCGAAAGCCACAAACAGCCTATTGGACTTCTGAAAGTCCGCCGTCCTACGAAGGTACTTAACACCCTACACACATCTAAGAGGTGCAACCGCCTTCCCGACTCGCCCTTATGGCCCGAAAACATGGGACGTGAAACCACCTGGTTAACATGAAAAGGCGAAACGACCTTAGGCAGAAAGGCCAGCACTGTACACAGCACAACTTTGTGATGGAAGGAAAGAAAGTTCTCTACAAGACAAGGCTTGCAACTCTGAAATGCGCCACGCAGAACAAATCGCCACCAGAAATACTGGTCTTCAAAGTGAGGTCTTTCAGAGAGGCCTTGTCCAAAGGCTCAAACGGCGCCTTGAGCAAGGCCTCCAACACCAGATTCAGATCCCAGGTCGGCACAGCACTACACACTGGCGGATGCAAAAGCAACACCGCCCGCAGAAACCGAATGTCGCTGTGCGACCCCAACGACTTTGACCACGAATCTTTCCGCGGTGGAAATGGCCGCTAACTGAACCCGCAAGGAAATAGCTGCCAAACCTTTGTCCACACCATCCTGCAAGAACAAAAGGATCTGAGCTACCAAAGCCCCCAAGGGCTGAACACTGCACTCCGCACACCAGGCCTCAAAAATATGCCAAACTCTAATGTACGCCAATGAGGTGGAGCGCCTGCGCGCCTTTAGCAAGGTAGAAATAACTGTAGCTGAATACCCCTTGGCCGTCATCCTAGCCCTTTCAAGAGCCAAGCCGTAAACAAGAATCGATTCACCTGGGGCATGCGTAACAGCCCCTGCCTCAAGAGATCTTCCCGCTGCGGCAACCTCAACGGACTGTTGGCCAGCAACTGCACTATGTCCGCATACCAGGGCCGTCGAGGCCAAATCGGGAGCCACCACCACCAGGCCATGGTGCTTCTCTATGCGCTGCACCACCAGGCCTATAAGAGCCCAAGGTGGGAACAGAAGGCAGCCAACCGGCCACCTCTGCGCCAACGCATTGAGCCCCTCTGACATCCGTTCCCAGCGCCTGCTGAAAAACTGTGGCACCTGCGCCGATTCGAAGGTCACCATGAGATCCATCAGCGATTGGAATCCCCCAGCACCGCATCAACAGCGCAAACACGTCAGGGTGCAGTCGCCACTCTCCCGGGTCCACCCTGCGACGTATTAGGAAATCCGCTTTGACAATGTCCACACCGGCCACATGCTGAGCCGAGAGAGCCCCCAGGTGCCTTTCGGCCCACTCTAAGAGCTGACTCACCTCGGCTTCGAGAGCCGCACTGCCCGTGCCGCCCTGTCGATTGATGTACCCCACTGTTGCATTGTTGGACAGAACCTGAACCGCCTTCTAACGGAAACTGTCCTGAAATTTCTGCAGTGCCAGGAACACTGCTCTCATCTCCAACCTGTTGATGGACCAAACCGACTCCTCTGGAGACCAAGCCCCCTGGGCAAACCTGCCCCCGTAATGCACCCTCCACCCCAAGAGACTGGCATCCGTCAGCAATCTCCAGGAGGGGGACTCGAGAGGCATGCCTGCCTCCAAACTCCTGTTGCAACCACCAGCGAAGCTCTTGACGTACCCCGAGGGGACACACCAAGCGCTGAGAACGCATCCTGCTGATGCGACCACCAGCGAAGCAGCGCACTCTGCAAAGGCCACATGTGAGCCTGGGCCCACGGCACCACCTCGATTGTAGCCGCCATTGTACCCAACTGAAGATACTGCTGGAGTTGACAAAAGCCACCTGACGAGGACGCACAGGAACACCGCCGCCTGACTCGTGTCGAAGCAGGCCCCCAGAAAGACCAGGGACTGCGAAGGAACCAGGTTGCTCTTTGCAAAGTTGACGACCCAGCCCAGGGACTCCAACATCTCCACCGCCCGGGCAGTCGCAGCCAAACTCTCCTCACGACTTTGCTTGAATCAGCCAATCGTCCAAATACGGGTGGACCAACACCTCCCTCCTTGCGGAGCGCTGCCGCCACCACCACCATGATCTTGGTGAAAATCCGAGGGGCTGTAGCCAGGCCAAAGGGCAACGCTTGAAACTGATAGTGCCCCATCGGAACCGCAAAACAGATATTTTTGATGTTCTTGCCGAATGGATATATGAAGATAAGCCTCTGTCAGGTCCAGGGATGTAAGAAACTCCCCCGCTCGGACCACCGCTATCACGGACCGCAGAGTCCCCATCCGAAAATCTAAAATCGGCCGAAACGAGCCTTCCTTTGGTACGACGAAATAGTCGCTGCAGAGTGTCCGAGACCACCTGTAACTTGGCCGGAGCTGCGCAAGGGGATCTGACAAAGGAATCTAATACAGGATGGTGGAGCTCCAATGTGTACCCTTTGCGAATGACTTCCAGGACCCACTGGTCTGATGTAATCTGGACCCAGGCAGGGTTAAAGTCCAGCAACCGACCTCCCACGGGAACCACCCCCATCTGAGCCTGCCGTATCTCATTGTGCCTTTTTAGGGCCCGAGGACTGGTAAGGAGCGTAGCCCCTTCCTGCCCTGCGGAAGCTCCGAAACCCTAGACCCCTAACCAGGAACCTCCCCCGCTGAGACGGGCCAAACAGAGGGGAACAAAATCTGCAAAACTCCCTAGCGGTTCCTCTGAACCCTGCCGGAGCATGACCCTGCTTTGGCTTATCCTCTGGGAGCCAACCCCCCCTTGGACTCCGAGATCCTTGACCAACTTCTCCAAATACTCTCCAAACAAGAGCTTACCCCTAAAAGGCAGCTTACTGAGATGAGCCTTAGAGGAACTATCAGCCGACCAATTATGCAACCAGACTTACCGTCGAGCTGCTACTGAAGCCATACTCTTAGCTAAACCGCGGATGAGATCATAATGGACATCTGCTAAGTACGCCGTTCCAGATTCCAGCTGCGACGCATCAAGGCAGCCCTCCAACAGCTCCCCCTGCAACTTGGGACCACCGCAAACAGCCCCGAGCCACCCAGGCCCCCGCTATGGAAGCCTGCATGGAAAGGGCACTCACATCGAAAACCTGCTTCAGCAAGGAATCCAGCCTCCTGTCTTGCACATCCTTCAATGTTGTGGCCCCCTCGACCGGAATCAGTTTTCTTTGTAACCGCCAACACTGCCGCATCCACCTTCGGGGAACGAAACAGCTCCCTATCCTAGTCTGCCAGCGGATAAAGGCAAGCCAAGGCTCTGGTACCCTTGAGAGCTGCCTTTGGCACATCCCATTCCTCTTGGATCATATTCCTAAAGACCCAATGAAGGGGAAACACTTTCTGGGACAACCGAACCGCCTGCAACAGCGGATCCTCCAAGACCTCATCAGCCACTGGCTCCCCCACAGGCATGTTAAGGGTCTCAAGAGTCTCCGTGATCAGGGCCGAAAGCTCCTCGTGACAAGACACCCTGACCACCTGACACTGCTGCTTGGCGCTAGGCAGCTCCCTCTTCCAACTCCTCATCCGAAATGAACTCCGTTTCCTCGTCCAGCTCCGTGGGGTCCCTGCCCCCTCAACGCCGGCCCCCTTACACTTCTTAGCTGCCGGAGCACCCTCTGCTGGACTGCCCTAATCTCTTCTGCCCCTGGGACCCCATCAGCGGAACCGGCATTGCGGGCTGCAGCAAGGCAAACGCCTGAAGTAGGGTAAAGAAATTTGGTGGGACCCCAGAGAAGCAGCCCCCTGTTCCAGCCCTAACGCTACCGAAGAACCGTCCCGAGGAAGGCCCCGCCACTGGCTCCTCCTGGACTAGGACCGGAGGCAACGAGCCCACGGCTTCCGCCACAGGCTGCTCCGGCACCTTATCCATTCCTACTGCTACCAGTGCACACGCAGAACACACCCGAGTCCTGCACAGAACTGTGCCACAAGCCACACACCAAACACCGTGGCTTAGAAGGCATAGCCCTGAGAAGCAAACGCCCCCCACTTGCCTTGTTCCTGCGTTCTACCAGCCCCTGAACTGATCACCTGCAGCTCAGACGGGAGAAACCCTGCAGATTCTGTGACAGCGCTGAAACTAGGCTGCCGCCCTTCTGTACGCTGCAGCACCCCCTGTCAAAAATGTGTTTAAAATTTCCAAGCCACCCCACAGAGGTGCCCAGACAGGGGAGGGGGGGGGGGGGGAATAGGGCTGCGCAAAAACGAGGCCTCTAACACTACCAAATCAGCTGCACAGAAGCAGGCAGCAAGGAACCGTGGCTCCCAAAGTGATTTTTGGCTTTGTCTTCTCCAGCTTCTCATGCTCTCCAAGATGGCCGCTGTTCCCACTTTCTCCGCTCGAGGGAATCACTGCCTTCAACTTCTCCTCCATGATAACCCACAGCCTAGCACTCCAACTCTCCCTTTGCTCACAAAACCGGCAGCAACCAAAACTAGACGGACAGCAAGTACTCAGCACACAAGCTGCCGACCGCGGCAGCATGCGCTGTCACTACAACTGCCTACTTCACTGCCGATCTCGTGGCTGACTGCCGAACTGAGACCGACTAGACTGGATGCCAACAAAGCTAAGATCGCTTACCTGCACTCACACTCCGTACTGCCTCTTCACGCTGCTAGCACTAGAGGTAGATCGGGTTACTGGCACTGACAGGGCTGAACTCTAGGGCTCCCAGCTTTCCCCCTTAACATCGGTTTCTCATGCTGCCGTTAGCAAGGCAGGCTTCTCTAGAAGAGTCCCGCCCCCCCCCTGCTTGTCTGCCAGTTCCTGATAAGTGAACCCTGCTAGGGCTCTCAGGCAACAATTTAAAATGCACTCTTTTCGTCTCCGTCTCACTAGGAGCCTGTCAGAACCCTGTCCTATCCTGCTGCTGAGGACTGATAGTCTGACACCAGGGGGAGGAGCTTAGCTTGTCAGGAAGACTTTGCGAATTCAGTCCTCTGCTGCTGGAGGATTGACAACCCTACAGTTCCTGGACTGGCCTGGAGAGACGGAGGAATGAAAAATTAAAGCACAACTGCTTACACACTTCAATGTGCCCTACAAGGACCCCCCAACACAAACAAGCTGAACATGTTTGTTGGCAGGAAGAAAAAACTCAGAATCAGACAAGCACTAAGAACCAATTATTCAGGGTTGTGCACTGCCATCAGGAAACCCAATGCTAACTGAACAGCTCATGGATTCCCCATGGAGATCTTAAAAAAAACCCTGTGCAGTTAAACCAGAGCCTGTCGGTGGGTAAATGATAATTACACTTAGCTGGTAATTGTAGTTCCTTGAGTGACACTGGATATAGCCTGCTGCACTCACCCCCTCCAGTGTGAACTATTAAAGCAGACTCAAAGGAGTAACAAATAAGTAGCTATAACCACCACTGCAACCTATCCTAGGTAAACTAGAACGTTAACAACCTGTATGTAAGGCGCTGTATGCCCTGCACTGCCATTGACAGACACCTTCTCATCTAACAGATAACAAATTGACCTAACTGTAGTAACTGACTATGCAGCACCTGGCTGACCCCCTCCTGAAAACCCTCTGGGTGGGAAATGAGGACTGAACTGTCTACACTTACCTGGTAATTGTAGTTCCTTGAGTGACATTTCCTTATCGTTCCTCCAGTTCAGTCCTCTACTTCTGGGATGTACCAGAGCAATAACTATCGGGGGGACCCTTCCAGCTGGTGTGCAACACTGCCGCCCTGAAGCAAGCATCAGCTGCGGTGACATTGAGCCGGTAATGTTTACTGAATGTATGCAGAGACAACCAAGTCGTTGCCCTACAAATCTCACTTGGCGGAACCAAACCGTGTTCAGCCCAAGAAGCTGCTTGTGCTCTGGTGGAATGAGTTCGTAAACCGTCCGGTACCATGCGACCCTGCAACAAATAAGTGGAAGCTATCGTTTCCTGAATCCACCTGGCAATGGAAGCCTTCTGACACCGCCTCACCCTTCCGCCAGCCTCCAACCACCACAAACAGCCGATCCGACTTGCGAAAAGACTTTGTAGACTTCAAATACTGCCTCAAAGCCCTCTTAACATCCAAGAGATGGAAACTACGATCAAACACACCGACTGGTTTAAGTGAAACTGAGAAACAACCTTTGGTAAAGACGGCACTGGCCGCAAAACGACCTTTTCTCTCAAGGACAAGAATGGTTCCCTAGAGGACAACACTTGCAACTCTGAAATGCGCTGCACAGAACAGATCGCCACCAGAAACACGACTTTCAGAGAGATCCTTCAATGACACAAGATGCAAAGGCTCAAAAAGTGGCTGACCAGCGCCGACAAAACTAAAGATCCCAAGCCAGGTCCTTTACTCTATGGGAAGGTCACAGCCTAGCCACTGCCTTAAGAAAACATATGACATTTGCATGTGCCCCCAAAGCCAAATCTTGAACCTTGCCGTGATAACAGGACAGCGCCACTAACTGCACTTGCAAAGAGCTAGCCGCTAACCCTTTAAAGCCATCTTGCAGAAAGTTCAAAACCGAAGGCACGGCGACCGTGAACGCCCGAATTTGACGTCTTGAGCACCAATCTTCAAACACACGCCAGATCCGCACATATGCTGAACAACCTCTTTAGCCGAGCCCTTTCAATGGCCATACTGTAAGCAAGAATAGATTCACTTGGGGCATGAATAGGGGACCCTGTCGCAACAGGTCCAACTGTGCTGGAAGTTGCCAGGGTTGGCCTAGGAGCCGCACCAAATCTGTATACCATGGCCAGTCGGTGCCACCAGAAGCACTTTGCCCTGGTGAGCCTCTATCCTTTGTACTACTCGACCTATCAGCACCCACAGTGGGAAGACATACAGGAGACCCGACGTTGGCCACCGCTGCAAAAGCGTGTCTATGCCCTGACATTCTCTCGTCTCCTGCTGAAAAAATCGTGGGGCCTTTGCCAAAAGGTTGCCATAAAGTCCATTATTGGCGTCTCCCAATGCAGTAATATCTGTGCAAAGACCTCGGGATGCAGTTCCCACTCCCCTGCATCCACTCGCACCCTGCTGAGGAAATCCGCCATCACGTTGTCTTTTCACACAATGTGCGCTGCCGAAATCAGTCAGGGACACTCCACCCAGGCAAACAGCAAGTCTGACTCCTCTTCCATCGCTGCACTCCCTGTGCCTCCCTGACGATTGATGTAAGCGACTGTCGCAGAGTTGTCTGACAGAATCCGAACGGGACGACCCAGCACTAACTTGAACGCCCTCAGCGCTCTTGCCACCGCTCGCAACTCCAACCCGACTCCAGTTGGAACCAGTATCCTTGTGCAAACTGGCCCCTGCAGTGGGCTCCACAGCCCGCAAGACTAGCATCTGTCATCACTGGAAGCCAGTCCGGTTGCTCCAGGGGCACCCCAGTCGACAACGAGGATGGGAGCAACCACCACCGAAGTAATGTACCTTGAGTGGACACGGCAACCACTTGCTCAAATCCCCCTGATGAGACCAGCGGCGCAGAAATGCCCTCTGTAGCAGCCACATATGCACCTTGGCCCAAGGCACCGCCTCCACGGTGGCTGCCATCGTTCCGAACACCTGCAGATAGAACACTGTAGTGGCTGGAGTGGCTCTGAAGCTGCGCACCAGACTGCAGAGAGCCTGCGCCCTCCTGCCCAGCAAAAATACCTGCCCTTTGCGAGTGTCGAACTGAACTCCCAGATACTTGAGAACCTGAGACGGCTGAAGATGACTTTTGGTAGGATTGACCACCCAACCGAGACTGCAAAAACTCAACCACCCTGCTTGTCACCCGCCTGCTCTGCCTTGGACTTCGCCTGAATCAACCAATCGTCGAAGTATGATGCACTAATACCTTCCTTGTGCAATGCTGCTACCACCGCCGCCACCACCACCATAATCTTGGTGAAAGTGTGTGGTGCCGTCGCAAGGCCGAAGGGCAACGCTTGAAACTGATAGTGGCTCCAGGGAAAGGTGAACCTTAGCAACCTGATGAGCCTCTCGGATGGAAATGTGCAGATAGGCCTCTGTTAGATCCAATGTTGTCAGGAACTCTCCTTGACGGACTGCTACAATTACCGACTGCAATGTTTGCATACGAATGTGGGGCACTCAAACGATTCACACCTTTGAGGTCAAGATAGGCTGCAGCGCCCCGCCTTTCTTTGGCACCACGAAATATATGGAATACTGACCCAAACCATACTCTTTCGGAACCTCCACAACTACCCCTAAATGCAAGTGTTGCGAACCACTAGTTTTCACCTGCCCCCTGCAAGGAGACATGAAGGAATCCTGTACCAGCCGTGCCAGCTCTAGGGCATAGGCCTGACGAATTCTCTAGGACCCACTGGTCGGATGTGATGAGGGTCCAAGCAGAAAAACTCCCGAAGCCTCCCACCAATGGAAGTGTCCCCTGCCAGGACCTGCCTCATCTCATTGCACTTTACGAGTGGTTGACGTTGAGCCTGAGGCGAAACCTCTAGCCGTCCCATGAAACTCCCGAAATCCTTGACCGCCAGAAGAAAACCTGCTCCTCTGAAAGGACCCATACTGCGTCGACCGAAATCTCTGAAAGTCACAAAACAGGCCTCTAAAATTTTGGCTGGCCTTTCCCTGCTTCGGCTTGTCCTCTGGCAGCCTACCAGCCTTGGATTCCCCAAGGTCCTTTACTAACTTATCCAAATCTTCTCTGAACAGCAACTTCCCTTTAAACGGCAGTTTGCAGAGACGGGACTTAAGACGAACTGTCCACCACCCAGTTACGCAACCACACCGACCTGCGGGCAGCCACCACAGACGCCGTGCTATTTGCAAGCGCCCTGATCAAATCATAGTGCACATCTGCTAAGTATGCTGCTCCAGATTCCAGAAGCCCCAGCTCTTTGAGTTTGAGATCCAAATGAGGTGAGTGACGCAACCACTGCACCCAGCACAAGCATGCCTGTGCCACCCAGGCCCCACAGATGGATGCCTGCAAAGCAAGAGTTCACCTTGAAGGTCTGCTTCAAGAGGCCATCCACCCTATGGTCCTGAGCATCCTTCAATGCTGTGCTGCCCTTTACCAGAATGGTAGTTTTTGGTAACTGCTGACACCGTGTCAACCCATGGTGTCCTGAACCTCTCCTTACCCTTATCTGCTAGCGGGTAAAGCCTAGACATTGTGTGCACACCTCTAAGCCCCGCCTCTGGCAGGTCCCATTCCTCCTGGATCATTTTATCGAAAACTTTATGCACCGGAACCACCTGCGTTTGACGAACCACCCAAATGATGGGATCCTCCACCTTGTCCTCCGCAATTGCCTGAGCTGCCAAATTCAGCATCTGCAATGACTCTGTAATCAGCGCCGGCAGCTCCTCTCTACAAAAGACCCTAATGATCTTGGACTGAATCCTCAGGTTCCAGGATCTCGCCCTCCTCCAGATCCTGTGTACCCTCTTCTTTCTCCCAGTCACTCTCCACAGCTGAAGAATCACGGGCCCTAGCCCTTTTAGGCACCGAGGGACCCTCGACCGAAGTCACCATCTCTGTAGCCGAAGCTGTAAGCGGCACCTCCTCAGCTAAGCTACCCTGGTGCCGCAAACAAAAAGGCCTTGTGCAACATTAAGATGAATTCCAGGCAAAACTCTGCCAAAGCCCCTGGCAGCACCTCCAGGGACGGAGCTGAGGGCCCAGCCTGCTCCTCCAACGGGGCTTCCTGCCCAGGAGCTGGGGGACCCAGCCAGCCCCCCAGACTGTACCCCCTGATGGCTCTGAAGCCTCCCTGACGTCCATCAGCTGTTCCACCATGGACAAAAGTGAAGCACAGCCACAGCACACCCTGGACTCTGCCACCATACCTCTCCGGGTTCCACAGATCACACACTGGACACCCTACCATAAACCTTCTGCTTATACTTTGAAAGTATTATCCACCAATTATTTATGTTCTGCAAGCCATAGCTAAACAGAACTAATAGGGAGCCTTGTCTACGTGGGAATATCCCTGCTGCAAGCCCCAGGCAATTGCCACCGCGAGAAGGTCCCCCCCCCCACAGTGGAACATGGCTGCAGGAAAACAAGTAAATGCAGTTAAGAAAAAAAGAAAAATCTCCTACCGAGAGAACTGTTACCCTACTGCCAACGAGGCTTGTCTACCTGCTCTGAAAGCCTGATGCTAAGCAGCCACGCGGTCTCTCCGCTGGGAACCTGAGGAGAAAACTAATGCCAAGTGCCCCTTTCCTAGCGCTGAAAGAGCATGCCAAACTGCCTCCCCTGCCAAAGCAGCCTGCTGCCAGTTGAAAGCTGACCGGGCAGGTCTGCAGGACACTCAATCCTCCCTGGAATCACTGGCACCGGCCTGGGCTTGTCTGCGCCAAACAGAATTGGCTGCAGCTTCCCTGACCTCTGGAGCCATGATCAGCATTCACTGTGGCCCGAGTGTGCTCCCCCATAGTGTCCGGGGGAGAGAACTTCCGATCACTGCACAGCCAACTCCTTTCCTTAAAGTGTTGTTGCTTTCTCTTTAATGGGCTGACAGGCAGGGAGCCGTGTAACGCCAAAACTTTTTTTTTTTTTTTTTAACACTACCCCCAACAATTTTCAGCCATAAACCCAAACTAATCTAGTGCTACTCTCTCCTTATCTGTTACTCCAGTGAGCCCTCTCATCTCACAACGTCCTCCTGCTGCATGGAGACTGGTAACACTGGAGGGGGTGAGTGCAGCAGGCTATATCCAGTGATGTCATCATTTTGACATACCAGTCTCCAAGCTGCAGGAGGAGGTTGACAACCCAGAAGTAGAGGACTGAACTGGGGGAACGATAAACAACTTTCCTGCTTGAAGCTGCATTAGTGCAGTCAGACTTCCGGTAGGGACAGCGATCAACTACCTAACCCTGGATGACTCAAGTCAGAATCAGGAAGACTGCCCACCAGCTGCTGGAGACTGAAAGATACTGACAAGGGGGGGTTCCTCTAGGTTTAAGGGGTGATGTCAGTGAAAAACGTGTGTGTTATCTTCAGCTGTTGGTGGACAGACAACCCGATTGTCTGGACTAGACAGGACGACATGTGCAATTCTGGTCACCCTATCTTAAAAGGAATATAGCAGAATTAGAAAAGGTACAAAGAGCCACCAAAATGATAAAGGGGATACCTCTGAAGAAAAGCTGAAAGGTTAGGGTTCTTCAACTTGGAAAAAAGGCTGAGGGGAGATAAGAGTTCTATAAGTGAACGGAGTGGAATCAGTAGATGTAGATTGGCTTACTCCCTTCAATAACTAGAAAGACTAGGGGACACAAAGCTACGATGTAGCTCATTTTAAGACAAAGAAAAAATTCACACAATGAGTAACTGAGCCCTGGAATTTGTTACCAGAGAATGACAAAAGCAGTTAGTGCAGCTGGGTTTAAAAAAAGGTTCCTGGAGGAAAAGACCATTAACAGTTATTAAAAGTGACCAAGGAAAGCAATTCTTTACCATGGGATAAGCATTCTGGAATTTGTGTACCTTTTTGGGAATCTGACAGGTACTTGTAACCTGAATTGGCCACTGTTGGAAAACAAGACTGGGTTTGATGGACCTTGGTCTAACCCAGTATGGCATTTCTTCCCTTCAAAAAAAAAAAAACAGAATCCCCAAAATGAAGAATCTCATTCTCACCTTTCCATTCATGGCCATCATAGCATCCTTGGCATCCTCTGGATTCTCAAATGTGACAAAGCCAAAGCCACGTGATTTCTGAGTCTCTCGATCTTTGACCACAACAACTAAAAAAAAAAGAAAAAATTAGTTCTGTCAGTAGTTCAATTCTAGAGCACCTTTCACTAAGCCCACATGCAGGAAATCGAAATTACACTTACCTGGTAATTGTAGTTTCTTGAGTGATGACAGTTTAGTCCTCCACCACTGGGTAGTGCACCTCCTCCTGCAGCTTGGAGACTGGACCAATCAGAATCTTCACCTCACTGGATGTAGCATGCTTGAACTCCCATCAGCCCCAGTGAACTATTGAGAAAGCAGACTCAACAGAACCACAAAGTAGCTAACTTCCTTTTTTTTTTTTGAAAAACTAGAACTCTGAACAGGACAGGAACATGCCCCTAAACCGAAAACCAAGAGTCCCTCCATAACGTTGCCCTCCCCTGCCGAGCCAGAAAATACAGATATAGGCAGAGAGCAACCCAAAAAGAAAAACCTTAACACCCTGCAACTTCGCCTTGCATTTCCAAACCCATGCTGAGCTGACCTTAGAAATTGAGGGCGGGAATGAGGACTAAACTGTCGTCACTCAAGGAACTACAATTACCAGGTAAGTGTAATTTCGATTTCCTTATCGTTCCTCCAGTTTAGTCCTCCACCGCTGGGATGTATCAGAGCAGTACTAACAGGAGGGACCCTGCCAGCCAGCACACAACACCGGTGACCCAAAACAGGCATCCCTTGCCGCCAGCACATCCAGACAATAGTGTTTACTGAAAGTATGCAGCGACGCCCAAGTTGCCACCTTACCAATCTATACTGGGGGAACAAATCTGAGCTCTGCCCAGGAAGTTGCCTGTGCTCTTGTAGAGGGAGCTCTCAATCTCTTAGGGACCAGACGCCCCTGCAACCTGTAAGCCGAGACAGCTGTCTCCTGAATCCAGAGAACCCATCAGCTGCCCAATCCTGCAGCCACCGGAACCTTCGTGCTGCTACCAGTGAAACCATACTATGTGACCAGGCTCTAATCAAATCAGAGTTCATCCAACAACTACACAGAGCCGGACTCTAAACGTGGCAGATCCCTCACTTTGTTGTGTTCCGACGGGGACTGTGCTAAGGGTTGAACCCAGCGTTGGCTGGCACCAGCCACCCCAGCTCCACAGATGGGGACTTGCGGCACCACCTCTGCTTCACAAGACTGTCAATACACCATCGATCTGTCTATTGTACGTCTCCTGTAGAGCCACACTTCCCTCGACCAGAAATGTGGACATCGTGATTGCCGAAACCACTGTTTTTGTTCACCTCCAGAATGGAACCTCTCCTTATCTGTATCTGCCACAGGATACCGCTTGTTCAGACTTGGAACTCCTAAACCTGCTTCAGGATGATCCCACTCACTCTGAATCACTTGGTCTATCACCCTATGGATCCATGCCGAAACAGTGAGTGATGCGTGTGCGTCATGGCCGGTTGGAAAAGACATGACTGCGACCCAATGTCTGCTCCACATGGCAGAACGGACCTTGGCTAGTAAAAATCAAGCTGCGTGAAGCGCACCGCCTGGATAATGGGATCTGCAGCATCTTAGTCTGCCAGCTGTTCGAAAACTAGCCGCAGCCGTTGCCGGACCTCAATAATCAAAGTCGAAAACTCATGCTTCCGAAAACCAATTCTCACCTGAACCTCAGGCTCAGGGATCTCTCTCCTCCAAAACCTTCAAGACCACATCCATGGCGACCCCTGGTTCCTCCCCATCTTGCCAGTCCACTGCATATGGAGGGCTCTGAGGGACTTGGTCTCTTGGCCACTTTTGAAACCACAGCTTCACGCTCTGCTAAGCCAGCCCGTGTATTCGAGGAAGGAATTGGAAAAGTACCCATCAGCTGACCATGCTACCAACATGAGCAGGCCAGATGCAGGAGCAACACCAAACCCGGAGAAAAAATCCTCCATTTGCATAGAGAGACCAGGCTCCAAACCTGCACTTGGGTGACCTACTAGCCCTTCTGAAACCGAAGTGGTCGGGTCTGCAATGCAGCCTTCAGTCCTGCAACCACTACCGCCAGAGGAACATATACAGCAGAGCTCTCCATTTGCTATTCCGCACTGACGGATACTGAAGTACAGTACCGACAGAGCCCTGGCCCTGGGCTAGTGGCCCTACCGGCACCACAAATTAAACACTGAGACCCAGCTGACATGGACCAACTATCCTCATCTGAGTAGAGCTACCCCCGGCGGTATAACAATCAAGGAACAGAGGGCAAACCAAAGTAGCGTACCCCCGCTCTGTCTGGGAAACGCTGGCCTCCAACAGCATATTTAATGTGAAAATACTTGCCAATTTACTACAAGGGAAGTCAGAGCACAGCGACTGACCCTTCAGAGGCAGTATATTGTTACCTTAAAATGGTGGTGTGTTTTGCGTTATGTTGGCTGCCAACTTTCCTGCTGTGAGAAGTGGAATGATCAGACATTTGAACTTATGTTAAAGCCATACCTGACCTGCCCCACTATAAAAAGTTTTTTTATTTAATTTTTTTTTAACTCGCCTACCACTGTTACTTCCTCTGAGCTGGAACTTTTCCTGCCATAGGATTGCCCTGTAGTGTACTAGTCGAATACGGTGGAGGAAATCAGAAGATCCCCACAGGCTTGGTTCCTGCTTGCTTGTTTAACTATATTACCTACCCCTTTATCCACAAGCTTGAGGCAGTTCACAGCAATGTAAACCAAATATATTGAGAGGGTTCACGATCAACCAGTGGAGAACTGTACCTCTGACTGAATTCATCTGTTTTCTGAATACAGCTTATGCTGGGACTACTTTGGAGAAATCTGCAAAGGGGATCTCAGCACACATTGATAGAGCCTTACTGCAAAGAGACTGACTCCTGTCAGTATAACTGGCTCTGAGCGCCCTTAAAAATATATAAAGCCTAACTGGTTAAACTT
This sequence comes from Ichthyophis bannanicus, assembly GCA_033557465.1. Lineage (NCBI taxonomy): Eukaryota > Metazoa > Chordata > Amphibia > Gymnophiona > Ichthyophiidae > Ichthyophis > Ichthyophis bannanicus. The sequence goes on along the minus strand of CM066039.1, from coordinate 313,903,677 downwards.
CTCCTGTAGTTGCCCAAAGAAAAAAAGGTTAACTGCCGGAGAGGGACAGAGGTGAATTTTAAGACAGCCCGTAGCCCGAGGATCCCCACACAAGACCCTTCATTTTGCTTCTCCATGGAGAAAGGAAGCACAACAGTCTCACTCCTTTACATCACCCCACAGATTTTGAAGCCTCTGCAGTCTGCATATCTAACTTTTTTACAGACTTAGAGAGCTTTGAGAGTTGGTGTTTCTTTGGAAATTTATGTTGCCTTGCAGCACACTCCTTGCCTAGACTGCCTGTTAAACAGAGTCTGAGAGATAGCCGATCAAGAAAAAGGGTAAAACGAAAGCAAAACTGAAAACCACGAGGAAAGCAAGCAACTGCTAAAAAAATGAAAAGTAAAGAAAACACAAAACTTTCCCAAAACAAAGTACTTTGTTTTTGAGGGAGCAGAACCCAGACCAGAAGTTCAGACCTGTAGCTCAGGCACACCGCCGAGAAGATATACTGTGCTGACGAGACCGCATGCTTAAAATGGCCACGATCTCCACACAGCTCACCGTTTTACTGTTTGGCACGCTGGCTAGTAAAGTCCCTCACCAAAGCCAAAATCCTACCTTTGCTGCCGTTTCTCGGCGGGCCACGGGCAGCCCTCAGCAAAGGAGACTCAGTTCTGAAGAGCTATTCTCTTATCACCATCACCCCTGGGGCTGTCACAAAATAAATGGTATCAGCCCCGAGCCGCCAACTAAGCTGCCTCCTGCAGCCGTGCAGCCATCAGGTTGTCTGTGGGTCCAATAGGTAGCTCTACCCTGTTCCGTCTAGGGGCTAGAGATCCTGGACCGGGAAAGAGGGGTTCTTAGGGTGGCTAGGAAGAGAGGAAGGACCCTCAATAAGTTTCCTCGCTTCACATTTTCTTTTTAAAGATACAGTCCAATTAAAACTATAAAGTTAACTGAATCTCAACAAAACCAAAGTCAGTCAGAAACAAAAGAAAAAAATACTTCAGGAAATTAGCTAACTAGCCTGCTCCTAACTCATTTTTCAGTGAGCCCAGCACCTAGGCTCACTACGTCCTCCTGCTGCATGGAGACTGGACACTGGGGCTGATGGGAGTTCCAGCATGCTACATCCAGTGAGGTGAAGATTCTGATTGGTCCAGTCTCCAAGCTGGAGGTGCACTACCCAGCGGTGGAGGACTAAACTGGAGGAACGATAAGGAACTGAGCTATTACCAACAGGGCTGGAAAGTCATGGGTACCTGATGCCTGGCATACCCTGGGCCAACAGGAACTGCCAGCACTAGACTACATGAGGGAGAACAATCCTGCTCAGTCCCCTCTGCCAGATAAAGCCTTGGCCTGGAAAGGAGAATAGGGGGGAGAGCAAGAAGACTGAAGCAGCACAAACCAAGAGTCAAAAAGTAGACAAAGGAACCAAATTCATAATTTTAAGGTTACAGGGACCTTTGCATATTGGGCTGATACATAGATTTCAGTTTGGATATTTCAGTTTCCATTGTCTGTTACAAGTTTGATTCACAGGGTGTGGCTAATTGGTTCAGGTATTTGGTCAGTTGCAGAGATGATTCAATCTGCTCATCTGAACATTAGAGACTACACTCAGCTAAGGCTTTCAAAAACTTTACAATTGCCTTTTTTGATAAACTGTTGAACATAGGTTTAGGAAGCATCCTGCCTACATTCCTTGCATAGACTAAATCAGATCTGAGTGTGCCCTCAGTTCATAGGTGGTCTACTGGCTAAGGACACTTACATTCCTGCCCACCCTACCCCTCACCCCACCCAGGGCTGCATTGTCTATATAGTCATCATATACATTAGCATCTTCCTTTGATTAGGTGTTACCTACTGATAATGTACCAAATAGGAAGAAAAACAGAAAATTACTATTTGGATATCCCAGAAGTACCAACTTGGGAACTCAGCTCAAATGCCTCCCAGGCTCTTCAGCCAGCAGGAATACAAGCTAAGTTGTTGTATAGTTGGTGCAGAAAATGAGCACTCCAAAACAGTCATCCACTTTGGTACAAATGATCTTATTTAACTTCTCTTATATACTGCGCTATTACATATCAGTGCGGTTTACAACAGAAAGCGTAGTTACTCACCTGTAACAGGTGTTCTCCAGGAGCAGCAGGAATCAGTCCTCACATATGGGTGACGTCGGCACCGACGGAGCCCTCGCAGAGCAATTTTCCCCAGCTTTCACAAAGCCTTTGGGAATTGCAGCGCGCATGCGCTGTCGCCTTCCCGCCCAAGGGTGCCATCTTAGCCAGTCTGATGACATAGCTAAAAGACAGCATAAAAATTTGCAAAAAAACTTCAGATGGATTGCAACTCCACGGGGAGGAGGGAGGGTTGTGAGGACTGATTCCTGCTGCTCCTGGAGAACACCTGTTACAGGTGAGTAACTACGCTTTCTCCAGGACCAAGCAGGAAGTCAGTCCTCACATATGGGACTCCCAAGCTTAAGGCTACCGGAGACCCTAAGCACAAAAATGAGCTCCCTCTAGCTCGGCAGTACAGAAGGATGGAATCTTTGCTGAATTACCACCCACCGGTAGCCCCCATCCGGGATGGAGGGTAGGAGTTGCTCAAACCTCGAAGAGATTTCGGAGGACTGCCTGTCCGAAAGCACTGTCCCTGCGGGACTCCCTCTCGAGACAGTAATGGACCGCAAAAGTCTGGCTCGAAGACCAAGTAGCGGCCCGGCAGATGTCTGCCAGCGGAACAGAGCGGAGGTAAGCCACTGACGTAGCCTTCGCCCGAACACAATGAGCCGTGACTCGACTTTCTAAGGAGAGTCCGGCTGCCCCATAAGCCCAAGCGATACAGTCAGCAACCCAGATGGACAGGGTACGCTTGGAGACCGGGAGCCCCAATTTATTGGGGTCAAAAGACACAAAAGGCTGAGCAGCTTTACGGTGCTCCCGCGTACGGTCAAGGTAGAAGGTTCTACAGTCCAGGGTATGCAGGACTCGTTCAGCTCAGCTGGAGTGAGGCCTGGGAAAGAAGGTTGGAAGTACCACCTCCTGATTGATGTGAAAAGGGGAGACAACTTTTGGAAGAAGTTTTGGGTGAGTCCGTAGGACTACCCTATTTTTGTAGAACCGAGTGAAGGGAGGATCAGACACGAGGGCCTGCAATTCACTTACGCGTCTAGCGGAAGTGAGGGCTATCAGGAATAAGGTTTTCCACGAAAGAAAACGCAGAGAACAGGTAGCCATCGGTTCAAAAGGCGGACAGGTGATCTGCTGTAAAACCACATTCAGATCCCAGTCAGGTGCTGGCAGGCGCAGAGGTGGTTTTAGTAGAAGGAGACCTCGGAGAAACCGTGCTACAAGAGGGTCGCTGGAAAGAGGTCTGCCGTCCACCGGCACATGGTGTGCTGAAAGAGCACTGAGGTGAACTTTGACGGAGTTGGACTTAAGTCCCATGTTAGAGAGGTAGAGCAGGTACTGCAAGATCACCGACACCGAGCAGGAGAAGGGATCCTGAGACTGCTGTACACACCAAACGGAAAAGCGACGCCATTTAAGGGCGTAGCATTTGCGGGTAGAAGGTTGCCGAGAAGCTAGGACGACCTCTTCCACCTCTGCGGGCAGAAGGGGAGCAAGGACTACCCTTTCAGCTGCCAGGCCATTAGATTGAGAGATCTGAGGTTGGGGTGTAGCAGAGACCCCTGATCCTGTGTTAGGAGATCCGGTTGAAACCCCAGAGGGAACGGATCCTCTACCGCTAATTGCAACAGGAATGGGAACCACGGCTGTCTGGGCCAGCGAGGAGCCACCAGGATCATGGACGCTTTGTCCCGGAGAACCTTGAACAGAGTTCGGGAGACCAGCGGGATGGGAGGAAAAGCATAGAGAAGGTTTTCCGACCATGAGAGCAGAAATGCATCTGCCGCTACCCGAAGGGGATGTGGCTGACGCGAGCAGAAGCGAGGAAGTTGCCGGTTGAGAGGACTGGCAAAGAGATCCATCGTGGGGAGGCCCCACTTCAGAAAGAGTTTCTGGACTACCAAGGGATCCAGACGCCACTCGTGCGGCTGGAGTATCCTGCTGAGTTTGTCCGCCAGGCAATTCTCCTGGCCTGGGAGATAAACTGCTTTGAGAAGAATGCCGTGACTGACGGCCCAAGAGCAGAGCTTTTGAGCTTCTCGGCAGAGAAGGAGCCCGTGCCGCCCTGCTTGTTCACGTAGAACATGGCAACTTGATTGTCCGTCTGGACAAGGACAGACTGGTGAGAAGTCAGGTGGGAGAAAGCCTTGAGCACCAGACGAATAGCTCTGAGCTCCAGGAAGTTGATCTGTTGAGCAGATTCCCACGCGGTCCAGAGACCTTGAGTACATGCCCCCTGGCAATGAGCTCCCAAGCCCAGGAGGGAAGCATCAGTCGTCAGCACTTGAGTCGGCTGAGGCGACTGAAAAGGCATTCTGAGCACCAGGTTCGGCCGATGAAGCCACCACTGTAGGGAAGAGGCCAGTGGTCTGGAGAGGCGCACTAAGTCGGCTAGCCCGCCGGTGGCTTGTTGCCACTGCTTGCGAAGGCACCATTGAGCCAGCCGCATATTCAGGCGAGCATTGGGGGTCACGTGGACGGTGGAAGCCATATGGCCGAGTAGTCTCAGGAAGCGCCTGGCGGAGACCAGGGACTGGCTGCGAAAACGGCCGGCTAGGTCCATGAGCCGTTGAGCCCTGTCGAGAGGCAGGAAAGCTCGAGCCTGAGGAATGTGCAGTCTTGCGCCGATGAACTCGAGATCCTGTGAGGGGAGCAAAGTGGACTTTGCGAAGTTTATGACAAAGCCCAAGTACTGCAGAAGAGTCACCGTGCGGTGTGTGTGGCATTGGTGACTGCCGGAGGGGACGACGCTCTAATGAGCCAGTCGTCGAGGTACGGAAAAACAGAGGCCGTGAAGCCTGAGATAGGCCGCCACCACCGCGAGACATTTTGTGAAGACTCGCGGTGCGGAGGACAGGCCAAAGGGCCGTACTCTGTACTGGTAGTGATTTCCGGCCACCACAAACCTTAGGTATTGGCGGTGGCTTGGGTGGATGAGGATGTGCGTGTAGGCATCCTTTAGATCCAAGGAGCATAGCCAATCTCCCTGCTGGAGGTAGGGCAGAAGGATTCCAAGGGTAAGCATCTTGAACTTTTCCCGCACAAGGAACTTGTTGAGGTTGCGCAAGTCCAGGATGGGTCTTAGGCCTCCTGTCCTTTTTGGTATTAGGAAATACCTGGAATAAAAGCCTTGACCTCTCAGGTGGTGGGGCACCGGTTCCACAGCCTGGTCCTGAAGAAGACTTGCTAACTCCTGAAGGAGTAAGTCCCTGTGCAGAGGGAGTCGCGGAGGTTCTCCTGGAAAATAAGAGGGAGGGACCTGATGGAAGTGGAGAAGATATCCTTCTCGCACGACTTGAAGCACCCAGGCATCTGAAGTGATGTTGGACCACCTGTGGGCGAAGTGAACCAGCCGGCCTCCGGTGCTGGGAGGGACCAGCTGAGGGGGAGAGGCTATGCTGAGGAAGTCAAAAACCCCCACCCTGCTGAGCAGGGGCTGGTGGTGCAGGCTTGGGGGCTTGCTGCCTACAGGACCCGTTACCCCGTCCCTTGGCCTGCTGACCCTGTTGGGGAGCTGGAGGGGCCTGATATTGGGGGTAGTGTTTGTAGGCAGCCGCCTTTCTCGGGTAAAAGGACTTTTTTCCCCGAGCCCTTCTTTTTCTGGGAAGGGGCGGAGGTCTTCCTAGAAAGCCTGGTCCTGGTGAGAGTCTGTCTCGATTTGTGCAGCCTTTTCAGCCATGGGCTTGCCAAAGAGGTTCTCACCTCTGCAGGGGACATCGACCAACTTGTCCTGCACCCAAGGCTCAAGGTCAGACGACTGAAGCCAAGCCTGTCGGCGGGCACAGATGCCGGCTGCGGCCACACGAGCTGATGCTTCAAAGCCATCATAGGCTGCTCGGGACATGAATTTGGAGCATTCCCGAATACCAGATGTTAAGGCTAGGAACCTCCGCAAAGGTTCCTTGGACAGTCCAGCAGAGAATCCGGCTAGCTCTTTAGCCAGGTCTCGGAGATACATGCCCATGTATAGCTGGTAGGTCTGGACACGACAAGCCAGCATAGAGCCCTGGAAACACTTCTTACCAAGGCCATCCAGGTTACGGGCCTCCCTGCCAGGGGGCACCGAGGAGTGCATTTTCTGGCTCTTCAGCCTATGCATGGCCGATTCCACTACCATGGAATGGTGTGGTAGCTGTGCTTTTTGGAAGCCAGGACTCTTGCGGACTCGATAGATGGAATCGACCCGATTGCTCAATACCGGTGACGAGGCCAGACTCTCCCACATGCGGAAGAGTAGTCGTTCCAGCATGGGAGGCACCGGTACAGTAAAGTGCTCCCGGGCGGGAGAGTCGTACTGAAGGGCGTCGAGCTCTTCGGCTCGAGGCTCCTCCTCGGGATCCGCCGCGAAGGCCAAATCCTTGGCCATATCCCTGACGAAGTCCGAGAACCGGGCATCCTCCGGAGGGGACTGTTTCCGAGGTTCAGACTCAGGTGAGTCCGAGGGGACACACCGAGTCTGAAAGGAATCAGGTGACTCCTCTTCAGACTCCCAGACCGACTCCGAGGAGGAATCAGTGGGGTCGGCTCGGGCAGGCGGAGGCGTCGGCCGCCCTGACGCCAAGGGAGTCGGCGGCGGCGGCGACCTCGGTCCCGAACGGGAGGCCGAGGGTGACCTCGACCGAGGATCGACTCGAGTTCACATGGACTCGAGGATCGGCTTGGTCTCAGGGGTCGACTTAGACGTAGACGTCGACGTCCCGGCGGTCGGGGCAGCGGCGCCAGTGAGGCTAGCGATCAGTGCCCGCTGCTGGTCCATGAAGGCAGATAGTCTGCTCTCCAAGGCCGTCAACCTGAGTCCGACCTCAGGTGACCCAGCAGTCCCCGACTCGGGGCCTGACGGACCTCTCGGAGGCGAGTCCAGAAGGACCACAGGACTTACCCGAGCAGGCAACTCTGACTCCAGGCGAGGTCGCTTCGGGAGGTGCTCCTTCTCCAAAGACCCGGGACGGCTGTCGGGGCTATGCGACCTGGCCCTTGCGGAGCCAGGAGCGTCCACTGACGCCGCCCTTGTGGGTTTTGTCTTCCGATGGTCTCCGGAGGGAGAACCCCTGTCGGAGGAGCTTCGGCGATGTTCAGAGCTGGAGCCTCTGGATGCCGAGGCCTCTGACGAGGTCCGGGTACGGCTGGGGTCAGCGAAGATTCTATCCCGCTGATGCCGCCGACTCAACGCTTTGGAGGACATTTTGCCACAGGCTCCACAGATCATTTCTTCATGATCCGGGCCCAGGCAGCGGAGGCAATTATCGTGTGTGTCAGTGAGTGACATATTTCTGTCACACTGACCACACCGCTTGAAACCACTGGCAGCCATCGGGGAAAAAGGGCCCCTGCAAGGTCAAAGGACCGGGCTGCCAGTGAAAAACCGAAAACGAAACTGACCAAAATCAGAAAAACCGAAAAATAAGGGAAGGACTCGCAACGGCGTCGCAAGTCCGGGCAGGAAAACGACCGGCGTCGAACCGAATTGAAAAACGAGTAAAACTCACAAAAATCAACTTTTTTAGCGGGGACACGACGGGTACGTCTGTAGGGCTCCGCGGAAAAAAGAAGACTGGCTAAGATGGCACCCTTGGGTGGGAAGGCGACCGCGCATGCGCGCTGCAATTCCCAAAGGCTTTCTGTGAAAGCTGGGGAAAATTGCTCCGCGAGGGCTCCGTCGGCGCCGACGTCACCCATATGTGAGGACTGACTTCCTGCTTGGTCCTGGAGAATTTACTATGCGGATAGGCCGCATAATATTTACATCAAACAGGGATTAAAACTTGGATTTAACTGGGGTAACATATCTACACATTTACAGTAATGCCTATGTTTTCCAGGTTATGGCCTTAGCCTATTCAGTATAGGCCAGCTTGGTTCAGCTATTCTTTGTCTTGCTGGCTATGTTGGAATATTCTGAGTGTTTGGTGTGATTGTTCGTTGGTTTCTATTGCTGGATTCAGGGTAGTGTCTTATGAACAGAATGCTTGCATGCCTTCCGGAATTGAGACAGGCTAGTAATGGCTCGCATGTCTGTGGGGAGGCATTCCAGGTCGTGGGTGCATAGATCGTGAAGGCCCTGTTGGAGGTTGCCTTTGTGCATGTGGTAGTTTCTTTAGGGATCGTCTGTTCACTGTTAGGGATCTTCTGGTTTTATTTGGGCATATGCAGTGGATCATCTTGCTAATGGATGTTGGGGTGCTTGTTTAGGGCTTTAAAGGTCAAGACTAGGATCTTGGCTAGAAACTGCCTCTGCAGTAAAAAGGGACAGACTCAAATTCAAGCCTATTGCTTTCTCAGACGTTCTACCTGTTCATGGTAAGGGAGCAGAAAGACTATTGCATAAACCTGGTGCAAATAAGGATATAGATGTTAAACTGGAAAAACGGCAAGAAAGGATTGTAAGTGAAAAATGCAGGTTTTTTATGTGGACAGGCATTTAAAATAGGGAAAGGGGCTGATGGATAGGACAAGTTCAGTACTTCACTCAGCAAAAAACACAGCCACACTTGAACCAACCCAACAATGGCAAGCAGGAAGGGATGTGTAGAACAAAATCCATACAAAAAGTGCAGGCAAGCTGAATTCTGGAAAGCACAAATGCTCAAAGCCTAGCCAACGAAGTTCCGATCTGGAAGCCCTAATGGTGGAAATGTATTTGGACATTATGGCCTTAGAAACATGCCTTCCAAGAATTAGAGACTTACCTGCTAATTGTTGTTCCTTAAGGAACTCTAGTCCAGTCCCAGAACCATAGAGTTTAGAATCTCCTCCAGCAGCCTTGGAGACTGAATGACATCACAGCTCCCCTCTGGTATAAATAGGCAAGGACCGCCCCCTTCCACCAGTACCTATTGACAAAGCAACTCAGCAGAGCAACAAATAAGTAGATAAAGATAACAAGCTTTGGCTAGAATGTAAAAACCTGTGCATATTCTACCCGTCTGACGAAGGACCTTGTAGAAATGCCAAAAATGTAGAAACATAACCGCGCTTCTGCAGGGTTCCCATTGTGGCTCCACTCCGCATCCTCTGGAACCCCACTCCTCTTCCGGAGACATCCTCTCCAATTTGACCCCTTTTACTAAGATACAATGAACAGCTTCAGGCTGCATACCCTGGGAGGGGTCCAGGACTGGACTAGAGTTCCTTAAGGAACAATTAGCAGGTAAGTAATTCTTCCTTTTTGTCCCTCTAGTCCAGTCCTGGAACCATACAGGATGTAACAGCAGTGCACATCAACAGAAGGGACCAGAAAACCCAGCCTGAAGCACCGCTGAGCCAAAACGAACATCTGCCACCTGCACATCTAACCGATAGTGCTTTGAGAATGAATGCAACGATGAAGTCGCGGCTCTCTACAAGTGTCCGCGACCTAAACCGAACTGTACTCCGCCCACGTCACCGCTTGCGCCCTGGTCGAGTGTGCCGAGACCTTCTGGAACTATGCTACCTTTTGTATGCTACCTTTCAAAAGGTAAGCCGACACAATAGTCGCCTTTAACCATCTAGAAATGGACGCTTTCGCTGCTGCTTCACCCTTCCGTGGCCCCCCGAAAGTCCCAAACAATCTGTCAGTCTTCCGAAACAGCTGTGTCCACCGAAGATACTTCCGAAGAACCTGACGAACATCTAGGGGATGTAACCTGCCTTCAGATTTCTCCTTTTGCCGCTTAGAGAATACTGGAAGAGACACCACATGATTGACATGAAAGGCCAAGACCACCTTCAGCTGAAAGTCTGGCACTGAGCGTAGCACGACCTTATCATGGAAGACAGACAAATAAGGTGCCCTACAGGAAAAGCCTGTAACTCCAAAATCCTCCTTGGGGAACAAATAGCCACCAGAAATACCTTCCTTTAACACGAGATCCTTCAGGGTGGCGATGCTTAGCGGCTCAAACGGTAGCTCCAGCAAAGCCTCCAATACCAGATTCAGCTTCCATGTTGGCACTGAACAGCATACCAACGGACAAAGCAGCAAGACAGCTCTCAGAAAAAGCCTGTCACTGAGATCCTATCGGCTGACTGAGTACTTCCCCCCAACAGGAAATCGCCGCCCACTGCACTTGCAAGTAACTGGCTGCCAATCCCTTCCGCACTCCATCCTGCAAAAAGGAAAGGACCTGCGAAAACGAAGCCCACAACGGCTGAATATTACGCTCCACATACCAAGCTGCAAAGATCCTCCAGACCCGGACATATGCCAGCGAAGTGGAATGCCTGTGTGCCTTTAGCAAGGTAGAAATGACCGCCGCCGAATAACCTTTAGCTGTCACCCTAGCCCGTTCAAGAGCCAAGCCGTAAGCAAGAACCGACTCACCTAGGGCATGCGCAACAGACCCTGCCATAGGAGCTCCTCCCGCTGCAGTAACTACCACGGTTCGTCCACTAACAGCTGTACCAAATCTGCATACCAGTGATGTCACAAAAAAAAAAGTAGGTGTTTCTCAGTCTCCAAGTTCCGGGACTAGACTGGGGACACGATCAGGAACTGAAAGTTATCTGGGCTGGTGAACAGGTCAATCACTGGTTTGCCCAGAGCTAGAAAAGCTGACGGGCTACTCTGGGGTCCAGTTGCCACTCACGTGACTGGAGAACTCTGCTGAGCTTGTCAGCCAGCGGATTGTCCTGACTGGACAGGTACACTGCCACAGGTGCCCTGTTGGACTGCATACAAGCAGAGAACCAGAGCCTCCTGACAAATGGCTACAAGACCATGTGCCCCCCTTGCTTGTTCATGTAGAACATTGCTACCTGGTTGTCTGTCTGGACCAGGACTGGCTGGTGATGCAGATGTGACAGAAGACCCTCAGGGCTAGGTGTATGGCTTGGAGCTCCAGGAGATTGATCTACTGGGTGCTCTTGTCTGGTCACCAGTTGCCCTGAGTGCAGAGATCACTGTAGTGGGCTCCCCAGCCGAGCAGGGAGGCATCTGTGGTAAGGATCTTGGGCCTGAAGAGGCATGCCTGTCTTGAGATGCTGGGGAGACTGCCAGACCAGAGAATCCACCAATTGGTGGACCATGGAAACTGTCTCGGAGGTCGCCAGTGGCCTGAGACCACTGGTCCTGAAGATACCACTGCACTGCCCTCATGTGGACTGTGGAGACCATATTCCTGAGGTGGTACAGAAGAAGCCAAGCGGGCACTGAGGAACAGCACTGCATGTCCCAGGCCAGAGTACAGAGACGATTGGCTTGGTCCCTGGGTAAGAAAGCCTTCAACTGTAGAGTGTCGATTTACCCCAATGAACTCCAGACATTGTGAGGAGGTAAGACTTGGTGTTTGACAAAACCCAAGTCTGTAGAACCTGGATGGTGTGTGCAGTGGCCTGCTGCACCTCTGAGGTCATGCCTTCCTTTATAAGCCAGTTGAGGTAGGGAAAGACCATCTGCCAAGCATTCTGTGAAAACTTGTGGCAGAGGCTAGGCTGAAGGGGAGCACCCTGTACAGGAAAAGCCTGACCTCCACTATGAACTGCATGAGGGGAGGGTCAGGACAGCTGTTATAGTTGGTGATTCAATCATTAGGAATGTAGATAGCTGGGTGGCTGGTGGACATGAGGATCGCCTGGTAACAGTGCTGGGGAGGAGTCTGCTGTCTTGGTACATGTTGGTACCAATGACATAGGAAAATGTGGTAGGGAAGTTCTGGAGGCTAAATTTAAGCTTTTAGGTAGGAAGTTGAAATCCAGAACTTCCAGGATAGCGTTCTCCGAAATGCTTCCTGTTCCACGTGCAGGACCCAAAAGACAGGCAGAGCTCCGGAGTCTCAATGCGTGGATGAGACAATGGTGCAAGGATGAGGGTTTTGGATTTGTTAGGAACTGGGGAACATTCTGGGGAAAGGGGGGGCTCTTCCAAAGGGATGGGCTTCACCTTAATCAGGATGGGACCAGACTGCTGGCATTAACCTTTAAAGATAGAGAAGCTTTTAAACTAGAAAATAGGGGAAAGACGACAGTCACCCAGGAGTGCATGGTTCGGACGAAGGTATCCTTGAAGGATACTACCAAAAGCAGTGAGGTTCCAAAAGGGAGTATAGTAGCCCAAATGCCCTTGAGTAAGGAGCAGACAGCATAAAGATTCCAAATTACCCCTGCCTACCAATAGCCAGATTAATATGAATAAAATAGTCTCTAAAATGCTTGTATGCCAACGCTAGAAGTCTAAACAATAAGATGGGAGAGTTAGAATATATAGCACTAAATGAGAGGTTAGATATGATTGCACTCTCAGAGACATGGTGGAAGGAGGATAACCAGTGGGACACTGATACCTGGATACAAACTATATTGTAATGATAGAGCTGATCAAATTGGTGGAAGGGTTGCGCTCTATGTTAGAGAGGGCATTGAGTCAGAAAGGATTAAAGATTTGCAGGGAACAAAATTTGCTGTAGAATCTCTATGGATTGAAATTCCATGTAAAAAGGGGAAGGTGATGGCAATGGGAGTATACTATCGGCCGCCTGGCCAGAATGAACAAATGGATGATGAAATGCTCAAAGAAATCAAGGAAGCTAACAAAAGTCACAACAGAGTAGTAATAATGGGTGATTTCAATTACCCCGGTATCGACTGGGTCAGTGTCACAGCAGGACAAGCTAAAGAGAAAGTTTCTAGATGGAATAAATGACTGCTTCTTGGAGCAGCTGGTTCATGAACCGACCAGAGGGGAAGCCATACTGGACCTAGTCCTTAGTGGAACACCAGATCTGGTGCAAGAAATAAGGGTGTTGGGACCACTTGGCAATAGTGATCATAGTATGATCATGTTTGATTTAATTAGTGGAGGACAGATAGTAAAGGCATCCACAGTACTACCTTTTAACTTTCAAAAGGGAGACTGATAGAATGAGGAATATAGTTAGGAAAAAACTAAAAGGAGCGGTTCCAAAGGTTAAAGACTTACAGGAAGCTTGGGTGTTATTTAAAAATACTATCCTCGAAGCCCAGACCAGCTGTATTCCACGCATTAAGAAAAGTGAAAGAAAGTCCAAAAAACTGCCAGCATGGTTTTAAAGGTGAGGTCAGAGAGGCTGTTGCTGCCAAAAAAGCAACCTTCAGGAAATGGAAAAAAGCCAAATGATGAAAACTGGAAACAGTACAAGCACTGGCAAATTAAATGCAAAGCATTGATAAGGCAGGCAAAACGGGAATTTGAGAACTTGCTACAGAAGCAAAAACACAAAAGACTTTTTTTTTTTAAGTACATTCATAGCAAAAGGCCTGTGAGAGTCAATTGGACCATTAGATGATAGAGGGGTAAAAGGGGCAGTAAGAGGAAACAAGGCTATAGCAGAGAGACTGAATGAATTCTTTGCTTCGGTCTTTATGAGGAAGATGTAGGGATGTTACCCAAGACTGAAGTGGTATTTAAAGGTGATACTGCAGAGGAATTGAGAGAAATATCACTACACTGGGAAGATATTACAACTATTTGATAAACTGAATAGTAGCAAATCACCTGGACCGGATGGTATACATCCCAGAGTGTTGAAAGAACTGAAATATGAGATTGCGGACCTGCTATTGGTAATCTGTGAACTTTCATTAAAATCATCTGTAATACCTGAAGATTGGAGGGTCGCCAACGTAACACCAATTTTTAAAAAGGGTTCCAGGGGTGACCCAGGAAATTACAGACCGGTGAGCCTGACGTCAGTACCAGGGAAAATGGTAGAAACCATCATAAAGAACAAAATTACACAGCATGTAGATAGTCATGGCCTAATGGGAGACAGCCAACATGGCTTTAGACAAGGAAGATCTTGTCTTACTAATCTGATATGTTTTTTTGAAGGTGTGCATAAACAGGTAGATGAAGGTGAGTCGGTTGATAGTGTATCTGGACTTTCAGAAATCTTTTGACAAAGTCCCCCATCAGAGACTTTTGGCGAAGCTAAAAAGTCATGGCATAGGAGGCAGTGTACTATTGTGGATCGGGAACTGGTTAAAAGATAGAAAGCAGAGGGTAGGACTAAATGGCCAATATTCCCAATGGAAAAAGGTGAATACTGGAGTACCCCTGGGATCTGTACTGGGTCTGCTGCTTTTTGACATTCATAAATGACCTGGAAAAGGGAACTAGTGAGGTTATCAAATTTGCAGATGACACAAAACTGTTTAAAGTTGTTAAAACCCAAGAGGATTGTGGAAAACTGCAGGAGGATCTGGATAAATTGGAAGACTGGGCATCCAAATGGCAGATGAAATTTAATGTGGACAACTGCAAAGTTATGCACCTAGGAAAGAACAACCCACACTATAGTTACACAATGCAAGGCTCCACATTAGAAACCACCACCCAGGAAAAAGATTTAGGAGTCAGTGGATAACATGTTAAAACCCTCTGCCCAGTGTGCAGCAGTGGCCAAGAAAGCAAATAGAATGCTAGGTATCATAAGGAAAGGGATGGAGAACAAAACAAAGGATATTATAATGCCTCTGTATCGCTCCATGGTACGACCGCACCTTGAATATTGTGTGCAATTCTGGTCACCGTATCTTAAAAAGGACATAGCGTTATTAGAAAAAGTACAGAGAATAGCCACCAAATTGGTGAAGGGGATGGAAGGCTACTCCTATGAAGAGAGGCTAAGAAGGTTAGGGCTCTTTAGCCTGGAGAAGAGACGGCTGAGGGGAGATATGATAGAGGTCTATAAATTAATGAATGGAGTGGAACGGATAAACGTGGATCAATTGTTTACGCTATCAGAGTATAGAAAGACTAGGGGACATGTAATGAAGCTACAGGGTAAACTATTTAAGACAAATAAGAGAAAATATTTTTTCACCCAACGTGTAATCAAACTCTGGAATGTGTTACCGGAGGATGTAGAAAGGGCTGTTAGTATAGCTGGGTTTAAAAAAGGTTTGGACAAGTTCCTGGAGAAAAGGTCCATAAACCACTATTAAAAAGGGACCCAGGATATCAATGCTTGACCCAGTACAAGCATTGTGGAACCTGTCTTTTGGGGATATTGCTAGGTACGTATAACCTAGATTGGCCACTGTTGGAAACAGGATACTGGGCTTGATGGACCTCGGTCTGACCCAGTATGGCATGTCTTATGTTCTTAGGTACTGCCTGTGGTTGGGGTGACTAAGGATGTGGGGATATAAGCATCCTTGAGGTTTAAGCAGCAATCAAGAATTCTCTCTGCTTGAGGTAGGACAGCAATGTTCCCAAGGGAGAGCATCTTTAATTTCTCCCTCACCAGGAATTTGTTGAGGTTGCACAAGTCGAGGGTGGGCCTTAGGCCCCCTATCCTTTGGCACGAGGCTGGAGTAGAGCCCCTTGCCCTTGAGATGGTGGGGCACCAGTTCCACCGCTTTGTCCTCAAGACCTGCCAACTCCAGCAGGTGGTCCCAGTGGAGGGGAGACCTGAGGGGCTCTACTGGGAAATAAGGTGGGGGGAGGTGTCCGAGTCAGGTGGAGGTGGCAACACTCCCTGACTACCCAAAGTGCCCAGAAATTGGTGATGGACATCCACCTCTATGCATAGAGGGCCAGATGTCCCCTGTGGGCTGCTGATCTCCCTGGGGTAGAGAGGCTATGCTCAAGGAGTCACTCCCCCTGGCTGGGCCAGGGCTAGTGCCTGGGGTTGGAGCCTTCTGCTTATGCAGGCCATGCCCTGCTGACAGTGTTGGGGAGGCCTGATAAAGGTGGGTAGTTTTAGTAAGCAACTCCCTTTCTCTGCTAAAAAGGGACTTTTTACTCAAGCCCTTCTGTCTTGGAGGGGCAGCAGTCTTCTTAGGGAGCCTTGTCCTTGTCATGAACTCATCCAGCTCAGCAGCCGTGTCAGTCATGGGTTTGCCAAAGAGGTTCTCTGCTTGGCAGGGGACATTGACCAATTAATCCTGAACCCACTGCTCAAGGTTGGACAACTGTAGCCAAGCTTTGTGGTGTGCACGAATGCCTGCTGTGGCTACTCAGGCCAGACTTGAACCCATCATAGGCCGCCTGACATGGATTTGGAGCACTCAAGGACTGCCTTGGCCAGGTTCTTGAACTGCTGCAAGGGTTCCTTGGAAAAAACAGCCGAGAACCCAGTGAGTTCCTTCACCAGGTTTCTCAGGTACATGCCCATGTACAGCTGGTAGACCTGGATGTGGCCGAATAGCATTGAGCCCTGGTAGAACTTTCTGCTGAGGATGTCCAAGGTGTGGACCTCCCTGCCAGGGAGCACCAAGGAGTGAATCTTCTGGCTTTTCAGCTGACATAGCTGACACTGGGCTCCAGCAGCCTCAATAGAGTTGAGCAGCTTGCTCACCACCAGCACCAAAACCGGTGTCTCCCACATTCGGAGCATCAACTGTTCCAGGATGGGCACTGAGTGATTCCTGCAGAGGGGCCTTATACTTGAGGATTTCCAACTCATCTGCCCACAAGTCCTCACTCAGTTGGGAATGCCATAGTCTTAGACTTGTCTGACAAAATCAAGGAAGCCCATATCCTCAGGGAGGAACCACCATCGAGGCTGAGAGAAGAGTCAGAAGGGATGTCACGGTGGTGATGGGTATTGGGGGACTCTGTGACCCGTCTCCCACTCAAGAGTGGTCTGTCAAGGACTTTTAGGAGGACTGCTCCACAGGCCTCAGGCCCCTGATGCCCTGCACCCGATGCCTGGCAAACTTGCTGGGGATGACCATAGTCCAGACTGAGGCCAAATGACCTCAAGGATCAGCTTGGCCTCCAGGGAAGTTGGATGTCAAGGGCCTGGTGGTTGGGGCAGATGAACTGGTCATGCTGGACAACAGCACCTGCTGCTGGTCCCATGAAGACAGACAAACTGCACTCCAGGGCCACCATTATGGACTCCAGACCAGAAAGCTCCATAGCCTTTCATACGGGCACTGAGGAACTCTGGCCTGATGCTGGCTCCTCTGAAGGGAAATCTGATAAGGATGGTGTCTGGGGAAAGACTGTTCTGCGGTTGGATCCTTCTGGGGGATCTTTGCAGGCTGCTCCAGACACCTCAGATGAATGTCTGTGGGACCAGGCCTGGGAAGGACCCTGCCAGTCAGAACCGTCCAAGGACACTGCCTTTGAGGGTTGTTTCTTCCTGTGTTTCCTTAAGGGAGACTCCCTTTGAGGACCCAGGACGAGGCTTGTGTTTGAAGTGTTCCGCCCAAGATGTCTGCCTCAGACAAGGCCCTGGCCTTCAAAAGCATTGGGGACTCAGGGTGGGGCAGGGAATTGTGCTGGCAGCCCTGCTGCTGGGTTGTGGTCTGGCCAAAGGCAGCGAATACAGCAGTCGTACACCGGTCAAAGACATGATTTTAGAGCACCCACTGGTAGCCATGGTGTGAAAAAGTACCCCTGCAAGGCTGAAGACTCTCCGGAAGGTCAGTGAGAAAATGTGCGACGATGCCAGAAAAGGAAAGAACGAAAGACTACAAAAAAAATAGACAACCTGATGCTGAGGCATGTAGGCAGTAAGGGTACCAGTGCAATACCCAAGGTTAGTGTGAAACTCAGAAAAGGCAACTTTGAGGACAAGCCAGACAAATATCTGAAGGGCTCTGTGGGGGGGGGGGGGGGGGGGAAGACTGAGCAAGGTGGCACCCTTGGGCAGGAAGGGGACCATGCATGCATGGTGGCATCTCCTAAAGTCTCTTTGAAAGCAGGGGATGCTTCTGCAAGGGCTCTGTCGGTGCAGACAATCACCCATATGTGAGGACTGACTGCCTGCTTGTTCCTGGAGTAACTTACTGTATTTAACCACCAAAATGTTTAGATAATCCATGGTATGCTGAGCCAAATCAAAGTATCAAGCCTAGCATACCCTCTTCCAATAGTGAATTTTTGCTCCACTATTGGGGGGAGGGTCCTGGGGCACCCAGGTATTTAACCCCTGGCTACCCTTCCTTCTGCTAGAGTCAGATCTGTCAGCCCACTGTCACCCCCACCACTGTCTAGGCAGGTGAAGGACCCCAGCAATTACAAGCATCCTTCTATTCAATGCTTTTCCTGGAAAAACAGCATTAGTCGTCCTTTCAGTGTAGTCTGCTATATAAAGGTCTTCCCCAGATGCTGAAAGACTGGATTCTGGAGCAGAAGGGGAGCTCTTGTACAGTGACAGAATTGTCAGTCTTCTGCTGCTTGTAGGCAGTGACAACCTATACTTACTGGATTGGTCTGGAGGGACAGTTAGATTTATATTAGTGGAATATATTATTTTCCTGATGTGTATCTTTGGAAAAGGAACAATGTTTTCCTTTCCTCAAGTCTTACCGGAGCAGTCTAGACTCATAAGTCTCACTACCAACAAGTGAAAAACAGAAAAGCAGATTCCCCACATCTGTAAAAGGCTGCACCCACACTCATTCAGTATAAAAAGTAACCAAGCACCAAACCAACTGGGCTTTTGCACAACAGTTTGAATAAGAACCAAACTAAATCTGCAAGCTTGAGAACACCAGGCATTCTGGCAGTCAAGACCATTCCAACCCCACCAGCAGAACTCCCAAGGTGCAATTTCTTTACTTGCCATCTGACCATGCTCAAAGCTGAAACCACATCAGGGAGGGCCCTGGACTGGTCTGGCAAGACTCGAGGAAAAGAGGTTAGCAGATAAGTTTCTCCTTTCTCTGTTTATGCCTTAGCAGTGGTATATGTACCTAAGCCCTCAAAGCACCTGGGAAGGGGAACAGACATGGCAGCTCAGACTACTTTGCCAAACCTGGCATCTAACCAGGTGGCCATATCAAGCTGATAATGCTTCCGGAGCAGTGATCATACTGCCACCCTGCAGATAACCAAAGCAGCCTGACACTCAGCCCAGGACAAAGCTTAAGCCTTGGTAGAGTGAGCCTGAAGATTAATGGGCACTGGGTCTGCTTTAAAATATAGGTAGATGCAATACTCACTCCAGTGAGCTCTAGATCTCAGGCAGCCATCCCCTTTTTGGAGGGACTTCAGTCTGACAAGGCATATCACCTTCAGATCGCAAAAAATAAAAAGCCCTCAACACACCCTAAATTTGGTTTGCAGAATTCCAGCAGCAGTAAACTGACAAAACAGACGTTTCACTTTCCATTAATTTCCTTTCCTGGAATACTGCTAGACCAGTCCAGACAAGCGGGTTATGTCTCCCTGCCAGCAGATGGAGACAAAAAAAATCCAGAGCTGTGATTGGTCAGGCTCTGGGTGGTATAGGTGTACCCCTAGTGGTCCTAGTCAGTATTCTTTGACAAGCAATAACTTAGGGAGAAACCCTGACTAACAAATTCAACTATGTACAGGTAACCATTAAATTTAACAAATTTCTCAACTCCAACTATGAACGGAGGAGGAAGCGTAGTTACTCACCAGTAACAGGTGTTCTCCAGGAGCAGCAGGAATCAGTCCTCACATATGGGTGACGTCGGCGCCGACGGAACCCTCGGAGCAAATTTCCCCAACTTTCAAAGAAAGCCTTTGGGAATTGCAGCGCGCATGCATGGTCCTCTTCCCACCCAAGGGTGCCATCTTGCTCAGTCAGATGACATAGCTAAAAGACAGCAAAAAATTAGCAAAAACGAAAGCATAGAACTGCAACTCCAAGGGGAGGAGGGAGGGTTGTGAGGACTGATTCCTGCTGCTCCTGGAGAACACCTGTTACAGGTGAGTAACTACGCTTTCTCCAGGACCAAGCAGGAAGTCAGTCCTCACATATGGGACTCCCAAGCTTACGGCTACTGGAGACCCTAAGCACAAAAATGAGCTCCCTCAAGCTCAGTAGCCCAGAAGGAAGGAATCTTCTCTGAATACGTCTCCAACCGGTAGCCCAACATCCAGGATGGAGGGTAGGAGTTGCCTATACCTCGAAGAGGTTACGGAGGACTGCCTGTCCGAAAGCACTGTCCCTGTGGGACTCCCTCTCCAGGCAGTAGTGGGCCGCAAACGTCTGGCTTGAAGACCAAGTAGCGGCCCAGCAGATGTCTGCCAATGGAACAGAGCAGAGGTAAGCTACTGACGTAGCCTTTGCCCGAACACGATGGGCCGTGACTCGACTTTCCAAGGAGAGGCTGGCTGCCTCGTAAGCCCAAGCGATACAGTCAGCAATCCAGATGGACAGAGTACGCTTGGAGACAGGGAGCCCCAACTTATTGGGGTCATAAGAGACTAAGAGCTGAACAGCCCTTCTGTGCTCCCGCGTATGGTCAAGGTAGAAGGTCAATGCCCTTCTACAGTCCAGGGTATGCAAGACCATTTCAGCTTGGCTGGTGTGGCCTGGGAAAGTAGGTCGGAAGCACCACCTCCTGGTTGATGTGAAAAGGGGAAACCACTTTGGGAAGAAACTTAGGGCGAGTCCATAGGACTACCTGGTTCTTGTAGAACCTAGGGTACGGAGGATCAGACACCAGGGCCTGCAGCTCACTAGCGCGTCTAGCAGAAGTGAGGGCCACCAAGAACAAGGTTTTCCAAGAAAGAAAACGAAGAGGACAGGTAGCCATAGGTTCAAAAGGCGGACAGGTAATCCGCTGTAAAACCACATTGAGATCCCAGTCTGGGGCTGGGGGCGCAAAGGTGGTTAAGGAGAAGGAGGCCTCTGAGAAAACGAGCCACCAGAGGTTGGCTAGAAAGAGGTCTGCCCTCCACCGGCATGTGGTGCGCAGAAAGAGCACTGAGGTGGACCTTGACCGAGTTGGACTTAAGTCCAAGATTGGAGAGGGAAAGCAAGTACTGCAAGACCACTGACGCTGAACAGGAGAAGGGATCTTGAGACTGCTGAGCACACCAGACGGAGAACCGACGCCACTTCAGAGCATAGGACTTCCGGGTGGAGGCCAAAACGACCTCCACATCTGGAGGCAGGCGGAGGGGAGCAAGGACTACCCTTTCAGCAGCCAAGCCATCAGATGAAGGGACTGGAGGTTGGGGTGCAGGAAAGTCCCCTGATCCTGTGACAGGAGGTCAGGCTGGAATCCCAGAGGTAGAGGGGTGTCCACCGCCAGCTGCATTAGAAGGGGGAACCAAGGTTGCCTCGGCCACTGGGGAGCCACTAGGATCACCGAGGCTTTGTCCCTGAGAACCTTGAAGAGTGTCCGAGACACCAGCAGCATGGGAGGGAAGGCATACAAGAGGCCTGTGGACCATGGAATTAGAAAAGCATCCTCCGCTACTCTGAGAGGATGCGGTTGTTGAGAGCAGAATCTGGGAAGCTGCCGGTTCAGAGGACTGGCAAACAGATCCATGGTGGGGAGACCCCACTTGAGAAAGATCCGCTGAACCACCAGCGGATCCAGCCTCCACTCGTGTGGCTGGAGGATCCTGCTGAGCTTGTCGGCCAGGTAATTTTCTTGACCTGGGAGATAGACAGCCTTGAGGAGGATGCCGTGGTGGACTGCCCAAGAGCATAGCTTTTGTGCTTCCTGACAGAGAAGGAAGGAGCCTGTTCCGCCTTGTTTGTTCACATAGAACATGGCAACCTGATTGTCTGTCTGTATCAGCACCGACTTTTGAGACACCAGGTGAGAGAATGCTTTGAGCGCTAGGCAGATGGCTCTGAGCTCCAGGAAGTTTATCTGTTGAGCAGACTCCCAAGGAGTCCAGAGGCCTTGAGAACATGTCCCTTGGCAATGTGCTCCCCAACCCAGGAGAGAAGCATCGGTCGTCAGGACCTGAGAATGCGCAGGGGGCTGAAAAGTCACTCCTAGTACTAGGTTTGGTAGATGAAGCCACCATTGTAGAGAAGAGACCAGGTGGTCGGAGATCTGTATGGAGTCTGTTAGGCTCCCAGTGGCCTGATGCCATTGAGTGCGAAGGCACCATTGAGCAGGTCGCATGTTCAGGTGGGCATTGGGGGTCACATGGACCGTGGCAGTCTCAGAAATTGCCTGGCCGAGACCAGGGCATTGCTGTGAAAGTGGCTGGCGAGATCCATGAGCCGCTTGGCCCTGTCCAGAGGGAGGAAGGCCCGCGCCTGAAGAGTGTCCAACCTGGCACCGATGAATTCGAGATTTTGAGAGGGGAGCAAAGTGGACTTTGCAAAGTTTATGACAAATCCCAAGTGCTGGAGTAGAGACAGTGCGATGAGTGGCCTCTTGGGAAGACTGGGCTCTGATGAGCCAGTCGTCCAGGTATGGGAACACAAAAAGGCCTTGTAGTCTTAGATAGGCCGCCACCACTGCTAGGCATTTGGTGAATACCCTGGGGGCGGAGGATAGGCCAAAGGGCAGTACTCTGTACTGGTAATGATTCCCTCCCACAACAAACCTGAGATATTGTCTGTGGTCTGGATGAATAAGGATATGAATATACGCATCCTTTAGATCCAAGGAGCATAGCCAGTCGCCCTGCTGGAGGTAGGGCAGCAGGATTCCAAGGGTAAGCATCTTGAACTTTTCCTTTGCAAAGAACTTGAGGTTTCGCAAGTCCAGGATGGGTCTGAGGCCTCCTGTTCTTTTTGGTATCAGAAAGTACCTGGAGTAAAACCCGTGACTCTTCAGGTGGTGGGGCACCGGTTCCACAGCCTGTTCCTGAAGGAGACTTGCTAGCTCCTGAAGGAGTAAGTCCCTGTGCAGAGGGAGTCTTGGAGGCTCCCCTGGAAAGTAGGAGGGAGGTACCTGGTGAAAGTGAAGATACCGTATATACTTGAGTATAAGCCGACCCGAATATAAGCCGAGGTACCTAATTTTACCACAAAAAACTGGGCAAAACTATTGACTCGAGTATAAGCTGAGGGTGGGAAATGAGGCACCTACTGTATATACTTTGAGAGGCTTGTAATCCTCACGGCCGATCTTCTGACAAAAAGTATTTAGTCTTCCGCCTTGCCAGCAAGACGGACTTTCTACTCTCCACCAAAAAATTTACTTTTAGAACTCTAATCCTCCTAATCGTATGTATAGCAGTTTTTACTTGTCTGATGTTTTACTACTTTGATGTTCCTATCCGCTGGCCAGCGGGACCTCCGCGGGCCATGTGCTCCCAGACTCTGGGAGAATTTCCCTCCGTTGATCAGTTTTCATCTTGCGTTCTGTTTATTATTGCTGTTAAACTTACTTGCACTTCCAGTCTCAGTTTTCAAAGTTTCAGCCACCGCAGCATTTCCGTGCAGCAATCCCATTCACGGATGGCCTGGTGCAGTTCGCTGCTCGCGGACCTTCTGGGACAGCTCTGCCTTCAGGTCTCCACCCCAGCCGCAGGCTTGGTCCGCAAGCTCGGCCGCCGCTCAGGTTGTGCCTGGAGGCCTCCAACCCGCAGCGTGCTTGGATCGTCAAGCACGATTGAACCAGGAGCTGCTCCCCCGGTTGAGAACCCTTACGGCTGCCAGAGCATCCTGTCGGGCCCCCTCGCACGTGGGTGAACCATGGGGGCTGCCATTTTCATGCTCCTCTTGCACGAAGCTGCGCCCCCTCTGCCGGATTGGACCCGGCGCAGCACCTGGCTCCACCTCAGATTCATTTCCTGGTGTCACTACGGGCGAGGCTCCTCCCCCCCTCCACACCATTGGTTGGTGCAGATCCAGGCACAGAGGACTTCTCGGACCCTCCCCTCTCTCAGCGCCATGAGGTTCCCAGGCAGAGGCTTCCCCAGAAAGGAGGGGCTTCTCCTCCATCGGTGCCGATGGTTACTTGGCGCAGGCACCCACCTGGCTGGTGGCATCACGGCTCCGGGCTCCTCCCCCCTGCGGCGCCATTGGCCAGCGCCAACCAATCTGCGGCACCTGTAGAATTTTGCAGACGTCCTGCAGACGTTGACTCGAGTATAAGCCGAGGGGGCCGTTTTTCAGCACAAAAAAGGTGCTAAAAAAACTCGGCTTATACTCGAGTATATACGGTAGCCCTTCTGAACTATGCGAAGTAACCAGGTATCTGTGGTGATGTTGGACCACCTGTGGGCAAAGTGGACCAGCCGGCCTCCTGTGCTGAGAGAAACCAGCTGAGGGGGAGAGACTATGCTGATTAAGTCAAAAACCCCCACCCTGCTGAGCAGGGGCCGGTGGTGCAGGCTTGGGGGCTTGCTGCCTACAGGACCCATTAACCCATCCCTTGGCCTGCTTACCCTGTGGGGGAGCTGCTGAGGCCTGATACTGAGGGTAGTATTTATAGGCAGCCGCCTTCCTCGGGTAAAAGGGCTTTTTCCCCCGAGCCCTTCTTTTGAGAAGGGGCAGAGGTCTTCCTCGAGAGACGGGTCCTGGTGAGAGTCTCGGTCTCGATCTGTGCAGCCTTTTCATCCATAGGCTTGCCAAAGAGGTTTTCACCTCTGCAGGGGACATCGACCAACTTGTCCTGCACCCAGGGCTCGAGGTCGGACGTCTGAAGCCAAGCTTGGCGGCGTCCACCGATGCCAGCTGCGGCTACTCGAGCTGATGCCTCAAAACCATCATAGGCTGCTCGAGAGATAAACTGAGCACTCCCGAATACCAGGTGACAAGATTTGGAACCTCTGCAAAGGTTCGGAGAGACCAGCAGAGAACCCGGCTATTTCTTTAGCCAGGTCCTGGAGATACATGCCCATGTAGAGCTGGAAGGTCTGGACTCGACAAGCAAGCATAGAGCCCTGGAAACACTTGCTACCGAGGGCATCCAGGCTTCGGGCTTCCCTACCAGGGGGCACCGAGGAGTTTATTTTTTTGACTCTTAAGTCTATGCATGGCCGATTCCACCACCATGGAATGGTGCGGTAGTTGTGCCTTTTGGAAGCCGGGGCTCTTGCGGACTTGATAAATGGAATCGACCCGCTTAATACCGGCGACGACGCCGGGCTCTCCCACATGCGGAAGAGAAGTCGTTCCAGCATCGGAGGAACCGGTACAATAAAGGCCTCCTTCGGGGGAGAGTCATATTGGAGGGCATTGAGTTCTTCGACTCGAGGCTCCTCCTCGGGATCCACGGGGAAGGCCAAGGCTTTGGCCATATCCCGCACGAAGTCCGAGAACCAGGTATCCTCTGGGGGGGACCGTCTGAGGTTTGGACTCGGGGGAGTCCGAAGGGATACACCGAGTCCGAAAGGAACCAGGTGACTCTCCGTCTTCTGATTCCCAGGCCGACTCCTCGGAGGAGGAGTCGGCGTCGACGACCTTGGTCCCGAACGGGAGGCCAAAGGAGACCGTGACCGAGGATCGACTCCAGCCCTCATGGACTCGAGGATCGGCTTGGTCTCCGGGGTCGACTTGGAGGTCGACGTCCCGGCGGTCAGGGCAGCAGCACCGGCAAGGCCAGCAATCAATACCCGCTGCTGGTCCATGAAGGCAGTCAGACTGCTCTCCAAGGCCGTCAACCTGAGTCCGAGCTCAGGAGACCCAGCAGCCCCCGACGGTGTCGGGCCTGACGTCGGCTCCTTCGGAGGCGAGTCTACAAGGACAACAGTACTCACGTGAGCGGGCAAGTCCATCGAGTCGAGGATGTTTTGAAGGCCTCTCCACCTCCGAGGACCCGGGATGGGAATTGGGGCTATGCGACCTGGCCCTCGAGGAACCAGGAGCGTCCACTGATCCCACCCTCACGGGTTTCTTCTTCCGTTGTTCCTGGGTAGGAGACCCCCTTTCAGAGGAACTCCGACGATGCTCAGGACCAGAGTCCCGAGACATCGAAGCCTCTGACGAGGTCCGAGCCCTGCTGGAGGAGTCAGAGAAGATACGTTCCCGCTGATGCTGCTGACTCCTCAAGGCTTTAGAGGACATCTTGCCAAACGGACCACAGATCATCTGGTCATGATCGGGTCCGAGGCAGCGGAGGCAGAAGTCATGTGTGTCTGTAAGAGACATGAGTTTCTTACAGAGGTCACACTTTTTAAAGCCGCTGGCAGCCATCAGGGGAAAAAGGGCCCCTGCGAGGTCGAAAGACCGGGCTGCCAGTGAAAAAGTAAAAAAGGCACGAAATCTGTCACGAAGGACAAAAAACCGAAAAATAAAGAACAGACTCGCAACTGGCGTCACGAGTCTGGGCGGGAAAAGAACTGGCATCGAACCGAAGAAAAAAAAAGAAAAAAAATCAACTTTTCGGCAGGGATTCACAAACAACGTCTGTAGGGCTCCGTGGAAAAAAGAAGACTGAGCAAGATGGCACCCTTGGGCGGGAAGAGGACCGCACATGCGCGCTGCAATTACCAAAGGCTTTCTTTGAAAGCTGGGGAAATTTACTCTGCGGAAATTTACTCTGCGAGGGCTCCGTCGGCACCGATGTCACCCATATGCGAGGACTGACTTCCTGCTTGGTCCTGGAGAATCAATCATCCCCAGGAGAATTCTGAATCCACTGCTTGTGGACTCTGGGTATTTCAGTTGGTTGTTTTGAAGTAAAAGAAATGTTGGCTCCTCTGTACCAGCAATACTGCCACTGACAATCAGGTAGGTTCTGGACTGGTCTAGCAATATTCCAGGAAAGGAAATTAATGGTAAGTGAAATTTCTCTTTCCAGTTCATACTGCTAGACCAGTCCAGACAAGCAGGAAGTACCCAAGCTAACCACCCTCAAGGTGGGCAGAGAAAGCTGCCGACAGCACACCAACTCCAAAATGACTATGAATGTCCATGCAATAATGCCAGACAAAAGTAGACAGAGGATCAAGTTGCTGCTCGACAAATATCATGGGGAACCACATGAGAACTTTCGGCCTAAGATGTGGCTTAAGGCTGAGTAGAATGTGCTCGAAGACCCACCGGAACCAGCTTGCCTTGAACTATACAGGCAGATTCTATGGCTGGACAGAGCCATCTGGCAATTGACTTGGAGGCTGCCAGACCTCAGTGTGGGCCTGAAAAACACAAATATGGTCAGACTTGTGAAAAGAATTGGTTACTTTAATATTGTAGGAGAATTCTTTTGAGATCAACTGCTCGGAGACCTTAGTGTTGCCCTGAACACTGCTCTTGAGAAAGCAGGCAACAGAGGCTGATTACTCCTTTTCATGTCAATCACCTTAGGTAAAAAGTGAGGGAATGGTGCGAAGAGAAACTCCTTCAGGGAGAAAGGCAGATAGGGGATCTCTGCAAGAAAGCCTGCAGTTTGGAGATTCTACGAGCTGATGCTATTGCCACCAAGAACACTATTTTAAGTGTCAAATCTCACGATACCTTAGAGGCTCAAAGGGCTGAGCCATCAATGCCCTGAGGACCAATCCAAGGTCCCAAGGAGGGATGACTGGACGGATAGGTGGATGTAGGAATTTAAACTCCTTTGAGAAAAACGTGACATCGGAGTGGGACACAAGGGATAGACTGAACCGGTCCTCTAACATGTCAAGGTGGAAATCTGTACATGTAGTGTTCGAGAACAAGGCCATCTTGAAGAAAGGCGAGCACGTCTGTGATTTGTTTTCCATGGAGAAAGACTTGCTCACACCATGCTTCAAACACATGCCACACCCTAGCATACACTACTGATGTTGAGGATCGCCAGGCGTTGAGTAGTGTAGCCACTACCTTGGCAGAGTAACCCTTACGGTCTAACCTACGCCATTGCTGTAAGCAAGTAGGGAGTGGGGTCGTCTGAGGAATCCGCAGGGTGCTTCTGGTTGCAGATGAGATGACCCTTGAGATAACCAGATGAGATTGGCATACCAAGGCCTTCGGGGCCAATCCTGGGGCCACTAGGATCACTGGCCCCTGCTATCCCCTGATCCGTTGAAGGACTCTTCCAATCATCACCCAAAGCAGAAACACAAAGCAACCTGTTTTGGCCATGGCTGTGCCAAGGTATCTATGCCATGAGATCTTCGTTCTCTCCAGTGACTGAATGGTACTTTGGCATTCGTCACTAACACCATGAGATCCATTTCCAGCCACCCCCATTTCTGAACTATCCCTTGGAAGGCTTCCTGGGCCAGTTCCCATTTGCCAAGATTGGTAGTGTGCTGGCTGAGAAAGCTTGGAGGTATCTGCCCAAGGGAAGAGTTAGAGCTCTAGATTGTTGAAATCTGCCTCTCAATTACTTTCTCCATATAAGAAAAAATAAGAAAAATGGATTGCTTGGGTCCTTGATGTAAGGAAGGGGCTAGGGATTTCTCAGGCTTTTCAGTCTGTGGCCTGTAGTTCCCCTTCCCCATTCATTCTGAGACCCTTATCCATAAACATTTTAAATAAAAGTATTTGCAAAAAATAATTTATTTAAAAAAAAAACTATTTCAGTATTTTGCATTTTGATGGGGCAATTCTTGATTTTTAGTAGTTACATTGCTCTATATACCCTTTAATTGCGAAGGGAAGAGAAGGGACATCTCATCTGATACTCCTGCACATTTGATGCTGCCTTGACAGTTGAGATAGGACACTGTAGTGACGTCGTTGCACATGATTCTGAAGGAATCCACTTGATTCTGAAGGAAATACTGAAACTTCAGTAAGGTGAGGCAGATTGATCGTCCATTGTGACTTGTGCAATCAACTCGAGGCAAGAGCAATGTCCACATCCCTTGCGTTGAATGGGTTTGACAGTGTGCTCACCATCAGCAAGATCCAGCATGGGCTCTCCAAGAGCACTCCTTTGAGGAGATTGCGTGATGACAGCCACCATTGTAGACTGTGGTGGACCTTCAGCTGTACTGTAAGCCAGATCTGATAGTCCTCCGCTACTGGTGACCATCCTGACAGAGTGGTGTAGACAGTGCATGTGAGCTCTGGCCCAAGGCATGAGCTCAATGGTGGCAGCCATAGATTCCAGGACTTGGAGATAATCCCATGCCCGGGGAGCTCTGAGCCAGAAACCCCTTCGGATCTGAAAAGCCAGCTTGTGGAATCTTGAGTAAGGACTACTACTACGCATTTATAAAGTGCTACCAGGAGCAAGCAGTGCTGTACAAACACAAAAAGACAGTCCCTGCTCAAAAGAGCTTACAATCTAAAAAGAAAGCAAGAAAAGGAGTAGAAGAAAAGAGAAGGGCAAAGACAAGAGCAGGAATACACACCCCTGACAGGTATCGAAGCGCGCCCTTAGAAAGTCTATCTGCTGAGACAGGAGAAGGCAGCTCTTGGGACGATTGATCACCCAGCCAAGCTCTTGCAGGAATGCCACTACTGTAGAGACAGTGTTGCAGGTTTCTGGGAGGGAGTCTGCGTGAAAGAGCCAATTGTCCAAGGATGAACTGATGCCCTGCTTGCGTAAGGCAACTGCCATCACCTTTGAGAAGGTCCAAGGTGCTGAGGCGAGGCCAAAAGGCATTACCAGAAATTGATAATGTTGCCCAAGCACTGCGAAGCACAGGTGGTCTTCTCAAATGGGAATATGAAAATATGCTTCTGCTAGATCTAAGGAAGCCAGAAACTCCCTCTGTGTACTGCTTGAATGACAGACGGCAGAGTCTCCATTTGGAAGTGTGGAACTTGAAGACTGCAATTTATGCCTTTGAGGTCCAAAATTGGCTGGAAGGAACCATCTCTTGGGCACCACTAAATAGATGGAAGACAAAGCTGTTATTCTAATGGAGGGACCGGACGAATGGCTCTTAAAAGGAGTGTCTGCACTGTAGCTTGAATGGCTAATCGTCTGTCTGATGAGCGTTCTGGTGAAACCAGGAAGGCGTTGTGAATGGATTGGCAACGTGCGAGAGTGAAGTCTTGAGAAACTATGTCAAGGACCCATTGATCTGAAGTTGTGTGCCCACTGCTGAGAAAAGAGGGCCAACTGCCCCAACAGGTGGGGGTGTCTTGTTCTGTCAGCGGGAAGGATGGGAGGTTCCAGTAAACTTCCCTGGGCCCAAATAGGAATCAGTTCCTTTGCAGGCTCCTCTAAAGGACTGATACCTTTGTCCGAAGTGATTGGTAGAAGTTGATGAAGTACTTGGCTTAAAGGATCTGTATCTCCAAGAGTTGCAAGTTCTAGAAAATCGTTGAAAGCCTTGGGACCAAGACCCATGGTGGGAGGATGCCCTTGGCTTATCCTCTGGCAAGCATTGCTGTTTCACCTCCCCCAGATCTTTTACCAGTTTAGAGATCTTTGCCAAAGAGTAGTCTCCCTTTAAAAGGAAGTTGACAGCTGCGTCTTGGAAGCAACATCCACTACCCACTGATGCAGCCAGAGCCATCTCCAAGCCACTGTCATTGCTGCTATGGAGCAAGCTGACAGCTGCAAGAGATCATAGAAGGCATCTTCCACGAATGCAGCAACAGATTCTAAACGAGCCAACTTGGGATTGTCTGGAAGCTGCTGAATGCATTTGAGAGGCTTGCGCTGCTAGACCTCCGCCCACTGCTGAATGAAGCAAAAGAGCTTGACTTTCTGGTCTGAGTGCCTCTCTGCCCTCAACTGGAATAGTGGTATGCTTGGTGACCCCGGTCACTAATGCATGCACTTTCAGGTATGTCAGCCAACAGTCCAGGTCAGGAGGAGACCAAGGATATAACTGACCAATGCAGCATGCTGTATGCAGAGAGGAATCTAGAGTCCCACTCAAGATACCATTTGTTGTAACTTGGCTGGAAAGGAGGCGGCTTTGGAAGGCTTATGAATGCCCTGCAAAATAGGATCCATCTGCAAGAGAGAACTCTGGATCAGGTGTCGGCTAGGCGACTTTCCAAAAGTCTGATATCTTGAGAGTCCTCTTAAACTGTCAAAGAATCAGACAGAATATTTGCCACCTTCTCTCTCTGAAGATTTAAAGTCTTCTTGAATATCCTCCATGTCCTGCAAGTCCCATGCAATGTTCCTAGGAGTATGTATTGTTTTAAGGTCTGAGGTCTTATGGGACTGCTTGCAAGACCCTGCCATATCTTGGTCTGGTATCAGGGTGGGTGCTGGAGGTATTCCAGAGGACTCCTAACACCACAGGTGCCATGCCTGGCAGAAGTGTGTCAGGAACCAGACTCATCCGAAGATGCTGTGGCTTCCAGCAGTTCTGAAAGCAACATGGGAGCTGACAGTCCTTCCTGCAGGTGGACCCAGCTGCAGCAGTTCTAGGGAGGGAGATGTCAAGATGCTGATGTCCCCAGCTGGCAGTGCACTGGGCATGGAGGAAGATGATTCCCCTGGATGCATCATGCAGGTGGAACACAAGTGATCTATTAACTCCTTCTGCTTATTAACTATAATGCACCTGTGCAGAGAAAGGCATTGCAGAAGCTTAGAATTTTTTTTTAGTTTATAACAAAATCGATGTAGGCTTAGGGGGAACAGAAGACTTAAGGGAAAACGTTTTTTGAATTGCCCTGTGCCTTCACACACTGAAGTGCACTGAAATGGCTGCCCAGAGCTGCTCCTGCCAAATAAATGCTGAAGGAAAGCACTCCTGATTTCAAAATGACTGCTGGCACTGAAAACCTACCAAAGGTTTCCCCAGTCTAAAAAATGTCAAAAACGTGGCAAAATTGCTCAGGGAGAGGAGAGGGGTGATGCCAGAAGCTGTAGAGAAACAGACCTGCTGATCTGTGCCATTAAAACCAGAAGAGGATTGCAACGAGAGAACTCCAGTCAGTTTACTCACTGTGCTGCAGAGACGCTGAGGCTCAGATGCAGGGAATTGCTTTAGAGACACTAAGAATTATAACAGTGACTACATGGCAGAAGTTAGGCAGATTGATCCATCCCCAGCTACATATGCTCTCTGGTGGAGGCTAGGAGCTGTTTTAGTATGGGGAGCTCTACTGATCTAGAGATCAGGAGCTCAGACCCTGCTGTATTGACACTAATTACATTTTAAAACTAAATACAGCTATAGCAGAGGGAACCTGGGAAACCCAGAGAAACACCTTGTGTGCTCTGGGTCAAGTAAGGGACAAGCTCGTTTACCACCATCTGCTGGAGACAGAATACCGACTAGGACCCACTAGGGGTACACCTATACTACCCAGAGCCTGACCAATCACAGCTCTGGAGTTTGTCTCTAACATCAGCTGGCAGGGGGACAACCTCCAGTGCCCCCACCCCTGGGCCTGCCCCTACCTGGCTCAGTTTGTGTAAGCATCTCTAGCAGGTAGGTGTGGGCCTTGATGTCAATGGACATACGGGCCATCTGTAGGGGAGGAGGGTGGGAATGTGTGGCTGACTTATCCTGCTGTCCAAGCAGAACCTATGTTACAGGTAAGTAACCCTACTATCTCCCTGGACATGCAAGATGTTGTCAGCCACACTTGGTGACTCCCTAGCAAGGCTGGAGGCCTATTGTGCTGCGGGCGGATGGGCCCGAGAGTCATAGCAGAGTACAGAGGGTTCTGAGACCTGAGTGGGGTCATGTGGAATTTTAGCAATCACAAGAAATCATGTAAGGTGGCACTGCAATACAAACCACCAATTGTGGTGGCATGGCAATACAACATATATTGCAATACAAACAATGCATCTTTCAACACGTGTCTTGTATAACAGAGCAAATTAACACTGTTATGCTCTGGTATTAGGAGGGAGGTGCTGCAGGCTGTCCTGTGTCCATGCTGACACTCAAGATGGTCTGTGAAGGAGACATCACTGCAGGCCAGCTGGTCCAAGCAGTAGTGCTGCTGGAAAGTGTGCACCGAGGACCACCTGGTGGCCTTGCAGATGTGTTGGATGACACGGCATGGAGGATGGCCATGGTGGTGGCCATGGCCCTGAGCTGGTGTGCATTTGCTGTAGGTGGATGTGTCCCTGTCTGAGAGCATCAGATCCAGTGAGAGGGTTCTTTTCGTGACCTGGTCTGCCAAGGTCAAAGGAAACTAAGCTGCGTCCCTTTGCAGTGCCCGTGTAGCTCAGGTGCAATCGAGGGCGTGGAGGTGGTGCTCTTCAGCGTTGGCATGCGGCTCGGGGTAGAAGTCCAGGAGCTCAATGCTCTGACATGGGAGGACACTACTTTGGGTACAAACTTGGAATGTGTCTGGTGAGGCATGGTCCTTGTGCAGGATTATGTACAGATGGTGTGCTACTAGGGCTTGCAGTTCAGACTCTTCTAGTGGATGTTATAACAATCAGGAAGAGGGTTTTCCAGGAGAGGAACTTCAGCAGCACCTGGTCTAAAGGTTTGAAGGGACTCTTGGTGAGTGTTAGGATGCTGGGTAGGTCCCACTGAGGTACCAGTTTCTGTAGTGGGAGTGTAGGTTGAAAAGGCTCTTCATGAACCTGGTGGTTTATGGATGGGTGGAGACTGGGTTATCTTCCACATGTTTGTGGAAGGCAGCTATGGCTGAGAGGTGTACCTTCACTGACAATGCTTTGAGTCCTTTGTGGACAAGGGTGGTCAGGTAGCAGAGGACCTGCAGAAGGGGGCAGGAGATAGGTTGTAGGCCCTCTCCCACACACCAAGCATTGAAGCGTTTCCACTTCATCTCAGGAGTGGCGTGTGGAGTCCCTGCAAGCCGGGAGAATGAACTGCTGAACTTCCTCTGTCAGGTGCATGGAGGATAGCTGGGACCTTTCAAGCTAAGTAGTCAGTGTGAGGGTGGCCAGGTTGGGGTGTTGGGGTAGACGGATGGGAATCCTGTCAGAGCTCGCTCAGTATGGGAAATCACATCTGCCTGGGCCAGTAGGGCGCAATAAGGATGACCGTGGCTCTGTCATGCAAGATCTTCTGCAGTACTTTGGGGATCAGTGGAGTGGGGAGATAGGCATATAGTAGCTGGAACTCCCCCAGTGTAGGTCAAAGGTGTCTGCTGCCAAGAGCAGAATTGGTGACATTTGTGTTGGACGGGTGAGCAAAGATCCAGTTGTGGGCAGCCTCATTGCTGGAATAAGTTCTCTGCTACCTCCTGGTTGAGGGACCACTTGTGAGGTAGTAACTGGCAGCTCAGCCTGTCCACCAGCTGGTTGTCTGTGCCTGGTAGATAAACGGCTTGTAGTTGACAGCCCATGCAGAGCACAAGGGTCCAAGTTTGGAGGGCCTCCCAGTTACAGAAACATGGTTCACAGAAAACCATGATTAGGATGCAACTATACCTGGCTATACTTTATTCAGCTAGGACAGGGTAGGAAGAAGGGGAGGAGGAGTGCCATATGTAAATACTATTAAAGCTTTGGAATTAGAGAGCTTAAGAGTGAGAGAGGAGGCATTGTGGATTAAACGAGAAAGAAGGAAAGAAATCTGTTTGCATTGGTGTGATATACAGACCTCCCTCATAAGAGGAAGAGGTGGACAGTTAATTGAAGACATACGCAGCATTGCTAGGAAAGGGAAGTGCTACTGATAGGGAGATCTCAATATGCCAGATGTTGATTGGCATGTTCCTGCTGCAGTATCAGTAAGGAGATCCTGGATTCTCTACAGGGAGAACTATTCAGGCAATTGGTAACAGACCCCACACGTGAAGGGGCCATACTGGACTTGGTGCTTACCAATGGTGAAAGTGTTTGATGTAGTGGGAGATCATTTTGCATCCAGTGATCAGATGGTGTGGTTCAGTATTAGGACTAGGGCTGTTAGAATCCATTCAAAGGTGAGGATCTTAGACTTTAGGAAGACTAACTTTGCGAAGATGGGCCAATACCTCAGAGAGTCGTTAGTGGGATGGGAACAGCTGGGGATGTAGAAACAGTGGGCAAAACTGAAAGGGGATATTTTAAGGGCAACCAACCTTTGTTAAAATGGTAAATAAAGGTAAAAGGAAAAAGGAGACCGCTACGGTTTTCGAAAGTAGCAGCTGAAAAAGTGAAGGAGGAAGGCCTTCATGAAATACAAGAGATCAGAGAGGAAGACAGGCATCTGTATTTGGAAAAAAAAAACTTAAAGCTAGCAAAGTAGTCAAGGCAGCAAAGATTCAGAAAGAGGAAGTGGCCAATGCAATAAAATGGGGGGATAAGACATTTTCCAGATATATTAGTGAGAAGAGGAAGGGCAAAAGTGGTATTGTCAGACTCAAGGGTGCAGGGGAGGAATATGTAGAAGCTGATAAGGATAAAGTGGAATTGCTTAAATATATTTTTGTTCTATGTTCAGATGAAGAACCAGGAGCAGGACCTCAGAAAAACACCCACAAATAGGAACAGAAGCGAGGGACATCTTGAACAATTTTCAGAAGACTGTTTGAGAAACTAGCTCAACTTGAGGTTGTCGAGTACTGCATCAAGGTATAGCACCTGTTTGAAGGTGTGCAAGGTGATTTTTGCACTCAGCATGGCCACTTGGTTAGTCTTTTTTCCGAGCCATCTAGCATTTTGTAGTCCTTGCTGGGGAGGGGGGGCAGTGCATTGGAGTGTCTGTGCTCTCGTGCTTCATTGCTGACTCCACCACGATGGATTGGTGGGGAAGTTGGGTCTTGTCGAAGATGGGAGTAGGAGTGACTTGGTACTTTGCCTTAAGTCTCCGTGAAGTCACTGCACTGGATGCTGGGGTTTGCCAAAGTTTGAGGTTCTCCAGGAACAGGTGGTGTACTGGGATGGAGATTATGGACCTGGGTGTATTCAGGAACTTGAGGCAGCCAGGGACCTCATTCCCGGGATCTGGTGTGTCTGTGGGTATGAGTCCAAGATGCGCTGATATCCTGTAGAAACTTGGGGTACGTCAGATCCTCTGGTGAAGACGGTGGTAGAGGTGGTGGTGTCAGGAGTTGATGGCGAGTGGGAGCGTTCTTTGCTGGAGGAGTGACTGGAGGGAATCAGTCCTGCAGTGTGTTCCTCATTGCTGTCTTAATAGCTCTGGTGAGAAACCAGGTAGCACCAGTGATGCAGGTGGGGAAGGTGTCCTGGCCTGGGGAGGGGGGGGGGGAGGTTGACCTTGAAGAGGGTGACAATGCCTTGGTGGATCCAGGGAGCAAGTCCTTGTGGTGTGCTGGCTGGAGTCCTGCTGTGGGATGAGCTTAGATAGGAGCTCTGAGCACTGTCTATTTCTCTTGACTGTAGGCTGCCCCCAACTGATCCAGAACTGTACAGGGTGTCTCTTGCTGGCATCCCTTGCTTTGGACTGGTGTACAGGTAGAAAATGTGTGTCTGAGCAGGATCTGTGCAGGGGACTTTGTGGTGTTTTCTGCCCTTGTGATGGCTCTTGGAGGGACAGCTGCTGAGGGATCAGCTTCTCCGGTGCAATCTGTGCTCCGTTTTGTAGCAATGCTCTCTGGAGCAGGGGCTACAAGATCTGGACTCTAGCACTTGTGGAGCAATCTGGAGCTGAGAGCCCTGTGTTTTCCTTTGCCAGCACCTTTAGTGTTGGCTGGAGCCGTGGGGAAATTCCTTGTCAGAGTGCAAGTGATGCAAAGTGACACCAGTGAGCAGAGTTTCATCATGTCTATGCTTCTTGGTGCAGGGAGGCTGCTTGGAGGACTGGAGCTCAGAGGAGCGGCTGGAGGTGGTGGTGGTCTTTCCCTTGGCCTGGGCAGACTTGGAGGAGCGTTGAGGCAGAGAAGCCAGGGAGACAGTGGGCCGGGCTGGAGCATCCGGAGGAGCTGCGGAGGAGGGGGAGTCTCAGAGGCAGCCAAGATGGCAGCAGCCACATTGCTCAACTCTTTCCTGCTAACACCGGCTTTGCTTTTAGTGGAGTTGACCTTCCTTGGTGCTATTCTATTTCTGGGAGTTGGAACTTTGCTCGTTGTGCTTTCAGAAGAGGAGAGGAATTCTTTGAGTGTAATTCCTTGCTTTTCTAGCTCTGGGAGACATGTGGGCAGTCCTCCACGTGATGAGCTTCACCCAGGCAGTGGATGCAAGAGTCATGGGAGTCCTTGGAATTAGTCTTCCTCTTGCATTTTGAGCATTTAAATCCAGGTTTGTTGTTTGTTTTTCCTTGTTGATCTGCACCATGTTAAGAATGTAAGAGAACTGTAGATTCCATCCTGCAGGCAGGCGGACGAAGAAAAAAAAAACAGCCAGGTAGGGGTGGGGGCACTGGAGCACAGAAGAGCACTCCGTCCCCGGTGCTGTTGGGCGACCACCAAGTGTGGCAGACATCCTGCTTGTCCAGGGAGAAAGTCTCACCCTCAAATATTTGTGGGAACCACCTGCAAGGTCTATTGTACGAGCAGTGGCTGATGGGCCCAGCTGAGAGGCAACAAGGCCTTAATCCCCCTTCCATAGCCCACAGGCATCTTGGAAGATGAGCAAGAAGTCTTCCACAGGGTCTGACAGCTGCTGTAGCTGAAACACTTGTGACTGCTGTGGGTGGGAGTGCTGTGACTGGAAAGAGGGAGAGCAGACTGTCTGACAGGAGCCCATCCCATGATAAAAATTACAGGTCTGCCTGGTGAAAGGAGGAAGAGGGGAGGGCACCCTGGGAAAGGCATGCTGATAATCCCCAATGTGTAAGGTGGCAGAAAAGTTTCAACTGCATTGGGAGCCAGAACTGCTAACAAGGATGCTGAAGGGGCAGAAGTCTTCCCTGGATTGGTTGTGCAAGCAGCACAAAGATGAACTGTTGCCATTTACTTCAGCTGAGGCATCAGGATCAGCATCTACCTTGTTGTCCTAATACCAGAGTTACACTGGCTCACAGCCAGCAGCTCACCCAAGAGAGCCACTGGAGGGGTAGCTTGTATACTCCATGGGATCTCAGCTGGCTAAGCTGCACTGAAACCAGCCTCAAACTGACTAGGAGCTGTAGGCCTTAAGGAAAAGTGTGCAGTCTGCACAGGTTGGGGGTGCCAAGCAGGAAGGAGAAATTTCACTTACTGTTAATTTCCTTTCCTGGAATACTGCTAGACCAGTCCAGACAAAGGCAGGATTGCAGCAAACACTCACGGTTAGGTACAGTGGCTCCTTTTTGATGCTGGTGAAGTCCAGGTGGTGCTCCTCTGCAGTTGCCTGCTGGAAAAGATGGCAATACACTGCAGCCTCAGTGCTGTGATTCCCCCAGGAGCACAGCAGGGTGGTGGGAGGTGCAGGAAAGA
Organism: Ichthyophis bannanicus; assembly: GCA_033557465.1. Taxonomy (NCBI): domain Eukaryota; kingdom Metazoa; phylum Chordata; class Amphibia; order Gymnophiona; family Ichthyophiidae; genus Ichthyophis; species Ichthyophis bannanicus. The sequence continues at coordinate 313,865,927 of CM066039.1, read as the reverse complement.
ATCCCCGATCAGCCATATGCTAAGGAGTCACATGGAGCTGTGTAGAAGACAGACTGTTTTTTAAAGAAAAAGGCTAAACAGCTAAGGATCCCTCAAGAAGGATTGCGATCTAATGTCCCCACCAAACTATGCTGGCTCTTAGCCAGGAGCTAACCCCAAAGTAACAGATCAACCAGAAAAGGATCTCTCATACATCCCCAGGTATGTAAAGTAGACAAGCTGCACTACACCCAGACTGGACAGGAGCTATAGGCCTCGAACAAAACCACCATCTGCTGAGACAGATTAGCTGTGCTAGGTGATGTCACAGCAGTTTTGCCTTTTCTCTGTCTCCCATCTGCTGGCAGGGGGAAATAACCCACTAGTCTGGACTAGTCTAGCAGATCTGGAAGCTTAGTTTTAGTGCATTTAAAATACAGGGGGGGGCACAGATCATACCACTCATAAGGAGATTGAGATGTTTAAGTAACTGTGGCATAAATGTTCAGGGAGAGCCTCTTTCAATTGAAAGCAAGTTCTGCTACAAGAGGGCATGGAATGAGGGTGAAGGGGGATAGATTCAGGAGTGATGAAATTTTTCTTTAAGGAAAGAGTGGTAGATCTGTGGAATAGTCTCCCAGTGACAGTGGTAGAAATGAGGACAGTAACTAAATTCAAAAAAGCATGGGACAAACAGGATCTCTAAAGGTAAAAAGGGGACTGTTGTAGTTGTGGTCTGTCATATTTTTGTTACTCCCTTAAGGCTAGGAATGAATATCAAAAGGACAAGACCTGCAGCTCCAATACCCCCATGATGGAACAAAACACTACCAAACTGCATCGAGTCAGATCCTTTAGGGTTACAAGGGCTCAAAACAAGATCCTATCAATGCCACATGATCAGACTGAGGTCCCACAGAGAGACAGCTCATGAAAGGGTGCATGGATGTGACATCCCCCCTCCCCTCAAAAAAAAAAAAACCACTACTGACATGGCTAGAGCCTACAGCCAACTCTGAATACTGAGCAAGCTGGTCCTCAAGTCTGGCTCAAGACCACATTACAAGTAGTTCAGAATCTCTGCCATAAAGCATCTTGCAGGCTGTATCAAGTTCTGTTGACACCAAAACTCAAAGGCATGCCAAACCCAGAGATGCGCCAGCGGCAATCTTAATGCACAGAACGTTAGAGATTACCCTTGAATAGTATTCCATTCTTTCAGACAGGGGTTTTTCATGAAGCATACTGTAAGAATAGGTCTTGACAAGTCCAGATTTCTCCTGGACAAATGAGGCAACTTAGAACATGACTGAAGAAAGAGATCACATGGCCTATCTAGTCTGCCCTTCCATAACTACAATAGTCCCCTTTTTACCTTTAGAGATTGTTTGTCCCATTCCTTTTTGAATTCAGATACTGTCCTGGTGTCCACCACCTCCACCTGGAGACTATTCCAAGTATCTACCACTTTCCAGAGATCAGGGACTTGACATTCCTGAGCTCCTGCATAATTGGGATACAGTGAGGGGTACCAAGAGAGGCTACCCTCCTATGAAGTCATGGTAAGCAGCAATTGCAGAGAAATGGTATCTGACAGGGTTTGTCTTTGGACCTGATTGAGACAGGTGATACAGATAACCTAAGATACGGTTGACCGGGCAGGACACTGGGTTAAGGTGCTGCATTGAGGTCCACTGCACAAACTGCAACCATCTGTGGAGGTAAGATCATTGTGTGGCTGGTCTCTGGGAAGCCAAAAGGACAGTGCAGATGGACTGAGGAGAGGCTTCCAAGGCTAGGGTGTAGGAGACATCTACTGTGCTGGGTGAGGAGAAAGGAGCTGCTTGCCCAGCAGGAACAGGAGTGCCTCTGTCAGGATAAGGAGGTGCAGAAACCATGCTTGACATGGCCAGTGTGGGTGCAATAAGGCTGTTGGCTCTGTTGTTCCTTATCTTGACCAACACTAGAGTTAAGGGTAGGAATGAGGGAAAGGCAAACAAGAGTCACAGTTCAGGGAATAGCAAAGGTATTATGAGCATAGTGTTGAAGGCTGGGACAGATGAACAGAAGGATGGGCAAGTTGTGGTTTCCCCCAAATCTCCAAAGAAAACCCAGCACAAGGTAAAAAAAATCAAACCAAACAATCCTGGCAAAAACCTCCGTGTAGCAAAATTACAATGAGAACCTATTTAAAAGAACTATATATCTTTGTCGGAGTGAATGAAAGTAATAAGAAGCCATTACTTTGGAATTCATTCTCTCCACCTGATGCAGGGCCATAGGACTGGCTGGCCCGAAATGTGGCAAATTGTGTCTGCTACATGAGTTCTGCAGTGGCTGTGGCTCGGGATGAAGCTAAGTTTGATTTTTTCAAGTTAAATGATTAAAATGGAATGACCACGGCAAGGGGCGGGTTTGATTTCCTTCCCCTTTTGTATGGTCACTCCGATAAAAAGATATAGTTCTTTAAATAGGTTCTGCTCATTGTAATTTTGCTACACGGAGGTTTTTGCCAGGGTTATATGTGTGGTTTCCCCCAATGCAGAGAGATCCACATGTAGGCTATCACACTGATCAGAGATGGACAATGAGTGAGCGATCACTGATGGGAATTGGTGTCAACTAGGCAGCAGCTGATCTGCTATAGGTGGGTTATCAAATACAATAAAACTATTCCAGGAAAGTATGCTGCTTGTAGAGTGGTACCAAGGGACTGGACCAGCACCAGAGGCAGGTTGCTTCTCAAAGATGGAGGAAGCCAGTCCCTTCCTTATGCAAAACAGTTACTTGGTTGTCTGTCTGCACCAATATTGCAACATTGTGCAAAAGAAGACTGCATAAAGCTATTACGTAGATGTTCAATGCTTGCTCGTGGGTCAACCAGACAGCTTGTTTGGCGAGATGCAGTGAGCCCCCCACCTATGATAGGATGTGGTGATGGCAAGGTGGGGCAGCAGCAGGTCTTGGGACAACTATCCTGGAGACTGGATGCTTTGGTCCATGTGAGCAAGCGAAGCAACACGGATGAAGGGGGAAGCTGCAAGGGAACCTCTGTCTGAAGAGGTTGCAAATGCAAACTCCAGTTAAGTTTGAAGTGCCATTGAAGCCTTACCAGCTGAATGACCTGTGTGGAAGCTGCCATGGGCCTCAGAGGGCAGATGAAGTGCACCATGATTTGAGTACATTGCAGCAAGGCAGTACAGAGTTGGTTGAGGATGAGAACTCGTTTGGGGAGGGGGCCAGGAACGCTTTGGCCACTGTGGTGTGTGCAGATGAGCTTGAGGGTCTGTTAGGGATCCATTTCAGACTTCAGAGTGTTCATAAGGAATCACAGGCCCTGCAGGGTTTTAATCATGAGTATGGCATCTTTTACCTGTTCCTCTGTGGCTGCAAAAACCAGCCAGTCATGGAAATAGTGGCATATACAGTAGCCTAATATGGCAGCATAGGATGGCCTGCCACTACTGCCAGACATTTGGTGAAGACCCAGGATGTTGACCAGAGGCCAAAGGACAGCACCCTGTATTGGTAATGCTGGTCCTTGAAACAAAAGAACAGGTATTTAAAGCGATGCAGGTGGATGTAGACAGGGTAGCCAGTCATTTTTGCACAACAGGGGATGTATGGAAAGAATGCATCTTGAACCTTTTTGCATGCAATATGGATGCTGAGGTTGTGCAGGTCTAGGATGGGCTGCAGACTTGATTTCTTTGGAATCAGGAAGAATCTGGAGTAGAAACCCTTGAACAGGTTTGATGGCCTGGTTGCTCAACAGCTGGTTATTTCTTGCTTAAGAATGGGGATATGATCCTGGGAATGTGTCCCGTGTTGGAGTTTGAGTGGTAATACTGAGGTAGTGTCTGGAAGCTGATCTGCTGTCTAAAGGGTTAATGTTGAGGACTCAATGATATCTGGTGATGGGTACTGCCAAGCCTCCCTGACTTGCAGGACACTGCCCCCCCCCCCCCCCCACAGGAATACAGTCAAAAAGTTGAGTATTAGTTGAAAGTTGCTGCTTTATCAAGGTCAGGTACCCATGGGGAGACTGCGTGTACAGTTGAAATCAGAGGATAAAACGTCTGGAAGTATTGATAATTGTAGGCTCTGAAATTGGGGGCTGCCCTCTATGTGGTTGAGAGAGGTCTCTGCTGATTGTACCACAGCACTTGCACTGTGTAGGAGTGATCTTTAGCTTCTGAGACAGCCTCTTGGACCATGGAACCAAACAGGTTGCCTGGCAAATGCACCCCATCAAGGAGATCCTCTTGGAGGCCCAATGCTCAGTCAGGCTGCTGCTCAGGCGATGGAATCATACACATTGTATGATAGTGTGGATGTGGTATATGGACTCGTGCAAGTTGTCCTTTATCGCCCACTGCCAACCCTTCATGAGCATCCAGCTGCAGAACAGCTCATGATAGTGTAAGATTTGAAACTGGTGCACTAAGACTCACATGGCTAATAGGAAAACTTGGTAGATCTTTCTGCTGACTGCACTAAGGGATGTTTCTTCCCTGGCAGTGGTTGTGCTGAGGACTTTGCATTTGCCTTGAGGACAGCTTTGACACTATCAACTGATGGAGGGAATTGAGCAGGGAGCACCTTACAGTGGATGTTGGTGCTTAGAGGTAGCATTAACCATGGTGGGGTTTGCCTAGATGGAAGACTAGATCATGGAATAGCAAAGGCACCCAGACAAGGACTTCTGGGGGGAGGGGGGCACTGCAGGATTAGAGAGTGGAACAAAAAGCTCTTGTTTGTGGGAGTTTGAGATTCACCAAGGGCTATTGCCTGAGGGAACGTCTGAAGAAATTTGGGTAAATAGTTCTCAGGTGTGCTCTTTGGGAAGGAGTAGGTGGTCTCAAGAGTAGTGGCAAGCATTGCTGAGGGTTGAGCAAGCATCATCCTCAAGGGGGGGTTACCACTTCAGGGAGGGAGCTGGAGAGGACTAGTCCAATGGGTGCTGGGAGTGAAACAGAGGTTCCATGAATTGAGCTGACTGCAAGAGCGCAGGGCTGTCCTTTACAAGTCTCCAGAGGAGCAAGCAAAGGAGTTAGAACTGGATTCCCCTTGGGGTTGAGAAGCCCAGTGGGGAAGAATCTGCAAGGCTTCAGAGGGCTGCCTTGCCTTGGTCAGGGGTGCCCTGATGGAAAGGGCCCCTCCAAAAGGCTGCTGTGTTCTGCCTCGCTAACTGCAGGGGTAGCACTATCATGGGACTGTTGCGTGCTTATGTTTGGCAGTTGCTCTACCTCCTTCTGCCCCATTGCTCCCTTTGAGTCCATGGTTATTTCCCCCCCTGTGTTGGTTGGCAGTGATGGAGCTCTCCGAGAAAGGAGGTACACTACCCAGACGTGTGTGACTGGAGGGACGATAAGGAAAAGTTATGAGGCACTGAGAATGAAGGAGAGCTATAAAGCATACCAGCACAGCAGGAACAAACTGAAGTGAGCAGAGCAAGAAGGCCAACGTGGAAGAAAGCACATGCTCAGAGAAGTCTGAAAGACTTTTCAGCTATAGGAGAGCCCAGCACACATGCCTCCATTCAGGACATCACCATTAGTGTTCCTGCATCCCCCTGCTTGTCTCCAGAGAAAGATCACCTGCTCCTCTTCACATGGAGAAGTTACACCCTCTTCCAGTCTAGATACTTAAACCAGAGCCGGGAGTAGTCTGTTCCAGGGCAGTCAGATCTCACTGACATGCTCACTTTCACAGTGAAGCTATGGCTGTGCTCCAACCCCTCTTCGCTAGGGGTCCCTCGGCTGGCTGCATGAAGAAAATACAAAGTCCCAGGAGCTATCCTGGACAAGATGCTCTCCAGAAAGACCATACTTGCTGGAGAAAAGAATTTTAACAGACCAGAATCAGAGGACCGGGTCCTTTGTCACTTTTTGCTGCTCTAAAGACATCCTCTCAACCATAGTGCCTTCCTGAAATAGGAGGCAGGGGAAGGAATCCTGGACTGAGCATAGACATCTGATGTCTTGGAGACCATCTTGAGCATCCAATTCTGCAACCACTGGAGATCTTTTGCTGAAAGGGCCTGAGGGTTCTACCAATAGCCCTCCTGAATCACTTGCAATGTGCCTGCACAGGGTAATACTTGCCACAAGCCAAGCAGCATTTTAGGGGCTGATAAATATTCCAACACCACTCACTCATACAGCCAACCCTCACAGCCTACATGCCAAAGGAAACCACTTTGGCACACACCATCAACACAAGCATAGCCATCACACCACTTTGGCGCACAGCATATACATGCCACCAACATGCAAACCACATCATGCACTTCACAAATAGCACACATGCAATGGCAATGTGTGTATATAGTTACAACTGGTATGTTCTGCCTAATGTAGTACAGACAGTACTCCTGTTTAAATTGTTACACACGCTGTTATAGCTGAAATATCCTGATTAGTTGCTGAATTCCTGACTTATGTATGTTAAGATGTTCTATGTAATAAGTTATAATGTTTAATGTTCTATGTAAAACAAACGCTGCTTTGTTAACTGTTAATTGTACACCGCAACTGATCGATGGAAGATGCGGTATATAAATAAGTGTTAAATAAATAAATAAAAATAAATCACAGCACAAACTGAATTATAAGCATTACTCATCCCCAGAACATCCAAGACAATCTCAATAGTCTGAACTCCAGGCCTTCTGCCAGGCATTTTTGGGAAACATTTCTTTTCAGTCAAGCAGTCCTGGGAGAAGAGAGAAGCTGGAGCACTTGAGGTTGTGTGAAGGGCCTTGATCCAACCAAATACAAATTGCTCAACCAATCTACAATCCTGAGGATCTTTTTTCACTTTTAGCCCCCTCCATGCAAAGAATGCCAACAGGATATCCAAGGTATCCCCTGGAGACATTCACAGTTGAGCTCTACTGGGGCAACACTTTAAAAAATGGCTGTCCAGGCACTACATTTGCAACAAGAGCTGCATCAGAAACAGCAGCCACCATCTGCTGGAGACAAATACTGACATGCCCCTAACTGCATCAGAATTAGTAATGGCATCACTGAAAGTTTCTAGTTCTGTCCACATCTACTGGTAGCAGAACACAACCCACTTGTCCAAACTGCTTAGGACAGTCTGGAAGCAGTGTTACCCACTTAATACCCTACCCACCACCAGGATCCAGAAGTGTCCCTCCCCAATTTGAGCTCCATGAACTGATCTACCACCAAGTTTTGAGCTACCAAACCTGCTTAACAGCATGTTCAAGATGCCAAAACCCCCACTGCAGAAGAGAAGCCCAGACAGGGATTCCTACAAAGAGGGGAAGGGAAATTAGCCCCCACCCGAGGGATTGTTACCCCAAAACTCTACATCTTAAACAAGTTCAGAAGGGAAGACCAGACCCTCTACCCTCCTTGTCTAACAATCTCTCCAGATGCACCAACTCAGATCTGCACTTGCTGGAGACAAATACTGGAGAGAAGCATAAGCACCAGCCTTAATGGTAATGGGAGAGTCCACCTTTTTGTCTTTATCTGCTGGCAAGAAGAAACAACTTGTTTGTCTGGACTGGTATGACAAATATATATTTCTTATGTATTCCCAGGGATGAGCAAATTATGGGAAGCAGTTAAGAGCAATGGGCTGAGAATCACTGTCACCCACTGCTTCAAACAGTAACCACCCAGAATGCAAGTTCTTTTGGGAAGGGACATATTGTACCTGAATATGTATCACCATTGTATGGCACTATGTACATCCAACAGCACTACTTGAACTATTAAGCAATAGCTTTCTCAGTTTACCTGGCTAAGATTTTTTGTTCAAACATTTTGCAATCCCGCTGTTAGCTGCTTTGCCCATATCCTCCCACAACAGACCCCAGCCAGTTTGTTTCATGACAAAAATGATTGTCTGCTGGATAGGTTTCCTAGAACATCCTTTTGTTTTACTGTTTGAAGAGTACAAACCACCATCCCTTAACCCACACTAAAATTTCCCGACTATTTTTTCGTCTCCACATGCAAAGCCTCACCTTCTGATATTTGGCCGTACTTGCAGAAAACCTGCTCCAGGCTTTGCTCATTAGTAGTAAAACACAGTCCACCAACAAAAAGCTTCCCTTCATCTGACGACATGGCTTGATCTGGAAAAAAAAGGAGTACAAGAGAGCTAGACATATTCAAGGAAATCCTCAATCCTCCGATATGTTACGGGTCTGTCCCTTGTTGGTCACTCAAGGCCAGGGAAGTCCCGAACCGTGACACGATACTACTCTTTGAAAACAGTCATTACCACCCCCAAAAATTGTTTATCACCCTCGTAATTCTCCAATAATAGCCTGCAAGGAACGTTAAGCTATATTTTTAGGAGGTACATGGGATAATTATAGTTTGTTCTTTCTATACCACTTTACATATAACTTCATACATTATAACAAACTTAGGCCAAAAACCACTAACAAGTATTACAGGTAACCATAAATGGACATTGACTAAAATCAAACATCTCAACACTGGGGTAAGGTGATAAACATGAGAATCTATTCACAAAAAGTGTAAGCATGGGGAAGTGTAAGCATGGGGAGGGGGCAGCGTGTCTTGGGTTGTGGGCTTCACGATTAGAATCGTCTAACGGGGCGATAATCACTCCTCCCGCCAAAAGAATCCTCCAGTAGAGCCACCTTGGGACAACAGTTACCATAAACAAACCACCCGTTCCTTTCTCTTAAAATGATTTTATTGTAAACTCGGCCATTTTTGAAGGGCGGTATATCGTTTTAACAAATAAACCCTCCAATATGGCGCCCAACAAGCTATAATTACCTCCTCCCAGCCGTCCAACAACGTCCGCCGATTTCCCTGAAACCCCTTCACTAGCAAATCCTCAAAGGCGGCCCCACGGGACAGTAACCCTCCGAATTAGTCACCAATCAGGAGGCCCTCTCCCGCGCTGCTCAAACCCCACCCCGGCACTGCATAACACAAAAACTCGCTAGCTAGTTAACAGGACAATAATCTTCGATTATACCCACCCACGGGAACAGCACAGCCCCAGCTCAGTCCAGTCAATGCCCTGTGCCCACTAAACACAGTTCACATGGTACTAAAAGAGAATAACTCCAAAACGGCACGATTACAAGGTTCGCGCCACATTTCACGCTGCGTCACTATCCCAGGCGCAGCAGCCGCCATTTTATGCCTTGTTCTCCTTGGCAGGCTCGAGGAGCCACCATTTTGTGAACAGCGCCTCCGGACGCAGCCTTTCCGGTTCGTCTTTAAGAGGCGCTCGAGCTTCAACCCTCACGTTCAAGGACACGAAACACAAAGCACAACTTAGGCGCTCGGACTTGAGTCTTACCGCGGTTCACCAAATAGAACCAAGATAGTGTTCCAAAGACTGTGCAGGAAGGAAATAGACCGAGCACACTACGGCGAGGCTTCTTATATAATCTCACTGCGCACGCCCATCTTATTAATATTCACATTATATCACCCCGCCCCCTAAAGGTTCAACCAATCAAGAGCCGAAATATAGTGGGCGTGTATCAGCCTTCGGAGCCAGACCTGGAGCTGCAGGAATTGTATGAGTTTCGGCAATATTGTAATGTATTTAGCTCTAAAGAGCATGCGTAGCTTCTATATTACAAGAAAAAAAGATAGCTGTCTACAGCTCCGCACATAATACGGACCTTTCCCAGCTTGCTGAGTTTATCAGACCACAAAAAATAACAACCCATCCAGGGCTGTGTAAGTATATTGGGGGCCCTAGACGAACCATCAGCTGACCCCCCACCCCCGAGATTTTGAAGGCTAATACATAATTGGACACCATGCTTTGAAATATGAAAGTTTGCTTATTATGTATACGTGTGCCCTGCAGGGAAAAAAGTGCTGAGGGCACTTTGAGTTTGTGTGGCTATCAGAATCTATTGTTCTCCATGGTCAACAGGATAAGTCAGCCATGCCTGGTGACATCATCCGAGGTGCCATGGATAGATGAGGGCACAAGGGGCAAGGTAATGCTAGGGATCCTCAAGTTGGGGTGGATTTTGAAGGGATGCCACCAGAATGTCTGGGCAGGGCCGGCCCGTCCATTGAGCAAGAATGTTGTTGGCACAGGGCCCCTTGCTTCAGGGGGCGCCGCGCCAACAACATTCTGCACACTGTCAACTCACCTCCTTTAGCAGCTCGCGGCAGGCTCAGCAACAGCACATTACAGTCGCCGAAGTGAAGAGCGTTGTTGTTTCCTTCACTTTAGCAGCGTATTGTAATGAAGATCGCAGGCGCGCTGAGAGCCGGGACACAGGAAATGTCGTTTGACCTCCGGCGTGCCTGCAGTCTTCATTACAATACAGCTGCCGAAGTGAAGGAAACAACGCTCTTCACTTCGGCGGCTGTTACTGAGCCTGCCAGGAGCCACGAGCCGGGGCCTCTAAAGCCTGCCACGGGGCTCTTCTGCGGGGGGGGGGGGGGGGGTGCTTGGGCTTGGGCTTGAAATGGGGGGGGTCGGGGCAGGGGGCTAAGATTCAAAATGGGCTGGGGGGGCTAGGATTGGAAATGGGCTGAGTGGGGGGAGGCTAGGAATGGAAATGGGCTGAGTGAGGAGGGGTGGCTAGGACTGCAAATGAGCTGATGGGGAGGACTAGGACTGGAAATAGGCTTTTGGGGGGTTAGGATTGGAAATGGACTGATGTGGTTCTGGAATAGGACTGGAAATGGCTGATGGGGGCTAGGATTGCAAATGAGCTGATGTGGGGGAGCTTGGACTGCAAATGGGCTGATGGGAGGTGGAATAGGACTGGAAATGAGCTGATTGGGGGGAGAATGCAATTAGAATGGAGTGGATGCTGAGTGGGGCTGGAACTAGATGGGAGTTGATTTTGGGGGAGGACTAGAAGGGGATTGGGCTGGGGGAATGAGGATGGAGGGAGAAAAGATATTTTGTGTGGGAGGGAAGGAAAATCTATGAGTTACTGGGTATTGGCAGAGTATGTGGAGACTGAGGATGGAGGGGTGAAATTTGGATGATAAAGAAATAAAAAATAAATTGGGGAAGGAGCAAAATGGATCAGACAGCTGAATAGTGCTGTTGTTTCTGGGTTTTTTTAAGGCCTTCGGGTCGGTTTAAATTGATTAAAAAGGAGGGCTCACTTCGAGAGCAGGAAGGTTCCTGCTCATGGTGAGTGATCGAACAAAAAAATAAAGGAAACAAAGTATAATATTTTTTCACATAATTACATTTATGGAAATTTTTGGGATATAGGATAGGTGCTTTGGTTCCTTTATAAAGGGGCATTTAAACGGAAATCAAAGTATTTTTTAGATACATTGGGATTGATTTCGGGGGGTGTAATCATTATTACTCTATGGGTTCTAAATGGGCAGTGTTTGTAATTCTTCCTAATGTGCCTGGAGGTTGGCACTGGAGTATAGTAATGTAGAAATCTAGTAGTCTTTCTTTATCCAGACACTCATTAAGAGGCATGTTAACATTATGCTGATTTTTCTGCAGATGAGGCTTCTTATGCAAATGAGGCCCCAGAATGAGCCTCTGCAAATGGCCCCGCACCCCACTTGGGCCGCCCCTGTGTCTGGACCATGGATAAGCCCTGCATTTGGAGACAAGAATCGGATTTCAGTCTTCAGGGTTGGGGAACAAATGTGGGGTCAGCTCCTGCTGCACTGACCAGGTGGTCTTCAGAACCTTCCGGGATCAAGGACCTCTTCGGGGCTGCATCCCTGTCATCAGATCATGACTACCTGATCAAGCTAACCTCTTTGTGTTGAGAGTCTTGGACCTGATCAACTTAACCCATTTGAATTGAGGGTTTGGGATTAAGCCGCTGTAACAAGGAAAAGGGAGGAAGGCTGGCATAGGAGCACAGGATAGTAGCCATATTCCCCTAGACAACAGAGAGTCTAACTTATTTTTGTGCTACGAATATACCCTACAGACCTATGGAGATCCTCTCATGTAGTGAAAGGTCTACACCAGTGCTTCCGAGACACAATCCTCCATTGGAAAATGCAATACTGCAGAATGTAGAAGTGATGTATGACGTGACCCCTTTAAGCCCAGTGAGAGGAATTATACACTTCTCTCTTCTTTGGGGGTTGTTGTTTTTCTCAGATTCTGGTGTCGTTACCAGAGGATGTATTAGCACTGTTAGTGTGGCTGAGTTCTAGAAGGGTTTGGACCCGTCCTGTTCATAACCATTGTTAAGTGTAGACCCATGGTTACCTGGGGACAAACATCGCAAAACTTGCCTTCTGGGAGTCTGATTGGTACTTGTGACCTGGGTTGGTTACCACTGGGAGCAGGGTACTGGGCTTGCTGGACTTCGGTCTGACCAGTGGTGGGACCTTTATGTTCTTATTCTCTCCCTTGGCCATGTACCCCTGAAGCAGGAGTCAGTGCCATTCTTGGGGTGACTCTCTATTTTGGATCAGCCCATTTGTGGAGCAGGCATGCAGGGCAGAAGGTGTGTGTCTCAGGCCCAGGTCCACAGAATAGAGCAGCTGTGTCTCATAGTGTCAAAAGCAGCACTGTTGCCCTAGTTCTGGAAGAACACATATAGCTACAGGCCCATATCAGTGTTCCGTAATCTGAGTGTAATGCAGAACCCAAAGTCACTGCTCCACTCTGCCCAGTAGGCCAGAAATCAGCGAAGGTCAGTGTGCCACTAGGGGCACTAGTGGGAGTCGAATCATGGTCTCCTGGTTCCCAAGCCAGTGCTGTAACCATCAGGCTATTCGTCCACTCACACATGAAGTAGGTTTGCATCTGGTGTCCTTGCTTGGAAGGCTGGTATGCTAACCATTATAATCACCAAGGTGGCGACTGCCTGGTGGTGGTCGGGGGCTGTGGGTGTCACTGCCTTCACCAGCGCAGCAAGAAGAGAAAGCGAGAATTGGCCTACAACATAGAGGGTAATTGAAGTCAACCCCTGGAAGGGAGGGGTGCAGGTATGAGCCTCCATCCGCGTAGGCTGTCCGTTCAGAGCTGGTTTGCAGGGCTGGCAACTTGCTGGAAGAGTGGTCACATCTCCATTGATGTGCTGCTATAGTGGTTGAGACTAGCAAAGGCTCTTTGGAGCCCAGGTATGCCCTTGTCAGGCCCCTGCATAATGAACGGCACAGGCCAGCCTTGAACTAGCAATTCCTGGGTCGGTGGGCTGCTCTTGAGGCATGCTTGGGTTAGAAGGTAGTCGTTTACAGAATGCTCCCCCATCAGAATCCTACAAACTGGTGGTAAACTGTCCTGGCCCAGATGCGAGGGAGTGGGAGTTCTGCGAGGGTTCAGGAGTGTACATCTTGTACCTTCCAGCAAAGTCTATCGAAGCAAGAAGGGCAAAGGAGTGTCAGTGAGAACTGAACCTTGACATTTTGGCAGCAGGCCATGGCTTTTAACCACTATGCTACTCCTCTATTCCTTTGTTCCCTTCCTGAGAGGAGACTTGGCAGACGAAGGGTCAGAATGATGTCCTTGATGCTGGAGGGGGTAAGGTGCTGGAGGCCCTCAGGCAACTGCCCCTGAAGTTGCCACCATGTCAGTCACCTCTCTCCAGAAGAGTCTCAATGTGGGGGCTCCTGCAAAGTATTGGGGTGGTCAGCACAAGCAGTCCATCGCAAGTAAAAGGGAAGCCGGTAGATTCTGCTTGTTGAGGTCAAGGAGTCTGAGTGATCTGCAACATTCCTCCTTCAATGTGGCGGATCTGTGCCGGAAAAGCGTGTGGTTTTTTTTTACTGCTTAGCAGCCCTTTTAAAGGTGTTTTCCATGTGGGAATCCCAACCTGGGAGTGCACTGAGATGGGAATTGAACTTGGCATCAGCACCCCAGGGGTTCACTGATCAACAGGGAAGCATACTTCTTGTACTTTCCAGCGAGGTCTGGCCACCAGGGAGTGTCAGTGCCAGAATGATCCCCTTAACAATGGAGGGAGTGAAGGTGCGGAAGGTCCTTGGGCAACAGCCACTGGTGGCACTCCATTTACTTGATGGAGTGGGGATCAGCTTCTACAATTGTGGTCAAAGAAAGAAGCAAATGGATAGCCCCTGGCCGCTAGGGAAGGGGGTGGGGGTCGGAGCCCCATGATCAGCATCGCACTGGCCAGTTCTGGGGGCTATTGCGCTGTGGCATTGGGATCAGCATAGGGGGAGCCTGCACATTGGCGTTTTCATTGCAAGTCGGGAGCAACGGCACCGGGAAGGAGAGTTGTAGCTCCAGTCACACTGTATCAGAGTACTCCAGCATTGGCGCAATCCTGTGGGGCGTGATGAGGTTCCAATGCATGCGATGGGGAGGAGTTCGGTGACATTCTGGGCAGCCAATGATGATGCACCGATGCACGGTGGTGCGGCCCAATGAAGAAGAGATTTCAGTGCCATGCCAGGCAGGTTTTGCTGATATGCGGTAGCTGCAGCCCGGTGATTGGGAGTTCTGTGTGAGGCACCTTGAGAGCAGCCAGGATTTGAAACTCTGCAACCTGCTCCTGTCTGTTGCTGAAAGGATGAGCCGATCATTCTTGCAGGGGTGGCGGTGATCCCGGCAGCTGCACCCTATCTTCAGATTCCTCCCAGGCAGTGTTGGCCAAGCCCAATCCCTGTTGGAATGTGGGGACTTCTATGGCGCCCTGAGACAGAAGAGAGGACACCTCGTCCTGTAGGAGAGCAGTGAAAGGGGGTTGTGTTTGATATCCCCCCATGAAAGTGGAGGGGGACAGGGTCTGTAGATGTAGTCTGTACCCTTTCTGAACTATGGTTAGTGGCCACTGCTCTGAGATGATGAGGTGCCATCTATGGGTGTAGTGACACAGTCTGCCTGCTATGTGGAGGGGTGGGGTCCCTCCAGAAGCAGGGTGGCAATGTTTTCTAGGAAAGAGTCAAAAAACAGGCACAGACTGTGGCTGCAGAGCTAGTTGAGATTTAGCCACCTGTGGCTTTTTTTGTTGCTTAGGAGGCTGCTGCCTCTTCTGTGGGGCCTGATCCTAGTCCTGAGAAGCAGGAGGATAAGGAGAGAAGAATTTCTTATTATTGTTGTAGAAAGACTTATTTGCAGGTGTCTTTTTTTCTAGCAGGGTCAGCTGTTACTCTGGACAGTCTCTTTAGATAGTATGTTCTGACTCTAATTGAGAGGCCTTATCCTGCCAGTCTTTGCCAAAGAGATTTTCCCTGTGTAGGGTATGTTGCCTAACTTATCTTGAACCCACTGTACAGGATCTGAGGCTTGAAGCCAAGCAATTCTACAGGCCCCAATGCATGTGGCTGAGGTTCTGCTTGTGCATTCAAAGGCATTGACAAATTTTGATAGATTCTAAGAACATAAGATATATCAACATCCCAGAGCATGGCACAAGTAGCTCTCCAGAGGTCGAGACCTTGGGAACATCCTGGGACCCCTTGATGGCTTTGGAGGACAGGGCCTCCCTCCAGAGCTGTTTGGCAGGCCAATCCACCTCCAGGGCAACACCCGAAGTATCTCAGTGCTTAGAACGAGATCTGCCTCTGGAGGTTTTCTCCTTCTTCGATGCAGACTTGTGCTTGGACTTTGCCGATACCTGGGAACCATGGGAAGAGGATGAGGTCCTCGATGATGTGGATGCCAAGGATACCGTGTCTGAGGGGAAGAGTGCCCCAAATTTAGAATCCCGGTTCTGCAGGCCTCTCCATGTCATTTTCTGACAAAGGGGACAATTTTTTGACTGGTGGTCTGGGCCAAGGCATTTTAAGCACCAGTCATGAGTGTCAGTCGCTGAGAAGGTGCTGGCAAAGTTAGCACATTTTTTTAAACCACTGATTGGTTTCTCCATACCATCAATGGACGGGGGTATGTTAGGCTTAAGGCTTAAAATAGCAATGAGATGCCTGGAGTTTTTTGTTTCGTTTTTTTTCAAACGAAATTAAATTAAAGAAAAAGAAAGAATAAGGGAACCGGCGATGTCTTCGACAGTGCCGACGTCAACAGGAAAGCAGACACTATCCACAAAAAAAGAAGGTCTTTCTGCAGTGACAGAATTTGCTTCCTGCTGACTCCGTGGAAAACGAAGAACTGAAGAGAGGGAGTTGGGAAGGCAATCGCGCAGGTGCAGTGGAGTGCTCCCAAAAGCTTTCCAATTGGACGCTGGAGAGCATTCCCGCACAGTCTCTGTCAGTACCGACATCCCCCATATGTGAAGACTACATTCCTGCTTGTTCCTGAAGATTGGATGGTTAACTGCTATATCTGTCAACAGCTGGAGATCTCCTGGACCTGTTATTTGTTGTGTGTATGATGAGATCAGAGATGGAATCTGGAGAAATATTATTGAAGGCCCTAAAGGTGGTAAGGATGGCCTTATATCAGGTATTACAGCTATGTGAGCACCAATGGAGTTTATATAATTTTGAATGTTTTTTTTCTTTGTGGGCAGCCATTGCATCGAAAATTAGTAAGGACTTCTTTGAAAGGAATCCCCCCCTGTCTATCCCTATAACATTTATCTACTTATACTTTCATAAGGTCATAGTCCATACATCCTTTCTTATTGTGATGGACAACCACACCAGTGGGCATTTTTTTGTGGGACAGGGTAATTATCATGAAAATTACCATTGGCTTTAATTTCACTCTGCTCGCAGTGCATCCAAGGACTATAGTGAAGAAAGCCCTCTCATGCCCAGTGGTTGTAATGGCTACAGTTTTCCTGTCTGAAGCAGCTACAGTCCTGGTGGCAGAGATGTTGAAAGACATTGGAACCTCATCCATATTTATAATGTCCATTGCAGAGATACCATGTTCAGAGATTTCTTTGGAGATTAATTCATGGAAGTCGTTCATCTTTTGCTCCCAGTCTTCTGGAAGTCGCTGGCCTACAGTAGTTCTCATTCTCACTGAAAGTCAATTTATTTTCATGAATCTAGAAATTCAGGTGAAACTCACTTTGAAATACATGATTCCTCTTTCATTTGCCAGAAGCTTCGCTTTGATCTAAATTGTGACAGTAGAGATAATTTATTTATTTAACTGTTTTTGCAAAAGTGGGGGGTAACAGCAGTGGTGAAGGCAAGTTATATGAAAAATCTAACAGTGAGAATACAAAGAGGCAAGAACGAACAGCAGAACTGAGAAACATTGCAACACAGAGACTCTCTCCAGCTCCTGTCCCCTCTGGGGATCTGTGATTCCATCTGCATAGCTGATTATAGATTATAGCTAACATAGCGAAGCTGTCATTTGAATCTGGTGTCTTCCCAGATGCTCTCAAACATACATACATCCGACCACTGCTGAAAAACAACCAGCTTGACCCAAAGAAGGAGGACTCATACCGTCCAATCTCTAGTATCCCATTTCTAGCCAAAATTCTTGAGAAATTAACTCTCAGGCAGATACAACAGCATATAGACTCATTTTCCCCTTTAGATCCATGTCAACATGGATTCAGGGAAGCCCACTGTGTAGAAACTCTCCTAACAACATTAATCAATACACTTATCAACGGTATTGATAATCTGAAAAATGGCTTTGCTCTAATATTTCTTGATATAGCTGCTGCGTTCGATTCTGTGGATCACATACAACTACTAAAGAGACTTCATGAGAAGGGAATCAAGAACCGTGCTTGGGACTGGTGCAAATCCTACCTGGAAGGTAGATTACAACAAGTTTGTATTGGTAATGCTACTTCAAATCCCTTTCAGCAGAAACAAGGTGTACCGCAAGGCTCCTCCTTGTCTGCGCTGCTGTTCAACATCTATATGCAGCCAATCTGTGACATCTCACGCTCTTTTGGTATATCCTGCCTTATGTATGCGGATGATGTGCTATTATTCTCACCGATATCTGTATCATACCCAAACTATACAGTGCTAATCAACTGTTTTAATTCAATAACTGATTGGCTTCTCTCTCAAAACCTCCGTATTAACTTAAATGGAGTGGAGGAGTGGCCTAGTGGTTGGGGCAAGGTACTTCAGGCCGGAAGGTCGGGGGTTCAAATCCCACTAGAGGACAGCAACCTTGGGCCGGAAGGACTGGGGTTTCTAGTCCCACAGGTGCTCCTTGTGGTCTTGGGCAAGCCACTTAACCCTCCATAGCCCATGTTCCCTGTAAAATAGTTATCTCCAAGTTATAATGCCCTGTTCAATGTAATTTCAGTTTGTTCAATGTAAACCGCACTGATGCAGAATAGCGCGGTATATAAGAGAATGTAAATAAATAAATAAATTTAAAAAAAACCAGAGGTTCTAATAATCACAAGGAATACATCTTTCTCCCCTCCATCAATTCTAAAAGTCAGAGATGCTGATCTCCCAGTCAAATCAAATATTCAATATCTAGGAGTAATTCTGGATCAAAGGTTAGACTTCAAGGAACATATAAAACGCACCGTAAAGGCCGTTTACTTCAAGATAAAAACCCTTCGTCTTCTGAGACCTATGATGAAGTCTGATGACTTCCACACCATCTTTCAAGCTCTAGTCACGCCGCACTTTGATTATGCTAACATAATACTCCATGGCTTACCAAATATAACTATTAATCCTCTACAATTAGCCATGAACGCAGCTGCTCGTGTCCTCTGTGGATCATCAAAGTGTGAGCATATTTCCCCCATTCTAGAGAAGCTTCATTGGTTACCAATAAACTGTAGAATCCAATATAAGGCCATCCTTACCACCTTTAGGGCCTTCAATAATATTTCTCCAGATTCCATCTCTGATCTCATCATACACACAACAAATAACAGGTCCAGGAGATCTCCAGCTGTTGACACACTACTTATACCAAAAGTTTCCTTAAAAGCTAATCAATCATCCATCAATAAGGCTTTTTCGAATTATGCTCCTAGATGTTGGAACAAACTCCCTCCCAATATCAGAGCAATTAAAGACATCAAACAATTCAAAAAAAGCCCTTCAACACCATCTTTTCATCGCACACTTCAAACACATAAACACCCCTTCCCCTCCCCCATCCTTTTAACCTCATACCTACCCCTAACTAACTGTATAGATTTTATATATCTCCAACATGTATTTTCTAGAAATATAAATGATTTCCCTGTTTACTTCCATGTTAATTTTCCTGTTACTTGTAATTGGTCTGTTATATCTGACCAATTGTTGTATTGTTTCAATGTAAACCGCACTGATGACAAATAGCGCGGTATATAAGAAAATTAAATAAATAAAACATATATTAATATAGCGAGCATGTGGAGCTAGCAATACAGTTAAGTGGGATTTTATGTGGGAGGCAAAAGGTAACTGTTTTTGAGTGGGTGCCTACGGGGGTCTGGTAGTGTAACGGATCTGCTCCTTGTTGGTCACTCCAGGCCAGGGAAGTCCCGACCCCTCATCTGCGGTGTGCTGCTTCAGCTGGCTGGAATCCAGGGGAATAAAACTCACAACCGGACACAGAAGGAAAGGTGTGCAAGTTTATTCCAACGTTAGAAGTGCAGTCTAATCTTTTATACAGTAGCAAAAACATATATACGTCATAAACCCATCCCAGCAACATAGCCCTGCACCTGATATTGCTAATTAGCAATTGTACAAACTGGTACCTGTCTCTGTGAAGATCACTGAATCTTGTCTTAGCACAACACATTCCTTTCTATCTAGGTATTCACAGATGGGCCTCATGGTCCCTTTGTATAACAAGAAACTGATTTCCCCTTACAATACTTATTTTCTCCTTACAATACTTATTTTTCCCCTTACAATTCCCCCCTTTGGGCCTGTATAGGCCCACTAGAAGAACAGCCTAACAATCTACTACAAAATAACAAAACAGGCATTTGGTGACTTTAACCTCCCCTCTTTACCAGCGTCATTGCCTCCCTCTTCTTAGAATCCACCACAGACATGGATTTTCACCAAATAGTAAATGCCAGCACTCCTGCCAAATGTACTTCACAGATTTTATAACCCCAACTTCCTCAAATGTACCCCAATCCCTTGGTCAGACCACCATCTCATTAACTTTAAAATTACAATCAACAACACAACAGTTAAACGAATCCCAACTAACGTTCCACTCTCCAGATTTAAAAAATATAATGAAGAGGAGTTCCTAGACACGATAATTCCTAACTTATCTACTTCACCACAAAATCTTGATGTAGTAGTAACTAACTGGCACAAAATCATCAACAATGCAGCTGCTAATAAACAGACCACTAAGAAAAACACTCATTCTAAAGCTGGTCAAGCCCCCTGGTACAATAATACACTAAACCTAATGAAAAGAAATCTAAGGAAAGCT
Organism: Ichthyophis bannanicus; assembly: GCA_033557465.1. Classification (NCBI taxonomy): domain Eukaryota; kingdom Metazoa; phylum Chordata; class Amphibia; order Gymnophiona; family Ichthyophiidae; genus Ichthyophis; species Ichthyophis bannanicus. Next base: position 313,845,725 of record CM066039.1, on the reverse strand, counting down.
GAATGCAAATGGAGGAAAAATAAAAACTCCATTAATAAAGATTCATATATCACTCTACTTAACGCATATAAAGATGCAATTAACAATGCCAATAAAAATTACCATGCTTCCATCCTAAACAATGCAATAAACAGACCTAGAGAACTATTCTCAATAGCCCAAAAGCTAACGAATAACACCCACAACTCCAGCAATGAAATTACAGAAATCTCCACACAGAACTTGGCAAACTACTACATGAACAAAATCATGTCCCACCCCCCCTTACCAAAATCTAAATAATAATCTCAAATCCATTATGCAGATGAATGGACTGACTTCCAACCCCTATCTAACGTTGCACTCAAGAACATCATAACAAATATTAATACAACAACCTCACCCCTTGACCCTTGTCCAGTAACCTGGATAAAGAACTCTCTACCTATCCTCTCACAATTCATCCTCCCCATAATAAATCTTTCGCTAAAAAATGGGTACTTACCCCCTACACTAAAACATGCACAGATCCACCCAATCTTAAAAAACTCCACCCTTGACAAGTCATCACCTAAATATTACAGACCCATATCAAGCATCCCGTTTATGGCTAAATTAATAGAAAAAGCGGTACAAATTCAGACCCAAGAATACATTGATAGCTCAGCCCCCCTTGATGATCAACAGTATGGGTTTCGCCCTCGACACGGGGTGGAGTCACTACTAACAGTTCTAATTGATACCCTTGTAAGAGGTATTGATAATTCAAAACAGGCATTCCTACTCATATTCATTGATGTCTCTGCAGCCTTTGACAGTGTTCACCACGCAACAATGATTAGTAAACTTAGACAAATAGGAATAAAATCCACTGTTCTTAACTGGTTTACCTCTTACCTAAGTGACCGAACACAAACGGTACGAATTGGCAACCTCACTTCAAAAACTTACAATCAGGAACTAGGCCTCCCCCAGGGCTCTGCACTGTCAGCGCTACTATTTAATATATACGAGGGGGTACCCAAAAAAAACAGGAATAACATTGCCGTGGGCGGAGCTTGTGTAGTACGCACTTCTGCCGCTAGGCGTGTATAGTGCAACTCATTGTCAGTTCAGTGCCGCCTGTGTTGTCGACCTGGCTTGTTATGTTCATCTGCAGTGATTGTTTTTGCTAGCGCTGTTTTGTTCTTGTTTCTTTTTTTATGATGACAAGTTTAAGTGAACAACGTGCAGCTGTGAAATTTTGTTTTCTACTCGGTAAAAATGCTGCTGAAACTGTTTTAATGTTGAAAACAGCTTATCAAGATGACGCTATGGGAAAAAGTCAAGTGTACCAGTAGTTTGCTCGGTTTAAAAATGGCGACATGTCGATTGATGACAAACCTCGTTCTGCGCGTCCATCAACTGCCTGAATCGACGAAAATATTGAAAAAATTAGAGAGCTTGTGCTCACAGACCGTCGACAGACAATTGATCAACTGTCAGAGATTAGTGGGTTATCTTGGAGCTCGGTTCAGCGAATTTTAACGGAAGATTTGGGAATGAAAAGGGTTGCTGCCAAGTTTGTTCCTCGGGTTCTGACTGACAATCAAAAGGAACATCGAGTTGAAACATGTCGTGTTTTGAAACAACAGCTTGAAACTGATCCAGATTTTCTGTCAAAGGTCATTACAGGTGATGAGTCATGGTGCTATGGTTACGACCCAGAAACAAAGCAACAGTCAAGCCAATGGAAGACGTCATCGTCACCCCGTCCAAAAAAATGTCATCAAGTCAAATCAAACATCAAAGCAATGCTGATTTGCTTTTTTGATGCCAAGGCGGTAGTTCATTCAGAGTTTGTTCCCCCAGGTCAGACCGTCAATCAAACCTTTTATTTGGAAGTTTTAAGAAGATTGCACAACAGTGTTCGTCAAAAAAGACCCGATTTGTGGCAGACAGGAGACTGGTTCTTCCACCACGACAACGCACCTGCACACACAGCCATCTCTGTTAGACAGGTTTTGGCTAAAAATGGCATGGTTCCGCTGCCCCACGCACCTTACTCGCCTGACCTGGCTCCGTGCGACTTTTTCTTATTTCCACGCATGAAAAGGGGCATGAAAGGACACCGATTTGACAACATTGAAGAAGTCAAGAAAAAAACAAGGGAGGAGCTGTCAGCCGTTTCTAAAGATGACTACAAAAAATGTTTCGAACAGTGGAAGCACCGGTGGGACAAATGTATCAGTTGTAATGGAGAGTATTTTGAAGGGGATAAGGTTGTTTTGTAAAGAATTTGAAATAAATAGCTTTTAAAAAATAATTCCTGTTTTTTTTGGGTACCCTCTCGTACTTAAAACACATCTGTCAAATATTTAAAAAATTCAATGTTTACTATCACCTTTATGCGGATGACATAATGATGTATGTCCCATTCACAATACCTAATATTCCTACACTACTTATTAATACCTGCCTCAATGAAATAAACAATTGGCTAAATGAAAACAACTTATACATTAATCACGCAAAAACAGAAGCCCTAATAGTAACTAAAAATACAACTTTCACCCCCCCATCACACATTACATTGCAAAATAATGATATCAAAATAAAAACTGAAGTACGTTACCTAGGTGTAATACTAGACAAACACCTCAGTATGGACACACACATAAGAAATATAACAAAAAAAGTTTATTTTAAACTTAAAGTATTAAAACAACTCCGCCCCCTAATGCACCTACAGGATTTTCAACGAATAATACAAGCTATAATAACTCCCCATTTCGACTTTGCAAATTTAACCCTACTAGGCGTAACAAAACATAATTAAAAAAAACTTCAACTAGCACAAAATGCAGCAGCCAAGACCATCATGAAAGCCTCACCTTTCCAACATATAACACCTATTTTAGAGTATTTACACTGGCTCCCGATTCAATGCCGGATCCATTATAAAACTCTTTTAACTACATACAGAGTCCTAAATAATACAGCACCTCTTACTTTAAACAACCTTATCAATAAAGAACCCAATCATAATCTTCAAAGGAGAGACCAACTAAATAAATTAATAACACCAAAGGAATTTATAAAGGCCAAAAAATCAACAAACAAGAAAGCATTCTCTCATGCAGCCCCTATAATTTGGAACCACATTCCATCGGAATTAAGATCCCTACCTCAAATCATGGAGTTCAGGAAAAAACTCAAAACACATTTATTCTCAACATACTATGGATCCTTGTTGAACTCACCTTTTCAACAAGAAAAAGGATAGTTACACCAGCTGACATAATCTATCTCTGAACAGGAATGAAGTGCTGAAACCCTAAACCGATGTTTTTGATAACATACATATTTTGTATATAGTTCTAATTCTGTTCTTTGTATATAGTTTACAACTGTTAATTGTAAGATTTGAACTTTTTGTAGTTTCACATTGTTATCTGTAAAAACAGCATTGCCTTGTTTACTGTTGTTCCATGTAAACCGCAACTGATCAATGGAAGGTGCGGTATATAAAAACTTGCTAATTAAATTAAAATTAAATTATTAACGGAATATCTGTATGCGGCAGCTCAGGTACATCAGCCGCCGTAAAAGCAGGAGTATAAGAGTACATAAAAGTGGTGGAGCTCTGTAGGGCCTTCCGACAGCAGCCAAGAACAAATGAAAATATACAACAGAAAAGAACAAGGATTATAAAACCGCTCCATAGGGCAATAATCAGCCCTTTGAGACCAACCCAAAGGAAGATACATCAGAGAGTAAGCATGAGAAACTGCTGTAGTTGAAGAACAGTATAGAGCAGTATTAGACAGGCTAAAAGCAGAAACAATAAAACAATCTGTAGCATTAAAACTAGAGACAGTTTACAATGGGCAAGGGACCTAGTCATATCCCAAAGAGGGGCAAGTAACACCAATGTTATACAAGGAAGTAGAAAAAGAAACATGGGGCTGGGTGCAGTTTAAATTGTCAAGTACAGTAAACCTCTGCATTTCACACAGATTAGAAGGTACAGTAATGAGACATGTTGAGAGAAAAACTCCAGCTTGTAGCGAGCTGCGCACACAAAAGGTAAGGCAGTCTCGGCAAGTAGTATTGCCGTATTAACAGTTCCAGAGATGGGCTGAAGGAGGCACCACATGAGTGGTAGGAGGAGTCAACACAGTCTTGTGCGTGATGGTCAGGAGGCTGGAGGGCGGTCTGGAACCGAAGATGATGTCAGTGGAGACGATACACGCTTGATTCTTGACGCATGGATCCACGAAGGGCAGGAGTCCCACAGGGTGGCTGTCCATGTGATGGCGATCACTGTAGTTGGAGGTCCATAGGGCGGGTCTAGGGTACTGTGCTTGTGAGGTGCTCTGACCTGTACCTGGTCACCAACCTTGAAGGGATATGTTGGTTCGGTACCTCTAGGCCGAAAGCTGCTTTTCTTCAGGAGTCTTCTCCTCTCCTCTCCAGTTGCTAGGGCTTTGGCTGCCCCGGAGTCAGCTACTTCTCATCCTGGTCCTGAAGCCAGATCTATAGATGGAGAATGTTTCCAGCGAGGGCAATGGCTTCAGGATCTTTTAGCCACCACCTTCACTGTAATTGGTGTTATCAGAAGAATTTGGAACGGTCCCATACTGGAAAACGTGCTTGTACTGTGTGCTGGTGGTATGTCTTTACCAAAATCCAGTCTCCGGATTGAAAGAAAAGAGCTGAGTCATCCAGCAGAAAGGACTGGACCTGCTGAGCATACCTATGGAGGGAAGAGAGTTGCCTCTGCTGCTAGGAAATACAAGAGATCAAATGTGAGGCTCAGGAGTATAAAAAGTAAGCAGTCTTCCATATAACAGTTCAAAGGGAGACAAATTTCAGTCTACTCCCTTAGGGCAATTTGTTTGGGTTTTTTTTTTTTTTTGAACAGAGTCAAAGGCAAGACAGTTTAGTGTCTTTACAAAGTTGTTGTTGTTTTTTTTTTTAAGGTTTCGGAGGTTCCCCCCTTCATGGGTTGCTGTTTGCATACAACAGCCAAATCCTAAGCAACTCAATTTAACTACTACATTTTGACAAGATGCCCACACTTCCTCAATTGTTCCACAATTTTAGAATTATACCAATTTGTAAAATTTTGTGTAGGTATCTTTCCTCCCTTACCTTCATGTGTCGGGCCAGGACACATAGAGGCAAAAAGGGATAAAAGCATCTGAAAAGCACCACATGGCCAGTGTGGGTCTCCTCAAAGCTCATTAGGATGAAAAGTGCACTCAGCCTATCTCCAAGTGTCTATTTCCAATTATTGGGTATATCTCTGGGCTAGATGACTTCCAAAATTGGAGTTAATGGGGATGGCATAATCAAATATTGTAGAGTATTCATTGACAGTTTTCTTTCTAGATGGATACTTCGGATACATCATTTCACATTTCAATTCACCCTCACCATTTTATAATGTTAATCTGAGTTCTCCTTTCCAACATGAATATTCCATCACACTCCTCTCAACACCACTTTTTTTTTCCACTTACATCATTCCATCAAACTACATGCATAGGTCCTTCTGTCTTTTTTATACCATACTAGTGTATCCTTATTTGGCAAGGCTGCTAAGAACATCAAACAATTGTTAAAAACTTAGTATTTTTATAAACAAAAGGTATATATAAAATATAAATGTAGATCCTTTTCAATAAGCATAACAATATGAGTAAACAGTGCTCATTCTAATTAGCAACTGCCTAAACAAAATATAGGTAAAGTCCTTACAATATAGACTAGTGCTTCACGGCATTTTATAACATCAATCCCAATAGGAAGGAGTATGGCTTCTAACAGAACGGCCACATAATCTCTCAGGTGTGACTAAAGTTTATCTTATACCCGGTTTCCAGTGAGAGTGCTGTGGAAACTTAATATTTAAGGACTGATCTTATAATTGCAGTGCCCACAAGGATCTGTGCAAGTTACTCACTAATCATGGTGTTTAAGAGATCCTTTTGAGGTGAGAGGCCGAAGAAGGTTCAAGGCATTTGTGGTTGGGCCTCATGATGATATTTCCTCGGGTTCTTCTTGGTCTACCTTCCCCTGCCTATTCATGTCTCTGCCGAGGCATAAATATACAAGGTTCATGTTCTTCAGGCCTTGGGGGTCCTCGAGGAGTCTTAAAGCAGTCAGAATTCCGGTGGCCCAGATCATCACACTCGGAGCAGCACGTTTATTGCCTTTCCCAAGGCTGTAGCCTCACCTTCTGTCTCTCTCTCTCACTCTCTGCTTCTTTTTTTTTCAACCGCCCCTGGATCATTGCTGACAAGCAAGACCTTGGTTTGGGGTTGGGTTTTTTTCCAATGAACTCAAGTTAATGTTATTGTTTTATCTGTCTACTAACTTTACAAATATTCTCATATTTCCTGGGAACTAAGCTCCATCTTTCCACTAAATGAGATCTATGTGCTTGGGAACAAAGCAATTTCAGATCAGCCTCTTTCCAAAATTCTATAATTTCTGTGTATACTGAACCTCTACATAATGTACTGCTACAAGTATTTTGGTAACATAAGGGCAAGTGTATAAACTAAAGAAAATTTGTATGTCATAGTGCTACAATATACTGTATTCCTAAAACTGAAATGTTAAAAACTTTCAAAACAAAGTACAATTTTTTTCTCTGGACCCCAACACATAAAATTAAAATACAGAAAAACAGATGAATTTATCCTAAAATCCAATACTGTAATAAATTAAACTGGAAAGATCAATATAGCCAGCACCCATGGTGCTGCTGTCCTGTTCATCAGCCATCCACACCAAGCTAAACAATGCAAAGTAATTAACTTAAATCTTACAGTTCAGGAAACAGACATTCAAATAACATGAAACTGCAAAAAGGTAAATTCAGAATCATACTTTGTCACATTTAAATTAAAACCTTATACATAATACTTGAGATTGGTATCAAACTGATCTGAAACAATGAAATTATGTTAAAGCAATTTGCTTAGAGTAACAATTCAACCTTGATGTTATCTCAAACACAAATAGCAAAGTAAACAGCAGGCTCTCTTGTGTCCAGATTCCTTCAGGTAAATGCAGATTACTATATAGTTGAACAAGAGAGAGAAAAGTCCTAAATATTAAGAGTTTAAAAAGAAAAAGTTGCTTGAGAATTATCACTAATTGTGATTGCTATTACATTCCTATAGTTACAACTCTTTGTGTTTTGTAATATATGAACAATAATTATGCCCTCTATGAGGTGCTTGCCACAATATATAAAATTCTCTTTTAACTCTTTAAGTTTGCTTGATAGCATACAGTCAAAGACAAAAACAAACATATAACATATTACCTTCTTATTCACCCAAACTTTAATCGTTTTCAAGTTGCAATCTCGTAACCACTGGCTCATACAATCTCGTAATTACTGGCTCAGAATGCCTCATTGTCCTGACAGGGTTCTCAACCCCTACTTTGAAGGTCAAAGAAGAACAGAATAGCTCCCACCAGACCTTTCTGACATCATCCCAGCCCTTGTACCATCGGCTAGGGGAAGCACAGCGACAGCTGGAGAAAAGGTCTGAGATTTCTCACACGTTGGCATACACCCAGCCAAGCAGATATCAGCTCTCTTAGTTTTAGGCAAAGGTAACTCCACAATACTCTTTATTATCTCCGGATTTATTTCCTCTTTCCTTCACTTATGAGGTGTCCCAAATACTTAACCTCCCTCTTCACAGATTGTAATTTTTTATTATTTTTTATTTATTTATTTATTTTTTTCTGAACTTAGCAGGCCCAAAACACGTACCTCAAATCTACTACACTGAACCATGTGTGATCATGCAGAATTTTGCTCAACAAGTTATATAAGGGTTTGGGACCACAGGATGCTGGGTCTAGACAATCTTATTCAAATTCCTTAAATGCTGCCCCATCCACTAAAACATATGACAGAGGTTTTTAATTTAAACAGAAGACAAGTCAAAGCTTACAAGTGCTTTCTTAAGAAATTTCACCCTGCATAATGAACTAGACCCTCGGGGTATTTGGAACCCACCCCTCTCTCTTGATTTCTCCACTTCAGACTTACCAGTCACATAAAGGGTTAACACCTAACAAATCCAAGCAACCAAAACAGCAGGAGGAGGGATACTTTCCTTTGTGCAAAGGAAACAACAGTATTTCATCATTAGCATCTTACAGTTCTTATCATTCTCCCCCTTTTCCTTACCACTGTCTGTGCACAGAATTACTCAATTGCTGCAGTGCTTGCTTTTAAAGCAACGATTTCCACAATCTGGTTCACACCACCTCTGCGTTTTTCAACTCCGGGACCATTACCAGCTAGCAGAGAAACCTCTCTGCAGAGGAGGAGGTGAGACTGTTGAAATCAACAGGACGCGTCTTCGCACCTCCACTCAGCAGGAGTCACTCTACTGTGGGAAAATCCTGGCGAGCCCCAGCTGTTATTTACACCTTTACCTGTGGCCAATTCACCTTTGGCCAACCTGGCCAATGAGACTCAGAGAGGAATATTGTGAAGCAGGTTAAGAGCTCTTTTAGTATTGTTATTATTTAGTACATTGCTATAGCAATGGGTGTCTAAATACAGACACACCCTTTTACATATTTCAGTGACAGTTATACCGTTGTTGAGTACAAAAGTAATTTTTTTTTTTTTGGTTTGTTTTTTTTTCTATTTAGCTTGTCTTCTTACAATATGGCAATAAATAGACACTCTGCAAATAAATAATAATTTACGTTTTAGTATGCCGTTTAACTTTAAGTTTCTGTTCTGTCTGCCTGTCCGTAGCCTTTGAACACAAAGAACAGGAAGGGAGGGGGAGGGGGAGGGAAGAGCGGAGCATGTGTTGCTCAGGCTCTACTATCTCCAGATGCAGCAAGTTACAGCACACATCGAAAAGCATCGAAAAGAATTACTTGTACTTAATTTCAGTATTTATAAAAACAACAAAGTAAACTGCTAAAAACCTAACAACTCCCTCAGTGATTAGGCGATTCGGAATCTACGGGGAGGGGCCCCGGGGGGTACAGGAGTACAACTGGAATACAAAGTCTGCTTAACAAGAGATTTAAACCTAATGAAAACCGGGCTGGTCCCCTTTACCCAGGAACACCCCCCCCCTTTTTAGCTAAAGAAGATAGGAAAGGCGTGGAAGAATAGAGAGACAAATAAACAAACACCGCTTGTCACTTGCAGTCCAGGGACTCTGAGTCATCAGTTTTACCTTCGCCAGAGACTGGGGGGGGGGGGGGGTCGTATAGGCACAGAGATAAACTAAGCACAGTAAACATGCTAACAGACTTCTTCAGCAGAATTAGCAAATGTCCTGTAACCTATACCAAATCAAAAAAACCCACTCTATTAAAACAAACATCATGTCCTTGATTTAAACAAACACTACGATTATTTCTTGTTTAACAAACCAACATGGTAAGTGTAACCTACACCGACAGCATATGTAAGATGCCTTTTTTAACTGCAGTATTAAACCTTATCACAACATGTAGCTGCACATGCACTCCCGCGGATTCTGAAGCGGCCCCCTTACCTTGGGACCCCCCCATCCTCTAATGAATTCACAACAAATGCATGTCTGGCCACTTGCTTTCTGCACAGTACCCGTCACTAGCGCTATTGCTTCGGAATACGGCAGGGGCATTTTGCCAAACTCACACAGGTACACAAGCACACAGCCTTTACAGCAACCGCAGGTGAGAACAAAAGAAATTCAGCTTTCCCACCGCTTCCTACCCAGGGAACAGGAAAGTCCTATTTACCAATTTACCATGCTACCCAAGCACTAGGGACACCCCCCGACCCACGGGAGTATGTCAATTCTAATTTAAACCGTGCTCCCAGAGCACACCGTGCTAACAAAGCACAGGGATCCCTGGCCAACGGGAGTATCCAACACTTCTGACACCAAATGTAACGGGTCTGCTCCTTGTTGGTCACTCCAGGCCAGGGAAGTCCCGACCCCTCATCTGCGGTGTGCTGCTTCAGCTGGCTGGAATCCAGGGGAATAAAACTCACAACCGGACACAGAAGGAAAGGTGTGCAAGTTTATTCCAACGTTAGAAGTGCAGTCTAATCTTTTATACAGTAGCAAAAACATATATACATCATAAACCCATCCCAGCAACATAGCCCTGCACCTGATATTGCTAATTAGCAATCGTACAAACTGGTACCTGTCTCTGTGAAGATCACTGAATCTTGTCTTAGCACAACACATTCCTTTCTATCTAGGTATCCACAGATGGGCCTCATGGTCCCTTTGTATAACAAGAAACTGATTTCCCCTTACAATACTTATTTTCTCCTTACAATACTTATTTTTCCCCTTACAGGTAGGAGGGATGTTGTGTGCTGTGTGGGAGCTGTCATATTGTGGGTCCATTGGCCGAAGTGTTCGTGGAGGAGGTATGTTTTCAGGTTTTTCCTGAAGGCCTGGTGCGATTCGATGTTCCGCAGTGTAGGGGGGTAAGGCATTCCAGAGGGTGGGAACATATAGCATGAAGGCTCTTAGGCAAGCGTGTTGGGTGCTCTTGCAAATCTGTGTAGGCAGGCAGAGCAGGTTCTGGGTGCTCTGCCTTCGTGGTCTGTTAGTCTCGGGGCTGCTTACAAGTGTCTGAAGGTGCATGGAGATGATGTGGTAGCGGGCCTTGTGGATGCTGATAAGGACTGTGTTTGATTCTAGAGGCTATTGGGAGCCAATGGAGAGTTCTTAGTGCGGGTGTGCTGTGGGTGTGTCTGGAGGCTCCGAAGATAGGTGTGCGGCAGTGTTTTTGGGCAAGCTGTAATGGGAGGGAGGTGGATTTGGGGAGCCCTTGGTATATCAGGTTACAGTAGTTGAGGATGGAGATGATGAAGGCTTGGCATATAGAATGGAAGTGTTCTAGGGATAGGAGGGGGCATAGGTTGCTTAGGGTCCTGAGTTTGAAGTAGACTGACTTGGTTGTGTTCCGGATGTGGGTTTGAAAGTTCATATGCTGGTCCAGGTTGATGCCAAGATATCTAATCTGGGTTTTGACTTGAAGGTCTAAATTGTCAAATCTGATGGAAGAGAGGTGTGTGAAAGTGGAGTCCCTTGTGACGTGTAGTATCTCAGTGTTGCTGAAGTTGACTGCAAGGTTGTGGAGCTGGAGCCAGTTGACTATTTCTTTGAAGCAGGTAATGCGTTTGGAGTAGTCAGGAGTTTCAATTCATTCTCCAGTTGAGGTGATATCGCTTTGGGCCTACGATGTATGCTTTTTTGGGGGTTCATTTTCTCAAGCTCCTTTTTCGCCTTTCTCCATTCGTGAATGAACGTCTCTCCAACCTGAAACTCTCTCACTGCCACTCTGTTGCTTGTTTCTTCCTCTCTCACAACGACTTTCAGTTTGAAGTCGGTGGTGTAGGACTTATATTTCATTCCTGGCATGATCCAGTGCAATAAGGCCAACATGTAATCAAACTCTGGAATTTGTTACCGGAGAATGTAGTAAAAGCTGTTAGTGTAGCCGGGTTTAAAAAAGGTTTTGACAAGATCATGGAGGAAAAGTCCATAAACCATTATTAAAGGGGACCTGAGATATTCATTGTTTGACCCAATACAGGCATTGTGGAACCTGTGTCCTTTGGGGAAACTGCAAGGTACTTGTGACCTAGATTGACCACTGTTGGAAACAGAATACTGAGCTTGATGGACCTTGGTCTGATTCAGTATGGCATATCCAGGGGCGACCCAAGGTGGGTGCGTGGCCATGTGCAGAGATGAATTGCAGGGCCTCATTTGCATAAGGAACCTAATTTGCATAAATATTTGCATAATGTTAACATGTGCTTTTAGTAAACATGCCTCTCAATGAGTGTCTGAATAAAGAAAGACTAACAGATTTCTACATTACTATATTGCAGTGACAACCACCAGGCCCATTAGGAAGTACTACAAACACTGATCATTTAGAACCCAAAGCAAATCCACCATATAACAGCACTATCAGGACTCACAAAGCACCAAACCCTACCTACCAAAGGCAACACTGCAGATATTAAAACCAGTAGGGGGGGAGGAGTCTTCTAAGATGGCTGCGGTGTGTTTCCGTTTGCTCTAATGCCTAAGAGAAAGGGGAAACTGAGGGCTCTTCCCTCTGAGGCTCCGTTACCCAGTTCTGGTCCCATGGACCGTTTTGTTACGCTACCTGTGGATAAAATTCAGGAGATTCGAGCCGGCTTGGTCCCGCCTAGCACAGAGAGCCAGGCGCCTCCGTCGGATATTGAAACGTCTCTCTCTCCTGCAACGAGGATTCCACCGCCACGCCCAGCTGCTTTGGACCGTTCCTAAGCTTTTACAGCGTCAACTGCCCTCAAAAAGGAGCCGCCGGCTGCGGAGAGGGTGTTGGCTGAGCGATCGGTCTCTCTGTCCCCTGATAGTCTCGGGGAGGCTTCGGGTGGTATTTTGGCGGGGACGACTCCAGTGCAGTCTTCCTTGTTGGGAAGTTCCTTCCCTCAGTTGGTCTCAATTCCTTTACTTCCGGATCCCCCTCCTCTGGTTCGCCCTAAGGTGTTTACTCTATAGTCGATTTGGGAAGCGATTGCCACTTTCTACTACGGTTTATTCACAAACTGCATTAGTAGCCTCCCGGGTCCAGGAGAACAGTGCTAACATTCAGAAGAACACCGTGAATATTGAATTGGCAATGTCTACATGTGCACAAATGAAGGTACAGAATAATACTCTTGGGTCTCAGTTGGAAAATGTTACTGACATGCATGCTGCATTAACTAAGGAAAATGAGATTCTCAAGTACAAATTGGAGGTGTTAGAAAACTCCTCCAGGGCAGTGAATCTCTGAGTTTTGAACTTTCCACGTCTTCCTGGTGTTGCAGCTGTCAACATGTTTAAACAATATATGTTGGAGATCTTGAAAGTTCCCGCTGAACTGATTCCACCTTTAAGTAAGGTATACTATCTGCCTCATGGAAAAAAGAGTTCTGAGACCTCTGTGGCAGTATCCACTGTGAATTTTAACGTCCTGGATGTTACCGGCCTGCTCGAGGACACTGGGGGTGAACTTTCTCCACCTATTTCTTCCACATTATTGGTTCAGTGTGCTCTTGTTAAAGATAAAGATTGGCTTCTTAAGATGTTTTTTTAAGAAAAGATTGCAAACCTTTTTGGGCCTTAAAATATCTATGTTTCCTGATTTAGTTAAGGAGACGCAGAGGTGGAGAAAGCAATTTTTGCTTTATAAGGCAGGGGTGTTAAAAATTGGGGGATCTTTTTTCCTGAGATTTCCATGCAGGTGTCTGGTTATTATTAAGGATGATAAATATATTTTCTCTGATCCAAATGATCTGAATACTTTCATTAATGCCAGACTTCCTGCTAATGTTTCATCTGTTACTTCTGCACCAGAGTAATTTTGTAATCTAATTATATCCTTGGCTTTGGTTATATATCCTGGGTCCTCCGTAGTCAACTGATATCTTAGGTCTTTCTATTAATGTTTTCATCCAAAGTCTCTGCTTTGGTTTGATGTTTCTATCTCTCCCCCCTCCAATATCTGGATTACAATGGAGTACATTTATTTAGGTTTCCTTGACATTAGTCTTTTGAAATGTTATTCATATATACTCTGTTTTCATTGTAAGGAAATGGTGTATTTTCTTGCTGGATTTGTTAATAATTCCATAAATAAATAAATAAATAAATAAAATAAAAAAAACAGTACATCTCAGAGAATACCAATACAGGAGATAGAGCAGCTTTTAAACTAGATATTAGGGGAAAGCCGACAGTCGCCCAAGAGCGGATGGTTCGGAAGAATGTATCCTTGAAGGATACTACCAAAAGCAGAGAGGTTCCACAAAAGAGTAAAGTAGCCCAAATGCCCTCAAGTATGGAGCAGACAGAGCTTAAAGATCCCAATTTACCCATGTCTAACAATAGCCAAATTAACATGAATAAAATACATTCTCTAAAATGCTTGTATGCAAATGCTAGAAGTCTAAAGAATAAGATGGGAGAGTTAGAATATATAGCACTAAATGAAAGGTTAGATATGATTGGAATATCAGAGACATGGTGGAAGGAGGACAACCAGTGGGACACTGTGATACCTAGGTACAAACTATATCGTAATGATAGAGCTGATCAAATTGGTGGATGGGTTGCGCTCTATGTTAGAGAGGGCATTGACTCAGAAAGGATTAAAGTTTTGCAGGAAACAAAATCTGCTGTAGAATCTATATGGATTGAAATTCCATATAAAAGGGGGAAGGCAATGGCAGTGGGGGTGTACTATCAAGCACCTGGCCAGAATGACCAAATGGATGATGAAATGCTCAAAGAAATCAAGGAAGCTAAAAAAAGTTACAGCGCAGTAATAATAATGGGTGATTTCAATTACCCCGGTATCGACTGGGTCAGTGTCACGTCAGGACATGCTAGGGAGATAAAGTTCCTAGATGAAATAAATGACTGCTTCTTGGAGCAGCTGGTTCATGAACCGACCAGAGGAGAAGCCATATTAGACCTAGTCCTTAGTGGAACACCAGATCTAGTGCAAGAGATAAGGGTGTTGGGGCCACTTGGCAATAGTGATCATAGCATGATCACATTTTATATAATTAGTGGAGGAGGGATAGTAAGGAAATCCACAGTACTACCTTTTAACTTTCGAAAGGGAGACTATGATAAAATGAGGAAAATAGTTAAGAAAAAACTAAAAGGAGCAGTTGCAAAGGTTAAAGACTTACATCAAGTTTGGGTGTTGTTGAAAAATACTATCTTGGAAACCCAGACCAGCTGCAATGTTCCCTCTAATTTTCTGTAGGCTGTGTGCGCATAAAATATCAGCTGTGCAACTTTTGAAGGAAGGTTAAATTTTTGTGCGCCACATAACGACACTCGGAATTATATACTTTAAAATTTGACTACACATCAGAATACAGTATGTACACCACATTGATTTTAATCAAATTAAATGAAAATAGACGATTACTAAATGAAGGGGAACATTTCTAGTAATTACAATCACAAATTTTAAATTTTAAGACGTCTGTGTTGTTTTCTATTAGAATCAGAACCGTAATTTTTGTGCACTCTGTTGTAAAGTATGTGCGCTCGCTCGGCGAGGTGTGTGCGTGCGCACACGCGCACAGCTTAGAGGGAACAGTGACCAGCTGTATGCCACGCTTTAAGAAAAGTGGAAGGAAGTCCAAAAAACTGCCAGCATGGTTTAAAGGTGATGTCAGAGAGGCTGTTGTTGCCAAAAAAGCATCTTTCAGGAAATGGAAAAAAGAGCCAAACGACGAAACCTGGAAACAGCACAAACACTGGCAAGTCAAATCCAAGGCACTGATAAGGCAGGCAAAGGGAGAATTTGAGAAGAAGCTTGCTGCGGAAGCAAAAACGCAAAATAAAGACTTTTTCAAGTACATTCGTAGCAAAAAGCCTGTGAGAGTCAGTTGGTCCATTAGCTAGAGGGGTTAAAGGGACACTAAGAGGCAACAAGGCAGTAGCAGAGACTGAATAAATTCTTTGCTTCAGTCTTTACTGAGGAAGATGTAGGGATGTTACCCATGACTGAAGTGGTATTTAAAGGTGCGGAAGAATTGAAGAAAATATCGATACATCGGGAAGATGTAATACAACTATTAGATAAACTGAAGAGTAGCAAACCACCTGGGCTGGATGGTATACATCCAAGGGTGTTGAAAGAACTGAAATATGAGATTGCAGACCTGCTATTAGTAATCTGTGAACTATCATTAAAATCATCTGTAATACCTGAAGATTGGAGGATGTCCAATTTAACGCCAATTTTTAAAAAGGGTTCCAGGGGTGATCCTGGAAACTACAGACTGGTGAGCCTGACGTCAGTACCGGGAAAAATGGTAGAAACCATCATAAAGAACAAAGTTATTCAGCATGTAGATAGTCATGGCCTAATGGGAGAAAGCCAACATGGTTTTAGACAAGGAAGATCTTGTCTTACTAATCTGTTATGTTTTTAAGAAGGTGTGAATAAACAGGTGGACAAAGGTGAGTTGGTTGATCTAGTGTATCTGGACTTTCAGAAAGCCTTTGACAAGGTCGCTCAGAGACTTTTGGCAAAACTAAAGAGTCATGGGATAGGAGGCAGTGTACTATTGTGGATCAGGAACTGGTTAAAAGATAGAAAGCAGAGGGTAGGGCTAAATGGCCAATTTTCCCAATGGATAAAGATGAATAGTGGTGTACCCCAGGGATCTGTGCTGGATCCGCTGCTTTTTGACATTCATAAATGACCTGGAAAAGGGAATAACGAGTGAGGTTATCAAATTTGCAGATGACACAAAACTATTTAAAGTTGTTAAAACCCAAGAGGATTGTGGAAAATTGCAAGAGGATCTTGATAAATTGGAAGACTGGGCATCAAAATGGCAGATGAAATTTAATGTGGACAAGTGCAAAGTTATGCACCTAGGGAAGAACAACCCAAACTATGGTTACACGATGCAAGGTTCCACATTAGGAACCACCACCCAGGAAAAAGATTTGGGTGTCATTGTGGATAACATGTTAAAACCCTCCACCCAGTGTGCAGCGGCGGCCAAGAGAACAAAAAGAATGCTAGATATCATAAGGAAAGGAATGGAAAATAAAACAAAAGGATATTATAATGCCTCTGTATTGTTCCATGGTGAGACCGCACCTTGAATATTGTGTGCAGTTCTGGTCACCGTATCTTAAAAAGGATATAGCGTTATTAGAAAAGGTTCAGAGAAGAGCCACCAAAATGGTAAAGGGGATGGAAGGATACTCCTATGAAGAAAGGCTAAAAAAGTTAGGGCTCTTTAACCTGGAAAAGAGACGGCTGAGGGGAGATATGATAGAAGTCTATAAATTAATGAATGGAGTGGAACGGGTAAACGTAGATCGATTATGTTATCAGAATATAGAAAGACTAGGGGACATGCAATGAAGCTACAGGGTAAACTATTTAAGACTAATAAAAGAAAATATTTTTTCACTCAACGTGTAATCAAACTCTGGAATTTGTTACCGGAGGATGTAGTAAAGGCTGTTAGTGTAGCTGGGTTTAAAAGAGGTTTGGACAAGTTCCTGGAGGAAAGGTCCATAAACAATTAAGATAAGGCGGAATAGAAATACTATTAAATAAATAAATAAATTATTAAGAAGGGACCCAGGATATCAATGCTTGACCCAGTACAAGCATTATGGAACCTGTGTCTTCTGGGGAAACTGCTAGGTACGTATGACCTAGATTGACCACTGTTGGAAACAGGATACTGGGCTTGATGGACCTTGGTCTGACCCAGTATGGCATATCTTATATTCTTATGTTAAGGCACATGAGAAAGGGAGAGTGGAAGGGGAAAAGAGAGGAATATGAATAAGATTAGACGTGTTGCATGAAGATCTCTTCTCAGAGTGAGACAGAAGTCTAGGGGGGACAGTATTGGGGTTGATATCTCCGGATGAGAGGAGTAGCAGAGTACGGGGTAGAGAGGAGACAGTACGGCGGAAACGAGGGTGAGGTTGCCTTGGAGAGAGAGGAGATGGTTGAATGAGAGGGAGAAAGCGATGAAGCTCAAGAGCTGATGATAGGGTAGAGGACAGAATGGAGGGGGCGGTGAGGATGGTAGAGGGCACTGTTCCCTCTAAGCTGTGCTCGTGTGCGCGCGCACACATCTCGCTGAGCGAGCGCACACAACTTTTAAAGGAGCGCACAAAAATTACCGATTTCATGAGTTTTCAAACCTTGGGTTTAAGGCTGCTGCTGCACCACTGCCATTCTGTAACTTTCGTCACTTCCGAATCTGTCTGCACTGAGTCCCCTGCCCCTCACTCCTCTCACGTGACCGACGATTGACGAATCATGGCAGGCTAGAGGGAAATAAAAGGGAGGGGCAGCCAGCAAGCCAGCCTCTTTCTGCTCTTGTGCCTGCCTGCCTGCCAGCCACGCACCTCCTTGGATCCTTCCCTCAGCCAGCCTTCAGTGCCACGTGCTGCCTTGGATGAGAGCAACACACGCACCAGCGAAGAAGAGGAGACTGGTGCTCCGGGACTGCTGCCTGGGGACGGGCTATCGGCAGCGGAGCTGGTGAGTGCATATCTATGCTTTTTGCATAGCTGTAGTCCCCGTCCCCGTGAGGCATCGCGAGAGAGAGCCTACACAACTAATATACAGGAGGAAAAGGAGGCGGCGGGCCTGGACAAGGAAGAGCAAGCAGCGGCAGCTCCTTGATTTGGGGTCCTTCGTCGTCCTTCTCTATCTCTCCCTTTCGCGGGCTGCCTGCATGTCTACTCTGTACTGCGCCAAGCCCCGCCTCCCACACTGTCACCCCGCCACCAGCAGCAATACCCTATCGCCACTGTAATGCAAGTAAGTGGGCATTTGTGGTGAGGGGGATGGGGATGTTGGGCGTCTGTGGCCTCTTCTCCGTGCCCCCTGCTTAACTCCGGCCGCGGTGTTCTTTGTGCTGCGCGCCGCCCTCGCCTGGTGCTGTCGGGGTTCACAGTACGTGTAGCGTGTAGCATTTGAAATGTTTGAGGTTTATCTTCGCAGGCAATTAGGTGCATTCTTTGGGTCCGAAAAATAGCAATTTATTGTTTTATGGTATTTTTAGGTGGATTCCTGGTGCATTCGTTTCACTGGCGCAAAAATAAAAATACCCAATTATCCAGCCCCAGCCTCTCCTTGCTCTATGCTCCTGCAACAGCATCGGCCCCAGACCCACCTTTCTCCAAATCCCAGCAACAGAATCAGTCCGAGCACCCCCAAGCCCAAACCCAAGCAACAGGCCCAGCCTCCCCAGAAGGTGTAGAGAGGATGGAGCTATAAAGTAGCAAACTTACAGACATCGGCAGGCTTCAGTGTGAGTTCACAAGGCTTAGCGGCAGCAGCAAAAAACTTCTTTCTAAAGCAGACTTCCCACTGTTCAAAAATCAAGTCCTCACGTTAGTGTACAAGGGAAGATGGGGGGGGGGGGAGGGAGGGCTTCTGGGATATGTAGTCACTTAGGCACGGATTCCCCCCGGTTTCAGAGCGGGCAGAGCGAGTCAGGGAACGACAACTCTCACCCTGCCTCGCGCTGTGACCACGTGACCGAAGCTGAAGGCGGAGAATCAAAGGAAGTGTAAACACTGCAATGGGGGCAGCATGGAAGGAGCAACACAGATGGCAAATCTACTCGGGTCAATGCTGCGAATTTCATAGTTTATCGCTTATAACTGTAAAACCCAATTTTATCATCAGGGGTGTTCTGTTGGTGTAAACCAAATATGTTTACTAGAAGTAAATGAACTTTGTCTGGAAATAATCACTGAAAAATACTGGTATCTGCTAGTTTAGTGACTTTAGTCTAAAAATCATTAGTTGTTTCTTTCTTTCTTTATTAGAGCATTCATTTAAAGCTTAAAATGCATGTCAGCGAAGCTCTACCAAAGCAACATTATATTTAGCAATGCCTCTTCTGAACTCATAACTTGCAGAATGTTGGGTGCTCTAGGGCTAGGCAAATTTTCAGTCTTACGTTTCAACTCCTCCCCCCCCCCCCCCAAGATCCTGATAATTAAACTCAAGCATGATCATCCCAATACCATCCCTCCCACAACAATCCGGTAAGAACTGTAAGTAGGCACAGGGGCGGCCCAAGGGGGGTGCGGGGCCACGTGCGGAGATTAATTGCGGGGCCTCATTTGCATAGGGAGCCTCATTTGCATAAATACTTGCATAATGTTAACATGCATTTTTAGTAAACATGCTTCTTAATGAGTGTCTGGATAAAGAAAGACTAATATATTTCTACATTACTATATTCCAGTGCCAACCGCCAAGCCCATTAGGAAGTACTATAAACACTGACCATTTAGAACTCATAGCAAATCCACCATATCATAACAGCTCTGCCAGGACTCACAAAGCACCAAACCCTACCTATCAAAAGGCAACACTGCAAATATTAAACCAATACATCTCAGAGAATACCAATGCATCTCCTACTGGGGAAAGAGAACAAGTGACGTGGTCAAATAGAAACTACATGAACAGAATACCTCAGCTTGGTTAAAATGCAGAATATAGACCGTCACCAAAGAACAAGGGATCACAATTTAGAAATAGGAAGACAATAATTAAACTGGGAACCCCAAAAGCCAAACTTGGGATGTACAACAACACTGGAGAAATAAAACTATAAATTAATTTCCTCTTGTACTAAACAAAACACAAAAGATGTTAACAATGCACATTTCCCAGAGCTGATATATTCCAGTTAATAAATTCAAAATAAAAAAGTATTTTTCTACCTTTTGTTGCTTGTGTATTTTCTTTTCAGTTGCAATTGCTCCAGTCACTTTCTTCTGGTTTCTTTGTGTCTTCTGTGAGCTATCCATTTTCCTTTCTTCTCTTTAAGATTTTTTTCCAAATTAGAACATAAGAACATAAGATATGCCATACTGGGTCAGACCAAGGTCCATCAAGCCCAGTATTCTGTTTCCAACAGTGGCCAATCTAGGTCATATGTACCTAGCAGTTTCCCCAAGAGACACAAGTTCCACAATGCTTGTACTTGGTCAAGCATTGATATCTTCGGTCACTTCTTAATAATGGTTTATGGACCTTTCCTCCAGGAACTTGTCCAAACCTTTTTTAAACCCAGCTACACTAACAGCCTTTACTACATCCTCCGGTAAATTTTTTCTCTATATCTGCTTTAACATACTGATCTTTCCCCTTTTGCTCTTTCCTCCATTTCTTTCCTTATTGCTTTATCATCCACTTAAATTTCACCCTTCCATTCTCAATCTACACTTACTCTTCCAATACCCGGCCCTTCGTAGACTTTTCTTCCCTCCCACACAAAATATCTTTTCCCCTCTCCATTCTCATTTCCCATCCCTTTCTAGTCCTCCCCCAAAATCAGCTCCTTTATAGTTCTAGACCCACCCAGCATCTGCCCCCTTCTAGTCCCAGTCTCCCAAGCTTCCACATCAGCCCATTTCTAGTCCTAGCCTCCCATATGCTGTTTTCCAGTTCCATTCCAGCCCCCCATCAGCCCATTTCCACTCCAAGCTCCCCATCAGCCCATTTCCAGCCCTTTTCCAACTCCCATCAGCCCACTTCCAGTCCTATTCCAGCCCCCATCAGCCCATTTCCAGTGTCCTATTCCAGCCCATCACCCATTTGCAGTCTACGTTCCCCCCATTAGCCCATTTCTAGTCCTATCCTAGCTCCTCATCAGCCCATTTCCAGTCCTAGCCCCCATATGCTCTTTTCCAGTTCCATTCCAGTCCCTCATCAGCCCATTTCCTCCACGCTCCCCCATCAGCTAATTTCCAATCCTAGCCCCCTCGTCAGCCCACTTCGCCCTATTCCAGCTCTTCATCAGCCCATTTCCAGTCCAAGTTCCCCCCATCACAGCCCATTTCGTGCATTCCCCCCCACCATCACAGCCCATTTGCAGTCCTATCCCCCCCCACCATCACAGCCCAATTGTAGTCCGTTCCCCCCATCACAGCCCATTTCCAGTCTGTTCTCCCCCCACCACCACAGCCCATTTCCAGTCTGTTTCCCCCCATCCCAGCCCAATTTGTCCGTTCCCCCATCACAGCCCATTTCCGTTTTATTGATGACATTTTTCTCTTATGGAGAGGCACTGAGGATTCTGTGTTACAGTTTGTTCACTGGTTGAACAGGTGCAATGAAGCGATTCAATTCACACATACCATTGCAAACACAAATATCACTTTTTTGGATTTAACAATTGCAAAAGCCTCTACAGGTTGGAAGTCTTCGATTTATCAGAAACCGATTGCACGTAACACATTTTTGCAATATTCAAGTGGCCATCCATCTAAGTTAAAGGATAGTCTCCCTCTGTCTCAATTTTTCCGTTACAGGCGAAATTGCTCGGATTTGACTGATTTTAAAACTCAGTCACGAAACCTTTCAGGAGATTTCGCAGCCAGAGGTTATCCCCGTAGAGTGATAAAAACAGCGTATAAACGAGCCTTATTTAATGATCGAGCCTGGTTGTTACAGCCCAGACCTAAGCCAACTTTTGAGGCAGAGACAGGTTATGTCAATTTCATCACTAAGTTTTCACCTTTGAGTTACAACATCCAAAGAATCATGTCCAAACATACACATCTTTTGCACACGGTCCCGGGATTAGAAGAAAAATATGTTCGTTGTGTATGGCAACGTAATGCCAACCTAAAAGAGAAACTGAGTCCAGCAGTTTTACGATCTCCAGATATAAGTCAGAGTCAACGCGGACATATACAGTGTGGTACATGTATCATTTGTCCTTTGTCAGAATCCATCACTGAATTTACATACTTGGAGCGCACCTACCGTTTGAAACACGCCACGACCTGCCAGACCACATCAGTTATTTATGCTATAAAATGTCCTTGCCAGAAATTATATATAGGGAAAACCATTAGGACATTAAAAAGTCGTATTCTGGAACATAAGAGTCGTTTACGGTGCAGAGTGATGACAGCTCCCTTGGTCCAACACTGTCTTGAAGAAGGCCACACGTTTGAACAACTACGGTGTTTTTGCATCGATCACATAAAACATCCTATGCGGGGTAAGACATTAGACGAGACCTTGTTTTATTATGAACAACGTTGGATTTTTTCAGTTAATACTCTCCAACCTAAAGGTCTTAACTCTTCCATAGATTGGCAAGTGTGCCTGTAGGCTACCTGTTAGAAAGTATAAATGACACCCGGATGTGACCAATGCACATGCGCGGCGTTTTTTGAGTCATTACAAGACATATGAGTGCAACGCGGGCAGCTATTTTTCAGTAAGTAATCAAAAGACAGAAGCGTTTAGTTTCCTTGACAGAGCAAGAATTTTTAATTGACATACATGTCTTTCATTTAACAATAGTGGATGGTTTGGTAGATATTGCTACATTGGTGTCTATTTTTATAGATCCTCCTGAAGAAACTCCTGCTCGGAGTGAAACGCATTGAGGTACCGGAGGAAGCGTTGAGGCGCAGAAGGCACAAGACATAAGTTAAGCTTTTTGGTCTTTCACTTACATTTGGGTATAAATGGACACTTGGTTTGAAAATCTAAAAAAAACATTAAAAATAACACAGGATGGTTGTTGATGTAACCAGTGCGCTATAGCTTTATCCAATAAGCATTCATTGAGCACGGTATATATGGTCTGAAACCTCCTGTAGTAGTTGTATTTTTCATTAGAACCCCGGCTCCTGTTTCTGCGGAGTTTAGTGATCGACTGAAGAAATCATACATATCTACAGATGATCAGTAGAGTCTAGTTGAAAGAATTTTTCTACCACTAAAGTTATAATTTTAAATGGAGTGTTTTTTCTATTATTAAGATTACAGCACGCTCCGGATAGACCGGTTTTCCTATTTTTGGGAAAGGTTAAAGGCAATGCCATTTAACCTCTCGCGGCATTCGCGGCTTCATTGAAACAGCCGCCAGCGTGAAGGTAAAGGCTCTTCACGCTGGCGGGCTGTGCAGAGGGAGCCGGGGCCTCGCGCGGGCTTCCCAGGCTCCCTCTGCAGCAGTCCATTGAGCGATAATGTGGTTCGCGCGGGGCCCTGTGCGAACAACATTCTCGCTCAATGGACGGGCCGGCCCTGAGTAGGCAACATACTTTTAAATGTTAAGCTCTGTATATATGTGCGGGTCCATTCTCCTAGCAATTAAAATAATGAGCTCTTTGAGTTAAAGCTATCAGGATCTATTCTTTTGTTTTCATTTGACTGCTGCTGCTCTTTGCTGCCTCTGGAAAGCTGCTGCCCTAAGCAACTGCCTAGTCTCGCCTGCTGAGCCAGCCCTGACAATAAAGCAACATCTCTTTGTACTGAAATATAATTAAGCCCAAGCAGATATAATCTTAGATCCCTGTAACAGTATCAGACAGAGAGGAGTAAACCACATGCCTAAGGCATTGGAAGGGGACAACCAACTGGAATCCTGGAATGCCAAAAGTATTTATTATTTTTACTACATATGCCATCCATCACCTTTTTTATTAGTGGTACTTTTTAGTCCCATTTGTTTCCCCCCTTTTCTTTTAAACAGATAGAGCTCTTACAATACAATGTTAGTTTCCTTTTCTTATTTTCTTTTTCTTCCCCTTCCCCCCTTTCCTATCTCCCTTCCCCCCAAAGAGAGAAATTTTGAGAACATAGTGACGGCAGATAAAGACCAGCATGGTCCATCTAGTCTGCCCAGCAAGATGGCAAGAGTAGGTGCACCTGTTGCTCTGTGCAGGCCACCTCTCCACAAGTCTTTGTTTAGGGGTGAACCCACCACTCCATGTAGGACACCGAACTCTTCTTCCATACATAAATTATTTACATGGAATAGCAATGGCTTTCAATAAAAATAAACTGAAATAATACCACATTTGTGATTGTAATTACTAGAAATTTTCCGCTTCATTTAGTAATCGTCTATTTTCATTTAACTTGATTAACATCAATGTGGTGTACATACTGTATTCTAATGTGTAGTCAAATTTTAAAGTATATAATTCCAAGTGTCGTTATGTAGCGCACAAAAAAATTTAACCTTCCTTCAAAAGCCGCACAGCTGATATTTTATGCGCACACAGCCTACAGAAAATTAGAGGGAACATTGGTAGAGGGGGGGTAAGGAGGGACGGAGTGAAGATGCTGGTAGGAGGGGAAACAGGGAGTATGAAGAAGAAGAGGAAAACAATGTGATGTGGAGCCATGGAAGAGGAACAGAGAGGAGCTATGCAGCGAATGTTAATATACAAGCAGTGAGGTAGCAAAGGATTCTACAGGCTATGCAGCATATGTTCTCGTACAAGCAGTGAGGTGGCGATGAGGTAGTAATGGATCCTACAGGGTATGCAGTGCAGGTTGTCTTGCTTGTCATGTGCTGCTTACCAGTTTGGGTGGCTTGGTTTGGGACAACTTGTCTTGGGGTGTGTAGGTTCGGGTCACATTGGTAGTTGAAAGGGTTTCTGATGGAGGGGTATCAGGTTAGTTCCACGCCAAAGGGCCCTCTGGCACGGGCACGCCTAACGGCTCCTTCCTTTTGATGGTCCTGGTGCACCCCAATTGGGCCTTGGTGGGGGGAGCGGGAGGGGTAAGCAGCTCCCGCTTCCTCCCCCGACATCCGATCGGCAGCGGGCTGCTGTTTGCCGGCTCCTTCCTTTTGATGGTCCTGGTGTGCCCCGATTAGGCCTTGGTGGGGAGAGCAGGAGGGGTAAGCAGCCCAGGTGCCCTGTGTCGAGACCTTCGCAATGAGCTCCCCATCCCAGCAAGAAGGCATCTGTAGTGAGGACACTCTTGGGGGTGGCTGTCTGGAAGGGCATCCCTGCCTGAAGGTGATAGGGAATCAGCCGCCAATCGAGGGAGTCCACCAGCTGGCAGGTCACTTTCAATCTGTCCCAACACCTACCTATGGCCTCTGTCCACTGACAGCAGAGGCACCACTGGGCTGCTCTTATGTGCAGTTGGGCCTATGGGGTCACATGGACCATGGAGGCCACGAAGCCTAGCAGGCAGAGGAGAAGCCAGGCAGGCAGCATTCAACGATGCACCTCTGCAGCTAGCCCAAGGCACTCTGACCTTTCTTGAGGGAGGAAGGCTTTGGCTTGGCAGGTGTTTAGCTGAGCCCCTATGAACTCCAGGCGTTGGACCAGGGAGAGGTGGGACTTGGGGTAGTTGATGACAAACCCTAGGTGCTGCAGGGCGTTGATAGTTCACCTTGTGGCGTGCTGCACCTCTGCAGCTGTGCCTCCCCCTTATTAGCCAGTCGTCCAAGTAGGGAAAGACAAAGGCCCCTTGGAGGCAGGGGTGGGCTGTGACCACCGCTAGGCACTTGGTAAAGACCCTTGATGATGAGGCCAGCCCAAAGGGCAGCACCCTGTATTGGTAGTGCTCTCCTCCCACCACAAACAAGAGGTATTTTCTGTGGTTTCATTGGATCAGGATGTGTGTGTGTGTAAGCATCCTTTAGGTTTAAGGAGCATAGCCAATTCCCTGCTGGAGGAATGAATGTTCCAAGGGAGAGCATTCTGAACTTCTCCCTTACCAGAAACCTTTTCAGCTCCCACAAATCCAGGATGTGCCGAGGTCTCCTGTCCTCTTGGGGACGAGGAGATACCTGGAGTAGAAGCCGGTGCCCCAGAAATGTCTCTGCACTGGCTCCACCGCCTTGTCCTCGAGGAGGTCTGCGAGCTCGGTGAGGAGCAGGGTCTGATGGAGGAGAGGTTTTACAGGCTCTCTGGGGAAGAGGGTGGCACCTGCTGTAGGTGGAGGTGGTACCCCAGATATCAGTGGTGATGGATGCCTCCCTATGCGCTGTAAAGGACCTCCTGGGGGAGAATAGGTCATGCCCCACCCCTTTTGCTGCGAGGCTGAGAAGCCCTGGAACTGTGAGGCTTTGCCAAAGCCACTCTTTTTCCTCAGGAAGAAGGGCTTCTTTCCCAGTGCCTTCTTACGGGGCTGCCCCGAGGTCTTCTTTGAGAGACTAGTCCTCATTAGGAACTCAGTCTCAATCTCTGCTGCTTTGTCTGCAATAGATTTCCCAAAAAGGTTCTCTCTGATGCAGGGGGCATTGATAAGTTTGTCCTGAACCCACTGCTCGAGGTCAGATGACTGCAGCTTTGCCTGGCTTTGGGCCCTGATGCTGGCGTTAGCCACCCTGACTGATCACTCAAAGCTATTGTAAACTGCTCGAAACAGGAACTTTGAGCACTCTTTTGACTGCAGAGGCTAGTGACTTGAACCTGTGTAAGAATTCCCCATCAAGGCCTGCCGAGAACCCATCAAACTCCTTCAACAGCTTTTTGAGGTACATGGCAATGTAGAGCTGGTAGGACTGGACCCAGCATGTCAGCATTGAGCCCTGAAAAGCTTTCCGGCCGAGGGTGTCGAGATTCTGGGCCTCCCTAACGGGGGAGGAATGGGTCTTTTGGCTCTTGAGCCTGCACTTGGTGGACTCAACAACCATTGAGTGTGGGGAAAGTTGCGCTTTCTGAACCCAGAGCTTCAGCGGACTCGATACATGGCTTCAAACCGCCTGCTGACAACGGGCACTGACGTCAGTGTCTCCCACATACAGAGAAGGAGGCGCTCGAAGATCGGAGGAACCAGTGTCATGAGGGCCTCCTTCGGAGGGGCCTCGTACTGGAGGATCTCCAGTTCTTCCATGCAATGGTCCTCCTCTGCCATGGTCTCGATGGTGAGCACCTTAGCCATATCCCTCAAGTCAAGGAAGGCAACGTCCTTGGGCAGGGAATGGCATTGGGACACTGGGGTGGAGCGGATGGGTTCTGAGGGTATATCTTGGTGATGCCGAGCATCTGGGGGGCTCCTCATCCTCTATCTCCCAATCCAGGGGTCTGCAACCTTTAAGACATAAAGAGCCACTTGGACCCGTTTCCGAAGGGAAAAAAAAAACTGGGAGCCGCAAAACCATTGCGACATTTAAAACAAATCTAACACTGCATATATTGTTTCTTACCTTAATGCTATATACGACCCCCTACTTTTCCTGTTAAAATATAGGTGTTTGGCCTATACTCGCCGTATAAGACTACCCCTCTTCCTTCGCACACCAAAAAAAATACGCCAGAAAATATCACAACAACAAGTAACAATATTTGATTTCAAAATTATGATGATTTTGTAGTCAAATCACTAATATGAAATAAAATTATTTTTTCTACCTTTGTTGTCTGACCAATTTATTCTTTGATCATGCTGGTCCCGATCTGAGGCTTCTGCTTTCCTGTCTTCTCTTAGCTCTCTTTCTGTGGTCTATGGTCCATCTGCCATTTCTTATCTCTTCTTTCGTTTTCTTCACTTCTTTCCATCAGCCTATTTCCAGTCCCAGTAACCCTCCCCAATATCAGCCCCTTTCCAGTCCTCACTCCCAGTACCTTCCAATGTCAACTTGCATTCCCATGATTGCCACTGGTGTCCATTTCCTTCCAATCCCCCTCCTTCCCCACTGACCAGTCCCTTCTAGTACAAATACCATGGCAGCCTTAGCCCCCAGTTATCTTCCAGGGCCAGCAGCTCTATCCTCCCCTCCCCACAATCAGCCCATGCCCATTCAAAGCCCCCCAATCAGCTCGCTTCCAGTGCTAATCCCCCCTCAACCCCATTACCAGTGCTAGCCTCCCCTAATCAGCCCAATACCAGTCCTACCCCCCATCAGCTCATTACCAGTCCTAGCCTCCCCTAATCAGATCATTTCCAGTGCTAGTCCCCTCAACCCCATTACCAGTGCTCCATCCCTCCATGTCAGCCCCCCTCCCTCCATCCATATCAGCTCCCTCCCTCCATGTCAGCCCCTCCTCCCTCCCTCCATCCATGTCAGCCCCACTCCCTCCATGTCAGCCCCCCTCCCTCCATGTCAGCCCCATCAGCTCCCTCCCTCCATGTCAGCCCCCCTCCCTCCATCCATCCATATCAGCTCCCTCCCTCCTTGTCAGCCACCTCCATCCCTCCATGTCTGCCCCCATCCCTCCATGCATCTCAGCTCCCTCCCTCCATGTCAGCCCCCTCCATCCATATCAGCTCCCTCCCTCCATGTCAGCCCCCTCCATCCCTCCATGTCAGCCCCCCTCCCTCCATCCATATCAGCTCCCTCCCTCCATGTCAGCCCCCCTCCCTCCATCCATATCAGCTCCCTCCCTCCATGTCAGCCCCTCCTCCCTCCCTCCCTCCATGTCAGCCCCATCAGCTCCATCCCTCCATGTCAGCCCCCCTCCCTCCATCCATCCATCCATATCAGCTCCCTCCCTCCATGTCAGCCCCCCTCCCTCCATCCATCCATATCAGCTCCCTCCCTCCATGTCAGCCCCCTCCATCCCTCCAGGTCAGCCCCCCTCCCTCCATCCATCCATATCAGCTCCATCCCTCCATGTCAGCCCCCTCCATGTCAGCCCCCCTCCCTCCATCCATATCTGCTCCCTCCCTCCATGTCAGCCCCCTCCCTTCTTCTGCAGCCGCGGCTCTCAGCCTCTTCCGGAACAGCGTCTGTGCTTTTAAAATCATCTCAGAGCCCTTCCTGTCTTGACGGGCTCCGTGCAGCATTGTCCCGCCTCCAAACTTCCTTTAGAGGCGGGACAATGCTGCACGGAGCCCGTCAAGACAGGAAGGGCTCCGAGATGATTTTAAAAGCACAGCCGCGGTTCCCTAAGAGGCAGGGAGCCGCGGCTGCAGAAGAAGGGAGGGAGCTTACAAAACTATTGCCTGTCACCGGGCGGGCAGTGTGCTCCGGAGCCGCGGCAAAGGTGAGAAAGAGCCGCATGCGGCTCCGGAGCCGCAGGTTGCCGACCCCTGTCCCAATCGGATTGGAAGTCCAAGGTCGATTCTGAGGTCATCGCAGTCAAGGTCTGAGCTGTGTGCACTTGACAGGGAGGATCCAGCGACCTGAAGAACAGGACCGTGACCTTGTCTGTTGCTGGTGGCGCTCGAGGATCAGCTAGACGTCCGGGGAGGCCCTTTATGTCAAGAGTCACATCGTCAGGGTGGATGAACTGGACATGAATGCCTGCTACTGGGCCACAAGGGCAGAGATATTGCGCTCTAAGGCCACCATCCTGATATCCATGCCATTTGATTCCGCAGCCTTCGATGCGGACACCGAGGGTTTTGGGTCCAGCTTCGGCTCCATTGAAGGGGAGTCCTTGACGATGATGGCCTCGGGTATCCAAGGCTGATTGGTGGATACAGATGACTCCTTTCAGGGCTGCTTATAAGGCCGCTCCTGCTCTGACTCATGCCAGGGACTGCAGGGCCTGGAATGGGATTTTCCCAGGTCTTGGACCTCTTGCGTTCCACCTCCAGGGATTTCCTCTTGGAGAAACCGCAGCCACAGGACTCCGAGGTGGCCTCAGCTTCATGGGGCACCGAGGTACAGGGGGAGGGGGGAGGGGGGGTCTGAAGCGGGGTATCGCCAGAGACTCCGGCACGGAGTTGGACTTTTGGAAGAATTTCTCCTACTGCTGGTGATGGCTCTTAAATGGCCTTAGAGGTCATGGTCCTGTAAAGATCACAGTCCAAGTCACCAGAGGCAGCAGTCTTGAAGCCACTGGAGGCCATCAGGAAAAAGGGGTCCCTGCTGCCTGGTAGGGGTCTGGGGTCTTCGGCCGAAAAAAGGCACGACCGTTGGTTGAGGGATACCTCAAAGAAAGGGGGTAAAACAAAAGGAATGAACCAGAGGAGCGACGCCAAGGCGAGCTGGCTCAGGGGCAGGAAAGGAGCCGGTACGCAAACCAGACAAAAAGGTATAAAAAACCCACAATTTTCTGGGGGAAACAGGACAGACATCCAGAGGGCTCTGTGGAAAAAAGAACACTGAGGTAAGATGGCACCCTTGGGTGGGAAGGGGATTATACACGCATGATGCATCTCCCAAAGGCTTTCTTTGAAAGCTGAGATGCTTCTGCATATGCTCCATCAGCACCAACATCACTCATATGTTAGGACTGACTTCCTGCTTGTTCCTGGAGAATGCAGTGGTGGGGTGGTGTTTGGGGGTGATATTTTGGTGCATCTGGAACCCCAAAACCAGCTGTCTGCACTGATGGTAGATTCCAGGCTTTTGGACCTATTTGGGTATGTCATTAAATCTTGATAAATCAGAGGCACTGACAGTCCCTTCCTGAAATGAAGACAGAATGGCAGCATCTTTTTCCATTGGCAGGAGGGGTCCTTTAAGTATTTGGGTATTCAGCTCCCTGCATCCTGTCTGTTATATCTGCTCAATGCACTCCCTTGCTTTGTAGGGAAAAAGTAAGGTTACTTACCTGTAACAGGAGCTCTCCGTGGATAGCAGGATAAGTCAGCCACACCTGGTGATGTCCTCTGATGGCGCCATATGGAAGGGCTCTCCAGGGCACTTATCTGTAGCCTAACCCTCCAGCCCGCCCCTAGCCAGTTCAGTGTGTCCCCAGCTGCGCCTTTGTGGCTAGAAAGGAGGGCTGTTAGGGAGGCTAAGTAACCTTGCTTTCTTCATGGACAATTAGGGAGGCACCAGGTGTGGCTGACGATTCCTAGCTGCACAACTGCACATTATGGTAGATGAAGGAGGTAGATAAAGGTTTCAGCATTTATTAGCAAAACTCTGCAGAGTAACAGGACCCCACCCCCCCACGCGGGAGTATAACAGGGAAGGTTAAGAATTGTGCAAAACAAATGGCCAACATGGCCAAGGAATGCAACAGTTGACACAGAAACAATAGGCACATGGCCCATTATTAATAATGGCCAATATGGCCCAACTTATTTATTTATTTAGCTGTATTTATATCCCGCTTTTCACCGGGTCAAAGCAGCAGAACATACAATAATCAGTTACAAGGGTTTAGAGCTGTCACCAGGTGGCCAACACTAGTGATTTTTAACAATTAATTAGGACATAGACATAGTGTTATGGTTACATAGGACATATGTTCATGGGAATGAAATATGGTGGTTGGGTGCGAGTCAGTGTTGGGTGCTTGTTTCTGGTCTGAGGAATTCTTGGAATAGTGCAGTTTTAAGTTGTTTCCTGAAAGATAAGGGGTCTGTGTTGCTTCTAATGTGATTTGGTAGAGAGTTCCAGAGGGATGGTGCATATAGTTTGAAGGCTCTGTTGCAGGTCCGTTGGTTGTATTTCGTTCTTTTGTGTGGGATGACAAGGGAGTTGTTGGTGATTTGGTTGTTTTGTTGTGGGCTGGTGGAGGCCCAACCAAGTAAAAGTCAGGTGAGGAGAAAGGCGGGTTCATAGAGCCCCCGCTGTCTCAAGCATGTCCTGTGGTGGCCATGGCAAGGACTGCCCAGCCAGAAGGAACTGTCCATCTGTGAATCCAAGCCCAAACAGTAGGGTTTCTGGAAGGTATGGATAGAGAACCAGGTGGCGGGCTTTGCACATGTCCGTCAGAGGCCCAGATTGCAGGCTGGTGATGGTGGCAGCAAACACTCTGAGCTAGTGTGCCAACTTTCATTAGTGCCTGTGCACCTGCCTTGTTGTGGCAGAACACGATGCAGTCCCATATCCACTGTGATAGCATCCACTTCATGACAAGCTGTCCCGGCCTGTTCGGATCATAGGATATGAAGAGTTGTGTACCCCGCCTGAGGGGATCAGTCCTGAGGAGGTAGGTAGAGAGAGACCTGGTGCAGTCCAAGGTGTGGAGTCTTTGCTCTTCTAAGGAAGCATAAGGCTCCAGGTAGAAGGTGGGTAACTCGATGGTCTGGTTGATGTGGAAGGCAGAGTCCACTTTCAGGACAAACTTCAGGTGTGTACGGTCATGGAGGAGCTGTGTGTACCACAAAGGTTTGAAGTTCACTGATGTGTCTGGCAGACGTGATGTTGATGAGGAAGCATCTTCCAGGAGGCATACTTCAGCAGTGCGGAGTGCAGGGGAATCAAAGGGATCCTGTGTCAGCTGATGGAGGACGGTGTTGCGGTCCCAGGGTGGAACGGGGGGGTCATACTGTAGGCCGTAGGTTGGTCAGCCCTTTCATGAAACGTGTGACTAAAGTACCGTGGTAACAGAGTTGTCTCCTATCCATTCATGAAAAGCAGCTATGGCCGAGAGGTGCATTCGAATAGATGCAGACTTGAAGCCTAGGTTGAAGAGGGTGCTGAGCTATTGGAGGACTATAAGGACTGGGCAGGAGACTGGGTTCACACCCAGTATGGTGCACCAAATGCTGAAGCTTTTCCACTTAAGTCCATATGATTTTCCTGTGGACAGACATCTCACTGCCAGAATAACGCATTGGACCTCCAACAGTATGCTGAGGGAGGAAAGGGTCAGCCACTCAATTTCCAGGTTAGAGCAGAGTGTTCCTGTTTTCCTGGGTGAAGGGGGCCGAACCGAGGGGAAGCCAAAACGGTGGGTCCTGCGCGAAACGGTGGAGGAAGGGGAACCACAGCTGACATGGCCAATAGGGGATCACAAGAATGATCTGTGTTTTGGAGATCAGTGGGGTAGGGGAAAGGTGTACACGAGAGACTACTCTCCCCAGCACATGTCAAAGGCAGCTGTGTCCATACTCTTGGCCGATAGGCTCTTAGAGCAGAAGTGTGACACTTCCTGTTTTGTTTGGTGGCAAAGAGATCGATCTGCAGGTGACCCTAGCGTCAGATGATGGCCTCCATCACCTCGCGGTCTAGTGTCCACTCATGGGGGCTCAACCTGTCCACTAGTTCGTTCTATTCACCAGAGTAGAGGCTTGTAGCCAGCAGTGGTTTGTATGGGCGAGGGACCTGATCGCGAGAACCTCCATGCATGTCTGTGAGCTGGTACCCCCTTGCATGTTGATGTAGAACATAACCACTTGGTTGTCTGTCTGTATCAGTATTGACTTGTCACTGATGTGAGGCTGGAAGGCCTATAGGGCGTATCAAATCACCTGGAACTCTAGTAAGGCAACTCAACACATCAACTATGATGGCATCCAGGCTCCCTGGGTGCAGGTGTAACAGGTGGGCTCCCCATCCTACCCTGATTGCATCGGTGCTGATGGTGATATGGCTGCTGTAGAATCCTGACTTCTGTGAGGTTTCCTTTGGTGGTCTGCCAGCAGAGGCTCTACTTGGTTTAGGCATCCAGCATGATGCACGTGTACAGGCGTTGCAAGTGTTGGTTCCAGCCTGAGCATAGGTGCCACTGCAGTACACACATGCGGCTGCACAACAGGCAGGACTTGAGTTGCTGCATCCATGTGGCCTAGGAGACACAGGAGTCCAAGTGTGGTGATCCTGTCCAACTGCTGGGCAGGGAGGAAGGCCTTGGTGGCAAAGGTGTTGTCTGCTCCAATGAATTCCAGGTGTTGGGAGGGGCCAAGATGCAAATCTGAGGGAGGACAGTAGGCAGGTGGACCGCTTTTTGTGTTCCTTGTGCTGATAGGAGCCAATTATTAAGGTATGGGAAGACATGGATGCCTTGCTTGCAGGGGTGTGCAACAGCAACACATTTGGTGAACATGTATGGTGGTTGGGAACAGGCTGAAGAGGACTCTGTACTGGTAGTGATTGCCAAGCATTTGGAACTGCAGGTACTTTGTGTGGTGGGTGGATTGGGACATGAGTGTAGGCAGCCTGTAGGTTCAAGGAGGCTAGCCAGTCCCCAGCTTGGTGGAAAGATAAGTTTAGGATGTACTCTCTGGGTTTCATCCTATCTTTGAAGATGAATTTGTTTAGTTTGAGGTCAAGAATGTAGCAGACCCTGCTGGATTTCATAGGGGGCTGACTTCCTGCTTGTTAGTGGGGGTGGGAAGAGGGAGACACATCATGGACCTAACACCTGAGGCCAGCCTCTGGGAGGTCCCATTCATCCTGGACCACCTGTAGAAGCAGATTCTCCAATGAAGATGCCTCTGGAGGGAGACTGTAGGCATATTTGTCTTCAAGGATTCTGTAATGAGCCCTGCTAACTACTCTACAGAGAACATGGATGATCAGGACCCCTCCTCTTGAGGAATCTCACCTTCCTCCAATTCCTCTGCAGACACATTGCATTTCTAGTTCATAGCTAACTCCTCTGGCTCTTCTGCCTGCAGGAGTCTTCCACCCCTGCCTGGTTGGTATTAAAGCCACCTCCAGCTTCCTGGTGGCCACCAGCATTTTTGTGGGCACCTGCAACAGACATGTTCCCTAGAGCTCATACAAGCAGCTTTATACAAGAGGATGAATTCTGGCAAATACACCCCCTGGGACCATAAAGCTACCTCGTCCCTGGGATGTAGAGGGTCTGTAGGGCTCTGACAGGGGAGTGATGATCCCACCCCTCATGGGCTTGTGAGGTGCTCCCTGCTGTCCAAGGAGCCCACGCCCCCCAAAAATCACCTGCAGTGCTCTTTTGTAGTCCATTTAAGCTGCCCAAGCCTGCTACAGCAAAAGCCCTTATTAGAAACAGTGCACAAGTACTGCAGTTAGGCTAGCATTGTTCCCATTTATTTTTTTGGTGTTGTCAGCTGTCCCAAAAAACTGCATGAGGCCCCCCCACCTCCGCTAAGTCTCAGCCTCCTGTCATTCCTGTGCTTCAGATGTTACTGTGTGACTCAGGGCACACATACCCCATGCTGTGTCCAAGAAGGGAGTGTAAAACAGAGTTGCCACTTTCTACACTACCTCCTACTCACCAGCACCCAAGTACTAAAATTGCTGAAGCAATGGAGTCCACAACCCCCCCCTCCTTTGTGCCCAGGGTAGATTTTTGAAAGATGTCATTTTACAGAGCAGCCAGGCCAAATACAGGCACCAACAGTGAAAGCCTGTCAAGAAAGAAAATAAAACCACCAGCTAACAAAAAACCCCCACACTTGTTGTCCTCAGTAAGTCTAGCCCACTGGGCCACCAACCTCCAGTTGGCTTGAAGACTGAGCTTACTGGGGCTGGTAAGTGGTGCCAGCTGCTCAAGTAGACCGATGTCTCCAAGCTGCTGATGGGTGTTGACTACACAGAGGTGGACTGGACTGATCAGACCCATTATGTTCGCTCAAGATTCAGGGAGCTGAGAAACTTACATCCACTATCTGTTGGAGACTACTGCTAAAGGATCCCTTTAGATGTTCTGGCTGGTATGGCACAAGGCTATATGCAGCCTCTGGAAGCTTCCAGTTTCCACATTTGCTGGTAGACAACCTACTTGTCTTGACTGGTTCTAGCAGATGGCATGGAGCTGTCATGCTTCTTGGTTTTCATCTGTGACTGAGTGCAAAGTCATGCAGGAGTCACTTGCACATGCCCAGAGTAGTCTAGACAGTCCAACTGATTATATCCCACTTGTACATTGAGAAATCTTATACAGATCAGCCCATTTTTTGCCCCCCCTTTTTTTTGTTGTAAGGAGTACCATGGTTCTGTGACTTCATATCTGGATCATAAAGTCATGTATAACAGTAACAGATCTACTCCAACATGTCATTACCTTAGTAAAATATGAACATAAGGCAAATTCATACCCAACTACAAAATCCAAGCCTGCAACTGTAGTTATTAATATTACTTTATTTTCAAAGCTGCCATTCAGTAATAACTTTGTAAATGTTTTGCATTAGATCAAGACCAAAACTTTCAGAAATGAGATCATGGTGATGACTGAACCAAGTTAGTCTTCAAGTCACATCAAATCTAACAGTGAACTCAGCTGCACTTGTATAGACATCACCTGTTTAGAAAAGAAACAAAAAAACCCCAAACATTATGCCAAGGCAACATACTCAAAAAGTTCAGGTTTTGCTACAAATCCTGTTAGAATGCACTTTGTTATAGTTTGCTAGCTACAGGCAGACTGCCAATGCTATCCATAGAAGACAGATTTAAGCTGGCTGCATTTGATTTATTCAAATGGGGGAGGGGGGCAAAGGAGCAACAGGATCCATGTATATGTCCATCTTATTTGCCTCAAAATTGAAAGGGCTTACCTGGCAAGGCAGCTTCATCTTGATTCAATTGACATCCTACAGCTAGGCTTCAGACCACAATTTGCAGTTTATCAATCTGTAGAACAAACACCACCACACAAGTTACACAAAGCAGACTTTCCATTTTACAATCCCCTCCCTTAACACATTTTCAACTTGTACACTTTGGTTGTGGCACTGTTTTAGACTGTTGCTTAAGTCACCCAGCCATGCTTAACACATCTAGCTCTCGCAGGAGGCTCCACTAAATGGCATTGCTTCTTAAGCAGCAAAATGTCTATAAATGGCAGCAATTGTTACATTAAGTGGATCAACTAAGTATCCAGTAGGATGAGGATAAAAATCCAAAACTTTAGTTCTTTGCTAAAAAATACAGCTTTGTTATTTGCTCCTACTAGAAAGGTGAGCACAAAAAGTCTGACAATTGGTACTCTTAAATGAGAACAATTGCATAAGCCATGGCTTTACGTCTGAATCTGGTCAAAACATTTCACAGGCACACCAGACTCAAATGAGCTCGAAAGAAGGATGTGGACATGAGCAAAAGAGTTACCTCGAATTACAGGACTATTCCCACATATGAACTAGCCAAGAGCAGCTTTCGTCTCAGAAGTTTCACTGGAGGCACAACACTTCTTTCGCCAAGGACACTGATGTTTTCCATATGCTAGCAGAGGATTCTTAGAAGTTTAAGGCATCAACAAACCCAACTACCAATTCAGTCTTACACTCTCCATAAGTTATTCTGAACTAGGTGTTTGGTCCATTCCCTTACCACTAATTATGTGCTTAAATGTTTTTAGTTTGTTAAAAATGGCCATAGTTGCCCATACAAAACTGATTTGTTCTTGAGTAGTTGCACTCTAGGGGTGTGATTTGTTCTTGAGTAGTTGCACTCTAGGGGTGGGAAATAGTGCTGACTTGCCCCTGTACCCCTCCCCTCATGAAGTTTATCTGTAGTATGCTGCAGAGCTTAATTCTGACTTCTATTTTATTCTCCCTGCTCATGAGAATCGTATGGCTAAATTTGTACTATTCTACAAGCTATTCCCTCTTGAGCAGAATCTGCAGGATAAGTGATTATGGTGGAACAATGTGCCAAACACTGACACAGGGAGAGATTACAGTATCCTGGCTAACTTCAGTATCAAGTTTAGGTGTAACTGACAAGTTGTGCATGAGATTCAATTGTCATGAGAAAGTTTTTCAGATGATTTTTTAATAGGCTTCGTGAAGCCAAAGAATACTAAATACAGAAAATCCTTAATCACTGTTACAATATAAACTGAAAAAGGCATTTCTTCCAGCAAAATGGACAATATAAACAAATGTCTAAACATGTGTAATGTTTTCCAAGTCTAACTTTGGGCATATTACAAAGTAAAAAAAGTCTTCTGCAGCCTGAACATACAACCAATTTCTTTTAAATGTATCAAGGTGGTCCAGCTTCTCATTCATGAACTTACACCTTGCTACACTAAAGAAATGATATAAGAGGTATAAATGCACTTGTTTAAAAAAAAATCCACAGCTTGTTCAGCTTCCAGTGAACACTGAATTAAGGTCCTTAGGATACGGAAGGACAAAAACTGGAGTGCTTTTCAAAAACTAACACTCAACAGGAGCTCCTCTTAGGAAAACTCTGAAAAATCTGACAAGTCAGAAGCTGTCAGGCTGTGCTTATTTGAACAGTTACTACAAAGAAATAATTACAAGTAGAATGTACTACACAATAACGATTCAGCGCAGCTCCAAAAATCTTTATAAGCACAGCCATTGGAAGGACGATCTTGAGCCAGGAAGGATTTTTACTCTTGTGTAGCTGAGGACAAGAAGCAGGCAGAATTGTAAAGGCACTGAAGCATAGTGACAAGTTTCAGCATTTAACTCCTAGTTTTAATATGAGAGGCAAAACTCACTTTGTGTCAGATGTCCCCTTCCCAGTGTTAACATGCTAGTCTGGACAGTGTCTGGCAAAATCTTCAATGTTACCTATATGTAACTGCTTTTAAGCTTAAGTTATTCCTAATCATGCATTATTAGCAGTGCTTTTAAAGAGCTCTGCCCAAGATCCATTGGAAGAGCTAAGAATGCAGATTCAAGTATTGCATTTTATTCCTGGCCTGTTTCAAGCCAAATTGAGGGAAGTAATCCTATCCAAGGATGACATTCTTAACTTCACTTACCATAGCTATCATAACTGTCTCTATAGGAGCCTCCTGAGCGGTCACCATAGCCCCCTTGATTCCTGTTGAGAAATAAAAGTTGTCCGAAAAGTTAGGCAAAATTTGGGTTCCGGGCTAATTAAAATGGGCTAAAAACATTCATAGCAAGTTTGTAACTATTTACTTGACAGATCAATTTAATCATAAACTCAAAGATATATATTCTTTGCTCCAAAGTGATCTTCAAATCAATTGATAGAACTCACTAATTTACCTGCCATAATATTCTCTGGACCCACCATAGCCTCCGCTTCTAGACTCAAACCTGCTACTTCCGTAACTTCTGTCTCCACCTGAGGTAACAAAAAATATGGATTAGGACAAAGGCCATGAAAGTCACTGGAGGAAATACATTAAATACATGCAAATAACTTAGCTACTCACCTCTTCCTCTGCCTCCACGGAAAAAGCCTCTACCTCCAGAAGAACCACCTCTGTAGCCACGGCTTCTGTTGTCTGAGGACTGACCTGCCTGATCAACTCTGATTTGACGACCATCAATTGTCTAAAATTGTAATCAGTATACCAGTTTATCTACAAGTACAATACTGCTAGAATTAGCTAGACAAAAAAATACTAGCTTTGCCTAGAGAAAGTTACGTGCCCCTCTCTACAAGTGGTTTGTCATTTCAGAAGACTTGAGGCAATTGAATGGTAGTTTTAGAATATAACCTTTTAACTAGAGGGGAAAGCCCCATACTAACTATACCCATTTTAACGTAGTTAGCTTAGCTCAAAACTATATCCCATACCTTGCCGTTCATAGCCATCAAAGCATCTTTAGCATCTTCTGCGTTTTCATATGTAACGAAGCCAAAACCACGGGATTTCTGTGTCTCTCTATCTTTAACCACAACCACTACAAAGGAAGTGCAAATTTAAAAAGCGGATGTTAAATTATCGGGTTGGTTACCATCAGACAAAAAAAAAAAATATGGATGCTTACCTTCACTGATTTGCCCATATTTACAGAAGACCTGCTCCAACGATTGTTCGTTCGTATTAAAGCTCAATCCACCTATGAAAAGTTTGCCTTCATTTGATGACATTGCTGCCTAAGTTCTGCGCAGTAAGACAAAGCAATTAGATATGCGCACGCGCCAACTACTGCCCGCACAGACACGTGACCTCCCGCCTAACGGTAGCGCTACGGAGAATTTCGGCAAACAACCGCCATTTCTAAACACACACGCACCATTTT
Source organism: Ichthyophis bannanicus (assembly GCA_033557465.1). Lineage (NCBI taxonomy): Eukaryota > Metazoa > Chordata > Amphibia > Gymnophiona > Ichthyophiidae > Ichthyophis > Ichthyophis bannanicus. Next base: position 313,805,909 of record CM066039.1, on the reverse strand, counting down.
AATCACACAGTTTTCTAGCAAAACTCGCGAAGGCCCAAAGGAAAGCTTAGTTCTACATATACATGACGACTATTTCTACAAAAATACGGCGATTCTCTTTACGGGAAAGATTAACAGCGATAGAACTCGCTCCCAGCCGTTTGGTTTTCGTTCTTTCCCCCTCCCCCACCACCACACCACACCACATTTTTGTCTACCCCTCATAACAACAGCCTAGCCTTTATTACCACGCTACATCGGTTCTTACCGTATGCACAGCACAAGCAAAAAAAAAACAAAACAAACTCCGCAGAAAGTCCAAGTAGAAAGAGGTGGTTAGCTATTGCGGAACTCTTTATATACCATTCTTTGCCCCTCCCTTATCGCGAGACCGTATCCTCTCTTCAACCAATAAGAGATAAACGCAGCCACCAGCAACTATGAATATGAACGAGTGGGTGGGGCTTTGGTGGCACCACCCCCCTCCCCCGTGGGGTGGGTAGGGTTATTAGGGTACAGACTAAAGCTATTCACACTGGGTGTGTGCGTCCATGTGAGCGAGGAGTGGACAAGGAAGGAAAGATGAGGGATTATTGAAAAGAGATGCTGGACGAGAGGAGAAGATACTAGATTAATAGGGGGTGGGGGTAAGGGATGCATGACTGAAATACGTGTCCGATACCCTAGGGCGCCACGATATGCTGCATTAGAGTAAAACCGCTTGTAATGAAGAGCTAGAAAACGCGAGGAGTATCGTGTTTTCGGAGAAGAAATTGCAAGCTTCTACTTTCCCGTAGACACAAATTGAGAACCCCCCTCCCAGTCCCTGCGCCTCGCCTTTGTCTACTAGAGCGGGTTATTTTCTCTTTCTCTGCCTCTCCTTCCTCCTCCCCCTCCCGTCATGTCCAGCATTGTCGTCCATTCCCCCTCCTTCCTTTGCTGCTATTGTACCTCTGCGTTCTGAGCTGGCTGGGGCTGCATCTTAAGTAAATTCAGTGCTGTGATAGGCCTTGGAGTACTCATATACATTGGCCGTAGGGGGAAGGGAAGAGGAGGCCAATCCAGGACATGGCGGTGGTGTGAGAAATAAGGATAAAGACTGGGCTGCTGGTGGTCGGAGTAATATTAATAAGACACCACAGTTCCTCTTCGCTTCTCCAGGCCAGTCCAGGCACCAAAGGGTAGTCAGCCTGCTTCTGCAGCTGAGGACTGAAAAACAGAGTCTTGCTGACCGTATATCTAGCTCCCCCTAGCCTTCTCAGCTCAGTCTTTTCAGTCCTCAGCAGCTGGAAGGATAGCAGTTAGGCAGGCTCCCGGGTGTGAGGTAGCTGGTTGGAAAAAAAAAAAGGTTACACAGACCTCAGAGGCAATGACAGTTGAGTTTAGGCTGTTTATCTAGCCTAGAATTGGCAGCGAGGAGGATCTGGCTTGCTCTAGCAGAGCAGGATTGCTGGAGTTGAGCTGCTCAATTTGGAGGATAGAGAAGCAGAGCCTGTCTCGGGGAGGGAGCGTAGCTCTCTCACTGTCAATGGAAGCAGTGCCGGGGAGCCCCCAAAGCGTTCTTCCTACCTCCGCAGCCAAACCGACCTGTTCCGCTGACAGCAGGACCAGGAAGGGGCTGTACCATCAAGTGTTTCTTTGCAGTTAGGAGATTCCAGAGAGGGTGCTGATCGCGTGTTTGTGGTGCGTTTAGGACCGCGCGGGGTTCGCGGCCTTAGGGCGCTCCACAGAGCCGTTTTTGTGCATGCGGTCTGATTTGGAGAGGTGTGCTCAGTGCGGCAGCAGCCGGGGCTTGTTGGGACTGGGGCTGTGCTGTACCTGCATCAGAAGGGGCAGTAGGATTGAGCGTTTTTTGGCTATGGCGGACAAGGCAGGAAGCAAGCGAGGTAGACAAGCCATTAGCAGCCCCGGAGAAGGCGGGAGAGGTGGCCATTTTGCCTGAGACCGCATTTTCTCCAGCGGGTGAGAAAAAACAAAGCAGAGGTAAAAGCAAGTCAAAAAAGTCTGCTCAGACAGAACAGTCTCTGCTTCAGAGTACGTTGGGGCTGCAGGAAGGCATGGATTCGTTGTTTTCGGCTGATTTTATTTTAGCCCTGCACAAGGCCTTCTGTTTAAAGAGGAAGCAGGAGCAGGGCTCTGTGCCTAAGATGGCAGCCTTTGCAGGGGCGGAGGATAAACGGCTAGAGGACCAATGTTCCTTCTAATTTTCTGTAGGCTGTGTGCGCATAAAATATCAACTGTGCAGCTTTTGAAGGAAGGTTAAATTTTTGTGCGCCACATAATAACACTCGGAGTTATATGCTTTAAAATTTGACTACATGTCAGAATACAGTATGTACACCACATTGATTGCACTAGAAAATATTGTAGAACTTGTGAAAACCGTAAATACACAACAACTTTTAAATTTTAAGACGTCTGTGTTGTTTTCTATCAGAATCAGAACCATAATTTTTGTACGCTCTGTTGTAAAGTATGTGCGCACACGCGCACAGCTTAGAGGGAACAGTGTAGAGAACCCAGGAGAAGGGCATTCCCAGAAGGGTTTCTCTTGGGAATCGAGTTCTGAGTGCCTAGTGCCGCAGGATCCAGGGTTCCAAGCCGCAGAGGAGGGGGAGTTCCTCTCAGATTCTGGGCTCGGGTCATGGCCCATGGAGCTGGAAGAAGGGGTTGATTGCGCCTGGTGATGATCCGAATATGTTTCGGGTCTTTCGTAAAGAAGAGCTGGGTGCTCTCATTGCGCAGTCGCTACATGCCCTAAATTTGGCTTTACCGGTGGTTCAGGAGGATCCGCTTCTTCAGGGTATTAAGGTGAGACCGCACCTTGAATACTGTGTGCAATTCTGGTCGCCATATCTTAAAAAGGATATAGCTTTATTAGAAAAGGTTCAGAGAAGAGCCACCAAAATGGTAAAGGGGATGGAAGGATACTCCTATGAAGAAAGGCTAAAAAGGTTAGGGCTCTTTAACCTGGAAAAGAGATGGCTGAGGGGAGATATGATAGAAGTCTATAAATTAATGAACAGAGTGGAACGGGTAAACGTAGATCGATTGTTTACGTTATCAGAATATAGAAAGATTAGGGGACATGCAATGAAGCTACAGGGTAAACTATTTAAGACGAATAAAAGAAAATATTTTTTCACTCAACATGTAATCAAACTCTGGAATTTGTTACCGGAGGATGTAGTAAAGGCTGTTAGTGTAGCTGGGTTTAAAAAAGGTTTGGACAAGTTCCTGGAGGAAAGGTCCATAAACCATTATTAAGAAGGGACCCAGGATATCAATGCTTGACCCAGTACAAGCATTGCGGAACCTGTGTCTTTTGGGGAAACTGCTAGGTACGCATGACCTAGATTGGCCACTGTTGGAAACAGGATACTGGGCTTGATGGACCTTGGTCTGACCCAGTATGGCATATCTTATGTTCTTAGAAGTGCTTTCCAGTGCATAGAGTTATAAAGCAGATGATAGAATCTGAATGGGAGTGCCCAGAGGCCAGCCTAAGGGGTGGTTTTCAATGGGGCGATTGTATCCCATTCCGCAGGAGGAAAAGGACCTGTTAAGGATGCCGAAGGTAGATGCCTTGGTCTCGGCAGTGACTAAGAAGACTACTGTTCAAGGATTTGCAGGACTGGAAACTGGAGTCTATTCTCAAGCAAGCGTTTGAGGCGAGTGTGCTGGCGCTGCAGGCGTCCATTTGTGGGGCCTATATGTCAAGGGCCTCCATTCGGTGGCTCCAGGGCGATGCTGCTCCCGAAGGGGAGGACAGTGGGTCCGCGGAAGGGGCCAAGTTGGAGTCAGCGGAGAGCTTACTTGGCCAACACCTGTTATGATATGGTGCGCATTGCTGCAAAGACTAAGGCATCCTTAGTGGCAGCTTGGTGTTTCCTGTGGTTGAGAAACTGGTCGGCGGACGTGTCGTCTAAGTCGCGCCTGAATAAACTGCCCTATAAGGGTAAGCTCCTGTTTGGGGAAGCCTTAGAGAAGATCGTGAAGGATCTCAGTGATTCCAAAGGAGGGCGGCTCCCTGAGGATAGGCCGAAGGGTCAAAAGCTTGGGGGGCTGCAGCGGGGTCTGACGAGAGATTTCCACAGGCTTAGGTCTTCGCGGTATAGGCCATACCAGAGGGGGCAGTCCTTTCGGGGAGTGCGGGGGTTTGGACGGGGGTATTTCAATTCCCAGCAGTCCCAACCCAAAAAGTCCCAATGAGGCCAGGCAGGCCCACCCGGAGATGCCAGTAGGGGGTCGCCTAGAAGATTTTTACTCCGCCTGGGCCGCAATCACTACAGATCAATGGGTGCTGGAGATCGTCCGCGAGGGCTATGCCCTAGAGCTCTGCAGGCCTCTCGCAGACGCCTTTGTGGCTTCTCCTTGCAATGCATGGGAGAAGCGGGAGGCAGTGCACGAGACCTTGCAGCGGTTACTGTTTCTGCAGGCAGAGGTGCCAGTTCCCAGAGACCAGTACGGTTTAGGTTGATACTCCATTTATTTCGTAGTGCCCAAAAAAGAGGGTTCTTATCGACCTATTCTCAATCTCAAGCATGTGAACGCCAGCCTACGGGTGCCGCATTTCCGGATGGAGACACTGCGATCCGTGATCTTGGCGGTGAAACCAGGCGAGGTTCTTTCATCAGTAGACCTCACAGAGGCTTATCTGCACATTCCGATCAGGCCAGAGCATCAGAAGTATCTGCGGTCGTTCGCAATGGTCATTTTCAGTTCCAGGCGTTACCGTTTGGACTGGCCACGGCACCACGCACGTTCACAAAGTTGATGGTGGTGGTTGCGGTGGCATTAAGACGTGAAGGTATTCGAGTACATCCTTATTTGGACAATTGGCTTATTCGAGCAGGCTCCGAAGAGGAGTCGGTCACAGCGACCGGTCGAGTGGTGGCGCTTCTAGAGCAACTTGGTTGGGTGGTCAGTCGGGCCAAGAGTCAGATGACCCCAATGTGTCAGTTGGTTTTTCTCGGAGCCTTGTTCGATACGGAAGCAGGCTTGGTGTCACTGCCCGAAGTCCGGGTGAGGAAGATTCAGGCGCAGTGGCGCCGTTTTTTGCGCTTGAAGGCTCCGACGGCATGGCAGTACATGCAGATCCTCGGGTCGATGGCAGCTGCACTAGATCTCGTTCCGTGGGCCCGAGCGTATATGCGTCCGCTGCAGCGGTCTCTGCTCTCGAGGTGGTCTCATCAGGAGCATCCACTGTTGCGAAAACTAGTCTGTCCGGAAGAGGTAAAGGCCAGCTTGGAATGGTGGATGGTGGACGAGCATTTGCGGGCGGGAGTGACTTTGGAGCAGCCCGATTGGATTCTGGTCACCACGGACGCCAGCCTTCAGGACTGGGGGCTGCACTGTCTAACTCAGGTGGTGCAGGGTGGTTGGTCAATGGAGGAAGGACTGTGGTCGATCAATCGCCTGGAGATGCAGGCAGTGCGGTTGGCGTTGCAGCATTTCAAGAGCCTAGTGATAGGGAAAGCAGTGCGCGTTTTGTCCGACAACACGGTAACTGTCTTATATCAACCATCAAGGGGGCACCGGCGGTGCGGCATTGGCGGAGGAAAGTCAACTACTTTTACAGTGGGCAGAGAGCCATCTGTTGCTGTTGTTGGCAGCTCATGTGGCAGGAAAGGACAATGTGCAAGCTGACTACCTGAGTCGACATGTCTTGGATCCCGGTGAATGGGAGTTGAATGCAGCTGTGTTCCACGACATTGTGGTCCATTGGTGGCAGCCGGTCATGGATTTGATGGCGACGTTTGCGAACGCCAAGGCCCCGCGGTTCTTCAGCAGACGCCGGGAGTGCATGTCGGAAGGATTGGATGCGCTGGCGCAGCCTTGGCTGCAGGGGGGGGCTGCTGTATGTGTTTCCGCCATGGCCAAATTAGTCGGGTACTGCACAGGATAGCAGAGCACGAGGGGTGTGTGATTCTGGTGGCGCCGGATTGGCCTCGGCGGCCCTGGTATGCGGATCTGGTCCAGTTGTTCATAGATTGGCCATGGAGGTTGCCCGATCGGATCAATCTGTTATACCAGGGTCCAGTCTTGATGCCGCAAGTGGATCAGTTCTTGCTTACGGCTTGGCTCTTGAAAGGCAGAGGTTGCAACGCCGGGGTTACTCGGCGGCGGTGATCAATACCATGTTGAAATCCAGGAGACGTTCCACCTCATTGGCCTATATTTGGATTTGGCGCATATTTGAAGGTTGGTGTGTGGAACGGGGGGCTCAACCCTTGCGTTCTACACTGCCGGACATTTTGCTGTTTCTTCAGGGGGGCTTGGAAAAAGGCCTGGCCCTGAGTTCCTTGAAGGTCCAGGTAGCAGCGCTGTCTTGTTATCGGGGACAAGTTCAGGGTCGATCGCTCGCTGCTCACCAAGACGTGGTGCGTTTTCTTCGAGCGGTGAAACAAGTGAGGCCCTCCGTCCGGCCGGTGGTGCCTCCGTGGGATTTGAATTTGGTGTTGGAAGCACTGTCTGAACCGCCATTTGAGCCGCTTGGATCGGTCACCTTGAGAAACCTTTCCTGGAAGACAGTCTTCTTGGTGGCGTTGTGTTCAGCAAGGTGGATTTCGAAATTGCAGGTGCTCTCATGCAGAGAGCCCTTTCTACAGTTTTCGGTGGAGAAGGTGGTGTTACATACGGTGCCTTCTTTTCTGCCAAAAGTGGTGTCTCGGTTTCATTTGAGTCAGGCAATTACGCTTTCGAATTTTGCGAGCCATGGTGTAGATGGAGTGGATCGTAAGCTGCGGCAGCTGGATCTTGGTCGGGTGCTTTGCAGGTATTTCAAGCGGATGCAATCTATTCATAAGACAGATCAGTTGTTTGTCTTGTTTGGAGGTTCCTGTAAAGGGGAAGCAGCTTCCATTGCCCGATGGGTTAAGCAAGCGATTGCAGCAGCTTATGCAGCGCAGGGAAGGCCTCCTCCGGGAGGTCTGCGAGCTCATTCCACGCGGTGGCAAGCAGCCTCCTGGGCGGAGAGTGCCTTGGTTCCTCCTGTGGATATCTGTCAGGCAGCCACGTTGTCGTCTCCTCATACTTTTTCAAGGCATTATCGCCTGGATGTTCAGGCTAGGGGGGATGCCAATGTTGGGGGTGCAGCCTTGGTGTCTGGGCTCTTGGGTCCCTCCCGTGTTTAGGTACTGCTTTGGTATGTCCCTTTGGTGCCTGGACTGGCCTGGAGAAGCGAAGAGGAAGGAGAAATTAGACCTTACCTGCTAATTGTCTTTCCTTGAGTCTTCTCCAGGCCAGTCCAGGGCCCTCCCGAGCAGTGGTTTGGCATACCGCGGTCAGTAGCATGGAGTGTGAGCGAGCTGGCAGCTAGTACCTTGAGGGCGGCTCTGCTTGTCTTTTCTCCCTTACATAGGGAAGGGGCAGAATCAGTCCGGGGGGGTAATCGTAAGACGAACCCAGACTTTGAAGATTTAAAAAAAAAAAAAGGGTAAATTAAAGTGCAAGTATTTCTGGGGTCATGAAAGTTAAATTAGACTTGTTAAGATAGTTTCAGTTATGTTGTTGTTTTGCTTGGCGGCTTTGTCAATAGAAGACTGAGCTGTGAAGGCTAGGGGGAGCTAGATATAGGGTCAGCAAGACTCTTTTTCAGTCCTCAGCTGCTGAAGGAGGCTGACTACCCTTTGGTGCCTGGACTGGCCTGGAGAAGGCTCAAGGAAAGACAATTAGCAGGTAAGGTCTAATTTCTCCTTTACGGGGCTCACCAAACAGACTCGGTTACACACCCACCATAAAAAACCATGCATTTGATACATGCAGTGTTAACAGCACTGTAAATATCTATCATTAACTTCCGTGTAAAGAGCCCCTAATAGTAGTTGAAATGTAAACCTAATTAATTACACTCTACATAGATAATCACCATCTTGATAACAGTAAAACCAGCTACTGTTAAGGAACACAACTTTTAACATTAAATGCAACTACTCACATTGTACAGTTATGCAGTTTTTGATGTACAAAGTTAACCCTGTTGAATGTAAACGTTTTACATTTTGTTCCATGTAAACTGCTTTGACTGCCTGATAAAGGGGTATGAAAAAACTTTGAAATAAATAGAAGAGTGTGGCACACCTATACGCAGGAGGGTCTATACTAGCTGCAGCTGGAAGCAGAAAGGTCATCTGTAGTGCATTTGAAAGAACAACCCCATATAGTGCATCCCAGTATATGCCTTGTGGGATCAGGTGCCACCATTTTTCCAGATGGCAATGTGAAAGCAGGAGCATATAGGCATTACACTCACCTCTGAACAGGGAAGATACAGGGGATTTGGGAAAATGTAGGAGAGAGACATCAATGGTCCATGCAAACATTTGGGGTGGGTTGAGGATGGGGCGATACAGTTATTCGGGCCACCACTGACACCTTTTTGTGGGGATCAGAGGTTAGGGACCACTAAAGATTTTTGGAGTAGGGGGGCCTCTCGAGTCACCAATAACCTTTTTTAGGGGGGTTTGGATGGGGAATGTTTGCTGCCCTAGGCGGATGTCTAGTGGTAGGGTCAGCCCTGTTCTTCGCTACAGCATGTGCTTTTCACTTTAGCATCTAAATGTATTACCTTGGCAGTACATGTAATAATATGACATCAGTAAAGTGGAGGAGTAGCCTAGTAGAGCAACAGCCTAGTACCCAAAAGCTTAGGGTTTGACTCCCACTGGCACTCCTTGTGACCTTGGACAAGTCACCTTACCCTCTGTTGCCTCGGAAGAAAAGGCATACCTTTCAGTCATACTTTGCCAAGAAAACCCAGGGGTTGATGAGTCCCTGGGAAAAAAAAAGTTATCTGAATTTATGTTGCACACAACCACACAGTACTTTCCATCTATCATAAAAATATAGAAACATGACAACAGAAATAGACCATACATGGTCTATCTAGTCTGCCCTTCTATATCGCCCACTACGAGTCCCCTTTTTTCCCTTAGAGAGCCTCTGTGTTTGTCCCATGCTTTTTTGAATTTAGATACTGTCCACCTCCACTAGGAGACTATTCCATGCATCTACCACTCTTTCTGTAACAAAATATTTCTGCATTTTACTCCTGAGTCTATCTCCTTTCACCCTCATCCTATGTCCCCTCGTAGCAGAGCTTGCTTTCAATCGAAAGAGGCTCTCCTCCTATGCATTTATGCCACTGAGGTATTTAAACATTTTAATCATATCACTTCTGTCCTGCCTTTCCTCTAAAGTATACATATTAAGGTCCTTAAGTCTGTCCTCATATACTTTATAACGAAGACCATTAACCATTTTAGTAGCCACCCTCTACACTGATTCCAACCTGTTTATATCCTTTTGAAGGTGCAATCTCCTAAATTTCACATAATACTCCAAATGAGGTCACACCAAAGACTTATACTGAGGCACTATCACATCCTTTTTTCTGCTAGCCATTCCTCTCCCTATGAATCCAAATATCCTTCTAGCTTTTGCCATTGCCTTTTCTACCTGTTTAGCTACTATAAGATCGTCATCCAGCTACCCGTTCGGCGTCGGTGAAGGGAGAAGGCAGGTGAGCTCCTCCCTGCTCCCCACCGCGAGGCCAATCAGGCCGAAGAGCACCAGCTTTAAAATCTTCAGCGCTCCAGGCGCGCCTGCGTCTGGCAGGCCCGTGCCTGAGGGCCCTTAGGCACGGGCCCGGGGTGCGACCTCCGGTGCTCCTCAGCTGCTGGGGTCGAGCAGGCTTGTCCCTCCTCCATATATCGCTTCCAGATCAAACCATGTCACAAACTCCACCCTGGCACCTTCAAGTAACTCTCTTTTGTCTTGCCTCCCACTGCTGGCATTGTTCTTCCTCCCACTACCCGCCTAGAACTTGCTACCCACTGCCTGCACTGTACTGCTACCCAATGTTGGCACTGAACTACTACCCACTGCCTGCACAACACCACTACCCTCTGCTTGCTTAGCATTGCTCCCATTGCCTACAGTGTACTGCTACCCACTGCTGGGCATAGAACTGCATACCCATCGCTGCATAGAACCGTTATCCACTGCCTATTCATTGCTTGCATTGTACTGCCACCCATTGTTTTGCATATTGCTGCTACCCATTGTTTTGCATATTGTTGCCACCCATTGTTTTGCATACTGTTGCCACCCATACTGTTGCTACCCCTAGTTTTGCTTTGCATACTGTTGCCACCCATTGTTCATTACTGCTGCCACCCATTGTTTGCTTTGCATACTGTGCCACCCATTGTTTACATAGTATTGCTATCCACTGTTGCACTGAACTGTTATCCATTGCTTATCCATTGTTGCATAGTACTGCTACCCATTGATTGCATACTGTTGCCACCCATTGTTGCATAGTACCATCACACATTGTTGTCCTGAACTGTTATCCACTGCTTATGCTCTGCTTACTACCCATTGCTTGCATTGAACTGCTACCCACTGCCTGCTTGTCTGCCTATCAAGTGCTACCCGTTGTTTGCCTAGAACTTGCTACCCATTGCTTGCGCAGACCTTGCTGCCCACAACCATGGCCCCACATTTCATTGTCCTCCTCTTCATTATCCTCCCCAACTGCCTCCCCTCCTACCAACACCCGCCAACACCCTCCCTCCTCTGCCCCCTACCTTCCTCACTTCCCCGTCCACTGTGCCCCCTAGCCTAGCACCTGCCCTCGAGCTTCCTCACACCATCTCCCACATTCAACCAGCCCCCCTCTCTACCTTCCTCACTTCTCCCTCCATCCTGCCCCCTAGCCTTGCACCGGCTCTTGAGCTTCTTCACACCATCCCCCGCATTCAACCAGCCCCACTCTCTTTAAGGCAACCCCACCCTCGCTTCCGCCGTACTATCTCCATTATACCTCGCTCTCTAATACTCCTTCTCCTTCTCTCATCTGGTAACATCAATCCCAACCCTGGCGCGCAGCCCACCCCCCCCCCCCCCCCGATTTCTTTCTCACACTAGAAAAAGTTCCTCACATACCCTATCCAATCTCATCCACATCCCACTTCTCCCTCCTTCCACCCTCCCCCATTCATCCCACAGTCAATTATCCATAGATATTTATTTATTTTATTTTTATTTATTTATTTTATTTATATTCTCTTATATACCGCGCTATTCTGCATCAGTGCGGTTTACATTGAACAAACTTAAATTACATTGAACAGGACATTATAACTTGGAGATAACTATTTTACAGGGAACATGGGCTATGGAGGGTTAAGTGGCTTGCCCAAGACCACAAGGAGCACCTGTGGGACTGGAAACCCCAGTCCTTCCGGCCCAAGGTTGCTGTCCTCTAGTGGGATTTGAACCCCCGACCTTCCGGCCTGAAGTACCTTGCCCCAACCAGATATCAACTCCAACCCCCATTCATCCCACAAACAATTATCCATAGATATCAACTCCAACCCTACCCCCCAAAATAATCCCTCACATAACCTATCTGATACCATCAATTTAATCCTCATTTCCCCTTCCTCATGTCCCTCTTGGAGAGCACACTCACCTAGACACCCACACCCTGCTCCCTCTAAATCTCGGCATTACCCTAGAAATAGACCCCCATGCTACTCTGATAAGAAATCTGCACGTAACTTATCCAACCTTATCCATATCCCTCTCCTCCCCCCTCCGCTCTCCCGTTTTCACGTGCCCTATGGAACGCATGCTCACTCATCAAAAAATCCCCTTTTATTCATGACCTTTTCATCTCCAATGCCCTACACCTTCTTGCCTTAACCGAGACCTGGCTCCCCCAGATGACACTGCATCCATTGCTTCTCTCTGCTATGGGGGCTACCAGTTCTCCCATACACCCGACTTACTGGTCGTGGTGGTGGTGTTGGCCTCCTACTCTCTCCCTCCGGCCAATTTCAACCCCTTCTGCCACCCCATGGAGACTCCTTCGAAGTCCACTCCATTCGCCTCCTCTCACCACTTCCCCTCCAAATAGCTGTTATTTATCGCCCATCGGAGAAATCCAAATAACCTTCCTCACCGACTTCGACTCCTGGCTTTCTGCCTTTATGGATCCCTTTTCCCCCACTCTTATTCTTGGCAATTTCATCATTCACATCGACAACCTCTCCGACCCCCATGCCTCAAAGTTCCTTGCTATTACCTCCTCGTTCGACCTCCAACTTTGCTCCACTGCCCCCACACATCTACACGACCACTGCCTTGACCTAGTACTATTCTCCAACTCCTCTCCTTCAAACTTCCACAAATCAATCCTCCCCTCATCAGACCATCACCTCTTAAGATTTACTCTTCAACTTCCGCCTTCTCAACCTCGACCTGTCTCCTCCGTCCTATTTGGAAACCTTCATAATATTGATCCCCTGACTCTCTCCTCCACCATCTCTCCATCTCTTTCCTCCATTTTATCCTCCAAGTCCGTCGACGAGGCATTATCTTCATACAATGCTACATTATCCTCAGCCCTTGATACTCTTGCCCCTCCCACCCCACATCCTGTCAAACGATCTACTCCCCAACCCTGGCTTTCACCCACAATCCGTTACCTACGCATCTGCGCCCGTTCTGCCAAACGAGCTTGGTCCAAATCCCGCTCCCTGGAAGACTTTCTACACTTCAAATTCATGCTTGGCTCCTTCCAGTCAGCCTTAGCACTTGCCAAACAAGATTACTACATCCAGCTGAACAACTCCCTTGCCTCTGATCCTTGCCGTCTCTTTAATACTCTCAACTCTCTCCTCAAGGTCCCCCCCGCCCCTGATCCCACCCTCCCTTTCAGCCCAAACCCTAGCTGACTACTTCCATGACAAAATCCACAAGATTACCCACCAATTCCCTATCCCCCCATCTACCTCCCCTCCTCCCCTATTCTCCTCCCCCATCCATCCCCTCTGCCACCATCTCCTCCTTCCCTCCGATCTCTCAGGAAGAAACTGCACTCCTTCTGCCCTCCTCAAAACCCACCACCTGTTCATCAGACCCCACGCCCACCCATCTCCTACGTTCCATCCCCCTCACCATTGCCCCCTACATCACTCATATCCTCAACCTCTCACTCTCCACTGCAACTGTCCCCGTTGACTTCAAACATCCTGTTGTCACACCCCTCCTCAAGAAACCCTCACTTGATCCCACATGCCCTTCTAATTATTGACCCTTCTCCCTCCTTCCCTTCATATCTAAACTACTAGAACGAGCAGTCCACCGTCACTTCCTCACCTCCCAAGCCCTCCTCGACCCACTTCAATCCGGCTTCCGTCCTCTACACTCCACTGAAAGGGCACTCACAAAAGTCACAAACGACCTGTTCCTGGCTAAATCCAAGGGCCTCTATTCTATCCTCATCCTTCTTGACCTTTCTGCTGCCTTTGACACCATTGACCACGACCTTCTCCTCATCACCCTCTCCTTGCTTGGCTTCAAGGACTCCGTACTATCCTGGTTCTCCTCCTACCTCTCCCATCGCTCATTCAGCATATGCTCTGGTGGCTCCTCCTCCTCCCCTACCCCGCTCCATGTAGGTGTACCCCAGGGATCTGTCTTAGGCCCCTTCCTCTTCTCTATACCCAAGGCCTTGGAGCGCTTATCTCCTCCCATGGCTTTCAGTACCATCTCTATGCCGATGACTCACAAATCTACCTCTCTACACCTAATATTTCTCCGGCAACCCAGTCCAAGATCTCTGCCTGGTCTTTCGGACATCACTGCCTGGATGTCTCATCGACGACTGAAATTGAACATGACCAAGACTGAACTCCTTGTCTTTCCACCTAACTCCTCCCCCCTCACTTCCTCCTCTCTCAATCCATGTGGATAGATCTACTGTCCTTCCTGTTCCATCGGCCCGTAATCTAGGGGTTATCTTTGACATCTCTCTCTCCTTCTCCACTCATATCCAGCTTGTAGCTAAGACCTGCCACTTCTTTCTCTACAACATCAGCAAAATCCGCCCCTTCCTCTCTAAACACACTACCAAAACGCTTATCCCTCTTTAATCTCCTCCCACCTTGATTACTGCAACCTACTCCTTGCTGGTCTTCCCGTGAGCCACCTCCTTCCCCTTCAATCTATACAAAATCATGCTGCTCGACTAATCTTCTGCCAACCTCGCCATGCCCATATTACTCCTCTTTTCAAATCACTTCACTGGCTCCCTGTCCAGTTCCACATCCACATCCAATTTAAGCTTCTCCTGCTGACCTATAAATGCATTCACTCTATGGCCCCTCAATACCTCTTACCTTTCACCTTGCTGCACCTCACGCCTGGAACAACCTACCTACGTCTGTGCGCCAGGCACCCTCCCTGGCCCTTTTCAAGTCCAGGCTGAAGACCCACCTCTTCACCGTTTCATTCAGATCCTGACTCCTTCCTCATCCCACCCTAACCCCCGTCAACGTTTATGACCAACGTCAGACCAAACTGCACCACACCGTACCTTGCATAGAACCGATTAACACTCTGCACTGTTTCTAACTAATGTACTACTCTAACTAGATTGTAAGCTCCGATGAGCATGATTCTGATGGGCAGGGACTGTCTCATGTATGCTGACTACCTCTTGTAGGTTAGGTTAGCTGTGCAGCGCTGCGTGCGTGGCACTCTAGAAGTGCTAAATAGTAGTAGTAGTAGTAGGTCCCGTTCTCTCGTGGACAGAAGTATGTCACTCCCTGTACTGTACCTCTCCCTTGGATTGCTGCAGCCCAAATGCATGACCCTACATTTTTATCATTAAATCTGCAAATTGTAGACCATTCTTCAAGCTTAGCTAGATCCCTCCTCATATTATCTACACCTTCCTGGATGTCTACTCTGTTTCAGATTTTGGTATCATCCTCAAAGAGGCAAACCTTACCCAACAGCCCTTCTGTAATATCGCTAACAAAGATGTTACAAAGAATCGGATCAAAGACAGATCCCCTGCAGCACTCCACTGGTAACCTCCGTCTCAGAGTGAACTCCATTTAGCTTTACCTTTTGTCGCCTCCCACTCAACCAATTTCTAACCCAAGCAGTAACATTAGGATCCATCCCAAGGATGCTCAGTTTGTTTATAAGTCGCCTGTGAAGAACTGTTTCAAATGCTTTACTGAAATCTAAATACACCATATCTAGGGCTCTCCCTCGATCCAACTCCCTGGTCACCCAGTCAAAGAAATCAATTAGATTTGTCTGACAAGACCTGCTCTTGATGAATCCATGCTGCCTTGGATCCTGCAATCCGTTGGACTCCAGAAACCTCACTATTTTCTCTTTCAGCAGCGTTTCCAATAATTTACGCACCACCACGGTTAAACTAACAAGCCTGTAGTTTTCAACCACATTCTTACTTCCGCTTTTGTGTAAAGGGACCACATATGCCTCTCTCCAGTCCTCTGGCACCACCCGCCAACTCCACAGAGGCACTGAAAAGGTTAGTCAGTGGAGCTGCTAGAACGTCCCCAAGTTCCTTCAGTATTCTAGGATGTATCCCATCTAGTCCCATCGCTTTGTCCACTTTTACTTTAGCTAGTTCCTCACAAACACAGTCCTTTGAAAATTATTTGAGATGCCCCTCACTTTTGTTCCTTTTTGTGGGTGTTGTCTGCAGTCCTGCTCCTGACCCTTCATCTGTGAACACAGAACAGAAAACCTAGTTACTCACCTGTAACAGGTGTTCTCCAGGGACAGCAGGAATCAGTCCTCACATATGGGTGACATCAGCACTGATGGATCCTGCGCGGAGCATCCGTGGTCCCCTTCCCGCCTTAGGGTGCCATCTTAGTCGGGTGCCATAGCTATAACCTTGTCAAGAAGATGGCAAAAAAATATACAGCAACTCCAAGGAGAGGAAGGAGGGTTGGGAGTGCTGATTCCTGCTGTCCCTGGAGAACACCTGTTACAGGTGAGTAACTACGCTTTCTCCAGGAACAAGCAGGAAGTAAGTCCTCACATATGGGATTCCCTAGCTACAGGCTACCGAGGACCTGTAAGAAAAAGCACAGCATCGCCATGAGCAGTTGCCAGTGAAAGCTGAAGGCAGCTCGAGGACTCCGTGTCCATGGATGGCCACGCTCCTGGTAGCCGGAACAAGAAGGGTCGGAGGGCAGGAGATGCTTAAACCTCAAACAGATTACGGAGTACAGCCTGGCCAAAGACAGCGTCCCGACGGGACTCCCTCTCCAGGCAGTAATGCACCATGAAGGTGTGAGTGAAAGATCAGGTGGCGGCCTGGCAGATATCTGCCAGTGGCACTGAGCGCAGGCTAGCGACAGATGTTGCTATTGCTCGGACATTGTGAGTCGTGACTCAACATTCCAGGGGAAACCCGGCCTGGGCCTGGGTGAAGGCGATGAAGTCTGCCACCAAAATGAACAAGGTATGCTTGGTGACCACCAGCCCCAAGCGGCTAGGGTCGAAAGAAACAAAGAGCTGCCAGGATCTGCGGTGATCCTGAGTCTGCTGCAGGTAAAAGGAGAGGATTGCCGACGCCTGGTCAGCGTGGGGTCTTGGGAAGAAAGTGGGCAGCATTATCTCTTGATTGAGATGAAAACCGAGAAAACCTTAGGAAGGAACTTGGGGTGAGTCCACAGGACCACCCAGATCCTTGAGAACCTCATGTATGGCACCTCAGCCATCAGCATCTGGAGTTCACTGACTCTCCGGGCGGAGGTGAGAGCTATCAAAAAGGCCACCTTCCATGACAGGTGCCACAGTGGGCAGGTAGCCATGGGCTCAAACAGTGGCTTGGTCGGCTGCATGAGGACCACATTGAGGTCCCATTCCGCTGGAGGAGGGCATGTAGGGGGCTTGGAAAGAAGCAGGCTTCACATGAAATGAGAGACAAGCGGTAACCCCGAAAGAGGTTTGTTTCTCGATGGGGTGGTGGTTCGCTGAGATGGCACTCAGGTGAACCCTGACCGAGTTAGACTTCAGCCCAGACTGCGAGAGGTGGAGCAGGTACTGCAAGACCAAACTGGTAGAGCATGGAAATTGGTCCGCTCAGAGCTCCGAGAACCGATGCCACTTGAAGACATAAGCCCATCTGGTCAAGTCCTTTCGTGAGGCCAGAAGAATGTCCTCAATCTCCAGGGAGAGATGATAGGAGGCTAGAGTGACCTACTCAGCCGCCAAGCCGTGAGGCACAGGGACCTCAGATTGGGGTGGAGACAACCTGAGTCAGCAGCTCTGGTGAGAACCCGAGCAGGACTGGGGGCTCTGTCGAGAGACGGAGAAGCAGGGGAAACCAAGGCTTTCTGGGCTACCTCGGACCTATGAGAATCATCGAGGCTCCCCTTGACAAGGGTCCGGGTGATGGGGGGGGGAAGCATATAGTAATCCCATGTCCCACGAGATGAGGAAAGCATTGGGGGCCAACCTGCCTGGGTGCGGGAGGGGACCACAGAACCGAGGAAGCTAGGTTGCCGGGCTAGCAAAAAAGTCTTGGTCCGGAGTCCCCCAATGCTGTAAGTGGCGCTGCACCATTTGGGGACGCAGGTGTCACTTGCGCAGCCGGAGGACTCTGCTGAGCCGGTCCGCCAATGCATTGACCTGACCCAGGAGGTAAGTGGCCCGGACGGTCATGCCCTGGCACATCACAAAGGAGCATAGGGCTGTCGCCTCCAAACAGAGGCTGAAGGAGCCGGTGCCCCCCTGTTTGTTCACATAGAACATCATGACCTGGTTGTCTGTCTGGACCAGCACCACTTGGTGCTGTAAGTGGTCCTTGAAAACCCACAGAGCGAGGCAAAATGCCCAGAGATCCAGCAGATTGATCAGCTGCCGAGACCCCTTGAGGGACCAGGACCCCTGAGTGTACCGTCCCTCGCAGTGGGCTCCCCAGCCCGTCAAGGAGGCGTCTGTGGTCAAGACTCCTGATGCTCTGGGGCTTGGAAGGACATACCGCAAAGCAGGTTCTGAAACGCCTGCCACCAAGCCAGAGACTTCGCCACGCTGGGAACGGGATGGGATCTTGGAGGCGGCCGGCTGACTGCGCCCATTACACTTGGAGGCACCGTTGAGACAGGCATTGGGCACAACATGGGCTGTGGAGGCCATGTGGCCAAGAAAGGAAAGCATCGTCCAGGCCGGAACGGTGCTGTGGCACCGCACCTCGGACATCAGGGAGACAAGGCAGTCTGCCCTGTCCTGAGGAAGAAAAGCCATGGCCCGAGGAGTGTCCAAGCGAGCTCCGATGAACTCCAGGGACTGAACTGGAGTGAAGTGGGACTTCATAGAATCATGACGACAGAAAAAGACCAAATGGCCTATCTAATCTGTCCATCCATATCAACTACTACAACATTCCCCCGTTTTCCTTTAGAGACCCTCTGTGTTTATCCCATGCTTCTTTGAATTCAAATACTGTCCTCATCTCTACCACCTCCACTGGGAGACTATTCCATGGATCAACCACTCTTTCCGTAAAGAAATGTTTCCGCATATCTCTCCTGAATCTATCCCCTTTCATCCTCATCCCATGTCCCCTTGTAGCAGAGCTTGCTTTCAATTGAAAGAGGCTCTCCTGTGCATTTATGCCACGGAGATATTTAAACGTCTCAGTCATATCACCTCTATCTCGCCTTTCCTCTAAGGTGTACATATTAAGATCCTTAAGTCTGTCCTGATATGCTTTATAATGAAGACCACTAAGCATTTTAGTAGCCACCCTCCAGCCTGTTTATATCCTTTTGAAGGTGCGGCCTCCAGAATTGCACACAATACTCCAAATGAGGTCGCACCAAAGACTTAAACAGAGGGACTATCACCTCCTTTCTTCTGCTGGCCATTCACCTCCCTATGCACCCAAGCATCCTTCTAACTTTTGCTGTTGCATTTTCTACCTGTTTAGCTACTTTAAGATTATCAGACACAACCACGCAGAAGTCCCACTCTTCTTTAGTGGACAAAAGTACTTCACCCCCTATACTATATTGCTTCCTTGGATTGCTGCAGCCCAGATGCACGACCTTACATTTTTTAACATTAAATTCCAGCTGCCAAATTCTAGACCATTCTTCAAGCTTAGCTACATCCCACCTCGTTATCTACAACTTCCTGGGTGTCTATTGCAGATTTTGGTATTATTCGCAAAGAGGCAAAGCTTACCTGACATCCCTTTCGCTATATCACTAACAAAGATGTTAAAAAGTATCGGCGCAATGACAGAACCCTGGGGCACACCACTGGTAAGTTTCTTCTCCTCAGAGTGAGCTCTATTTACCTGTACCCTTTGTCACCTCCCACTCAGCCAATTTCTAACCCAAGCAGTAACTTTAGGGTCCATCTCTAGGGTGCTCAATTTGTTTATAAGTCACCTGTGAGGAACGGTGTCAAAGGCTTTACTGAAATCTAAATACACAACATGTAGGGCTCTCCCTCGGTCCAACTCCCTGGTCATCCAGTCAAAGAAATCAATCAGATTTGTCTGACAAGACCTGCCTCTGATCCTGTAATCTGCTGGACTCCAGAAAACTCACTATTTTCTCTTTCAGCAGCGCTTCCAATAATTTACTCATCACCGAAGTTAAACTAACCGCCCGATAGTTTTCAACCACATCCTTACTTCCGCTTTTGTGTAAAAGGACCATCTGTGCCTATCTCCAGTCTTTTGGCACCACTCCCGACTCCAATGAGGTATTGAAAAGGTCAGTCGGTGGAGCTGCTAGAACATCCCCAAGTTCCCTTAGTATTCTGAAGTGTATCCCATCTGGTCCCATCGCATTGTCTACTTTAAGTTTAGCTAGTTTCTCACAAACAGTTTTCTGAAAATTGCTCAAGGCCCCTCGTTTCTGTTCCTGTTTGTGGGTGTTTTCTGAGGTACTGCTCCTGGTTCTTCATCTGTGAACACAGAACAGAAATATTTGTTAAGCAATTCCGCTTTATCCTCATCAGCTTCTACATATTCCTCCCTTTCACCCTTGAGTCTGACAATACCCTTTTGCCCTTCCTCTTCTGACTAACGTATCTGAAAAATGTCTTTTACCCCCATTTTACTGCATTGGCTATTTCTTCATCTTTTTGAATCTTTGCTTTCCTGGCTACTTTGCTAGCTTCTCTAAGTTTTTCCAAATATAGATGTCTGTCTTCCTCTCTCCGTGATCTCTTGTATTTTATGAAGGCCTCCCTCTTCACTTTTTCAGCTACTTCTTTCGAAAACCATAGCGGACTCCTTTTCCTTTTACCTTTATTTACCATTTTAACAAAAAGGTTGGTTGCCCTTAAAATATCCTCTTTCAGTTTTGCGTACTGTTTTTCTACACCCCCCCAGCTGTTCCCATACCGCTAACGACTCCCTGAGGTATTGGCCCATCTTGGCAAAGTTAGTTTTGCTAATATCTAAGACCCTTGCTTTTGAATTGATTTTATCACCCTAGTCCTAATACTGAACCACACCATCTGGTGAAAATTTGATGTGAGATGATCTCACACTATAACATCAGAAACACTTTTCCCATTGGTAAACACCAAGTCCAGTATGGCCCCTTCACGTATGGGTTCTCTTACCAGTTGCCTGAATAATTCTCCCTGTAGAGGATCCAAGATCTCCTTACGTCTAGATCATACTGTAGCAGGGATGTGACAATCAACATCTGGCATATTGAAATCCCCTATCAGTAGCACTTCCCCTTTTATGGCAATGCTGCATATGTCTTCTATTAACTCTCCGTCCACATCTTCTCCCTGTGATGGAGGTCTGTATATCACGCCAATGCAAATGGATTTCTCTTTCCCTCTTTGTAGTTTAACCCACACTGCCTCATCTCTCCCTTTTAAGTCCTGTATTTTCATAGCTTTAATATGATTTTTTACATATAAGAACATAAGATATGCCATACTGGGTCAGACCAAGGTCTATCAAGCCCAGTATCCTATTTCCAACAGTGGCCAATCTAGGTCATACGTACCTAGCAGTATCCCCAAAAGACACAGGTTCCATAGTGCTTGTATTGGGTCAAGCATTGATATCCTGGGTCCCTTTTTAATAATGGTTTAAGGACCTTTCCTCCAGGAACTTGTCCAAACCTTTTTTAAACCCAGCTACACTAACAGCTCTTACTACATCCTCCGGTAACAAATTCCAGAGTTTGATTACACGATGAGTGAAAAAATATTTTCTCTTATTTGTCTTAGATAGTTTACCCTGTAGCTTCATTACATGTCCCCTAGTCTTTCTATATTCTGATAGCGTAAACAATTGATCTACATTTACCCGTTGCACTCCATTCATTAATTTATAGACCTCTATCATATCTCCCCTCAGCCGTCTCTTTTCCAGGTTGAAGAGCCCTAACCTTTGTAGCCTCTCTTCATAGGAGTAGCCTTCCATCCCCTTTACCATTTTGGTGGCTCTTCTCTGTACCTTTTCTAATAACGCTATATCCTTTTTAAGACACGGTGACCAGAATTGCACACAATATTCAAGGTGCGGTCGTACCATGGAACGATACAGAGGCATTATAATATCCTTTGTTTTATTTTCCATTCCTTTCCTTATGATACCTAGCATGGTCCTTCCTCTTGCACCTACGTCTCATAGCAATAGGCGAGACGTAGGTGCAAGAGGAAGGACCAAGAGTTTCAGGGTCCAAAACACGGAGTTGTGTACACATTATAGAAGGGATGACACGTCTTTTGAAGCTATTTCACTTTTGGACTGCTGATTGAGACCCACTGATAGGGGGTTGAATGGACTTCTATTCTGGGATTGGATCATTAACTGGGATGTCCTGCTTTGGAAGTTGTTTAAAGGACTGGACACATTATTGACGGGCTTCTTCTGATTTGTATGGAAGACGGGTGGAAGAGCATTGATTCTCCCGAAGTATGAGATAAGTCTCCTTTCTATATTGACAGTCCTTTGGTGGTGATATGAGATTGAGGAGTGGTTTTGTACCTTGCCTCAATGATTTAGTTGGAGAGTTCATTCTCTCTTTTAATAAAGAGAAAAACGGAGGGTTTGCTTCACGAGAGAGGGAAGGTTCCCTACTCCCATGGCAAATGATCCGACAAAAATATAGTTAGGGGGTTGGCAAAATTGGGCTAATTAATAAATAGTTATCTCTTATATAGCTATAGGTTTTGTGGGGTAACTGTTGCAGTTTGTAGATTTATAAGGACATGATTATTAGCAACCTCAAACAATTCAAATCAGTTGGAACAGAAAAAACATATTCCTATTGCAGTAAAATTAGACGCACCTGTGATCAATTGTCAGTACTCGCATGACTTGAATCAACCATTGAATGATGGCTCTAATGTTTAAAATGGCCACATTCACTCCATTCCATTTTCACAATGGTGAAGACAATAGAGTTGCCTAAGACCACCAGAAAAGCCATTGTCTCCAAATATCAAACTTAAAGGAGTACAAGACCATCTTCAAAGATCTTGGGATTCCTGTGTCTACAGTTTGCAATGTTATTAAGAAGTTTTCTGCTCATGGAACTGTCAGTAACCTCCCAGAACATGGTGGGAAGAGGATAATTAATCCAAGAAGTCTTTGAAGGTTAGTGTGAATTGTTGTAAAAAAGCTATGTACAGCATCCAAAGAGCTTAAGGCTGACCTGGAGCAATCTGAAGTGGTGGATTCAACCTGCACCATACGCCACGCACTAAACAAAGAAGGACTTCATGGCTGAAGGCCGAGGAGGACTCCACTGCTCAAAGACAGACATAAAAAGGCACGTCTGATCTTTGCCCAAGCCCACCTTGAGAAACTACAATCCTTCTGGGAAAATGCTTTGTGGACAGATGAAATCAAACTTCAGCTCTTTGGCAATGCAGACCAGCAATACATTTACAGGCGAAGACATCAAGCTTATAAGGAAAAAAAACAGCCTTCCTACAATTAAATATGGTGGAGGTTCCATAATGTTGTGTGGCTGTTTTACTGCCTCAGGAATTGGAGGCCTGGACTGTATTAAAGGAATCATGAAGTCGGAGGGCTACCAAGGTATTTTGGAGTGAAATGTGCTGCCTAGTTTCAGAAAGCTAGGTCTGGGTCAAAGGTCATGGGTTCTCCAGCAGGACAATGACCCAAAACATACATCCAAAATACAAAATAATGGTTAAAAAGCAAAACATGGACTGTTTTAAACTGGCCAGCAATGAGTCCTCAATATAATCGAGAACCTTTGGAAAGAGCTGAAATCTACCATTGGTAAAAGGAATCCTGGAAACATTCATGAGCTGGAACAAATCACAGTTGAAGAGTGGGAGAAACTACCAGCAGACAGATATACGAAACCTATAGATGGCTACAAGAAACATTTGGAGGCCCTCATGACTGCCAAGGGTTGTGCAACCAAATTTTACTGAATGGTGCCATTAATCCTGTCCAGGTCATATTTTTTTTCTCAGAAATTACTATGTCTAAGTTGCGCAGACATCTTTTTTTTGTTGTATACCTTTAAACATATTTTTAACATATTATGGGAGTGGTTAGAACACTGGCTTGGTAACCAAGCAACCAGGGTTCAATTCCAACTAGCACTCCTTGTGGCCTTGGGCAAGTCACTTAACCCTCCATTGCCTCAGAAGAAAGGCCTGGCAATCTACGTCCGGTGACACTGCCAAGAAAACCCAGGAGCTTCTGAGTCACCAGGAGTCAGGACTGACTCAAAGGCACACATTGCATTTGCAACATATTATGATGATATACAGTTGGAATATTTTCAATTATTTTGCAAGATATTGTACACAACATACCTAAAATGCAAGGGTGCCAACTGTAAGTGAACTCAAAAGCTTTCCATTGACAGGGGAAGGGGGAGAGTGGGTGAGATGGATAACTGATCAGAAGGTGATCAGGCCATAAATATTTATAGTTTATAATGTGACAAAAAGCCTATATTCCTTAGCGTCCCTCTAGTCCAGTCCTGGAGCATAGAGTTGTCAACCTCCACCAGCAGCTTTGGAGACTGAAAGATGTCATCGTTCTGATGTCACTGGTACAAATAGGCAAGATCCGCCCCCTTTCACCAGTACTTTCAGTCTCCATGCAGCTTGGAGGTTCTGAGCCTGGGACTGGGCTCAGGAGGAACAAATAAGCAGAGCTTGATTATTTTCTTTAGCCCTTGGGGGTTTTGAGTTTTTTGAGTTTTTTGTGGTGTGAGAGTCCCTGTGCTGCTGTGGCCATTTTATCTCCTCTCTGACCCTCTCCCTTCCTCTCCCCCCCTCTCCCCCTTCCTCCCCCCCTCCCTCTGGCAGGCTTTCAGAGTGCCCCAGTCTTGAGACGAGCACAGGGCTGTGCAAGAGCCTCCCTGCTCCCGAACCCGAGTCAGAAGGGTGAGGAGCAGGTAGTAGGCAGAAGTGACTGACTTCAGCAGGGCTGCTTTCTGGAGGTGTCAGTCAGTCCCGGGAGCTGATGCCGTGTGAAAGGCTGTGCTCCTGAGGTACTTAGTGCTGTCTTCCCTCCTGCCTTTTAGGACAGCGTGGTGAGTACCCCCGATTTCGGGGTTTTGCTGGGGGAGCACTGTTGGGGGCTGTGCTAGCTTTTCTGTGGTTCTGGGGAGTAGCTGCAAGCCTTACCGCGTGTTTGCTGGCGCGAATGTTGCAGCGGCCATTTTGATTCCCGTTTTTCAAAGCGTTTTTCCTTTGCTGTTTTTAGGCCTTAGAAGCTTCGTTTTTGATTTAAATTGTTCCAGGGCAGCTAGTTGGGGATAGCTGAGTGGACTGCCTTGAAAAGAAAAAAAAAAAAACGTGTGTGCTTCCTGCCAGTGTCAGCTTCTGGTTCACAGCGCCAGGTACTATGCCTGCAAAGCCCCGCTGCCTTGTCTGTGGGGTGCGGCGTGGAGAGCTTCTTGAAGCTGGAGTGTGCAAGGCCTGTTCCTTGGATGCAGGCGGTGTGGATGAGGTCGTGGGGGAAGGCTGTACTTACCTTGCCTCTCTCAACTAACTGGGCTTTGTGTGGTAGCCATTTTGAATTAAATCTCTCTCCCCAGAACCTGCTGTTTGTTAAGCTTTTTTCCTGTCCTTGCCTGCCTGAGTGAATCCTCCCCCTCCCTCCCTCCCCCTGAGGTATTGTGTAGCCTTCTTCCTGTTTTCTCCACGTGTGCATAGGCTGTTTTAGTTTGCTTTTCTCTGATCAGAGAAGGGCTGAACTTTTACAGAGCTCTGCTAGTGAGTGGATATTTGCCTCCTGGGACATCTTACTGTGAGTTCTAGCTGTTTATTTAATTATTTACTGTTTGTCTAACTGTTTGTTTGTTTAATTATTTATTGTTTGTCTTAGTGGTGTGCTAGTTCAGCCTTCTCAGCTGTACTTACCTTGCCTCTCTCAACTAACTGGGCTTTGTGTGGTAGCCATTTTGAATTAAATCTCTCTCCCCAGAACCTGCTGTTTGTTAAGCTTTTTTCCTGTCCTTGCCTGCCTGAGTGAATCCTCCCCCTCCCCCCCTCCCCCTGAGGTATTGTGTAGCCTTCTTCCTGTTTTCTCCACGTGTGCATAGGCTGTTTTAGTTTGCTTTTCTCTGATCAGAGAAGGGCTGAACTTTTACAGAGCTCTGCTAGTGAGTGGATATTTGCCTCCTGGGACATCTTACTGTGAGTTCTAGCTGTTTATTTAATTATTTACTGTTTGTCTAACTGTTTGTTTGTTTAATTATTTATTGTTTGTCTTAGTGGTGTGCTAGTTCAGCCTTCTCAGCTGTACTTACCTTGCCTCTCTCAACTAACTGGGCTTTGTGTGCTACCCCCATCCCCCTGCTGAGGGTTCAGGACAGGGTACCTTGTAACTGCCCTCTTTAATAGGACTTATCTCCCTCCCTCCCTCCCCAGCACCCACCCACCCCTGGGGTAATTGTAGTTTTATAGGTACTTGCACATCTTAGAGGTAAGGGGCTGCTCTCAGGTGCAGCTCTTAATCCAAATCAGTCATACACAGAGGACCTGAGATTAATTAAGCTTCAGGTACACAGGGTGTATTAGGGATATTAGATACACTTTTATTAGTATAAGCATCTACACCAATCCTTATTATATACCGAATTTAAAAGACCTAAACACAAGCTTTAAACTAAGATGCAGACAGAGGTCCAGCAACAAGATGGGGGTTCTCCAGTCTTTTGCATTGAGTGTCACATGTATGATTTTCTCCCAGTTGGTGAGAGGTCCTACATATGCACTAAGTGCAGGGAGCTCTTTGCTCTCAGGGAACGCGTCCGTTCTCTAGAGGCTAGAGTAGCAGACCTGGAAGACATAAGAAAGACAGAGAAGTGCATGGACGAGACCTACAGGGATATAGTCCTGAAGTCCCACCTCCAGTCTGGCATCATCCCTGTTGCCATGGAGGAGAGAGGTCACGTGACAGGAGAGCATCACCCTGGTGTGGCAGGAAGTGATCCTGTAACTAGGACCTGTCCTCCAGGTGATGTAAAACCCTTTCGCACCGAGGACGTTTCTCCAGGGCCATGTCCCCATGAGGGGAGGGTCAGGACAGCTGTTATAGTTGGTGATTCAATCATTAGGAATGTAGATAGCTGGGTGGCTGGTGGACGTGAGGATCGCCTGGTAACATGCCTGCCTGGTGCGAAGGTAGCAGATCTCACGCACCGCCTAGATAGGATCATAGATAGTGCTGGGGGGGAGTCTGCTGTCTTGGTACATGTTGGTACCAATGACATAGGAAAATGTGGTAGGGAAGTTCTGGAGGCTAAATTTAAGCTTTTAGGTAGGAAGTTGAAATCCAGAACTTCCAGGATAGCGTTCTCCGAAATGCTTCCTGTTCCACGTGCAGGACCCAAAAGACAGGCAGAGCTCCGGAGTCTCAATGCGTGGATGAGACAATGGTGCAAGGATGAGGGTTTTGGATTTGTTAGGAACTGGGGAACATTCTGGGGAAAGGGGGAGCTCTTCCGAAGGGATGGGTTTCACCTTAATCAGGATGGGACCAGACTGCTGGCATTAACCTTTAAAAAAGAGATAGAGAAGCTTTTAAACTAGAAAATAGGGGAAAGCCGACAGTCACCCAGGAGCGCATGGTTTGGACAAAGGTATCCTTGAAGGATACTACCAAAAGCAGTGAGGTTCCAAAAGGGAGTATAGTAGCCCAAATGCCCTTGAGTAAGGAGCAGACAGAGCATAAGGATTCCCAATTACCCATGCCTACCAATAGCCAGATTAATATTAATAAAATACAGTCTCTAAAATGCTTGTATGCCAATGCTAGAAGTCTAAACAATAAGATGGGAGAATTAGAATATATAGCACTAAATGAGAGGTTAGATATGATTGCACTCTCAGAGACATGGTGGAAGGAGGATAACCAGTGGGACACTGTGATACCTGGATACAAACTATATCGTAATGATAGAGCTGAACAAATTGGTGGAGGGGTTGCGCTCTATGTTAGAGAGGGCATTGAGTCAGAAAGGATTAAAGTTTTGCAGGGAACAAAATTTGCTGTAGAATCTCTATGGATTGAAATTCCATTTATGAAGGGGAAGGTGATGGCAGTGGGAGTATACTATCGACCACCTGGCCAGAATGAACAAATGGATGATTAAATGCTCAAAGAAATCAAGGAAGCTAACAAAAGCCACAACAGAGTAGTAATAATGGGTGATTTCAATTACCCCGGTATCGACTGGGACAGTGTCACAGCAGGACAAGCTAAAGAGATAAAGTTTCTAGATGAAATAAATGACTGCTTCTTGGAGCAGCTGATTCATGAACCGACCAGAGGGGAAGCCATACTGGACCTAGTCCTTAGTGGAACGCCAGATCTGGTGCAAGAAATAAGGGTGTTGGGACCACTTGGCAATAGTGATCATAGTATGATCATGTTTGATTTAATCAGTGGAGGACAGATAGTAAAGGAATCCACAGGTCTACCTTTTAACTTTCAAAAGGGAGACTATGATAGAATGAGGAATATAGTTCGGAAAAAACTAAAAGGAGCGGTTCCAAAGGTTAAAGACTTACAGCAAGCTTGGGTGTTATTTAAAAATACTATCCTCGAAGCCTAGACCAGCTGTATTCCACGCATTAAGAAAAGTGGAAGAAAGTCCAAAAAACTGCCAGCATGGTTTAAAGGTGAGGTCAGAGAGGCTGTTGCTGCCAAAAGAGCAACCTTCAGGAAATGGAAAAAAGAGCCAAATGATGAAAACTGGAAACAGCACAAGCACTGGCAAGTTAAATGCAAAGCATTGATAAGGCAGGCAAAGCGGGAATTTGAGAAGAAACTTGCTACGGAAGCAAAAACACGAAATAAAGACTTTTTCAAGTACATTCGTAGCAAAAGGCCTGTGAGAGAGTCAATTGGACCATTAGATGATAGAGGGGTAAAAGGGGCAGTAAGAGGAGACAAGGCTATAGCAGAGAGACTGAATGGATTCTTTGCTTCGGTCTTTACTGAGGAAGATGTAGGGATGTTACCCAAGACTGAAGTGGTATTTGAAGGTGATACTGCAGAGGAATTGAGAGAAATATCGCTACACCGGGAAGATATATTACAACTATTTGATAAACTGAATAGTAGCAAATCACCTGGACCGGATGGTATACATCCCAGAGTGTTGAAAGAACTGAAATATGAGATTGCAGACCTGTTATTGGTAATCTGTGAACTTTCATTAAAATCATCTGTAATACCTGAAGATTGGAGGGTCGCCAACGTAACACCAATTTTTAAAAAGGGTTCCAGGGGTGACCCGGGAAATTACAGACCGGTGAGCCTGACGTCAGTACCAGGGAAAATGGTAGAAACCATCATAAAGAACAAAATTACACAGCATGTAGATAGTCATGACCTAATGGGAGACAGCCAACATGGCTTTAGACAAGGAAGATCTTGTCTTACTAATCTGATCTGTTTTTTTGAAGGTGTGCATAAACAGGTAGACAAAGGTGAGTCGGTTGATATAGTGTATCTGGACTTTCAGAAAGCTTTTGACAAAGTCCCCCATCAGATACTTTTGGCGAAGCTAAAAAGTCATGGGATAGGAGGCAGTGTACTATTGTGGATCGGGAACTGGTTAAAAGATAGAAAGCAGAGGGTAGGGCTAAATGGCCAATATTCCCAATGGAAAAAGGTGAATAGCGGAGTACCCCAGGGATCTGTACTGGGTCCGCTACTTTTTGACATATTCATAAATGACCTGGAAAAGGGAATAACTAGTGAGGTTATCAAATTTGCAGATGACACAAAACTGTTTAAAGTTGTTAAAACCCAAGAGGATTGTGGAAAACTGCAGGAGGATCTGGATAAATTGGAAGACTGGGCATCCAAATGGCAGATGAAATTTAATGTGGACAAGTGCAAAGTTATGCACCTAGGAAAGAACAACCCACACTATAGTTACACGATGCAAGGCTCCACATTAGAAACCACCACCCAGGAAAAAGATTTAGGAGTCATCGTGGATAACATGTTAAAACCCTCCGCCCAGTGTGCAGCGGCGGCCAAGAAAGCAAATAGAATGCTAGGTATCATAAGGAAAGGGATGGAGAATAAAACAAAGGATATTATAATGCCTCTGTATCGCTCCATGGTACGACCGCACCTTGAATATTGTGTGCAATTCTGGTCACCGTATCTTAAAAAGGACATAGAGTTATTAGAAAAAGTACAGAGAAGAGCCACCAAATTGGTGAAGGGGATGGAAGGCTACTCCTATGAAGAGAGGCTAAAAAGGTTAGGGCTCTTTAACCTAGAAAAGAGACGGCTGAGGGGAGATATGATAGAGGTGTATAAATTAATGAATGGAGTGGAACGGATAAACGTGGATCAATTGTTTACGCTATCAGAATATAGAAGGACTAGGGGACATGTAATGAAGCTACAGGGTAAACTATTTAAGACAAATAGGAGAAAATATTTCTTCACTCAACGTGTAATCAAACTCTGGAATCTGTTACCGGAGGATATAGTAAGGGCTGTTAGTATAGCTGGGTTTAAAAAAGGTTTGGACAAGTTCCTGGAGGAAAGGTCCATAAACCACTATTAAAAAGGGACCCAGGATATCAATGCTTGGCCTAGTACAAGCACTGCAGAACCTGTGTCTTTTGGGGAAACTGCTAGGTACTTATGACCTAGATTGGCCACTGTTGGAAACAGGATACTGGGCTTGATGGACCTCGGTCTGACCCAGTATGGCATTTCTTATGTTCTTATGTTCTTATGTTCTTAAGGCGCTGCGGAGCAGACGGCAGCTTCCTTCGACGGCAGGGGGTCCGGTCCTCCCTCCTTGGAGGAGCCGGAGCCAGTGGCCGGATCGTCCTCGGCTGGGTACGCTCCTCGGGCGGGGGAGGGGTCCCAGGGGGACAGTGTGTCTGGGATTCCTGCGGATTTCTTCGCGCTGATGCAGAAGGCCTTTGCCTTGCTCCAGCCTGGGCTTGCTGCTCAGTCTCAGAGCCCTCCGGTCCGCAAAAGGCCAGGTTCGGGGGGTCTTCTGGAGGGGGGGTTAGCCCCTCCTAAGCGGCGCAGAGAGAGTGTCGGTCCAAGCTCAGAGGCTGGGTTAGATGAGGGGCTTGCACACGATTTAGAGATCGCAGAAGCCTCAGATGAGGAGTTAGAGGAAGGAGAGCTTCTGGACGCGGAGCAACAAAGCAGGGTGGTCCGCGTATTTAGGAGGGAGGAGCTGCCAACATTAATTGCTGAGACGCTCAAGACCTTGAACATGCCGGCGGGTTCCGCCTCAGCGGAGGAGGCGCTGGAGGATACGCTGTTGCAGGCCGTACGAACTTCTCAGAGGGTGTTTCCCCTGCATAGAGTCTTTCGGAATATGATTCAGGAAGAATGGGACTCGCCGGAAGCGGCGCTGCGGGGCACTAGGCTTTTGGCTCGTTTGTACCCGCTTTCTGAACAGGATAAGGAGATTTTTCGTTCGCCCCGGGTGGATGCGGCGGTAGCTGCGGTCACGAAGAAGACCACTATTCCGGTGGAAGGCGCAGCGGCATTGAAGGATGGTCAAGATCGGAAGTTAGATTCCTTGCTGAAGCAGGTCTTTGATATGTGTGCCCTGTCTCTACAGGCCTCGATAGCGGGGGCGTGGGTGGCGAGGGGCTGTTTACGATGGTCCCAGCACCTACAGGATTCCCTCGTGGAGGAGCAGGCTGCGGATGTTACCCGGCTGGAGTCGGGCACGGCTTATTTGTCTGATATTCACTGTGATCTCATCCGAGGGCTAGCTAAAAGTATGGCCTCGGTGGTTGCGGCTCGCAGGTATTTGTGGCTCCGTAACTGGTCGGCAGATGGGTCTTCCAAAGCGCGGCTCAGTAAGCTCCCTTTTCGGGGAAAGCTCCTCTTTGGGGAAGATCTGGAGAAGTTGGTTAAAGACCTGGGAGAGTCCAAGGGGGGTCGTCTTCCGGAGGATAAGCCGAAGCCAGGTCGTGGGGCTTCGGGGTTCCGGGGTTTCCCGAGGGATTCTCGTAGGTTTCAGTCCTCCCGTTTCTCTCAATCTCTGCGGGGCCGGTTTCCGATGCGTGGTCAGTCCTTTCGCGGCTTCAGAGGGGCAGGCAGGGGTTTTGGCTCCTTTCAGGCCTCGGCTGCCAGAAAGCCGCAATGAGATGAGGCGGGCCCCGGTAGGGGTGATTCCCGTCGGAGGAAGGTTGCGGGAGTTCTACCCTGCCTGGGTCCAGCTTACCTCGGACCAGTGGGTGCTAGAGGTCATTCGGGAAGGCTATGCTCTAGAGTTCCAGCGTCCCGTCTTAGATTCCTTTGTTCTTTCCCGGTGCGAAGCCCCTTCGAGGCACCGAGTGGTAGCAGACACTCTGCGGCGTCTGCTGCAGCTCGGGGCGGTGGTGCCCGTCCCCGTCCGAGCAGTGCGGTTCAGGTCGATATTCCATTTATTTTGTGGTCCCCAAAAAAGAGGGTACCTTTCGTCCGATTCTGGATCTCAAGCGGGTGAATCGCTGCCTCCGCGTATCCCACTTCCGGATGGAGACCTTACGGTCCGTCATCGCGGCGGTTCGCTCCGGCGAATTTCTGATGTCTTTGGATCTTACGGAGGCGTACCTACACATCCCCGTCCGGCAGGAGCATCAACGCTTCCTGCGTTTCGCGGTTCCGATGGGACATTTCCAGTTTCAGGCGTTGCCTTTCGGTCTCGCGACGGCCCCTCAGACGTTCACCAAAGTAATGGTGGTGGTGGCGGCAGTTCTTCGCAAAGAGGGGATACTGGTGCATCCTTACTTGGACGATTGGTTGATTCGGGCGAAATCGCAGGAGGAAAGCTTGAGGGCCACGGCTCGGGTGGTCCGTTTGTTGGAAAGCCTCGGTTGGGTAGTCAACGTGGCGAAGAGCAGGCTAGTCCCTTCCCAGACGCTAGAGTACTTAGGGGCGCGCTTCGAGACACAGCAGGGCCTAGTGTTTCTTCACAGCAAGAGAGCTCGGGCGCTGAGGGACCTGGTGCAGCAGTTTCTCAAGCGCAGGGTGCCGACGGCCTGGCAGTATTTGCAGCTGCTGGGGACCATGGCCGCTACGATAGATGTAGTGCTGTGGGCCCGGGCTCATATGCGGGCATTACAGAGTGCTCTGCTTCGGCGTTGGTCTCATCAGAGGGACGCGCTGTCGCAGCATCTGCCGTGTCCGCCAGCGGTAAGGCAGGACCTTTTATGGTGGTTGCAGCCCGGCACTCTGGAAAGAGGCGTGCCTTTGGAACCTCCCTCCTGGCGGCTGCTCACGACCGATGCAAGGCTGGGGGGCGCGTCACGACGAATCCTTTGCTCAGGGGACGTGGACGCAGGAGGAGAGTCTGTGGTCCATCAACAGGTTGGAGATGCGAGCGGTGTATCGGGCGCTGCGGGAGTTCCAGGTGGTGTTGCGTCGGGAAGCGGTTCGCGTGCTGTCGGACAACGCCACGACGGTGGCTTATATCAATCGGCAGGGCGGCACGGGCAGTGTGGCCCTGGAGGAAGAGGCCAGCGTCCTCTTGACCTAGGCGGAACAAAACTTATCGGCACGGTCCGCCCAGCATGTCGCCGGCGTCCTCAATGTCGAGGCGGATTTTCTCAGCCGCCGCAGGGTGGATCCGGGGGAGTGGGCTTTCCACCCGCGGATTTTCGCACTGCTGGTGAGCCGTTGGGGGCTCCCAGTGATGGATCTCATGGCCACCTTGGAATCGGCAAAGGTGGAGCGGTTCTTCAGCAGAAGACGAGAATGGATGTCGGAGGGCCTGGATGCCTTGGTGCAGCGGTGGCCGACGGAGGGTCTTCTTTACGTGTTTCTGCCCTGGGCGCTTATAGGCAGGGTGGTTCAGCGCATAGAACGGCACAGGGGTCTGGTGGTGCTGGTGGCACCGGATTGGCCAAGAAGACCGTGGTATGCCGACTTGATTCGTCTGGTGGCAGACGTTCCGTGGCGGCTGCCGCCTCAGGAGGACTTGTTGGTGCAAGGGCCGCTGCGGATGCCTCACGTGGATTGGTTCTCGCTTACGGCCTGGCTCTTGAGAGGGCTAGGTTGACGGCCAGAGGGTACTCGGCGTCCGTCATCTCTACCCTCCTTCGGGCGCGTAGGCCTTCTACGTCACTGGCGTATATCCGAGTCTGGCGAGTTTTTGAAAGTTGGTGCTCCGAGCGGAATCTCGATCCCTTAAGGTCCTCTGTCTCGGCGATCCTGTCCTTTTTGCAGGCTGGCGTGGAGAAGGGTCTCGCGGCCAGTTCTTTGCGGGTGCAGCTGGCGGCTCTTTCCTGTTATCGGGGGAAGGTTCAGGGACAGGTGCTAGCGGCCCATAGTGATGTTCGGCGTTTTCTGAGGGCAGTGTTGTTGCTTCAACCGCCGAGGCGGCTGGTTGTTCCGTCCTGGGATCTCAATGTGGTGTTGGCGGCCTTGGTTGGAGAACCGTTCGAGCCCTTAGCTAGGGCGACACTGAAGGACTTGACCCTAAAGACGGTATTCCTCGTGGCTATTTGCTCCGCCAGATGAATTTCCGAGTTACAGGCGTTATCTTGTCAGGAACCTTATTTGTCCTTTCCGGCGGACAGGGTAGTGTTGCGTACGGTTCCAGCCTTCTTGCCAAAAGTGGTTTCGGCCTTTCATGTGAATCAGGTAGTATCGTTGCCGGTGTTTTCCGCGGAACAGAAGGTGCAGTCGGGTGGCCGATTGCATCGCTTGGATGTGCGCAGGGTGCTTAAGAAGTATCTCCGTAGGACGGCGTCTTTCCGGAAATCCGACAGGTTATTTATCTCTTTTGGTGGTCTGAGCAAGGGGGAGGCGGCGGCGGAGTCCTCCATTTCTAGATGGCTGAAGGAGGCTATTGCTTCTGCCTACCTTTTACGGGGCGAAGAGGTTCCGGTGGGCCTGCGGGCACATTCCACTAGAGCGCAGGCAGCGTCTTGGGCAGAAGTCAGTTTGGTGCCGGTGGCGGATATTTGTAGGGCGGCGACCTGGTCCTCGTTGCATTCCTTTGCCAGGCACTATCGTCTGGATGTTCAGGCGCGGGGGGATAGCCGTTTTGGTTCAGCCGTGCTTCAGGCTGGGCTGGCGGGTCCCGCCCGTTGATGTTCACTGCTCTGTTACATCCTCTATGCTCCGGGACTGGATAGAGGGACGCTAAGGAAGAGTAAATTAGACTTACCTGCTAATTGTTGTTCCTTAAGGAACTCTAGTCCAGTCCCGGATCCCTCCCAGTTTTTTGGTGTGCCGCTCAGCCTGAAGTATTTTAAAGATGTATTTTAAAGAGTGGGTCATCCGGGGTAAGTCAGGAGTTAAGACCTTTTTGGTGGATTTCGGTGAGGTTAGGCACTGAGAGGAGTTGGAATGAGCTAGGTCTCAGTGGACCTCTATTTTGGGTTGCTGCGGCAGCCCTGGTGGGCGCGGGAATGAGCTAGAATCCGTCTTGTTTCAGGCGGTTCTTTGCAGTTACTTCTTCTAGTTTATTTCCCTGCGGCACTATTCAGTGCCTATAAGTTTAATATACATTGTTTTTCCCTATAACTACTTATTTGTTGCTCTGCTGAGTCTGCTTTGTCAATAGGTGCTGTTGAAAGGGGGCGGATCTTGCCTATTTGTACCAGTGACATCAGAACGATGACATCTTTCAGTCTCCAAAGCTGCTGGTGGAGGTTGACAACTCTATGCTCCGGGACTGGACTAGAGTTCCTTAAGGAACAACAATTAGCAGGTAAGTCTAATTTACTCTTTTTATAAAGCCCCGTCTGGTCCAATTGAAAGTATCTTGTCTTAATTTCAAAAGTTTTATGTTGGAGTGATTTGAATCTTCTTCTTAGGACTCTCACCATAAAATAATTAATGCTGTATTCCGATCCTTTGAGAAGTTCTGCCCAAACACCAAGGTGACACCTTGGTCTTCTCTGTGCTGTGTGATCTTATGTCTTTGTGAATTGATTCTAGTCTTTAGTATTTGGCCTGTTTCTCCACTATAGCATCCTTTTACAGGGTTTAATAAAAATATGGGCTTTCTGTCATATTATAAACTATGGGACCGATATTCATTTGGGCAGGCTATGTGCCGCTACGGTTCGTAGCCATACCCGCCAACCCTTAAACCTGCATAGTCAATGTCTGGGTCATATGCGGCCCGGCATTGAATATCTGGGTTTGCTGCATATGACCGGAAGCCGCAGTAGCTAACCGGGCAGCATGCAATATCACTGCTGCCCGGTTAGGGACCGTGTTGCCTCCGTTGCTCCTCGGAATGCCCCCGACACGCCCAGAAGCTAAACGGTTAGCATCGGAGTGCGTACGAGAGGGGATATTCAGTGGCACTAACCGTGTTAATGCCGCTGAATATCCTGTTCACAGCAGTTACACCGTATACAGTTCTGTAAACCGTGTAATTGCCTTTCAAATATCAGACCTTATAAGTATTTAGAGCCTGGTCAACTTTTGATCACCTGTCCATCTCTCCCACTTTCTCCCCCCTTTCCCTGAGACTGTCAGTGGAATGCTTTTGTAGTCTACTTATCTATTATGGTATTGTCATCTCTTGCTCATTGTCCTGACCTGAAGAAGAAAGTTTTAACCATCGAAAGCTAGTCTAATAATGTATTAAGTTAGTCCAATAAAAAGCTATTACCTTTTTTTTGTTTCCTAAATGTAAAAAACTGCATTGAAACTTAGCACAGTTCTTTATTCTTTCCTTTACATTTTATCTTTACGCTAGCTCAGGACTGGTTTAAAAATGCATTTGGGAGCAAAAGGATCATCTGAAATAAATTGTGACACCACCTCGGATGACACAAGTAGGGTCAAACCCCTTATACCCTACCTGAGGCTCTGAACCCCCATCCTCCCCCCCCCCCAAAAAAAGTCTATCCATATCCATGTCTTAGCTTCTGCTGGTAGGAGAACACAACCATGGACTGCCTAGTAGGATTCAAGGAAAGGACATTATCCGGTAAGTAAAATGTCACCTTGGTGGCTCAAGCAGCAACTACCTTGCCCCCCCAAAAATCTTCTTAGTGGTCCCTTTACCCATATCTCCACAAAAAAAAATCATTGGCTTGAGTAACCACTACATCCCCTATCCATAATCTCCCAAAAAATGTGGTGTGGAGCTGCCTCTTTCCCCCATTTCCCTTCTGCACCCCATCCCCCTCTGTACCTTCCACATTGGGAGGTAAGTACAATGCCTACATGCTCCTGCCTTGAAAAACCGTGGCACTTAGGCTCATATGGTGTGTCCTGTGATGCATTATGCTGGGTTAGTTTGTGAAACATGGTACCCCAGATGATCCTTTTGCTCCCAGCTGCAGTTTGTGCAGACCTATGTGTGCAACTGTCTGCCATACTCTGCTTTATTTTATGCAAATTTTTGTGCACAGCTATTTTGCATATTCTTTTCCTGCATTCAGGAGCAAATTTTTGCATTTTCCTTGCATTAGAAAACTGCGCTGAGCTACGGCGTACAACTTTAATGCAAGGTTTCTACATCAGAGTGTGTTATACAGATCCTCATGGTGCCCTCACTCCATTGCCATGTAGCATGTCACAGTGTCCTCATCTCCACAGAGTGTTATGCAGAACTATATGGTGCTCTTACCACATGTACCATGTTCGAGTGCCCTCACTGACACAGCGTGTTACACTGAATCACTCAATGCCTTCACACCATCTCCATGCAGCATGTCATAGAGCGTTCTCACTCCCACAAAATGTTACAACAAAAAAATCCCATAAGTTACCCTTACTCCATTCCTGTGCATTAAGTCATACAATGCTCTCACACTCCCAAAATGTTTCCCAAAACCATGTGCTGCCGTCACCCTTACAGAGTTGGTCACACAGAACCACACAGTGCCTTTACTCATCCACCACGTCAAACAGTGCCTTCACCTTTACCCCAGAGTGTGTTGCACAGACTTACATGCTCTCACCTCCATATACTGTGTTAGAGAAAACTACATGGTGCCTCACTCCTTGCACAATGTGACATTGTGCCCTCACCGCTATAGAGTGTAACACAGAACTACACAGTGCCTTCACCCTCATGCAATATGTCACATGGTGTTTTCACTGTTGCAAGTGCTATATAGACTCACACAATGCCATCATTTCATGCCAGTATCCTCACTGGTATAGAGTGTGATACACAGCCTTACTGGATGCCTTAGACACATAAAGCATGTCACAGGATTCACTGTCTGAATTGCCACTCTCTGTCATGAAGCAGAGATATATGGAGGTGTGGGAGAGAAGTCAAACGAGAGAGGTTATCGTGTGAAGATTATAAGAGGACAAGAGAGGCCGGTCTGTAAATGGTATTATTGTACTTAAAGGATGGGGAGACATGTAATGTAATGATGGATTATTGTGAATTGTGACAATTTGTTGTAAGAAAGTCGGGAAGATGGGGAATTAAAATGCTAATGAGGATCTTCATAAAGTTGGGAGGGAGGCTGGAGGACAGATGTATATTTTGCAATGAGTAACCAATTGTAAATCATTTGAGGTTCTATATGTATATATATCAACACTGATATAAATTGCACAAAATTACATTCTTAAAGCATACAATAGAATGCAGGTGGATGTGCACAGAATGGGTAGAGAATGACAAAAAAAGGGATCTAGATCTCCATTTTTAAACTCATTTACAAATCATCTAATCTTATGATGGTTCATTATTATACTTACAGGAAAACAGCAAACGTCTTAGTGAAAGTGTAAGGAATCACAACCAAACCAAACCTCCGACCCACTCATTTTAAGTTAGACTGTTCCCCAATCAAAAGCAGGGAGAAGATGTTTGAGTAACCAAGTCAGGAGGAAAAGGCCTCACAAAAAAAAACAAAAACAGCTGAAAAAATCCCAGGCTGGCTGCATTTCTTGCCAGCACTGATTAGTATATATGTCAAGGCTATATATGTTCGAATCATTGGTCTAAGAAAATCTCCAAAATACAACAATGTCCTTAATCACAAGATGTGCACAAATATCATTTTTTATATCTCGTATCATCACAATAATCCACACTGACTTATATTATCATTATTTTGATTTCAAGCATATCTACCAATGACAAAATCTGACAAAATTGTTCTCCAAAGAGAAAGTCAGCATTGGCCATCATTTCACCAAAGGCTTCTTTGGGATTAAATCCCTGCACAGATTGAATCTATGAAAAGCATCAAAAGGAAGTCTGCGTTGGAGGAGTAGCACCAGCTGCACTTTTAGAGCCCATAGGCTTCCCTCCACGCTGCACTTCTGTTTTATTGCTATTGCTACCACTGCTCCTGGTCCCAGAGAGATGTAGCTGCAGCGGTAATGGCGGGGGAAGGAGATCGGATGCACTTGCTGCCATTCTCCAAAGTGTAGTGCTCCAGGCGACTACCTAGTTCACCTAATGGTAGTGCCAACCCTGCTTCTTATGATGTCTATACTTATTGAAATTCTGAACAGTCTTTGTAAATAAGAAGATTAAAAATGGATAGACCAGACAAATTCTGGGGCAGCTAGCAGGTCATCTGGTTCTGGGTTTGATTTTCTAGTGTCTTGAGGAAAGACAGGACAAGTGATCCTCTGTTTGCAAATGAAACATCTGTTCTGCATGCAGGCTGTGCTTGGGAAGGCTCTCTTGTGCATTTTGACTGATGTAAATGCTGCTTCTGATGTACGTGCTTGGTGTTACAATAAGCCTGAATAGAACAGGTAGGGGCTGTCTTCAATGGCTCGCTTTCTGCTCCCCTTGAGGGCTTTGTGCTGCTTCTTAGCTGGGCAGTAAATCATGAGATATCACCAGTAAACGACGGAGCTTGGAAAAATTTACATAAAGACCATCCTAATTATTTTAATAAAATAATGCTAGAAGTGTATAAGATCTAAGAGCATCTTCTGTGAAACTGATGTGTGAGTCAGGATCCTCAAGGAAGTTTGTCCAGGATTTGGCAAAAATTGGTCTTTGCCCATATACGGCACTGAACAGCTGAGGCCATGTTCTTGCTAGGGACAGGCTGGGCATCTTCTGCACCTCTCTGCATCTGCCTGAAAACTGCCTGGTAGAAGGCACAAAAGGTATAAAAATTATGGGCCCGATTTTCATTTAGGCAGGCTATTCGCCATCTTTGTTTCTGCAGCGACGGAAGTGAATATCTGGGTTTGGTTGGACATGCCGGCAGCCACCGAGGCTAAGCGGCTAGTAGCAATTTTCAATGATACCCGGTTAGCTCCAGCACCTCAAAGATAGGCGAAGAAAAACCTCACCTATCTTTAAGGTGCTGAGGGCTAACCGGGTAGCATCAAAAATCGCTGCTACCCGCTTAGCTCTTTCCTTCACCCCCAACACACCCCAGTGCTAACCACATTGCATCTGGGCACATTAGGGACTTAACCTGGATTTTCCAAAGGCACTATCCGTGTAGGTGCCTTTAGAAAATCCTGGTTAAGACATTTATATGGGTAACATGGGCAGTTACCTGTGTAAATACTTTAGAAAAATGGGCGCTATATTTTTGGTTAGTCTGTGTTGAAACAAGAACAAGTACTCTCACTGTGAAGTGTATGGAGAAAGGGAAGAGGTGAAAAACAGCTTCAGCTCTGCAGTATAGCTGAAACATACATCCAGCACTACATAACCTTGAACTAGTGATGCTCTTTCAAAAACAGAAAGAGCTTAAGAGAACGTGGGATAAACACATCCGTCATTACTCATGTACTCCCTCATTACTTCACGTCCCTCATTTACTAACTTGTGTTAACAATATAATACGAATTAAACATGTGGAGGCCAATTCTGATCAGGACATGTCCAGGCTGATCAGATATCCAAAATCTGGACAGCCCAGATATGCAACCAATTCTGCTCCCATGGGAGCTAGACAGCCCCGCAGGGGCAAAATTCAGACATAGGGACTGGACGTGCCCCGATTCAAGCCTGCTAGACGTGCACAAATCCACTCGGACAGCCCAGCCGGGATCCTGCATGGAGCTGCAGTGCCATGGCGTCTGGCCATGCAGGAGCCCCGATTGCCTGCACAGGCCTTTTTCCCCATCGTCCGTCCCCTGATCGGGCCTTGAGGGGCCGGGATCGGGCTGCGGGGAACCCCCTCCCCTGCTTACCTCATCCTGGGGTCCTGGCATGAATGTTCCCCATCTAAGTCACCCAGCCCGGACGTACAGAGCCATCACCGGAATTGGCCCTGCAGAATCCAGGTTGAGCA
The DNA here is from genome assembly GCA_033557465.1 of Ichthyophis bannanicus. NCBI lineage: Eukaryota > Metazoa > Chordata > Amphibia > Gymnophiona > Ichthyophiidae > Ichthyophis > Ichthyophis bannanicus. The sequence goes on along the minus strand of CM066039.1, from coordinate 313,765,436 downwards.
CTCCACCTCAGGCCCGCCCCCTCCCGCCCCGTTCACAGCTCCCCGCACATCTCAGCTGTACGTGCGGAGAGCTCTTGTTCCAGCATAGGGTCCAGGCATTTAGCGGGGATGTATGTCCAAACCGGACGTACATCCCTGCTAAATACTACTCAGAATCTACCCCATAATTAGTATATAAGCCCCATAGAGAATAATGGGACTTGCATTATTTAATGTGTACTGTCACATTAGCACATAATAAAGTTACCATCTGTCCCCAATTTTAGAGCTGTGTCCCTGATTCCCACCTGTTTAGCAGACTCTTGTCCCCGATTCTAGCAATGGGGATAGAAGGGGTAGAAAAAAATTATTTTCAGTTTAGTAATTTGCATATGTCAGCTTTTAGAATTTACATCCATTATCTTTATATTTTGCACAGTATTGGGGAAATGCATCACTGTTTCTATTTCTCTGTTGATTTGTCAGCTTGGAAGTGATGTTGCTATGATGGGATGGATGGTGGGGCAGCAGAGTAATGACTCCTCTTCCCTCCTCCACGCTTTGTTGCTCAAACCTGAAACTAAAGTGTCCCTTCTCCCTTCTCCATCACCCCTGTCCTCCCCCCGCCACCACACACACACACACACTCTTTGGATAAGTGTCCCAGATTTGCCTGGTAAAAGTCTGGAAACCTTACATGTTAAATATGCATTAATACAACTTAGTAAATGAGGGCCCGAGTTTCTAAGAGGCATGTTTACTAAAGCTAAGTGCAGGCACCACTAGGAGGTACCACAACTCCTGGAATCTAGAGGTAGATAGATGGTCTCACAGTAGCTGTAGCCTTTTATAAGTCCTGCCAGCTCTCAAAGTACAAGTGAAACTGCCCTTGAACTTGGTTAAGTTATTAAATACTGACAATTTTATTGAGGAGAAAAGAAATAAAGCCAAGCTTTTAGTTCAGGCAAAACACGAACATTCCCAGCAGTTCCACCTTAATACTGTCCTTGCCTGCAGTTCCGTCACTGCAAGAGTGAAGAGAAGGGAAAACGGGGCTGCTCATAGTCACTGACTTCTGAAGCACCCGATAAACAACAGGCTGAAGTCCAAGTGTTCTCCATGGAAAAGCAGGATGCTTCAGCCACACCTGGTGACGTCCTCCGGGTGGCGCCATAGACAGAAGTGCTCTCCAGAGCTCAGAAAGGTTCTGAGCATGTATAGGTAGCCCCACCTCCCCGGCCCGCCCCTAGCCAGGCCAGTCTTTTTTCTTCCACCTTGCCATCAAGATGGATCTCTAAGCTATCCAAACATCAATATCATTTAAGCAGAAAGAAGATTTCAAAAGAATGCCTAAACTGGGGTTTAAAAATGCCCACTATGCGTGAGGAAAATGAACAGCACAGATACCCACGAACAGTGCATTCAGTGCCTAGGAGCCAGCCATCAGGTGGAGGACTGCTCCCACTGCTCTAAAATGTCCCCCAGAGCAAAGAAATCGAGAAGCCATGCTCTGAAGCACTACCTGACCTCGAGTGACCCTACACCTGTAAACCTGCCTGCAAAACCGACTTGCCTTCACCTGGACCATCACTTACTCCAGGTCATACCTCCAAACATGTTCAGCATTCACCAGCATGGGATGCGCCCGACAGGGCTTCCATCCCCAGCCATTCATCAGGAGAGGTATGCTCGGCTTCCAAAAAAGCTTCAGTTTCCTCCTGGACTTCAACTGCGGCTCTGGCATCCTCAAAAGCGGCTCCGGCATCCTCCCAGACCCTGGCTAGTTTCCTGAGGCTCCTCCTGGTTCCTCCACACAGTGGCATGGCCCTACAGGATGCCATCATGGCGCCGGCATCGTGGTAGCTTCTGGATCTGCCCACAGATCGCCAATTGGCTAGCAACAGGGGAACTTCCATCGTCATGGGAACTCACATCACCATGCCTACTCAGGAACACCTCCCCGGTGCGGAGGAGCAGAATCCAGCCCACACAGCCCTTGCCGACATCACTGTGACAATGGAAGGACTCCGCGTCGGCGTGGAGAAGAGTGCAGCAACAGCAGAGACCGTAGACCCCCGCGCTAAGCATGATAAAGCAGGAGCAGCAGTGGCAAAAATGGAAGGGGCAGCAGCAGCAGAAGTCGCAGCAGGAGCAGAGGCCGGGTCAGCAGCGGCGGCAATCACTGGGACATAAACCACAACAGAAACCATAAAGGCAGCCGTAGACACAGAGACCGCAGCAGCACCAGTGGGGATAGTAGCAACAGAGGCAGCAGGGGCAGGAGACAGCACAAAAGGAGACACAGGGCTGCTAGCCGCTTCAACTCCTCCAGCTCATCCAGCAGGCAAGAGAGACGCAGTCACTGGGACCTGATTGGCATGGATAATTCTGCTGTCATCTTGCAGCTCCTCATGCGTCTAGTGGAACAGACCGCAACACCATCACTACCCATTGCAGAGCCAAACCATCCATTCTCTGCCGCCTCGTGCCTGTTTCCTCCAGCCCTCAGCCCCCCCAAGTCCCGCGCGGTCCCCCTTTCCCTCCCCCGACAGAGGAGAGCAGAAAGGTTGAATTGGAAGCAGCCACCCTGGGCTGCACTTCCACAAAGGATACCCCCTCTGATAAAAACCCCACAGCCATGGGCACGGAAGGGCAGCTGAGTCAGCTCCCCCCTCCCCGAGGACCTTACCTACCCAAAGTTCCCAAGAAAGATAATGAAAGCCCTGGCTCTGACGCCAGCTAACATGTCAGACGAACAGGAGTCGGAGGTCCATAACTACCTCAACGCGCCTAAACCCGCTCTTGCCTTGCCCATCCACTAAAAGCTTCGGGACAACCAAGTGAGGCTGTGGCAGATGCCTGCCTCGGGCCACGCCTGCTCCAGGAAATTGGATACAAAATAACAAGTCCAACCCACATCGGGTTTCACTAAACTACAACTTCCTCATCAATCCATCGTCATGTCATCAGCCCTAAAAAGGGTGAAATCCTCACGCACTCATGCCAACAACCCGCCAGGTCAGGACCCAAAACTCCTGGACGACATGGGGAGGAAAGTCTTTCATGAAGCCATGTTTAGCGCCAGGACTGCGGAGCATCAATTCCAGCACATCCTCTTCCAGGATGTGCTAATGGCAAATCTCAGAAGCTCCTTCTCAGCCCTGCCAAAAGAGTCGCAGGCTATGGCCTTGGCCACTCTCACAGATCTTGCAGAATGCAGCAAACATCTGATGAGCATGGCCTTTGACACCTTTAACACGGCTATCAGGACTGCCGGCACAGCAATCTGCCAAGTGATGGACATGGCTGAGGGCCTCCGGACTATGGGATGACACGCACGATAGAATTGCAGACGCCCTCTGCGCAGGCGAATCTCTCTTCAGCAACAAGGTCACTGATAAAAGTAAACGACGTTGAGGAACATTGCACCACCTAACAAACATTGGCAGCAGATGGGCTCAAACACCATTCCAGCTCTCAAAAAGGGGGAAACTGCCGCAAACCTTACTACCCCTCCAAGAAATACAACACCAACCACAAGTGGCAGGCTCCACGATACAAACAGTCCTACCAGGGCCCTGCCCACCAGAGGCAGCACCAGAGGGAGTGCAAGCAGAAGAAGCAAACAATATCGCAGGCAGGGAAGAACGCTGCCTCCTTTTGATGAGCTGTATCAGGCTGCCCTCCCAGCTAGGTGTCAGATGGCCCTTCCGATGGGGGGATGCCTGTCAACCTTCCTGCAGGTTTAGGAGGCCATCACTACTGACAAGTGGGTACTGCAGATCATCCAGGAGGGATTCCGCATACACTTCTCCTCTCTACCCTGTCAACGCTCCCAGCCTGTCAGTGAGACGCCACCTTACCTTGTATCTCCCATGATAGCGGAACTCATACATCTGTTAGCATCCCAAGCAATAGAAAAGGTACCTACAGATGAAATCAACACTGGATTCTATTCCGGGTACTTCCTCATTCCCCAAAAATCAGGGGTGTATGCACCATCTTGGACCTCTGCAAACTGAACAAATTAATAACCAAGGAGAAGTTCAGAATGTACTCCCTCAATTCCATCCTACCGCTCATACAGACTGGGAACTGGTTAGTCTCCCTGGACCTGCAGGAGGCCTACACTTGTGTCCCCATTCACAAAGCTCACAGGAAATACCTCCACTTCCATGTGCTGGGGCACCACTTATAGTACTGGGTCCTTCCCTTCGGCCTCTCCCTAGCACCGTGGGTCTTCACAAAATGCGTAGCCGTAGCAGCAGCGTACCTCTGCAAGCAAGGCATCACCATCTTCCCGTTTCTGGATGACTGGCTATTCTCCACACCTTCAGCTAATGAATTCTGGACAGCAGTGCAGAGGACCATGACACTGCTATCTACGCTGGAATTCCTGATAAACCATGCCAAGTCGCAGTTGCAAACATCCCAGAGCCTGAAATTCATTGGTGCAGTCATTGACACCTGCACCTCAAAGGCCTTCCTCCCAGCGCAACGAATATCCACGATCATATCCCTGGCCCGAGACATTTCCACAGCCAAACAGACTACCGCATGATCCATCCTGCGCCTCCTAGAACACATGGTGGCAGCAACATCAGTCCTTCCTCTAGCAAGGCTGTATATGCGCAACCTCCAGTGGCACCTGCACGTGCACTGGAGACAACACACCCAGCCTCTGAGCACGTGCATTCCAGTAGACACTTGGGTTGTGAGAAGTCTCTGCTAGTGAAACAATCCAGCCAACCTCGCGGGGGGCAAAGACCTCCACCAGCACCAACATCACATCGTGGTGACCATGGATGCATCCCTCCACAGGGTGGGAAGCCCACCTGCTCCACCTCGGCACCCAGGGTTCATGGTCCAGGTCACAAGTATGTGTCAGGTTCCCAAAAAGTATCCAGATTCCATGTTGCTTGTCTCATTGGTAAGCAGTGGATTTCCCCGGTCCATCTGGTTTATAGACTTGTCCTCCAGGAACTTGTCCAAACCTCTTTGCAACACAGCTACATTAACAGCTTTTACTACATCCTCTGGTAATGAATCCAGGTCGTACCAAAGACTTATACAGAGGCACTATCACCTCCTTTTTTCTGCTAGCCATTCCTCTCCCTATGTACCCAAGCATCCTTCTAGCTTTTGCTGTTGCCTTTTCTACCTGTTTAGCTACTTTAAGATCATCAGACTCAACCACGCCGAGGTCCCGCTCTTCTTTAGTGGACAAAAGTACTTCATCTCCCGAACAACACAGTGAGATCCACCCACAAAGATTCGCTGACTACTTGCAATCCAAGATTGTGCAAACTGACAAAGTTTCAGCAGACCCGTATCATGAACCAACCGGCCTAACCCCACTAAATAAATTTTCCACACCATCCACTAAATGTATTGAGGATACAATAGCATCTCTCAATACCTCCACTGCGCAGACTGACCCTTGCCCAGCTTTTTGGATTAAGGAGCTACGCGGTGTATTCAGCCCTTTCATCGCGAATCTAATGAACCTCTCCTTCACAACAGGTTCCTTCCCCACAGCACTCAAACAGACTTCCATTAGGCCGCTATTGAAAAACCCCAAACTAGACCCTCAAAAGGTCGATTCCTATAGGCCAATAGCTAGTATTCCCCTCCTAGCTAAGATAATTGAGAAAGAGGTACAACGGCAAATTCAAGATCATATAGATTCTGCAGCTCCCCTAGATCACTGCCAACATGGGTTCAGAGAATATCATGGAGTCGAGACCCTACTCACTAGCCTATTCAACGATATCATCACAGGCATTGACAATATCCGACAAGGTTTTGTACTCATCTTCTTAAACATCGCCGCGGTGTTCGACTCGGTGAGTCACAAAATTCTCCTCGGTCGACTGAAAGAGAAGGGCGTCTGCAACATTGCGCTAGGATGGTGTAAGTCTTATCTGGATGGAAGATGGCAATATGTGAAGTCCGGATCAGAAGAGTCAAAACGCTTCCATCAAAAGCAAGGTGTGCCTCAAGGTTCCTCGTTGTCTTCTCTACTATTCAATATATACATGCAGCCCATCTGCAACATCATTAGATCTTTCAACGTGAACTGTTTGATATATGCAGATGACATACTCTTATACATGCCGTTCTCTACAGCTCAAATGGACCTGACCCCACTGGTAGACTGTTTCAATGCGGTCTCAGATTGGCTCCAATCACAAAACCTCCACATTCAACATAAGAAAACGGAGGTGCTTTTCATCGCCAGAGACCCCAACTTTATTCCTCCATCCCATGTCAGTGTTAAGGAAGCTGACTTACAAACCAAAGAAACAATAAGATACCTTGGAGTCACTTTGGACCAACGTCTGGATATGAAACACCACATAAGCAACATAGTCAAAGCTGTATACTTCAAAATCCGCACGCTCAGGCATCTGCGCTCCCTGCTGGACCCAGACGATTTCCGGACCATATACCAAGCGCTAATCCTGCCACACTTCGACTTTGCAAATGCCATCTTACAAGGTCTCCCTCAATCCACACTGAGCCCTTTACAGCTAGCCATGAATGCTGCAGCAAGGGTCCTCTACGGAGCCTCCAGAAGTGACCACGTGACTCCCATTCTCAAACAGCTTCACTGGCTCCCCATCCATGGGAGGATTATCTTTAAAACCCTACTCCTCTCATTCAAGGCAATCAAAGGTATTTCATCCTCCTCACTCACAGAACTTATTCACACAGTGCCCCCCAACAGATCCAGAAGAGCAACAGCTGTAAACCTACTAATAACCCCAAAGGCATTGACAAAATGCAACATGACAACTGCAAACAGGGCGTTCAGTTTCTTTGTCCCCAAATGCTGGAAAGCTCTACCTGCCGACATTCGGGCCATTGTAGACCTATCTCAGTTCAAGAAGGCACTCAAATACCACCTTTTCCTCCAATACTACTCAGTCAGCAACGGAACCTAGGTATCCCCACTTAAGAAATGACCATTACGTTCATTATGTTACTGTCACCCCAATCATGTTCCGTGTAAATATCTCATGTATATAGTTCACCCCTGTTATCCAAGTTTGTATCCCTGTTCTATGTAAAACCAAACAGCTTGTTGTTATGGTCATTGTGTTATAATGTAAACCGCGCTGATACCGAATAGTGCGGTATATAAGAAATTGTAATAAATAAGTAAATAAATCCCCTATACTATATTGCTTCCTTGGATTGCTGCAGCCCAAATGCATGACCTTGCATTTTTTAACATTAAATCCCAGCTGCCAAATTCTAGACCATTCTTCAAGCTTAGCTAGATCCCTCCTCATGTTATCTACACCTTCCTGGGTGTCTACTCTATTGCAGATTTTGGTATCATCTGCAAAGAGGCAAACCTTACCCCGACAGCCCTTCTACTATATCACTAACAAAGATATTAAAAAGAATCAGACCAAGGACAGATTCCTGGGGCACACCACTGGTAACTTCCTTCTCCTCAGAGTGAGCTCCATTTACCTGTACCCTTTGTTGCCTCCCACTCAACCAATTTCTAACCCAAGCAGTAACTTTAGTGTCCATCCCTAGGGTGCTCAGTTTGTTTATAAGTTGCTTGTGAGAAACAGTGTCAAAGGCTTTACTGAAATCTAAATACACCATATCTAGGGCTTTCCCTCGGTCCAACTCACTGGTCACCCAGTCAAAGAAATCAATCGGATTTGTCTGACAAGACCTGCCTCTGGTGAATCCATGCTGCCTTGGTTCCTGTAATACGCTGGATTCCAGAAACCTCACTATTTTCTTTTTCAGCAGCGTTTCCAATAATTTACTCACCACTGAAGTTAAACTAATCAGCCTATAGTTTTCAACCACATCCTTACTTCCGCTTTTGTGTAAAGGGACCACATGACCCTCTCTCCAGTACTTTGGCACCACTACCCGACTCCAACAAGGCATTGAAAAGGTCAGTCAGTGGAGCTGCTAGAATGTCCCCAAGTTCCCTCAGTATTCTAGGGTGTATCCCATCCGGTCCCATCGCTTTGACTACTTTAAGTTTAGCTAGTTTCTCACGAACACAGTCTTCTGAAAATTGTTCAAGATGCCCCTCGCTTCTGTTCCTTTTTGTGTGTGTTTTCTGAGGTCCTGTTCCTGGTTCTTCATCTGTGAACACAGAACAGAAATATTTGTTAAGCAATTTTGCTTTATCCTCATCAGTTTCTACATATTCCTCCTCTTCACCCTTGAGTCTGACAATACCACTTTTGCCCTTACTCTTCTCATTAACATATCTGAAAAATGTCTTAGCCAATACAATAAAATGGGGGGATATTTCCTCCTCTTTTTGAATCTTTGCTTTCTGACTACTTTGCTAGCTTCTCTAAGTTTTACCAAATATAGATGCCTGTCTTCCTCTCTCTGTAATCTCTTGTATTTCATGAAGGCCTCCCTCTTTTTCTTCACCTTTACAGCTACTTCTTTCGAAAACCATAGTGGTCTCCTTTTCCTTTTACCTTTATTTACCATTTTAACAAAACGTTTGATTGTCCTTAAAATATCCCCTTTCAGTTTTGCCACTGTTTTTCTACATCCCCCAGCTGTTTCCATCCCGCTAATGACTCCCTGAGGTATTGGCCCATCTTGGCAAAGTTAGTTTTTCTAAAGTCTAAGACCCTCACTTTTGAAGGGATTCTATCAGCCCTAGTCCTAATACTGAACCACACCATCAGGTGATCATTGGATGCAAAATGATCTCCCACTATAACATCAGAAACACTTTCCCCATTGGTAAGCACCAAGTCCAGTATGGCCCCTTCACATGTGGGGTCTGTTACCAATTGACTGAATAGTTCTCTCTGTAGAGAATCCAGGATTTCCTTACTTTTAGATGATACTGCAGCAGGAATGTGCCAATCAACATCTGGCATATTGAAATCCCCTATCAATAGCACTTCCCCATTCCTAGCAATGCTGCGTATGTCTACAATTAACTCTCCATCCACCTCTTCCTCTTGTGAAGGAGGTCTGTATATCACGCCAATGCAAATAGATTTCTCTTTCCCTCTTTCTAGTTTAACCTACAGTACCTCTTCTCTCCCTTTTAAGCTCTGTAATTCCAAAGCTTTAATATTATTTTTTACATACAGTGCCACTCCTCCTCCCCTTCTTCCTACCCTGTCCTTTCTGAATAAAGGATAGCCTGGAATAGTTACATCCCAGGCATGGTTTTCTGTGAACCATGTTTCTGTAACTGCCACTAAATCCAAGTCAGCTACTCCCATTAAAGCTTCAACATCTAGGATCTTATTTCCCATGTTATGGGCATTTATACATACCGCTTTCCATATGTTGCCCCTTTTACCCATTTCCATAAAGGTATTTAATGTTTCACTTATCTGGGGGCTTTCTTCACCCATCCCCAACAAATCTAGTTTAAAGCCCTCTTCAGTAGATTAGCCAGTCTGCTACTGAAGACACTTTGACCTTCCTTGGACAGATGGACACTATCTCTGCTCTGCAACCCTTGGAAGAGCATCCCATTGTCCAGGAAACCAAAACGCTCTCGATGATACCATTCACGCAGCCATGCATTCATCTCCAGGATGCGAGCTTCTCTGCCTTGGCCTTTACCCACTACAGGGAGGATTGAAGAGAACACCACCTGTGCACCTATTTGCTTCACCCTCTGTCCCAGAGCCATGAAGTCACGTTTGATATGCTCAGAGGGCTACCTGGCAACATTGGGTAATAGTCAGTGGGCTTGATGAGTCTCGGCAAACTCTCCGTAACATCTCGGATTTTGGCACCTGGCAGACAGCATACCTCTCTGGACATCAAGTCTGGTCAGCAGATGGATGCCTCAGTACCCCTCAGAAGAGAGTCACCAACCACTACTACCCTTTGCTTCCTTGTGGTCACTGATTCTGCAACTTTGGGGTATTTGAGCTCTGGTTCTTCCCTTTCCAGGGATGCTTTCACCTCCTCCACTTCCAAGGCTGCATAATGGTTCTTCATTTCAAGGGCTGGAGAAGTTGGATTGGTGATTCTGCAGGCTCTGGTGACTTGTGTCCAACCTTCATCATTCTGTAGACACCCATGTTCTCCTCTGCTGGAGAGCTTGGATGTTGCAAGAAGCATCTCATCAATGTACTTCTCACTGTCCTGAATGCTCCTCAGCCTCGCCACCTCCTCTCTGAGTTCCTCCACTTGTTTCCTGAGAGCTTCAGCATGCAGGCACCCTGCACATGGAAGTGGTCCTTCAACTGGCATTGGGACCTCTGTCTGGACAGAGGCAGAAGCTGTAACGGGGGCAACAGCTTTAGCGATATGATTTTTCCTAGCCATTGTTCAGTTCGTGGAGCTTAGGTATCTGTTAAAACAAAAGAGAGAGATCTACCAAAGTACCAGCCGGTTTAACAGAGTTACTTACCTGTAACGGAGTTCTCCGTGGACAGCAGGATAGGTCAGCCACACCTGGTGACGTCATCCGACGGCGCCGAGACGGAAGTGCTCTCTAGCTCAGACTTCTGAGCATGTGTGAGGTGGTCCCACCTCCCCGGTCCGCCCCTAGCTCCACCAGTTAGTGAATAGCTGAGCCTTAAGGCTAGGGTGCGGACCGCGCAGGCCACCCTTGAGGGGAGGTGGGCGGGATTGTGTGGCTGACCTATCCTGCTGTCCACGGAGAACTCCGTTACAGGTAAGTATCTCTGTTTTCTCCTAGGACAAGCAGGATGTGTCAGCCACACCTGGTGTCTCCCTAGCTGTGATCAGCGCTGCGGCTGAGGGTGGCCCTGGACGGGCCGTCTGGCAAGGAGGACACTAGGCATCAGTGAGGAGAACCTCCGTTATTTATTGTGCAAATAACAATAAGTGTGAACAACAGACTACAATGTGCAACCTGCATTGAGGTAGAAACATCAAGTGCAATTAACCAACTGTGCAATTCAAACATCAACCGTGCATTTCAACATAACTGTGCAATTAGCATTGTGCAATTAAACAATCAGGATCTAAGGTCACAGCGCCATGTGACCAAAGCGTTGTGTAATAGCCTCCCTCAGGAGGTATCCACAGCGTTAGTGCAAGTGGGCCCTGCTGCCGCAGATAGGACTGCTCGGCCGAAGGAGCTGTCCGCTTCTGCCTGCAGGTCTAGGCAGTAGTGTTTCTGGAAGGTGAGGTGCGAGGACCAGGTTGCCGCTTTGCAGATCTCGCTTACTGGGACTTCCTGAGCGTTGGCGAGGGAGGTGGCTAGTGCGCGGAGTTGGTGGGCACTAGCCTTGTTCGCCGGCTGCTCGCCGGCCCTCTGTAGGCAGTAGGTGACACAATCGGAGATCCAGTGGGAGAGCGTGCGCTTGGTGACGGGTCTCCCCGGTCTGTTGGGGTCGAAGGACACAAAGAGTTGGGTCCCTAGACGAATGGGGGCTGTCCTGTCGATGTAGATGCGCAGGGCTCGGACGCAATCCAGAGAATGGAGGCGTAGCTCTTCGGGGGACCTGTGGGGGCCCGGGAAGAAGGAGGGCAGCTCCACCGACTGGTTGACGTGGAAGGCAGAGGCGACCTTGGGGACAAACTTGGGGTGTGTCCGAAGGGATGCTCTGTTGTGGTAAATCTTGGTGTACGGGGGGTGAGCCACCAGAGCCTGTAGCTCACTAACCCTCCTTGCAGATGTGATGGCGATGAGGAAGAGGGTCTTTCAGGTCAGAAATTTTTCAGCAGCGGAGAGCAGGGGCTCGAAAGGCTCTTGTGTCAGCTGCTGGAGGACAATGTTGAGGTCCCAGGAGGGAACCGGTTTTTGAACCGGGGGCTGCAGGTTTCGGAGGCCTCTCATGAAGCGGGACACAATGGGAAGGGAGGCCATGGAGCCCTTGGGTGAGTCGCTGCGTAGCTGATGCAGGGATGCAATGGCTGCGAGGTGTATCTTGATGGACTGCGGTTTTAAGCCCTGGCTGAAGAAAGTGGAGAGGTAATGCAGCACCAAGGGAATGGGGCATGAGGCGGCAGGAATGCATTGTCTTGCACACCAGATACTGAAGCGTTTCCACTTGAGACTGTATGACTTTCGAGTGGACGGTCTCCTGGATGCCAGCACTATACGCTGCACATCAGCGGGCAGGTGGAGGTCGCGGAGGCTTACCCTTTCAGCCTCCAGGCTGTCAATGCAAGAGTCTGGAGATTGGGGTGCCAGGTCTTGCCATCGTTCTGGGTGAGCAGGTCCGGTCGCAGCGGTAAACGGATGGGAGGCTCCTGAGAGAGCTGCAGTAGCAGGGAGAACCACATCTGCCGAGGCCAGTGGGGCGCAATCAGGATGATGTGCGCCTTGTCGCTGATGATGCGCTGAATGGTGGCTGTCAGGAGGGGGGTCGGGGGGAAGGCGTAGGCCGGCTCCCATTCCCCCCACGGCACTGCGAACGCATCGGAGGCCACTCTCCGGGAGGAGGGGCGTTTCGAGCAGAATAGGGGGCATCTGGAATTGGCTTCGGTGGCGAAGAGGTCGATCCGAGGACTCCCCCAACGTCGGAAGATGGACTGCGCCACGTCCTCGTGAAGTGTCCACTCGTGCGGTTGGAGTTGTCTGCTCAGCTTGTCCGCTAGTGTGTTCTGCTCCCCGGGCAGGTAAGTTGCTTGTAGCAGGCAGTTGTGTGCCAGGGCCAAAGACCATATCTCGAGAGCTTCCCTGCAGAGAGGACGAGAGCCTGTGCCCCCTTGCTTGTTGAGGTAGAACATTGCCACCTGGTTGTCGGTCTGGATCAAGACTGTCTTCCCCGCAAGGTGGGGCATGAAGGTCTGTAGTGCATACTTGACCGCCCGGAGCTCAAGAACATTGATGTGGAGGGATTGTTCTCTTCTGGACCAAGCTCCTTGTGTGCTGAGTTGTAGCAGGTGGGCTCCCCACCCAGTGGTGGAGGCGTCCGTGGTCAAGATGAGTTGGTAGCCGCAGGGCTGTAGGCTCTTGCCCGCGGAGAGGTTGGCAGGGGTCATCCACCAGCGTAGGCTCTGGTTTACTTTTGCTGAGGAAGGGATGAGAGTGGTGAGTGGATGGGACAGTTGTTTCCAGTGCGTGCGCAGGTGCCACTGGAGAGTGCGCATGTGTAGTCTGGCAAGGGGCAGGACTGAGGTAGTCGCTGCCATGTGACCCAGAAGGCGTAGGATGTCGTGGGCCTTGGTATGCTTTGCGGCAGCTATCTTCCTGGCTATGTGGATGATAGCTTCCTGGCGGCTCTCGGGGAGGAAGGCCTTGGATGTGGTGGTGTCAATTATTGCCCCGATGAACTCCGTGCGCTGTGTGGGTTCCAATCGCGACTTGTCCTTGTTGAGTAAGAATCCCAGCTTGGTCAGCAGCGTCGTCGTCTTTTGGACTGCTGCTATAAGTTCTGGAGCGGAGGGTGCAGATATCAGCCAGTCGTCCAGGTAGGGAAAGATGGCAAGCCCTTGTCTGCGGAGGTGCGCCGTGACCACGGCTACGCACTTCGTGAAGACCCTGGGAGCAGGGGAGAGTCCGAAGGGAAGCACCCGGTACTGGTAGTGGCAACCCATGGCTATGAATCTCAGGAATTTCCTGTGAGAGGAGTGGATAGGGATGTGAGAATACGCGTCCTGTAGGTCCAAGGTCGCCATCCAGTCCCCCGCTCTGATGAGGGGCAGGATGGAGTTCAGGGAATACATTCGGAACTTCTCCTTCACGAGGAAGTTGTTCAGCTTGCGGAGATCCAGGATGGGGCGAAGGCCCCCGGACTTCTTGAGAATAAGGAAGTACCGGGAGTAAAACCCAGTGTTTAATTCGTCGGGGGGAACCCGCTCGATCTTCCGTGTCTTAATAAGTTGCTGAAGGAGCTCCGAGAGGGCGGCTTCCAGGTGCAAAGGAGGCTTGCTGGTGGGTTGCGTGCGCTGCCACGGTGGGGAAGAGAACCGCAAGTGGTAGCCCGCTTGAATAATCTGGAGGACCCACTGTTCCGTGGTGATCTCCCGCCAGGCGGACAGGAAGCTGGATAAGCGACCTCCCACCGGTGGGCCCGAGGGAACGTTCGGGGTCAGCTGGAGCGGATAGTCAGAAGGAGGATGGGTTCTTACCCGCCTGCTGAGGGTTCGCTTGTTTCTGTTTTCGGTCTCTTTGCGGTTGTCTCTGAAAGGACGATTTGCTGTAATTCTGTTTGAATTTTGGGGCCTGCTACTGTCTACTGGTCCCGTAGTATCTTCGTGATGAGGAGAAAGGCTTGCGAAAATAGTTCCCTCTCTGTGACCAGGAAGAGCGTTCGAGTCCGTCCGCCGCTAACGTTTTCAGAGTGGTGCAGTCCTCTCTGAGGCCGTTCACAGTGTCAGCGACCTTGTCCCCAAACAGGGAGTCTCCGAGGCAGGGTGCGTCCGCGATCCTGTCGTGTGTGTTGTCAGACAGGCCGGAAGCACGTAGCCAGGCCCATTGGCGAGCAGCAATGGCCATGCCCGACCTCTGGATGGCCGTATCAAAATTGTCGAAGGCCGTGCTCATGAGGTGCTTGGAGCACTCGGCCAGTTCTTGGAGCGTGGCTGAGGTTGCGTGCTGTGATTGCTTAGGGAGCGTGAGTAGTTGGCTCTTGAGTTCTGCTAGCAGGGCGTCTTGGAACAACAAGTGCTGGAATTGATGCGCCGAAATCTTGGCGTTCAGCATAGCTCCCTGGAATACCTTCCGTCCTAGGTCGTCGAGGAGCTTGGGATCCCGACCTGGAGTATGGGTAGCCTGTGTGCGTGAAGACTTAGATCTCTTGAGCGCTGATGCTACCACTATGGATTGGTGGGGCAGCTGAGGCTTATCGAAGCCAGGCGCTGTCAGAAGGAGGTATTTGTTGTCCAGGCGTTGGGCGCAGGCATGACCCGAGGCAGGGGACTGCCACAGGGTGGACTGTTTGTCCTTGAGTTTCTGGTGGAGAGGAAGAGCCAGAGCCGGCTTGGGGCCATTGAGGTACTTCATGACCTCTGGATCCTTCTCGTCGGAGGCCTCCTCCTTGGTAAGGCCAAGCTTTGCAACCACTTTCTTTAAAAATTTTGGATAAGTGAGGTCCTCAGGTATCTGCGTCTGTATCTCCTGTTGTTCATTGTTGGTGGATCTGGAAGAAGGGGAAGCAGGATGCTCCTCCTCCTCAGCACTCGCTCCGGAGTCGGGTCCCAGCATAGGGGATGGACTCCGTTCCCTGGAAGGCGAGCCTGGAGTAGGGGATCTGTTCCCGTGTTCCGGGGAAGTTTGTACGTCCAAGGGGGCTGCAGCCGCATTCTCCTGGCCTGGAGGGGCGGTCTGCTGCACCAGGCGAGTCAGTAGCTGTAGAATAGCCTCTGAAGTGGTGGATCTTGCGGAGTTGCTGCTTCTGTGTCCCCTGCTGGCACTGGATTGTCTGCTGTCTCTGCGGCTGCGGGAGGACCTGTTACCAGTGCTGTCACTGCTGGATCGGGAGCGGCGATCCCTCCTGCGTCTCTTGCTCCTAGCATGACTCCTGCCGCTGTTTTCGTGCCGACGGGGGGACTCCCGGCTGTCGGCGCGGCGTTTGTGATGCCTGCTATGCCTGCTATGTCCTCTGTGATGATTGCCCTCGGCGCGGTGTCTGTCAGCGCGGGAAGCACCTGGAGAGGCAGCCCTTTGTTCGCCGGCCTGGGACGAAGAGGAACGGCACTGGGGAGGCATACCGACGTCAGCGATGATGCTTGACCCGCTCTGGCCAATCAGGTTAGAGGGGGAATCCCTGTGGGCGGAGACAGGCGGGGCCACGTGGGCGGCGCCATCTTGCCCGAGGTTGCCTGAGCCGCATGGCTGATGGAGTTCAGCAGAGCCGCATGGCCGGGGGGAGGATCTCGCAGAGGAAGGCAGGCTTTCTGGCGGCAGCGCAGGGACGCTGGAACTGCAAGAAGGCATTTCAGTAGAGCCGCTGACGGAGAGGGGGCTTGCCCGAAGCACCGCAGGGGCCGAGGAAGACACAGACGTTCCCGAGGGGGGAGGAGCAGCAGAGCCTTTGGCCGCCCGGAGAGAGGTCTTTGCGGGGGCTTTCCCCTTGGAGGACTTACTGCGTTCCGGTGCGCTGGTGTGGGGAGCTTGCTCCGGTGCCGTTAGAAGGTCCTTCAAAGTGTAGTCCCTAAGCTTCTGGGCTCGAGGGGACATCCGGGCACAGCAGAGGCAATCTTGCACGTTGTGGGACGCCCCGAGGCATCTGAGGCAGTTCTGGTGAGTATCTGCTATGTTCATTTTCCGCTTGCATCGCGGGCAGTTTTTAAATCCAGGTTTGGGCATGATGTTTTGCCCGAGGTAGATGAGAGCTGGTAAAATCCGTCTGGAGGCGAAGGCGGAAGAATTGAAACTGGTGGAGCTAGGGGCAGACCGGGGAGGTGGGACCACCTCACACATGCTCAGAAGTCTGAGCTAGAGAGCACTTCCGTCTCGGCGCCGTCGGATGATGTCACCAGGTGTGGCTGACACATCCTGCTTGTCCTAGGAGAACCCACCTGTCCTTTCAGAGAAAAAGCAGTTAAATCTCTTTAAGTATGTTCAAAATGTGCTTTTTCCAAGTCCCTGTGTGTAGTTAATTGGGGAGGTGCCCTATAAAGCAAGACTGCTCACTAGGGATGGGTGGGAGTTGGCAGGGGGTAGGGAGGGAACTAACACCTGATTAGGTGTCAGTAGCTTCAAAGAGCTGAGAAAGATACTAAAGCAGAGTTTTAAACCTACCCCACTAAAGAAAATATTTCTCCTTTTAAATTAAAGCACCAAAAAGAATATATCTTTGTTTTAAAAATGTACCAAAACCTTTTTAAGAGGTCCCAGGCAGAGAGTTGTAATTTAAAAAGCCACAAACTCTACCTTTGCTTGAAATGTATAGCCCCTGTTAGGAATGCCTCTAGAGTTTATAGGAGCCCTCCCAGACACTCATCAGTCAAGGGCTTTTCTGCCTCAAGCCTGCTGTTCTCGACTCATCCACCTTGAATCCCAAGCAGGCCTCAAAACCTTTCTCACTGCTCGAGAGATACTGAAAAGTCTGGGCCATATGGCATCCACTCGGGGCCGTACTGAGCGTGAATCGTGCCCTGGGCGACTTGCACATTGGGCACATGCCCCCCCTCCCAATCCAGTCACTTTCTGGATGGCGGAAGGAGAGAAGAGGCACGCCCGATGTGCAAGTCGCCGGCGCGCTAAGCAGATCTGTCCCTCCCTGCTCTGACGGCGTGTCAGAGGAGGGAGGGACCAGACCTGCTTAGTATGCCATGAGAAGGCTTAAGGGGCGCATTTCAGCTGTCTGCCGTTGCCTGCTGCTGCTGAGAGAAGAAAATGTGGCAGCAGTGGCAGGCAACAGCAGACAGCTGAAATGCGCCCCTTAAGCCTTTGCACCCTGTGCAGTCGCACCGCTCGCACATGGCTAGGTACGGTCCTGCATCTATTGCACATGTGTTTCCATACGCTCGTCTACATATGCGTGCAGCTCAATGGACCCTGACTTCCCAGTGGTTTCAAGCATCCGGTAGCCTGGGAGACAAGATAACACTCTCTGCATGTGTCATTTCATCTCTCCAGTGGTGGCAATCTCCAGAACACGTTCTCGTAGGGTCACCTTTTCAGAAGCCTCCACATCAATGTACCCTGATTACGGATGTGTCCAAATTGGGCTGGGGAGCTCATCTGGACAACGTTTCCACTCAAGATCTTTGGTCTCATCAGGAGTCACAACTCCACATAAATCATCTGGAACTCACAGCCATCCACAATGCTCTCAGGGTATTCTACGACCACCTTCACTTCTGCACAGTTCTAGTCCAGATGGACAATCAGATAGCCATGTTCTATTTGAACAAGCAGGGTGGAACAGGCTCTTGGACACTTTGAAGCAAAGCCCTGCACCTATGGTCCTTCGCCATACAACATCAGATTCACCTATTTGCAGTTTATCTCCCAGGCAAACAGAATCTCTTAGTGGACAAACTCAGTCGGGTCTTATGAGTGGTCTCTCCATGTAAACACAGTTGCTCATATCTTCAAGATCTGGGGAACCCCAGATATAGACCTGTTTGCAAGTCCTCAGAATGCCAAACTTCCCTGGTTCTGTTCCAGAATCCCGGCTCACAACAGCCAAGCGGTAGATGCTTTTCACCTTCATTGGGGTCAGGGCTTCCTTTATGCCTTCCCCTCATTCTGAAGACTCTTTTCAAACTCCAGAGTGACAGTGGCTACATGATCCTTACAGCCCCGTGTTGACCATGACAACTGTGGTATCCTCTGCTTCTACGTCTCTCTCGAGTCCAACAAGTAGATTTGGGATCTGCCCCAGATCTCCTCTCTCAGGAGAACGGGACACTGCTGCATCCCAATCCGCAGTCCCTAAACCTAACAGCATGGCTGCTGAAGGCATAGAATTCCAGGGCATCAGCCTTTCTCAGCAAGTGAAAGATATCATTTTATCTTCTAGGAAACTTTCCACAAGGCGCTCCTATGCCTTCAAGTGGCGTAGATTCAATGTCTGGTGGTAGAAAAGGGATCTTAACCCCTTTTCAGCTCCCATGGAGACATTACTGAAATATCCTCTCCACCTCTCTTCCTCTGGACTCAAAACCAATTCAGTATGGGTACACCTGAGTGCCATAGCGGCATCCCACACCCCCTTGGATAGTCAACCCATCTCCTCTCAGCCGCTTGTAGCATGCTTCATGAGAGGGCTTCTATTGACTAAGTCTCCCATTAAACCACCCCCAGTGGCATGGGACCTTAATGTGGTTTTAGGACAGTTTATGAAGCTGCCCTTTGAATCCCTAGCCACTACTTCCCTGAAGATTCTTACCTGGAAGGTCGCCTTCCTTGCTGCCCTCACTTCGGCAAGGCGCATCAGTGAACTTCAAGCTTTAGTGGCTGATCCTCCTTACACTCGTTTCCACCATGATAACGTAGTCTTTAGGACTCATCCTCACTTTATGCCAAAGGTGGTCTCGCCTTTTCACTTAAACCAGTCAGTATCCCTCCCTGTTTTCTTCCCTAGACCTCATTCTTCTAGGGCGGAGGTAACCCTTCATACTCTGGATCGCAAACATGCTTTGGCCTTTTATCTCCAGAGAACAAGGGAACACAGAAAAGCTTCCCAACTTTTCATTGCTTTTGATTCCAGTCATCTAGGACTACCAGTATCCAAATGAACTCTCTCCAAATGGACAGCAGATTGAATCTCCTTTGCTTACGACAATGCCGGACTCAAGGGTCACGTCACGGCACACAATGTTTGAGCAATGGCTGCCTCCATGGTGAATCTCCGCTGTGTGGCAATTGATGAGATATGTAAAGCAGCAACCTGGGCCTCTATCCATACTTTTGCTGCTCACTATTACCTGGACAAAGACTCCCGCCAGGATGCCTTGTTTGGCCAAGCTGTTCTTCAGCATCTCTTTCATGCTTAGATCAACTCCTACTCCCTGTCCCGGGTTTCGATACCAGATGTCCTTGGAGGATATATGACCTACTACTTAGGCCTGTGTTCCAAAGCTTGCTCTGAGGTCATCGTTCTGGCATCTCCAAGTTAGGGAGTCCCATATGTGAAGACTACATTCCTTCTTATTCTTGGAGATAGCGTAGTTACTCACCTGTAACAGATGATCTCCGGGAACAGCAAGAATTGAGTCTTCACAACCCACCCTCCTCCCCTAGGAGTTGTACTTTCTTTTTCTCTCCTTTCATCTTAGCTACAAACTCAACTGAGGAGGGAGAGCTGGAAAGGCGAAAAGGCAGCTATGCAGGCGCAGTGGGATGCTCTGAAAAGCGTTCCTATTGGACGCTGGGGAGCGTTCCCGTGCGGGCTCCATTGGTACTGACATCAGCTATATGTGAAGACTTAATTCCTGCTGTTCCTGGCGATCACCTGTTACAGGTGAGTAACTACGCTTGCTGAGGCAGCCATTTTGTAAGCCATATGTCTTTGGAACGCACGGTGGCAGGGAGCTGCAGGGGAATAATATCCTGTTCTCCCCTAAACAGGTCTCTGCTTAAGCAGCCTGAGGGAAGGAACCATGTGTACCGACTTTTCTTCAGCTAATTGCGATGCCTTCTACTCTGCCATGCTGCACTGCATGCGGTCGCAAACGCCGGTATTTGGTGGACCGGCTTTGCACCACATGCTTTGAGGACCCGAGGCAGTCATCTAGGATGGAGCAGGAAGTCCCCAGCTCCAGCAGCACAGTGCAGGGCATGGCGGTCATTGAGGCTACTTCAGGGCCTGAAAAAGAGCCTATCCCCTCATCACGCCAGGTGGAAGCTCTTCCCCCCTCCTTTCCTGCTCCCTCAGCAAGCATCTCAGAAACCAGAGGTCTCTGATCAGTAGACGGACGCCTTTATGAGACTCTTTAGACAAGCCTAGGATATGTGGAAGTCGGACCCGGGGCCCAGCACTCCTGGCCCAGCCATTCCTGTGTCGATGACTCGACCTCCCAGAAAGTGGGTGCACAACACTCTGACGTTTTCCGGGAGGTCCCGTGTGAAGGCAGTGTCCCGGGCCTCTGGTGAGTCCATTCCCTCTCCCCTGGAGGAGGGCGAACAGTTATCCTCTGTGGACTCAGTGGAGAGTGTGTCAGACCGGAAGGATGGGGAATGGTCATGTGAGTCCTTTCTTATGTTTTGGGTTCCCCTTAGATATATATTAGGGCTTGTTTTCAATCTAACATATAAAGCATAGATTTAGCAATATTGGAGTGGAGCTTTGGAAAAAAGAATGGTAGGAGAACATTCTCATTAAGGTGAGATCCTGATACTACCTTTGGTAAGAACTTGGGATGAGTACATAGAACAACTTTGTCTCAGAAGAACTTTATTAAAGGAAAGTGGTGAACTAGAACTTGTAGTTCATTTACTCTCCTGGTGGAGGTAATTATTATTAAAAATAAGATCTTCCAGGAGATGGTCCAGTGGCTCAAAAGGTGTCAAGGTGAGGAAGGAGGCTTTATGTGCAGTTTTGTGTTGAACAGTCTCATGAATCTAGTAACCACTGGGTGGACAGAGATTGACCATCTTTCAGCATGGTCATGATAAGCAGCCATTGCTGACAAATGATAAAGACATACTGAATATGTTTTCAAACTCAAATTTGATAGATGTAACAAGTAATCCAGTAGGAGGGAGATGTGGCAGTGGTGGGATTTTGTGATCCATGTATGTACCATATGGAAAAACATCGCCATTATGAACTGTATGATTTTATTGTAGCTGGTTTTCTTGAAGCTTGTCCTCCAAGATGTCATCCAACACTGGCATGGAAGTTGTTAGCCGGCTTTCAAGATCCATGCCATCGGTGACAGATTGGGGTGGAATAAGTATCTTTGCTACAGTAGAAGGGAGGGTTTGCAACCCAATTGAAGAGGTTAGTCCTGTGATAGGTTCTCCAGTCATGGGGCTGAGGAACCAGAATTGGTAAGACCAGAAAAGGGCTACAAGTATAACATGCACCCGATCTTGTAGGATCTTTTGGAAAACTTCCAGGGGATGCTGAAGGTATCGTGAGCATATCCGTTTTCTTTGTCTCTTCTGGAAAAGAAGATGGGAAGTTTATTATTGTGCTGTGAAGCAAATAGATTGATTATGAGTATTCCCCAATGATTGTCTGCCAGGTGCCAAAATCCGCAATGTTAAGGAGCAATACATATTTGCCAGAGACAGCCTTAATCATAGCAGAAGGCAATCAAGTAAGCTATCTGAATCTGAGCCAGAGAGTGAACCCATGGAATTGGGGGAGCCAGATTTACCTTGTGAAGAAGGGGTCTCATACATGGATTGCTCTGCATGCCAGTCTGCCAATTAAGAATGGTTGCAAGGGGATGTCAACTGTAAAGAGAAGCCTCCAGTGTCCAAAGCTCTGAGAGCTGTGTTTGCTTGTTAATGCTCTAAGCTCAGGAAAAGTGTGACGCAGTGCAAAGCTGAATCTTCCTGATTGTCTTTTGAGAAACAGCTGTGAGCAGTGCAGAGCTCAGTTTTGGATGCCGTTTCAATTGAAGGAAGTAAGAAATGCTTTTGTTTGTCTAACTACTGAGAAAATCTGGAAAAGAGTTTTGATCTGCTTGTATGAATTGGACTATCTGTATGAAGTGCTGAGTTTAAGCATTCAAGATAGCCAGGTATTTGTTCTGGACTGGAAAGGGAAAAGAAACCTGGTTTAAAAGTTTCTTTCTGTTTGTTTTGATCTGCACGGCAAAGCTCTGCTGAAAGCAGATGCAGTTAATTAAGCTGAGGAAAGCTGTTTGTTTCAGTTCAAGTTATCCTATAAAGAGTTACAAGAATTCCTGGTGAAAATATCTTAAAAGGTGGTTCTGTGAACCTAGCGTGTCTTTCTGTGCTAATGAATAAATTGCACACACTCAAACCCAACTACAAATGAAGGTGTTTTTTTTTCATCTGAGCCCAAATGATATCTAACTGAACTACCTTTCCCAGAATGCATTTAAAGGCATCCAGTTAGAAAAGGCCAGAAAGTGGAAGCACCACAGAGACAAAAATAAACCCACGCCCCTCCATACTAATGTATGGGGCTAAGGGCATGACAGCTGATTCCACAGAAGCTTTAGATGCCATTGAGGAGTCTGCATTCAAAGTCTTGCTAAGGGTAAAAGATGAACCAAAGCGGCCATATGTCCTAGTACTTGGAGAATTTTGGGTGCAGACAACTTGAGTTTGTTAGTTGGTAGTCACTGGGTAGGAGTGCTTGGCCTTGGGTTACAAGACATGCACTCGTGAACTGTAGATCTTGTTTGGGAACTAGAGAGGATTTTTGTACATTTATAGAAAAGTTCATTAGAAGAGACATGATTGACTGAACTACTTGCTTTGCTGGGTTTTGCTTGAGATGGGAATACCATCCAGGTATGGAAAGATGCAAAGACTTCCATTCCGCAAATGTACCACTGCTGGTGCTAGGCACTTTGTGAAGACTCTGGAAACTGAGAAGAGGCCAAATTGCAGAACCTTTTACCAATAATGGGCTCTCTTGAAGATAAAATGAAGAATGTATGGGGATGTGGATATATGCATCTCTTAGATTCATGGCAATCATGGATTGCAGCTAGGAATTTCATTTTGAATCTTTCTTCTTCAAGAAGCAGTTGAGACCACTTTCTATTGCATTATTTCATTTTACTGCAAGAGGGAGTGAATCTTTAACCCTGCTTGGGATAGGTGGGGTTATGGGAAGTTCGATGGCTGCAGGGCTTGGTGGGAGGGGGTGTCCCAACAAAACTTAGTCTGTTTCTCTGAGTTAACATTTTTAGCACCCATTTGTCTGTGTTTATAGTCTATAATACTCAGACTCACGTACCAAAAAGTAGATCCAAAAATGTTTATCTTTTTCCTAATTTTCTTTTTTCAAAATTGGAAAATGGGAGGAAAAAGATCTCAGTATAGTTAATGAGCTTTACATTATATAGAAACATGATGGCAGAGAAAGACCACATGACCTATCTATTCTGCCCTTCCATATCAACCACTACAACAGTCCCCTTTTTTTCCTTTAGAGATCTTCTGTGTTTGTCCCATGCTTTTTTGAATTCATATACAGGGTTATTATGTCCCATGAATAGTGGGGATAGATGTCCCAACGGGAAGTCCATTCACGCATTTGTGGCCCCCTGCCGGCGTCTAACTTCCCCACCGGTTGTATGGGGAAGTTAGACGGGGGCAGATCAGGGGCAGAGTAAGGGCAGGCGGTGGGTGGTCATTGGCCTGGTACTTAAAGGGCTAGCGACTTGTATGGGGAAGTTATTTCACCACCGAGATGGAATAACTTCCCTGGACATAGTGGATCAGCGGGCTCAGGCTGCGGATGGGGCGGGGAGGGGGGCTGAGGACATTCCTCGCAGCCCAACCCTGGCTGTAGGTGGCTGGATCAGGGGTCAGGCTGCGGGGAATTAGCTGCAGAAGCTGGTGGCCAGGATCGCGGCTTTTAAATGGAGTCTCAATACCATGGCAACCAGACGCCATGACGGCGCGGCTCTATTTAAAAGCCCTGACTTAGTTAGTTGGGCATGTCCTGTATGTGAGGATGGGCTGAATTGCAATCCCAGCCTGCATGTACAGGACTGTTCGTGATTCTGATCCTGCGGAGCTAGACATGCCCCGTGGGATCAGAATCTCGATGCCCTCTATACGTCTGGTTCAGACTGGACGTACAGAGGGCTTCTACGTCTGGGACGGAAGCGGGCTGATACTGTCCTCATCTCTACCACCTCCACTGGGAGACTATTCCATGCATCTACCACTCCTTCCATAAAGAAATATTTCCGCATATTACTCCCGAGTCTATCCCCTTTCACCCTCATCCTATGTTCCCTTGTAGCAGAGCTTGCTTTCAATCGAGTGTCTCTCTCCCTGTGCATTTATGCCACGGAGGTATTTAAACGTCTCAATCATATCACCTCTATCCCGCCTTTCCTCTAAGGTGTACATATTAAAATCCATAAGCCTGTCCTCATATGCTTTATAATGAAGGCCACTAACCATTTTAGTAGCCACCCTCTGTACCAACTCCAGCCTGTTTATATCCTTTTGAAGGTGCGGACTCCGGAATTACACACAATACTCCAAATGAGGTCACACCAAAGACTTATACAGAGGCACTATCACCTCCTTTCTTCTGCTGACCATTCCTCTCCCTATGAACCCAAGCATCATTCTAGCTTTCGCTGTTGCCTTTTCTATCTGTTTAACTACTTTAAGATCATCAGACACAATCACGCCCAGGTCCCACTCTTCTTTTATGGACAGAAGTACTTCATCCCTTATACTATATCACTCCCTTGGATTGCTGCAGCCCAAATGCATGACCTTGCATTTTTTAACATTAAATGTCAGCTTCCAAATTCTAGATCATTCTTCAAGTTTAGCTAGATCCCTCCTCAAGTTATCTACACCTTCCTGTGTGTCTACTCTATTGCAAATTTTGGTATCACCCGCAAAGAGGCAAATCTTACCCGACAGTCCTTCCACAATATCACTAACAAAGATGTTAGAAAGATCCCTGGGGCACACCACTGGTAACATCCTTCTCAGAGTGAGCTCCATTTACCTGTACCCTTTGTCACCTCCCACTCAACCAATTTCTAGCCCAGTTAGTAACTTTAGAGTCAATCCCTAAGGTGCTCAGTTTCTTTATAAGCCGCCTGTACGGAATGGTGTCAAAGGCTTTACTGAAATCTAAATACACCACATCTAGGGCTTTCCCTCGGTCCAACTCCCTGGTCACCCAGTCAAAGAAATCAATCAGATTTGTTTGAGAAGACCTGCCTCTGGTGAATCCATGCTGCCTCAAATCCAGAAATCCGGATTTGGACTCCAGAAACCTCACTATTTTCTCTTTCAGCAGTGCTTCCAATACTTTACTCACCATCGAGGTTAAACTAACCGGCTTGTAATTTTCAACCACATCCTTGTTTCTGCTTTTGTTTAAAGGGACCACATGTGCCTCTCTCCAGTCCTCTGGCACCACTCCTGACTCCAACGAGGCATTGAAAAGGTCAGTTGGTGGAGCTGCTAGAACATCCCCAAGTTCCCTGAGTATTCTCAGGTGTATCCCATCTGGTCCCATCGCTTTGTCTACTTTAAGTTTAGCTAGTTCCTCACGAACACAGTCTTCTGAAAATTGTTCAAGATGCCCCTCACTTCTGTTCCCATTTGTTGGTGTTTTTTGAGGTCCTGCTCCTGGTTTTTTCATCTCTGAACACAGAACAGATATATTTGTTAAGCAATTCCGCTTTATACTCATCAGCTTCTACATATTCCTCCTCTTCACCCTTGAGTCTGACAATACCACTTTTGCCCTTCCTCTTCTACTAACATATCTGAAAAATGTCTTATCCCCCCATTTTATTGCATTGGCTATTTCCTCTTATTTTCTGAATCTTTGCTTTCCTGCCTACTTTACTAGTTTCTCTAAGTTTTTCCAAATATAGATGCCTGTCTTCCTCTTTCTGTGATCTCTTGTATTTCATGAAGGCCTCCCTCTTTTTCTTCACCTTTACAGCTACTTCTTTCGAAAACCATAGCAGTCTCTTTTTCCTTTTACCTTTATTTACCATTCTAACAAAAATGTTGGTTACCTTTAAAATATCCCCTTTCCGTTTTACCCACTGTTTTTCTACATTCCCCAGCTGTTCCCATCCCACTAATGACTCCTTGAGGTATTGGCCCATCTTGGCAAAGTTAGTTTTCCTAAAGTTTAAGATCCTCGCTTTTGAATGGATTTTTATCAGCTATAGTCCTAATACTGAACCACACCATCTGGTGATCACTGGATGCAAACTAATCACCCACTATAACATCAGAAACACTTTCCCCATCGGTAAGCACCAAGTCCAGTATGGCCCCTTCACGTGTGGGTTCTGTTACCAGTTGCCTGAATTGTTCTCCCTGTAGAGAATTCAGGATCTCCTTACTTCTAGATGATACTGTAGCAGGGATGTGCCAATCAACATCTGGCATATTGAAATCCCCTATCAATAGCACTTCCCCTTTCCTGGCAATGCTGCGTATGTCTTCTATTAACTCTCTGTCCACCTCTTCTCCCTGTGAGGGAGGTCTGTATATCATGCCAATGCAAATAGATTTATCTTTCCCTTTTTCTAGTTTAACACACAGTGCCTCTTCTCTCCCTTTTAAGCCATGTATTTCCATAGCTTTAATATAATTTTTTACATACAGTGCCACTCCTCCTCCCCTTCTTTCTACTCTGTTCTTTCTGAATAAAGTATAACCTGGTATAGTTACATCCCAATCATGGCTGTCCATGAACCATGTCTCTGTTACTGCCACTAAATCCAAGTCAGCCTCTCCCATTAAAGCCTTAACATCTGGGATCTTATTTCCCATGCTACGGGCAATTATACACACTGCTTTTGATATGTTGCTCCTTTTACCCATTTCCATAAAGGTATTTAATGTTTCACTTACCTGGGGGCTTTCTTCACCCATCCCCAATGAATCTAGTTTAAAGCCCTCTTCAGTAGATTAGCCAGTCTGCTCCTGAAGACACACTGCTGACCTCTCATCTCTGCTTCTTCTCATTTATGCTCATAAGATATCATATCAAGGATCAGAAAACACCTCCCAGAAAAACGGCGAGAGCGACGTTTACTTCTTCATAAAGCAGAAAGACTAAGGGGACACACGATGAAACTTCACTGTAGCACATTTAAGACTAATTGGAAAAAATATTTTTTCACTCAAAGCATAATCAAACTCTGGAATTCGTTGCCGGAGAATGTAATAAAAGTGGTTAGTGAGCTGGGTTTAAAAACGTTTCGAACAAGTTCTTGAGGAAAAGTTCAACAACCATTATTAAAGTGCACTGGGGAAATATGTTGCATACCCCTGGGACTCCGACAGGTACTTATGACCTGGACTGGCCACTTTTGGAAACAGGATACTGGGTTCGATAGACTTTTGGTCTGACACAGTATGGCATTTCATATGGTCTTAATTTCCATAGTTCACATCTTTCATGCAGACTGTCTTTAAAATCTTCATAACATGGCTTTGATCGCCTCTCATTCTTTCATAGTAGACAAAATGAGACTCAGCTATCATTGGACAACAGAATCATTTCACCTCTTCTGTCCAGATATAATAAAGTACATAAGTAACATGCTATTGCACATTATTACATCAGGCCATTTGTGAAGTGCACGGTTCCAATCACACTAGTCAAGAAAAAGTATAAATAAGGGTGAAAAACAAGCCATAGGAAAGACCTTTTTATTGGACTAATTCAACATATATGTGATTAGCTCTCCAGAGCTCTGCTCCTATGAACCACCCCCCCAAAAAAAAAAAAAACAGAAAAACTAAAACATTCAAGGTGAAACTACAATCAAAAATATAGCATACTTAAATTTCTTCTTGCAGGGAAAAATTAGTTGAAGTTGTTATCTTTCTACCAGTTATCTGGTCTTCAGTTCAGCAAGATTATGGGATTTTAACATAATTCAGTAGGCAGTGAGAATAAATACAGATGCCAACATATCCTTTTTTAAATGAATGCTTTCTGTTAAATCACCAACGCAAAATAAGTGCTTAATATTTTTTAACAACTCTCAGCAGAGGTAATGGATACAAAAACAGCAATAGAATTCAAAAGAACTTGAGATAGGGATAAGTGATATTTAACTGCAAGGAAGTAAAAACCAGATATCAACTAAGGTCCATTGAAGTGCAAGAATTAATGAGCTTCACAGTCCTTATCTGTTGCCACGTTTTCCATTTCTGTCCGTGTCCTGACTCCTATCTTCCATATGCATGTGAAGGCACATCTTAGAAACACAGAAATATGACGACAGAAAAAGACCACATGGCCTATTTAGTCTGTCCTTCCATATCAACAACTACAACAGTCCCCTTTTTTCCTTTAGAGATCCTCTGTGTTTGTCCCATGCTTTTTTTTAATTCAGATACTGTCCTCATCTCTACCACCCCCACTGGGAGACTATTCCACGGATCCTCCACTCTTTCCGTAAAAAAATATTTCCGCATATCACTCCTGAATCTATCCCCCTTCACCCTCATCCCATGTCCCCTCGTAGCAGAACTTGCTTTCAATTGAAGGAGGCTCTCCCCCTGTACATTTATGCCATGGAAGTATTTAAACATCTCAATCATATCACCTTTATCCCGTCTTTCCTCTAAGGTACACATATTAAGATCCTTAAGTCTGTCCTCATATGCTTTATAATGAAGACCATTAACCATTTTAGTAGCCACCCTCTGTACTGACTCCATCCTGTTTATATCCTTTTGAAGGTGTGGTCTCCAGAATTGCACACTATACTCCAAATGAGGTCGCACCAAAGACTGATACAGAGGCACTATCAGCTCCTTTTTTCTGCTAGCCATTCCTCTCCGTGTGCACCCAAGCATCCTTCTAGCTTTTGCCGTCGCCTTTTCTACCTTGGGTGGGTGGTTGGGTTGGGTGGGAGGCGACAAAGAGTACAAGTAAATGGAGCTCACTCTGAGGAGAAGGATGTTATCAGTGGTGTGCCCCAGGGATCTGCCCTTGGTCCGATTCTTTTTAACATCTTTGTTAGTGATATAGCGGAAGGGCTTTCAGGTAAGGTTTGCCTCTTTGCAGATGATACCAAAATCTGCAATAGAGTAGACACCCAGGAAGGGGTAGATAATATGAGGAGGGATCTAGCTAAGCTTGAAGAATGGTCTAGAATTAGGCAGCTGGGATTTAATGTTAAAAAATGTAAGGTCATACATTTGGGCTGCAGCAATCCAAGGGAGCAATATAGTATAGGGGGTGAAGTATCTTTGTCCACTAAAGAAGAGCGGGACCTAGGCGTGGTTGTGTCTGATGATCTTAAAGTATCTAAACAGGTAGAAAAGGCGACGGCAAAAGCTAGAAGGATGCTTGGGTGCATACGGAGAGGAATGGCTAGCAGAAAAAAGGAGGTGATAATACCTCTGTATAAGTCTTTGGTGCGACCTCATTTGGAGTATAGTGTGCAATTCTGGAGACCGCACCTTCAAAAGGATGTGAACAGGATGGAGTCGGTGCAGAGGGTGGCTACTAAAATGATTAGTGGTCTTTATTATAAAGCATATGAGGACAGACTGAAGGATCTTAATATGTACACCTTAGAGGAAAGGCGGGATAGAGGTGATATGATTGAGATGTTTAAATACCTCCGTGGCATAAATGTTCAGGGAGAGAGCCTCTTTCAACTGAAAGCAAGTTCTGCTATGAGGGGAAATGGGATGAGGGTGAAAGGGGATAGATTCAGGAGTGATATGCAGAAATATTTCTTTACAGAAAGAGTGGTGGATCTGTGGAATAGTCTCCCAGTGGAGGTGGTAGAGATGAGGACAGTAACTGAATTCAAAAAACATTGGGACAAACACAGAGGATCTCTAAAGGTAAAAAGGGGACTGTTGTAGTTGTTATGGAAGGACAGACTAGATAGGCCATGTGGTCTTTTTCTGTCGTCATATTTCTATGTTTCTATGTTTCTACCTGTTTAGCTACTTTATGATCATCAGACACAACTACGCCTAGATCCTGCCCTTCTTTAGTGGACAAAAGTACTTCACCCCCTATACTATATTGCTCCCTTGGATTGCTGCAGCCCAAATACATGACCTTACATTTTCTAACATTAAATCCCAGCTGCCAAATTCTAGACCATTCTTCAAGCTTAGCTAGATCCCTCCTCATGTTATCTACACCTTCCTGGGTGTCTACTCTATTGCAGATTTTGGTATCATCCGCAAAGAGGCAAACCTTACCCGACAGCCCTTCCGCTATATCACTAGCAAAGATGTTAAAAAAAATCGGACTAAGGACAGATCCCTGGGGCACACCACTGGTAACATCCTTCTCCTCAGTGTGAGCTCCATTTACCTGTACTCTTTGTCGCCTCCCACCCAACCAATTTCAAACCCAAGCAGTAACTTTAGGGTCCATCCCTAGGGTGCTCAGTTTGTTTATAAGTTGCCTGTGAGGAACAGTGTCAAAGCCTTTACTGAAATCTAAATACACCACATCTACGGCTCTCCCTTGGTCCAACTCCCTGGTCATCCAGTCAAAGAAATCAATCAGATTTGCCTGACAAGACCTGCCTCTGGTGAATCCATGCTGCCTCGGATCCTGTAATCTGCTGGACTCCAGAAACCTTACTATTTTCTCTTTCAGCAGCGTTTCCAATAATTTACTCACCACCGAAGTTAAACCAACCGGCCTGTAGTTTTCAACCACATCCTTACTTCCGCTTTGTGTAAAGGCACCACATGAGCCTCTCTCCAGTCTTTTGGCACCACTCCCAACTCCAACAAGGCATTGAAAAGGTCAGTCAGTGGAGCTGCTAGAACGTCCCCAAGTTCCCTCAGTATTCTAGGGTGTATCCCATCCGGTCCCATCACTTTGTCTACTTTAAGTTGAGCTAGTTTCTCACGAACACAGTCTTCTGAAAATTGTTCAAGATGTCCCTCGCTTCTGTTCCTGTGGGTTTTTTCTGAGGTCCTGCTCCTGGTTCTTCATCTGTGAACACAGAACAGAAATATTTGTTAAGCAATTCCGCTTTATCCTCATCTGCTTCTACATATTCCTCCCCTTCACCCTTGAGTCTGACAATACCATTTTTTCCCTTCCTCTTCTCACTAATATATCTGAAAAATGTCTTATCCCCCCATTTCATTGCATTGGCTATTTCCTCCTCTTTTTGAATCTTTGCTTTCCTGACTACTTTGCTAGCTTCTCTAAGTTTTTCCAAATATAGATGCCTGCCTTCCTCTCTCTGTGATCTCTTGTATTTCATGAAGGCCTCTCTCTTTTTCTTCACATTTTCAGCTACTTATTTCAAAAGCCATAGCGGTCTCCTTTTCCTTTTACATTTATTTAGCATTTTAACAAAAAGGTTGGTTGCCCTTAAAATATCCCCTTTCAGTTTAGCCCAGTTTTTCTACATCCCCCAGCTGTTCCCATCCCGCTAACGACGCCCTGAGGTATTGGCCCATCTTGGCAAAGTTAGTCTTCCTAAAGTCTAAGACCCTCACCTTTGAATGGATTCTAACAGCCCTTGTCCTAATACTGAACCACACCATCTGGTGATCACTGGATGCAAAATGATCTCCCACTATAACATCAGAAACACTTTCACCATTGGTAAGCACCAAGTCCAGTATGGCCTCTTCACGTGTGTCCTGCTAGATCAGTCCAGACAAGTGGGTTGTTTTCTCCTACCAGCAGATAGTTGGAGACAAAGAACCAATGAAAAACCCAGATTTCAATGACATCATTCCTATGTCTCTGTTCACCTCAGTCACCAGAGGTTCCTTCAGTATTTCTTTGTCTCCAGCAGATGGTAGATGGATTTTCTCCTCTCTGAAGGAAAAAAATTGAAGATTGAAAGGAAAAAATTGATTAAATGCTCAAGAATGACCACCTTGAGGGTGATTCACTCACTTGAGTGCAATATGGGAGGCTCCACTAAACTGCGGTCTTTTCGGTAGCCATAGAAGGAGGGAAAATTGGTTCAGCTCCATGCTCTTACCCTAGATAACAGCCTGTTGAGCAGCCAGAAAATTGAAAGAATTCAGCAGCCTCACCCACCTGAATGCCCCCTTCCTTTTCCTCTGTCCCTCTGCTCTCTCCCAAATTTTGCAGAAGGCTCTTAGAGGAATCTGCCTGCCAGCCACCTTAAATGCAGTGCTGCCAAGCCTTAGAAACAGTTTCAGGGGAATAGAGCTGAGCCTGGCATTGATCCTCTGCCTGGGGCTCTCAAGGGGTGAGTACCAAGGCTTGACCTCGTCATTGTCCTTGTTGGGTGCTCCTGATTCCATCTTACTGGGACGCAATTTGGGGTGGACCACTAGTGATTGTTGTCACAGTGTGGGGGTTTCCCGCTGTTTTCTGCAAACATTTAGTAGCATTGTTACCTATTGTGCGTCTAGCAGTCACACGGTCCTAGCATACATTCCATCCCAATGGCTCCAATGTGTGCTCCTTCCCTAGCGCCTCTAATGCATGTTGCAATAAAAGCACAGTTAGCGCGCACCTTTGGGCCACCGCAGTTTTAGAACATGCTGTTGTGATAAGAACATAAGAACATAAGATATGCCATACTGGGTCAGACCAAGGTCCATCAAGCCCAGTATTCTGTTTCCAACAGTGGCCAATCTAGGTCATACGTACCTAGCAGTTTCCCCAAGGGACACAGGTTCCACAATGCTTGTATTGGTTCAAGCATTGATATCCTGGGTCCCTTCTTAATAATGGTTTATGGACCTTTCCTCCAGGAACTTGTCCAAACCTTTTTTAAACCCAGCTACACTAACAGCCTTTACTACATCCTCCGGTAACAAATTCCAGAGTTTGATTACACGTTGAGTGAAAAAATATTTTCTTTTATTAGTCTTAAATAGTTTACCCTGTAGCTTCATTGCATGTCCCCTAGTCTTTCTATATTCTGATAAGGTAAACAATCGATCTACGTTTACCCGTTCCACTCCGTTCATTAATTTATAGACTTCTATCATATCTCCCCTCAGCCGTCTCTTTTCCAGGTTAAAGAGCCCCAACCTTTTTAGCCTTTCTTCATAGGAGTAGCCTTCCATCCCCTTTACCATTTTGGTGGCTCTTCTCTGAACCTTTTCTAAAATTGCTATATCCTTTTTAAGATATGGCGACCAGAATTGCACACAATATTCAAGGTGCGGTCTCACCATGGAACGATATAGAGGCATTATAATATCTTTTGTTTTATTTTCCATTCCTTTCCTTATCATACCTAGCATTCTATTTGCTCTCTTGGCCGCCGCTGCACACTGGGCCGAGGGTTTTAACATGGTATCCACAAGGACGCCTAAATCTTTTTCTTGGGTGGTGGTTCCTAATGTGGAACCTTGCATCGTGTAACCATAGTTTGGGTTGTTCTTCCCTAGGTGCATAACCTTGCACTTCTCCACATTAAATTTCATCTGCCATTTTGATGCCCAGTCTTCCAATTTATCAAGATCCTCTTGCAATTTTCCACAATCCTCCTGGGTTTTAACAACTTTAAATAGTTTTGTGTCATCAGCAAATTTGATAACCTCACTCGTTATTCCACTTTCCAGGTCATTTATGAATATGTCAAAAAGCAGCGGACCCAGCACAGATCCCTGGGGTACACCACTATTCACCTTTCTCCATTGGGAAAATTGGCCATTTAGCCCTACCCTCTGCTTTCTATCTTTTAACCAGTTCCTGATCCACAGTAGTACACTGCCTCCTATCCCATGACTCTTTAGTTTTGCCAAAAGTCTCTCATGAGGGACCTTGTCAAAGGCTTTCTGAAAGTCCAGATACACAATATCAACCGACTCACCTTTGTCCACCTGTTTATTCACTCCTTCAAAAAAACATAACAGATTAGTAAGACAAGATCTTCCTTGTCTAAAGCCATGTTGGCTGTCTCCCATTAGGTCATGACTATCTATATGCTGAGTAATTTTATTCTTTATGATGGTTTCTACCATTTTTCCCGGTACTGATGTCAGGCTCACCGGTCTGTAGTTTCCCGGATCACCCCTCGAACCCTTTTTAAAAATTGGTGTTACATTGGCGATCCTCCAATCCTCAGGTATTAGAGATGATTTTAATGATAGTTCACAGATTACTGATAGCAGGTCTGCAATCTCAAATTTCAGTTCTTTCAACACCCTTGGATGTATACCATCCGGCCCAGGTGATTTGCTACTCTTCAGTTTATCTAATAGTTGTAGGACATCTTCCCGATGTATCGATATTTCCTTCAATTCTTCCACACCTTTAAATACCACTTCAGTCGTGGGTAACATCCCTACATCTTCCTCAGTAAAGACCGAAGCAAAGAATTCATTCAGTCTCTCCGCTATCGCCTTGTCGCCTCTTAGTGCTCCTTTAACCCCTTTATCATCTAATGGACCAACTGACTCTCTCACGGGTTTTTTGCTACGAATGTACTTGAAAAGGTCTTTATTTCGCGTTTTTGCTTCCGCAGCAAGCTTCTTCTCAAATTCTCTCTTTGCCTGCCTTATCAATGCCTTGCATTTGACTTGCCAGTGCTTGTGCTGTTTCCAGGTTTCATCATTTGGCTCTTTTTTCCATTTCTTGAAAGATGCTTTTTTGGCAACAACAGCCTCTCTGACCTCAGCTTTAAACCATGCTGGCAATTTTTTGGACTTCCTTCCACTTTTCTTAAAGCGTGGAATACAGCTGGTCTGGGCTTCCAAGATAGTATTTTTCAACAACACCCAAGCTTGATGTACGTCTTTAACCTTTGCAACTGCTCCTTTTAGTTTTTTCTTAACTGTTTTCCTCATTCTATCATAGTCTCCCTTTCGAAAGTTAAAGGGTAGTACTGTGGATTTCCTTACTATCCCTCCTCCACTAATTAAATCAAAGGCGATCATGCTATGATCACTATTGCCAAGTGGCCCCAACACCCTTATCTCTTGCACTACATCTGGTGTTCCACTAAGGACTAGGTCTAATATTGCTTCCCCTCTGGTCGGTTCATGAACCAGCTGCTCCAAGAAGCAGTCATTTATTTCATCTAGGAACTTTATCTCCCTAGCATGTCCTGTTGTGACACTGACCCAGTCGATGCCGGGGTAATTGAAATCACCCATTATTATTACTGCACTGTAACTTTTGCTAGCTTCCTTGATTTCTTTGAGCATTTCATCATCCATTTGTTCATTCTGGCCAGGCGGACGATAGTACACCCCCACTGCCATCGCCTTCCCCTTTTTACATGGAATTTCAATCCATAGAGATTCTACAGCAAATTTTGTTTCTTGCAAAACTTTAATCCTTTCTGACTCAATGCCCTCTCTAACATAGAGCGCAACCCCTCCACCAATTTGATCAGCTCTATCATTTCGATATAGTTTGTACCCAGGTATCACAGTGTCCCACTGGTTGTCCTCCTTCCACCATGTCTCTGATATTCCAATCATATCTAACCTCTCGTTTAGTGCTATATATTCTAACTCTCCCATCTTGTTTTGTAGACTTCTAGCATTTGCATACAAGCATTTTAGAGACTGTATTTTATTCATATTAATTTGGCTATTGGTAGACATGGGTAATTTGGGATCTTTAAGTTCTGTCTGCTCCATACTCGAGGGCATTTGGGCTACTTTACTCTTTTTTGGAACCTCTCTGCTTTTTGTAGTATCCTTCAAGGATACATTCTTCCGAACCATGCGCTCTTGGGCGACTGTCGGCTTTCCCCTATTATCTAGTTTAAAAGCTGCTCTATCTCCTTTTTAAAGGTTAATGCCAGCAGCCTGGTTCCATCCCGGTTAAGGTGAAGCCCATCCCTTCGGAAGAGCCCCTCCTTTCCCCAGAATGTTCCCCAGTTCCTAACAAATCCGAACCCCTCATCTCTGCACCATTGTCTCATCCACGCATTGAGACTCCGGAGCTCTGCCTGCCTATTGGGTCCTGCGCGTGGAACGGGAAGCATTTCGGAGAACGCTACCCTGGAAGTTCTGGATTTCAACTTCCTACCTAAAAGCCTAAATTTAGCTTCCAGAACCTCCCTACCACATTTTCCTATGTCATTGGTACCAACATGTACCAAGACAGCAGACTCCTCCCCAGCACTATCTAAGACCTTATCTAGGTGGCGTGTGAGGTCCGCTACCTTCGCTTGTCTTAACTCTGTATGTCTTCTTCCAGGAAACGTTGTTTGACCTGTGGCAAGTGAGGTGCCTCATCTCTGGATTCTGGACTCTGCTCTTCTTGCATGGCAGCTTCTAAGTCATCTCTGGAGGGCCTGCTTCCCCTCTCCCAGCTGGGGAATGCAATTAGTCCAACCTAAACTGCCTTAGGGCAGGAGGTGATGGTTGGTGTATGGGTAAGAATATCCAGCCGGCCACAGAATCCGGTGACGGTGCTGTGAGCCATTGTCCTCTAGGGGGTCTGTGGCAGCTGTGCCTCTTGGTGTTGGGGGGTCATTTCCGAAAGGAGAGCTTCCGGACTCAAGATTGTTTTCCCCAGAAACCATTCTTTTTGCAGTAGGCCTGGTCCTTCTGGCGTGGAAATTCAGACCCTGCGGCCTCTAAGTGCCCCCAGGCGCAGTGTTGTGTAGGGCATGCCGAGAGTGGAAGCCCTATTTGATTACCCTTGGCTAAGCATCCCCAGCGAGGGGCACCACCTGGAGATGGGTAACAGCTTGGGAGCTATCCGAGATTTTGACAATGACTCGGATTCAGATGGCTCAGTACTGGGCTTTGATATGGATGGAGAAGTATTCTTGCCTTCAGAAGATTGTGAAGAGGCTGGAGTGATCTGCCTATTCTGGAAGGAGGAGCTGGCGGCATTGATGGCCAGGGTCTCATCCACCTTTGAACTTGATGGATGCTTCTGGCATGGAGCTGGAGCCAAAGGTATACCCTTTCCTTCAAAAAATGTGGAAATCCATTACTGTCCTCCTATTCCCAGATTTTATCAAGGATATAATCAAGTTGGAGTGGGATTCTCCCGACTCCTTGCCTAAGGGGCTAAGAGGCATAAGAAGGTCTACGCTCTCCCAGAGAAAGAGTGCATTGAGTTATTTGGCATTCCCAAGCTGGATGCGCAGGTCACAGCGGTTGCCAGATGGACCACCATTCCTGTGGAAGGTGAATTGACTTCAAAGGATTTTCTGGACGGCAAGATGGATTTGTTTTTGCGGAGCCAGTTCACTGTGGCGACGGCTATTCTGCAGCTGGCGGTGTGTACTAGTCTGACATCTCGAGCCCTGCTCCAGTGGATTCCGTCTCTTCCACCGGATGTATTCGGCTGCGGCCTTCCTTTCTGATGCTATGTATGACCTGGTACATTTGGTGGCCAGAGATGATGCCCTGATGATGGTTTCATAGTGCTGGTTTTGGCTCCAACTGTGGATTTTCATATCCCAATTTCAGTGTATCAGCAGCAGTATCTGCTATGTTTTGCCGTGCCTGGCTCTCACTTTCAGTTCGCTGCCCTCCCTTTTGGGCTATCCACCGCCATGAGGCTGTGGCATTGTGGCACCAAGGGATCTGTGTCCTATATCTGTACAACTGGCTCATCTGGGCCTCTTCCTTACAGAGGCATCTTGGGTGGCGTCCCAAATGGTATCATGTTTGGAGAACTTTGGCTGAGTGATCAATTGGGGAAAGAAAGCTGTTGCCTTCCCAGTCCCCGGAGCTTCTGGGGGCACATTTTGACACTTGAGTGGGCAGAGTTTTCCTGCCAGAGGAGAAAGTCATAGGATTACTGGATTGTTTGGCACTGTTCTGTGTGCAGCAGGCTTCCAGAGTCTGGAATTATCTTCAGCTCCTCAGATTGATGGTGCCGTGGGCATGTTCTTTCAATCGCTCCAGCGGTCCCTGAATTCTCAGGAGTTCGAGCACAGGCTCCTGCTCCCATTGATGGTGAGGTCCAGCCTCTGGTGATAGTAGCAGCCTTGTCATCTGAGGAAGGACTCGCCACTGGACGATTTCTCCTGGACCCGCCTGGCGACGGATGCTAGTCTCTTGGGTTGGAGAGCCTATTGCCAAGGAAATGCTTGGGGAGGGCCTAGAACCTGGGGTCATTGGAAATGCAGAGAAGCAGTGTGGTCC
Organism: Ichthyophis bannanicus; assembly: GCA_033557465.1. NCBI lineage: Eukaryota > Metazoa > Chordata > Amphibia > Gymnophiona > Ichthyophiidae > Ichthyophis > Ichthyophis bannanicus. Next base: position 313,727,425 of record CM066039.1, on the reverse strand, counting down.
ATCAACCGCCTCAAGGCGAGGGCCTTCAGGTTGGATCTTCTGCATTTCCAGCCCTTGGTCAAGGGCTGGGCGGTTTGAGTGTTTTCAGACAGTGCCACGATAGTGGCTTCTGTCAAATCGTCAAGGTGGCACAAGGAGTGCAAGGGTAGCTCTGGAGATGGCTCTCCTGTTTGTCTGGGCAGAGAAGAACCACCTAGCTTTGTCGGCTCGGCACATTGTCGGGGTGGACAATGCGGAATCAGACTTCCTCAGCTGGCGCTCTCTGGATCCTGGAGAGTGGGAGTTGAGTCAGAAGGCATTTCAGTTGATTCTGCGCTGCTGGGGTCGCCCCAAAATGGATCTATGATGACCCACTCCAATGCCAAAGTCTGCTGATTCTTCAGTTGCCACATGGAGACGGGGGTCCAAGGGTATCGTCACCCTGACTGGCCTTGGCCAAGTCAGCACCTGCTGTATGTGCTTCCTCTTTTGCCACTGGTGGGGCATGTGTTTCAGCATATAGAATGCCTCGGGCAGGATTAGAAACACGATGGCAGAAAAGAAACACATGGCCTATCTAGTCTGCCCTTTCATATCAACTACTACAATAGTCCCCTTTTTTCCTTTAGAGATCCTCTCTGTTTGTTCCATCCTTTTTTGAATTCAGATACTGTCCTCATTTCTACCACCTCCAGTGGGAGACTATTCCATGCATCTACCATCCCTTCCATAAAGAAATATTTCCGTATATTACTCCTGAATCTATCCCCTTTCACCCTCATCCTATGTCCCCTCATAGCAGAGCTTTCTTTCAATCGACAGAGGCTCTCTTCCTGTGCATTTATGCCACAGAGGTATTTAAACGTCTCTATCATATCTCCTCTATCCAGCCTTTCCTCTAAAGTATACGTATTAAGATTCTTAAGTCTGTCCTCATATGCTTTATAACAAAGACCACTAACCATTTTAGTAGCCACCCTATGTATCAACTCCAAGCTGTTTATATCATTTTAAAGGTGCGGTCTCCAGAATTGCACACAATACTCCAAATGAGGTTGCACCAGAGACTTATACAGAGGCACTATCACCTCCTGTTTTCTGCGGGCCATTCCTCTCCCTATTCACCAAAGCATTCTTCTAGCTTTCACTGTCGCCTTTTCTACCTGTTTAGCTACTTTAAGATCGTCAGATGCAATCACACCCAGATCCTGCTCTTCTTTTGTAGACAGAAGTAAGTCCCCCCTACACTGTACCATTCCCTTGGATTTTTGCAGCCCAAATGCATGACCCTGCATTTTTTAGCATTAAATTTCAGCTACCAAATTCTAGACCATTCTTCAAACTTAGCTAGATCCCTCCTCATGTCATCTACTCCTTCTTGGATGTCTACTCTATTGCAGATTTTGGTATCATCTGCAAAGAGGGAAACCTTACCCAACAGCCCTTCCGCAACATCATTAACAAAGATGTGAAAAAGAACCGGGCCAAGGACAGATCCCTGTGGCACACCACTCGTTACCTCATTCTACTCAGAGTGAGATCCATTTACCTGTCTCCCACTCAACCAATTTCTAATCCAATCAGTAGCTTGAGGATCTATCCCTAGGGTGCTCAGTTTGTTTATAAGTCGCCTGTGCGGAACACTGTCAAAGGCTTTACTGAAATCCAATTATACCACAACTAGGGCTCTCCCTCGGTCCAACTCCCTGGTCACCGAGTCAAAGAAATCAATCAGATTTGTCTGACAAGACTTGCCTCTGGTGAATCCATGCTGCTTCTGATCCTGTAATCCATTGGACTCCAGAAACCTCACTATTTTCTCTTTCAGCAATGTTTCCAATAAAGCATATGAGGGCAGACTTAAGGATCTTAATATGTATACTTTAGAGGAAAGGCAGGGTAGTGGTGATATGACTGAGACATTTAAATACCTCCATGGCATAAATGCTCTGGAGGAGAGCCTCTTTCAATGGAAAGCAAGTTTTGCTACGAGGGGACATAGGATGAGAGTGAAAGGGGATAGACTCAGGAGTAATATGTGAAAATATTTCTTTATGGAAAGAGTGGTAGATGCATGGAATAATCTCCCGGTGGAGGTGGTAGAGATGTGGACAGTATCTGAATTCAAAAAGCATGGAACAAACACAGAGGATCTCTAAAGGAAAAAAGGGGACTATTGTAGTGGTTGATATGGAAGTGCACTAGTTTGGCCATGTGGTCTTTTTCTGCCATCATGTTTCTATGTTTTTATAACTTCCCTTGACTACTGTGATGCAGCAAGGGGTACACAGCCTATGCAAATTCAGGTAAAAGAAAGACTTACCTCAGAGTCAGCTTTGGAAAGCAGCACTAGGCACTCTGATTCACCGGAGCAAGGGAAGTTCTTGCTACGTAGCAAACAAAAATCCCATCAGGAACACCTGAGTGAAAATCCCCAGGTCACGTGCAGAGCTAGGGATTACTTAAGGCAAGGTTCCAGTCAGTGGAGTAGATTGGGAGTGGCAAGAGGAGGAGCAAGAACACGAACACCAAAGGGAACTGCAGAGAGTAGGACTGCAGGTCGGGTTGCAGAGAATAGCAGGAGGTGTGGCTCTCATCAGCTGAGCAGAAACCCCAGGGGATTGCTGGGAGGAAACTCTTCTCACGGAGAACCAGGAAGTGAGTCTGACTCCAGCTCTCGAGAAGAGAGGTTCAAGGCAAGCTGTTCCAAGAGTAAACCTGCTACCAGAAATAACCTGAAAGAGAAGCTAGGAGGATCCCACTACACTAGAGACCGGTATGTGCCAGCTCAAGGCAGAGGTCACTGTGAGAGGAAAGTGTTGGGGGATGGGAACTCCAAGCACGTCTGCAGCCTAAGAAGTAGGTGTAAAACTAAGTCTAATTATACTCCTGCACAACCAGCCTGGAAGGAAAAAGCCATAAGGTATAGGGAGCCAAGTATTAAGGTAGTCCCTGCAGAGAGAAGGAATCCTCCATATGATTATAGGGAGAAGTTTAAAACCCCTAAGTGCCAAGGGCGTGGTCCTGAATATAACTACAAGCAGCAAGGTGGTTCAGAACTGTTATTCTGGGAGGAGAGCCCAGGCAGAAGATACCACAGGCCAGAGAGGTATAGCCCTGAAGGGAGAAGAGCCTCTTTTGATTATTACAGTGATTTATCACAGGACACTGTGTCTGAGCGCCATTTGTATGAGGAGTCTGACACAGGGAGTTTGGGCACTGCTGAGGAGAATATGATATGGGAAGACGCTAGCAATCTTCCGGAGCCCATTCCCATGGAATGCAGCATGTGTTACAAACGCAGCCTTGCTATGTGAATGAATGCAAAGAGAACTTTGTACAGGAAATAAGGATTATTTGTTTGCCATTAATTTGTTGCTCTGTTCATCTTTGTTTCTGTTTTCTTGACAAGTCCGAGCGGGACGGGGAATAAAACCCACTTTAAGTTTCATTCAAAAGTTGCTCTGAAAGACTCTTTTATTTAACAAGCCAGAGCAATTACTTGTTCATAGGCCCTAGGCAACCGCCTATACAGGGCAATAAGGGCTCTAACCACGGGCCCCATCACACTACATTCACATTGGTTTTGTCCCTTCCAACTATGACTATCTATATGTTCACTAATTTTGCTCTTTATAATGGTTTCTACCAATTTGTCTGGCACTGACATCAGGCTCACTGGTCTGCAGTTTCTTGGCTTACCCCTGGAACCCTTCATGGAAATTAGTGTAACATTGGCTGCTTTCCAATCTTCAGATATTATAGATGAGTGTAATGATAATTTACAAATTAGAGTGAAGGAGTAGCCTAGTGGTCAGAGCAACTACCTAATACCCAGAAGATCAAGAGTTCAGTTCCCACTAGCACTCCAAGTTGTGACCTTAGGCAAGTCACTTTGCTGTCCATTGCCTTAGAAGAAAATGCCTGGCAATCATTGCCAAGAAAACCCAGAGATAGCTGTGTTGCCAGGAATCAGCACTGACTTAATGACATTAAAAAAACAAATTGCTAATAGTAGGTCTGCAATTTCATTTTTGAGGGTTTTTTCAGCACTCCATATTCCCCGTGGGATAGAGGGGGAGACATGTGCTTAGTTGGCCACTACCATTTTGCCTGCTGTATCCTGCATCGCTCTGGTGACATGCCTTTCCTAGGGGTAGGGGCACAGCCATGGGTGCCTGGCTGTGGTGGCAGAGCAGCTTGCAGGGACAGACAAGTGCTACATGTGTGGTTTCTGCCACCAGTCTCCCCACACCCCTGCACCAGGGCACAGGGGCTAGGGGATAGGGCAGGTGTTCAGGGCATCTAAGCTGGCTGCCTGTGTCCCCTGCAGTGACAGCCCTGCCACAGTACCCCCTGCACCGGGCTTTTCCATTGCTGTGCATGCCCTGGGGCATTGCTACCAACCACCACCAGGGAGTGCAGCACCCTCACCACCTGCTATGTGTGGGTATGCCCCCTGCTGCAGGCATTCAGGGCTGGCACCTATAGTGATACATGGCCCACACTTACTGATAGGTACACAGTGGGGCAGCCAGTAGCATCTATCTTGGCATCATGCCCTAGCTCCCTGTGCAGACACACAGCTGTGCCTTTCAGGGTGTGTCTGCCTAGCATGGTGCTCAGCCCCCTCCTCCCCCCCCCCCCCGCCTGTTGTAGCTCCCTTACCTGTGCAGCCAGAATTGGATCCTCCTCCATAGGGCTGTTGACAGCCTCAAGTTTGGGTGACGCCCCCCCCTGGGGTAGACCCCCTTGTGCTGCAGCACAGAGCGGATGAGGCATTCGCTCTCATCAGGGGAAAAGTTCACGCTTCTCCTTGCAGCCATGCTGCTGGTGTCTGTCCCCCCAGCCACAGGGGGCTCCTGCACAGGCAGCCCACAGGGACTGAGTGATGGTGTCGTCTATGCTCGGGTACACCAGAAGGGCAGTACCCGGGTATGCCAGTCAGGCGATACACGGGTTGCTGACCACAGTCCATCATGCATCTCTAGCCACTGTTGATGTGGCCACATACATGGGTATCGCCTCTGCCTTCAGTGCTGTGTCCGGGTTATGCGCCTTGCGTTTATCCATCATTGCCGCGGTGGGTGCCTGCCGCTGTGCTCAGTTTGTGCAGTATTTTCGTTGCTTGCCCACTGTCGGTGCCTGACTCACAATTCAAGCACTTTTCCTAACGGTAATTTTCTGAGGGTATGGCAGACCTCGGCGCCTTGTTGAATATCAGGCCCACAGTTACTTAGAGGTTACATAGTATGATGGGGTGGGGAATCATGGATACTAAAGTTATTTACAAGATGGACACTAAAACTTATTTGCAAGAAGCATTAACAATTTAGGTAGAGGTTTTGATACGTTGCTGTGGGAGGCCAAGATGGGGTGGGGAATCATGTGAATACTAAACTTATTTGCAAGATGGATACTAGAACTTATTTACGAGAAGCATTAACAGTTTAAGTGGAGATTCTGATACATTCCTGTGGGAGGCTAAGGTGGGGTGGAGGTTTTTTATCAAATTTTATCATATTATGATTTTTATTGCCAAGTGACCCCCAAAACCATCACCTCTCATACCAGATCCTGTGTTCTACTAAGGATTAGGTCCAAAATAGCTCCCCTGCATGTCAGTTCCTGAACAGCTGCTCCATAAGGCAGTCATTTATTTCATCTAGAAACTTACTCTCTAGCATGTCCTGATGTAACATCCAGTCATTGATACTGGAGTAATTAAATCATCCAATATTAATGTGTGCCAATTTTGTTAATTTTCCTAATTTCTGTTAGCATTTCATCATCTGTCTGTTCATTCTGGCCAGGCAGAAGGTAAAACACCCCCACTACTATTCCCTTCCCCTTCTCTAATGGAATTTCTATCCATAACAATTCTACAGTGCATTTTGTTTCCTGAAAAACTTGTATCCTATTTGACTTAATGCCCTCTTTAATATATAGCAGTTTGATCATTGTGACACAATTTGTGCCCTGGTATTACTGTGTTCCACTGGAGATTGTAAGCTCTGACAAGCAGGGACTGTCTCTTACTTGTATATATACAGTGCTGCATATGCCTTGTAGTGCTATACAAATGATAAATAGTAGTAGTAGTTATCCTCCTTCCACCAGGTCTCTGAGATACGAATTAGGGGGTGTATTTTAGAATCCTTATTGGTAAGTTGGATGTCTGAAAATGGCCACTTAGACGTGAAAGCACAGAGATGTCCCCAGACCATTTTAGAAGCCAGGTATATAGAGACATCCCCAGGGTGAGAACATCCATGTAGCACAGGGGTCTGGCAGAGGTGTGGCCTGGGCAGAGCAAGAGAGATCAGGGCCGGCCCCAGAATTGGTTCAAGGTGTTGGCGTCCTAGGCAAAATTTAAATATTACACTCCCCCCCCCCCCCCCGGCTGTCAAAATCTGTTGTTTAGCTTTGAATGTCCTGCTCTTTGCCAGCCCACAGAAGCTCCTGCCCTAGGCAGCTGCCTAATTTGCCTAATGGTTGAGCTGACCCTGAGGCAGATGCATGTTACGGTACAATTTCAAAGCAGCACAAGCACATCTGGCCTTGATTGATGAGACGTCCATGCCTATACCTGCTTGTGAAAAAAAATGCTTGTGTCATGGATGTAATGCTTCCAGGGGGAGCGCAAAATGCGTTTTCATTGCTATAGTTATCATCTCCTGCCCAAAGAAACCTGCTCGTAAATATATACTCCAAAACATATTACTGGCCCACTGCCACATGTCTGAGTATTTGAAATGGCAGGCCAGGACATGCAACTCTCATAGAATAGTCTCTCCCCCCCCCCCCTTCTGAAATACCCCTGCCAGCATGTCCAAGTATCCGGATCTGAGACCATGCAATTTGGGGACGTCCATCTTTGTGAAATGGCAAACACCTATGCCCGTATCTGGCCTTGCAACCTGCATGGGGCCTGCCTCCATAAGCGGTTACAGGGACGTTCATTTTTCGGGATAGAGATGGAGCAATTTCAGAAGGCACTTATACATGCCTCCCTTCACTGCTGCCACTCCCCCGGATTTTTGGACCTTCTGCTCTGGCTGTTCCAGATTCTTATCAGACATCCCTTCCAAAATGCCACTTTTTATCTACCTCTTCATTCAGTGCTATATATTCTAACTCTTCTATTTTATTTTTTAGACTGCTAACATTTGTATATAGGCATTTCAAAATATGATTTTTGACAACCTGCTTTCAGCTCTGTTTGTTGTTTACTTAAGGTAAAAGAAGTCCAGATTCCCTTAACTACAACCTCTCTATCGGGATGCCCTAACCCTCCTATTTTGATAGTATCTTTCAAAGATACATTATTCTGAACCATGTACTCCCCCAATATCTAGTTTAAAACTGCTCTATCTTCTTTTTAAAAGTTTGTGCCAGCAGCCTGGTACCACCCTGGTAAAGGTGAAGCCCATCCTTCCAGAAAAGGCCTCCTCTTCCCCAGAATGCTGCACAGTTCCTGACAAATCGAAAGCCCTTTTCCCTGCATCACAGTCTCCTTCACTCATTAAGACTCCAGAGTTCTGCCTGCCTCTTGGGTCCTGCATGTGGAACAGGGATCATTTCTGAGAATGTTACCCTGAAGGTCCTGGATTTCAACTTTCTACCTAAACGTCTACATTTGGCTTCCAGAACTCCTTGCCACACTTTCCTATGTTGTTGGTGCCCACATGTACAAAGACAGCTGACTCCTCCCCAGCACGTCTAGAATCCTATCTAGCTCCTATCTAGGCATGAGGTCCACACCTAAACATCAGGCAGGCAAGTGACCAAGCAATCCCTATGCCCAGCAGCCACCCAGCTATTTATATGCTTAATGGTGAAATCACCAACTAAAATGGCCTTCTTAACCCTTTCATCATGGGAACACATTCTTCGCGCAAAAGGATATTGTGTCCCCTGGAGGGCAGGTCCTGGCTACAGGATCATTTCCTGCCACACCAAGGTGATGCTTTCCTTCCAGGTGACCTCTCTCCTCCAAGGCGACACTGAGGTTGCCAAATTGGAGATAGGAATTTTCTACCATGTTCCTTTAGGTCTCTATATACCTCTCTGCCTTCCTCAGCTCCTCCAGGTCTGCTAGTCCAGCCTCCAGAGATTGGACTTGTTCTCTAACAGCCAGGAGCACCTTTTTCAGTTTACTTGGTTATAGGAGAACTAGTTCAAAACATAATTGTTTATATCCATAGTGAGAGACTTTTTTCTTGCACTACTTGCACAACCTGTCAATCACTGGAGGGGGCTGTGGAGCACAAACTACACTAACTTGCTAACAGTATGAAGAAACCATGGCACTAAGCAGACTCAGCTTTTGTAGGAGGCCCATAACCTGCTGCATGAAAGGTTTTAACACTTTCTTGATTATCCTATGTAGTCTGCCTCTACTGTCTGATCACCTATATCTTTCATTGGAATTTAATGACAGATACAGACCACCTAAGATTAGAAAAAAAACCCATGCGATATAAATAATCACTGCATCCTTCACCTTGCTTTGATATGTAATGCCATATACAGACAGCCCAGAGCCTAGATGAGTTTGTACTGTAAAGCTCTGTGCATGCCTTGATACAAGAGATCAGTAATAGTAGTAGTAGTATTTAAATTTGTGTTACTGCATTATTTCTTTGTAAACCTGATGAAGAGAGTATAACTCTCGAAAGCTTGTCAAAAATATATTGTTAGTCCAATAAAAAGGTATTACCAATAACTTGTTTGTTGATCTTTATTTGTACATATTCAAGTGGACTAAACACAGCAACTACAATTTTCTGCTTGATTGTCCTATAAACCTGTCAGAAAGAACCAATGCAGATGCTTCAAGGGCAGAAATTAAAGTGGAAGATAAGATATCAAATCACAGCTTCTGGAATCTGACCCATGATAATACGTATAGCAAGAAAGAGACTGTGATTCTGTGTGTGAAACAGATGAAGAAATGGCGCTGAGGTGTGGACAGATACTGAGTATATTCTGTGTGCTGCAATGCAGGTGCTTTAGTTTTCTGCAGTACTCTCAATGGAGCAGCAGATGGCAGCAGAACTTCACACACATCTACTAGGATATTTTTATTGCAGAGGTTTCCAACCTGTGATCTGTGGATCCCTGGGGTCTGTGAGACCATTACAGGGAGTCCATGGAATAGGGAAAAGGAAAAAAAGGGAGGTTGGTGTGAATTTGCTGTGGGGTAGAGACTGGTAACATTTGCTGGGGAGAGAGAGATTGGAGGCTGGGGTGGGGGGAGGGGGGAGGGGGAAGAGAAAGTGAGACTGGTGGAGACAGGAAGGGGATGGGAGAAAAAGAGGGCTAGTAGAGATAGGTTTGGCACTGAGGGGAGGGGGACAGGAAGAGAGAAGGGGATGAGCCAGTGGTCCCTGAACTTCTTGGAGGTTAATAAGGGGTCCATGCAACCAAAAAGATTGGGAACATCTGTTCTATTGTGTACACAGGAAGCAGATGTGTGGTTGAACAATCTCTATAGGATCTGCTCCATTCTGTCAGTTATGTTTAAAAAAAACATATTTGCACTGACCTTCCAGGCCATTTACTGATTTATTTCATTTCCTTAGAGTCTACTCTTGGTATCCCAACAAAAATAATATCTTAACAGCTTTAATTTAATATGAAATAGAATGAAAAATATGTTCTCATGGGACACATAAAACCAGCACATTTCTGTATGCTTTATAGGGGTAAAAACATGTTTACAGGTCTAAAACAGACTTTGCTCAATGCCTATCCTCCAGCATTCCACATTCTTTCCCCCTACTTGCAGCCATAAGCTGAGGGGCCTTGCACCATACAGGTCCTGTTGGGTGAGGAAGTCCAGACGCATCTCCTCTGCTAGAGAAAGGAGACGGGGAACCACATTTGCCACGGCCAGCGAGGCATCACCAGGATGATGTATGCTTTATCTCAAATTATTTTCTGAATGACTGGAAAGAAGACAAGGTAGAAATGTGTAAAATAGGTTCTGAATTCTGTGATGAGGGTGTCCTGGATTAGAAGAAGCAATTCTTGCTGTATCCCATTGTGAACAAGTTTGCTTTGGGGAGACACTAGTGGCTGAATATCCTCTGAGTCACCATTCATGAGGGTTTAGACAGCAGCTTAGCTTGCTTGATAACTGCTGCAGGTTGCCGAGGAGGTAGGTGGTTTGCAGTATTCTTCCCACGGAAATCACCATATTTCATAGTTTGACCACCTTTTGGCAAAGCCTGAGGGAGTCAAAACCTTGCTGATGCAAACAAGGCCACCTGATTGTCAGAGTAGATGAGCACAACAGGGCCTGAGATCCAGTGCTTGAATGTCTGAAGGACATAGTAAATGGCTTCAAGCTCCAAATGATTGATGAGGAGGCTTTCTCCATTTGTCCCCAATCCCTGTGTGTGGACATACAGGAGATGCAACCTCACCCCCAGCTAGATGTGGATGCATCTGTGGAAGGACAAGTTGGTGCTTTGTGACATCCCTTCCATAGGTTAGGGGGCTTCTGCTTCCAACAAAGTGCACATTTTATGCTTGGGGTTATCTTGATTGTCCTTGAGAGAGGGAGACAGGGTTGATTCCACTGAAACTTGAGATGTCACTGGAGGGGCCTCATATTCAGCTATGTAAAGGGGATCATCTGAACAGCGGCAGCCATGTGCCCCTGAACTTTGAGGAATTTGCAGGCTGTGACACTATCTAGTTTGTGCAGAGGTAGGGCAAGAGCAGTGCCAGTGCTGTCCGGATAAATGCCCGCACCTATCTGATTAGCAGGATTTTCCATCTGCACTTATCCAGATTGCAACTTAGGTTGCATGGAAAGTAGGCCTAACTTGCTTGGTTGTGCCAACTGAAAATCCCACTAAGCAGAGAAAATCAGCCATTATCTGGAAATCACTGGTACTGCCTTTGCCCCACCTCTGCACAAACTAGATCGTGCCAGGGTGGTCTGTGGAGATATTCAGTGGTGTGATCTGGATAATATCACTGAATATCACAATCAGCATGCTTAAGCCTCCTGTTAGCCATCCAGTTAAGGGTTCTGAATATCGGTCCCTAAGTTCCTAAACTGGCCTCTTTGAAGCTTTACTAGAGCTGAGTGCTTAATTTATACTCAAATTTTCACTAAACTCTTAAATTTAGGAACATAAAAAGTGGGTAACAACAGTGGCAGATTTAGTGTGTGTGGGGGGGGGGGGGAGGTTAAGAGCTTAGAACTGATTTTCAGCACTAGGATCGTAAAATACATCCATAAATCTAGGTAAATAAATGGCAGTCCTAAATTAAAACACAGAAACATAGAAAAATGATGCCTATATAGTCTGTCCTTCCATATCAACAACTACAACAGTCCCCTTTTTTCCTTTAGAGATCCTCTGTGTTTGTCCCATGCTTTTTAAAATTCAGATACTGTCCTCTTCTCTATCACCTCCAATGGGAGACTACTCCACAGATCCACCTCTCTTTCCATAAAGAAATATTTCCGCATATCATTCCTGAATCTATCCCCTTTCAACCTCATCCCATTTCCCCTCATAGCAGAACTTGCTTTCAATCGAAAGAGGCTCTCCCCCTGTGCATTTGTGCCACGGAGGTAGTTAAATGTCTCAATCATATCACCTCTATCCCGCCTTTCCTCTAAGGTGTACATATTAAGATCCTTAAGTCTGTCCTTATATGCTTTATAATGAAGACCACTAATCATTTTAGTAGCCACCCTCTGTACTGAAGGTGCGGTCTCCAGAATTGCACACTATACTCCAAATGAGATCACACCAAAGACTTATACAGAGGCACTATCACCTCCCTTTTTCTGCTAGCCATTCCTCTCCCTATGCACCCAAGCATCCTTCTAGCTTTTGCTGTCGCCTTTTCTACCTGTTTAGCTACTTTAAGATCATAAGAGACAACTACACCGAGGTCCCGCTCTTCTTTAGTGGACAAAAGTACTTCACCCCCTATACTATATTGCTCCCTTGGATTGCTGCAGCCCAAATGCATGACCTTGTATTTTTTAACATTAAATCCTAGCTGCCAAATTCTAGACCAAGCTTAGCTAGATCCCTCCTCATGTTATCTACACCTTCCTGGGTGTCTACTCTACTGCAGATTTTGGTATCATCCGCAAAGAGGCAAACCTTACCCGACGGCCCTTCTGCTATATGATCAACAAAGATGTTAAAATTGATAAGCATAACATTAAGCTTCTAAATTAAAGTGATATTTTACTTAGTAGTTAATGTCTTTTTCTTGAGTCCTGCTAGACCAGTCCAGACAAATGGGTTGTGTTCCTCTACCAGCAGTGGAGACAAAGAACCAATGAAAAACCCAGGTTTCAATGACATCACTCATTTCCTCTATTTGCCTTAGCTACCAGAGGTCCCTTCAGTATTCATCCCAAAGCATATGGGAGAAACATAGCAAGCCTCACACAATCTCAAGCATAGGCAACAATGAGTAATCAACAATAGAGAACTATGTACAGGAAAACATCAATAGAAGGTTGTCAGTAGAAAATGAACCTACAGCCAAGTATAAAAATCATAGCGGACCCAAGTGTACCATAGCAGAATAGAGCAAATACAGTTTCAGGGGTGGGCCCTGGACTGGTCTAGCAGGACTCAAGTAAAATGTCATCTTCCATATTGTCCTGCTAGACCAGTCCAGGCAAGTGGGATGTACCAAAGCTACAATAACAGTGGGCAGGAAGAAGACACAACAGTTCGTAAAACTCTTGAGCCGAAGGCTGTGTCCGCCCGCGCATGGACATCCAAGTGGTAATGCTTGATAAAAGTGGAAATGATGCCCCTGCTGCCCAACAAATGTCTGTAAGGGCAACTGAACTCCACTCCGCCCACGAGGACCCTGGTGCTTGAGTAGAATGGGTGCACAAACCCTCCAGAACCAGCCGGTTCTGCAACAGATACACCAAGGCAATGGCCTCCTTAATCAGCACCCCAAAGTTGACTTGGCTGCCGCTTCACACTTGCTTGGGCCAGCAAACAGTATAAAAAGATGGTCAGACTTACAAAAGGGATTTGTAACCTCCATGAACCACAGAAGCGCCCTCCGGACATCCACCAGGTGAAGATCCTTATCCTTTCCCCTACACTGCCCTTTGGGAAGGAGGGCAGGCAAACCACCTGGTTCACATGAAAGGGAGAAAGTACCATGGGCAAGAAGGAAGGCACAGGCCAAATGGAAATGGCCTCCTTCGAAAAGGACAGATAAGGATCTTGGCAAGACAGAGCCTGCAGCTCAGAAATTTGCCTTTCGGAACAAATCACGACCAAGAAGACAGTCTTAAGCATCAAATCCTTTTAAGTAGAGTGCTTCAACAGCTCAAAGGGAGCTGCCATCAGGGCCCGAGCACCAGACACAGATCCCAGGAAGGGATCACAGACTGAAGGGGAGGACGCAGGTGCTGAACCCTCTGGAGAAAGCGTGAGAAGTCCAGGTGCAAGGTCAAAGACTTGCCCACTACCAGACCACAGAAGCAGGCTAGAGCTGCCACTTGAACTTTCAGGGAGCTAAGTGAAAGGCCCTTCTCTAGTCCATCCTGCAGAAAGGTCAACAGGGTGGACACATTCGCTGTCTCAGGAGCCAACTGGTGTGTGATGCACCAGCATTCAAAGAGGCACCATATCCGTATGTATGCTAACTTGGTAGACCTCCTCTGGGCACCAAGCAGAGTAGAGATCACTGCTGGAGAGTAGCCTTTATGTGCTAGCAGTTTCCTTTCAAGAGCCATGCCATAAGCGAGAAGGGAGCCAGATCCTACAGGATGTTAGTCCCTGCCACAATAGTCCCTGAAATGGAGGGAGCTGAAGAGGAAGTACCTGCAGGAGCTGCATCAGGTCTCTGAACCATGCTCTCTGTGGCCAATCTGGTGCTACCAAACCAATCCTGCCTGGGTGGTGCTCTATATGCCGAATCACACTCCCCACAAGGGGCCACAGAGGAAACATGTACAGCTGCTGCTGACATGGCCAAGCCTGGGTCAGAGCATCAACGCCCTCATACCCCATTTCCATGTGGTGACTGAAGAAATTGCAAACTGGCATTGGAGTGGGTTGCCATCAGATCCATTTTGGGGCGACCCTAAAGGCAGAGAATCAACTAAAATGCCTTCTGACTCAGCTCCCTCTCTCCAGGATTCAGAAAGTGCCAGCTGAGGAAATCTGTTACCACACTGTCCACCCCAGCAATGTGCTGGGCCGACAAGGATAGGAGGTTCTTCTCCACCCAGTCAAACAGGAGATCCATCTCCAGAGCCATCCTGGCGCTCCTTGTGCTGCCTTGCTGATTGACATAAACCACCACTGTGGCATTGTCTGAAAATACTCAAACCATCTGGCCCTTGACTAGGGGCCGGATATGCAGAACAGCCAACCTGATGGCCCTTGCCTTAAGGCGACTGATGGACCACACTGTCTTTCTGCAGTTCCAACAGCCCTGGGCCGTAAAGTCATGGCAATGAGATCCCCAGCCCTAGAAATTGTTGTCAGCTGGATCCAGGAGAAATAGTATGCCCTTCATCAGATGACAGGGCCGCCGCCACTACTGCAGGCTGGCTTCACCATCAACGGGAACGGAAGCCTGCGCTCAAACTCCTGAGAACTCAGGGACCATTCAGTGAACAAGGAATGCTGGAGTGATCACATGTGAGCATGCACCCATGGCACCATCTCTATGGTTGCTGCCATCAATCCAAGGAACTAAAGATAATCCTAGACTCTGGGGGCCTGCTGCACACAGAATAGTGCCAGCAATCCAACAGTCTTCTGATGTTTTCATCTGGCAGGAAAACTCTGCCCACTCGAGTGTCAAAACACCAAGGACTGGGAAGGCAAAAGCTGGCTCTTTCCCTGGTTTACCACCCAGCCGAGGTTTCCCCAAAAGGACACCACTTTGGATGCCACCCAAGATGCTTCTGATAGGGAACAAACTCAGATGAGCTAGTCAACCAGATAGGGATGGACATAGATCCCTTGGCACCACAGCACCGCAGCCACCACCACTATGACCTTGGAGATTGTCCTTGGGGCGGTGGATAGCTCAAAAGGTGGGACAGCAAACTGATAGTGATAGCCAAGCATGGCAAAACGCAGATACCTCTGCTGATCCACCCGGATCGGAATATGAAAATACGCCTTGGCCAGATCTAAAGAAGCCAAGAACTCCCCTCAGTGCATTGTTTGAATCATGGACTGCAAAGTTTCCATCCAAAAGCACAGAACACACATGTGCTGGTTGACCCCCTTGAGGTCCAGAATGGGCCGGAAGCAACCGTCCTTCTTTGGCACCACAAAATAGATGGAGTATCTGCCCTTGCTCCGTTCATCCAGGGGGGAGGGCTCCACCACCTTTAAGCACAGTAACTTGTTTAAGGTGGTCCACACGGCAGCATCTTTGATCACTGACCCACAAGGGGAAATGACAAAGCCATCGGGAATCGGCTCTTTGCATTCCTGGACATAGCTGAATTGAATGGCATCTAGCACCCCACAATCCTTGGTAACTCAGGCTAATTTCTGAAAGAAGAGGTGAAGCCTGCCGTCCACTGGAGGAATCAAGGAATGGGCCCCCAAACCTTCTTTATGCAACCCAGGATGGTACTCCTCTGGAGAGGACTGAGTCCCTGGGCCCATGCGCTCCATATAAGGACTGAGAATGAGCCAAAGGCCCTGAAGCAGATGGGAAGAAAGGTTTTCCAGGTCGGTAATAACGATGGTCTTGAGACTTCAGGGAATCTGGCCAGCACGCCCTTGGTGATTGGGCGGAGGCTGAGAAAGGGGCACCAGCCTGTTTCACAGGCCCCTTGGACCTATCTTCTGGTAGGTGGTAAGATTTTGTCTTGCTTAGGTCCTTCACCAGCTTCTCCAAATAAGTTCTAAACAGAAGCTTTCCCTTAAAGGCCAGTTGGGCCAACCGGGCTTTGGAGGATGTGTCTGCTGCCCAGTGCCAGAGTCAAATCCAACGCTGTGACACAGTCAACAAGACACCATCACTGGCCGCCAAACATACCAGGTCACACATGGCGTCAGAAAGGAAGGCTGTAGCTGATTCTAAAAGAGGGGCAGTATCATCAGGCAGAAGAGACTGAATCCGCTGGAGCAGGATTTAAGATGTCTGGCTGGTTCATACCACCAGCTGTAGAATAGCTGCTGCTATTTATTTATTTACATTCTCTTATATACTGTGCTATTCTGCATCAGTGTGGTTTACATTGAACAAACTGAAATTACATTGAACAGGGTATTATAACTTGGAGATAACTATTTTTTTACAGGGAACATGGGCTATGGAGAGTTAAGTGGCTTGCCCAAGACCACAAGGAGCACCTGTGGGACTAGAAACCCCAGTCCTTCTGGCCCAAGGTTGCTGTCCTCTAGTGGGATTTGAACCCCTGACCTTCTGGCCTGAAGTACCTTGCCCCAACCACTAGGCCACTCAGGGACTGGCTCCTCAGCAAGGAATCCACCTTGTGGTCCAGTACATCCTTTAAGACTGATCTGCTTCCACGGGAATGGCGGTCCATCTGGTAACCGCTGTGACTTGCACATCCACCTTGGGAATGTCAAACCAGTCAACATGCTCCTCCACTGGGAGAGCGTAGATCTTCTTATACACCCTTAACCGTTTGGATAGGTAGTAGGGGGACTCCCATTCTGACCGGATCATATCCTTGATCATCTCTGGGAATGGGGAGACAGCAGTGGATTTCTGCACCCTTTGAAGGAGTGAGTGTACCTTCAGCTCTTGCTCCATGCTGAAGTATCTCTCAAGTTCAAGGCGGATGAGATCCTGGTAATCAATACTGCCAGCTCCTCCTTCCAGAATAGGTGGATCACGCCAGCCTTTTCAGAATCTTCTTCTAAAGGTGAGATCACTTCCTCATCCACGTCAGAGCCCAGTACCAAGCTGTCTGAATCTGAGGCATAGTTAACATCTTGGATAGCTCCCATCTGTTCCCTATCTCTAGGGAGTGTCCTTTGCTGGGGATGCTTAGCCAATAATCAAACAGGGCTTCAACTTTCAGCCTGCCCAGCATGAGACTCCATTCAGGGGCACCCAAAGGCCGCAAGGGCTGAATTACCACGCCAGAAGGACCAGGCCTGTTGCACAAAGAAAAAGAATTTGAGGAAGGACAATCTGGAGTATGGAAACTCTCCTCTCGGATAAGGTTCCCCAACAGTAGGGGCCATAGTCGCCACAAACACCCTAGAGGATGAAGAGTGGCTCACAGCATAGTCACTGGAGCCTCCAGCCAGCTGAATATCCTTACCCATAGCGCCATCTGTCACCTCCTGCCCTGAGGCAGGTAAGGGCAGACTAACGGCATCCTCAGCTGAGAAGGGGAAAGCATGCCCTCCAGGTGTGACTCAGAAGCTGCCATGCAGGAAGGGCAGAGTCCAGAATCCAAGGATGAGGCTCCTCGCTTGCCACAGGTCAAACAACGTCACCTGGAAAAAGACATAGAGAGTCAGGGTAAGCATCACAAGAGCACGCGCTAAGACTGTGTCAGCCCACAAGCATGCATTAACAGCACTTATATGTTATGTGCGTTAAAGGTGCTAGAGAAGGAGCACGTACTACTGCATACCGGCACTATTGGCGTGCTACGAAAACATGTACACAACTAATGGTATGCAACTTCGGTGCTGGCTTTCTGCGAGGGCCTGCTAGTGAGCAGCATAGCACTTCATTGACAGAGCAACAGCATACTTTTAGAGGCTAATGGCAAAGAGGCAGCGTAGTCCAAAACAGGGTCAAGACGAAATCTGCTCTTGCATTGCCTAGGTGAGTTAAGGTAAGTCGGTGGGAAGGGATGGAGAGATTGCCAGGACAAGGGGGTCGCAAAAGGCATAAAGAGATAAAGGAGATAATGCCAGGTGAAGGGAAAGAGGAGAACCCAGGAACATCAGATGTACCACGCTGGGTCTCCCCATCAGTGAGAATATGTCCATTCTTCAATGTGCTTTAAATCTGCTATCTCAAATCCCAGAACAGTTTGAAGACCTAAATAACTATTCCCTATTTTTTTTTTGTTTATATGTTTATTAGCTTTTCCATATAACACAACCAAAACAACTCACTTTTTTAACTTAGGTCACACAGGATCTAGAATATTCTTGTTCCTTGTTATATAACATTCTAATAGCCAGTATTAACATTGTAATCCTATTTTAACTTTTGTCTTTTGAAACCAGTTATGAATATCCAAGGCTGTCTCTAAGTTGCCAAGTGTTTAATTTTTCTCATAGCTGGCCCTTTTCTGCTATCTACTCTATGACCCCCCCCCCCCCCAATCCCACCCCCCTTCCCTCTTTAGGCCGCTGTGGGTATTGTATTTGCATTCATTGAGTGGAGGAGTGGCCTAGTGGTTGGGGCAAGGTACTTCAGGCCAGAAGGTCGGGGATTCAAATCCCACTAGAGGACAGCAACCTTGGGCTGGAAGGACTGGGGTTTCTAGTCCCACAGGTGCTCCTTGTGGTCTTGGGCAAGCCACTTAACCCTCCATAGCCCATGTTCCCTGTAAAAATAGTTCTCTCCAAGTTATAATGCCCTGTTCAATGTAATTTCAGTTTGTTCAATGTAAACCGCACTGATGCAGAATAGTGTGGTATATAAGAGAATATAAATAAATTCATCTCCAAAGATATTTATAGCTCTCCCATTTGGGTGTCTTATATTGTATAGCACTACAAGGTGTACGCAGCGCTGTACAGACACATAAGGCATTGCCACTGCTGCAGGTTCTGCAGGGGGGCAGGGGCGGAAGGGTGGAAGGGGCAGGATTGGGAGCTTGTCTAGGGCACCTTAAATCCTTGCACTGGCTCTGCCTCTGACAACAAAAGAAGCAAAGTGCTTATTCCTTCTCAGCCCTTTGTTTTCTCGACACCTTTCCACCGTAAAGGCGACCATCACACTACTGGAGGTTAAATAGTACATATGCAAGCATAATAGATGCCATCTTTGGGACTGCATGAGTGCTGGGCATTAGTAATCACTTTCCTGGGCATGCTCTTCTATTTCTGACTCTCTTTTGCACCACCTTAGACATGAAAAAAAACCTACATTCTCAGAGCAGCATGAGAAATCCTCCTCCCCCAGTTACCTTCTTCCTCATGCTCCCATAATCATATACAGTGTACACTCTGACCCAGCCCCCCTTCCATCTATCATATGTTCCACTGCTGGATACATAGGGGGTCATTCCAAGCCATGAATAGTGGGGACGTATGCCCTGACTGGACGTATATCCCCGCTAGTCGTCCCCTGCCGATCCTGCACAAAGGCTCCGTGTATGGACAGTGGAGTTGTACGGGGAGCCTTAGATGGGGGCGGGCAGAAAGCGGAGCGAGGGCAGGCCATGGGTGGGTCATCACCTCGGATGTACAGGGCCGATTCTGAGATCAGCCCTGTAGGTCCAGGGTAGGCCGGTTAGACAGGGGACTTATTCTACCTCAAAGGTGGAATAAGTCCCCCTGCATGCAGGGTAATAGTGGTGGCCAGTGGGGACAAAATCAGAAGGCGTGCAGGAGTTTCCCCGCAGCCAGACCCCGACCATGGGAGGCCGGATTGGAGATCCAGCTGCGGAGAAAGGACATTCTTGGCGGCAGCTGGCGTTCAAGGTTCCTGAATGGAGCCTCGGTGCCATGGCAACAGGACACCTTGGCTTTGCAGCTCCATTCAGGAGCCTGGCTGAGTTAGCCGGGTATGCGGCTGGGCATGCGGCTGATCAGAATCAGGGCCGGCCTGCACATCCAGGCCAGTAGACCCGATTCTGATCCCACAGGCATGTCTAGCCCCCACAGGATCTCAACTGGGTCTACCGCTGCGAGCCCTGATTCTGCCCGGCTGCACAAGGGGCTGGACGTCCAGAAGGGAATAGGCCTCATAGCCTCTGGCACCTCCCCCCCCCCCTTTTCCCCTGTTGGACATATAGTGCCCCTGCTTCCCTTTGCCTCTGGCATTATTTTCTGCTGGACATTTTGGGGGCAATTTTATAAATAAAATAAGAGTGTAAGTTTCAGAGAACCTCTATTAATTTAAGGTGCAATCACTTGCCCCCATCCCTAGAGCTGGTGCCAATACCTCTGCCTACATTTCTATCAAATGCATGTCAATTAAACTACTTTATCATTTGTGTGCTTAACATTGTGCCCTGCCACCTCAAATGCCCACGATGAAAGTATGTGTGATTGGATATCCCTGCATACTTATAAAATAGCGGTTAGCGTGCCTGCGGCCACTTACACAGATATAAGACTAAAATACCTATATATACATGCTTTGTTCTTGCATAAATCTATGCGGCTTCTTATAAAATTATCCCCATAGAGAATAACTTTATAAACTCCCACATAGTTAACGCATTTAACATGTGTACTTCACAACTATTTTATAAAGCCAAGTACATATGTATTTGACTTTATAAAATACTAGTGTGAATGGCCAAAAATGTGCATTAAGGCACAATCTGTTTCCAGTCTATGTTTCCAATCACTTATACCAGTTCTAGGCCTGGCATAAATGCCCATGCCTAAATTTGCAAAGAACGTGTGGAAATTATAGCATTTTATAATTCACAGGTGTAACCTTGTGCTTCGCCTAAATTCTGCCCCATGCATGCCCATAGTGAGAGTCTGTGCGTCAGAAGTGTATGCTTACTTACAGAACAGCGACTGCTGTTTCTAAGCATAAGTGGTCTCTTAATGCGAGCAAATGACTAAAATATTCAGTTTTACATGTGTTGCTCACATGTAAATCTAGGTAGCTCTTTATAAAATTATCCCCAAAGGGGATATGAGTAGCCTAGTGATCACAGAAGCAGGCTGGAACCAGGGTAACTAGTGTTCAAATCCCACTGATGCTCCTTGTTGCCTTGGGCAATTCACTTAACCACCCATTACCACAGATACAAACATAGATTATAAGCCTCACCTTGAACTACTACTGTAAAGGCATGAGCTAAATACAAAATAAAGGGGACATCTACTTTGGGTTTATTTTAGTCATCAGCATACACATTTGGCCACATACGCACACACATTAATGACCTCTTGTAAAATTCCAACCAGCCTAAAAGTACGTGCATTGCCGGTGGTGTGTGTACGGATGGAGTTTGAGCAAAGTGTTGGCAATAGACAAGTACACGTGTAGATCATAAAATACTATAATTGATGCACCAGTTCTAGAGCTAGAATAAATATCTGCACTTTAACTTAAGGCACGTTTTCTGCCAGTTATGCTAGTATTTTATAAAGAAAAGTAGGCACCTACTTTTCTTTATCAAATTGCACCTAAATGGGTGCCCACTTTCATGCTTAAAGGAGGTGCTTCCTTATAAATTTGTCCTATTGTACAGCCTCTGACCCCCCCCCCCCTTTTCTTTGAGTCCAGAAACAAAGCAACCATGCCCACAAGCTACGACACAGGATACAACAGAGCAGGGTGATGAACCACACCATGGAATGGATTAAAAATATACATTTATTAAATTGTCCAAAAGTCCCTTCCTACACAGGCTGTGTTTTGGCAAGTGAGAGCCTTCATCAGGGCTATGGGATCTTATTTAAAAAGCAAGTGTACATTAGGTAATTAAGGAATAATCGTGTATAATGAATACTAGGGGTCCAGACAAAAAAATAAATTATACTGATTGACCTATTTGGCTACCTATTCCTTTTGAGGGTTTTATACATTATTGGTTTCTTCGCATTGGGCTTTTTCATTTTATTTCCCCTCCCCTCCCCCTTTGTCTTCATGTTTGTCCTTCTGTACAATGGTGATGATTGTTGTTTTTAGCTGACATTTTAGCGCTTTGTTTGTCCTGTGAAGTGGCATATCTTTTAAGTAAGTACTTCCTCCATATGTTTATGCCTCTTAGATAGTCTGCACACAGTAGTTAGTCTCTCGCCAAGGAGACTCAAATGGACTTTTCGCTTTTTGTTCAGAATCGCAACCCTGGCATTTAGCGGGGCTGGACGTCTGCATCGGATGTCCAGCCCCGCTAAACATGGGTCGGAATCTACCCCATTGTTTTTATTATCATGTGTTTACAATTCAGTATGCTTTTAGTTTAGTTTTGTTTTGATTCCAACTTCATGACAATGGATGTAAATATGTATGTTTATGTCTAATATGTTGTTTTATATAAATAAGGTTCCATAGCTCCTGACGAAGGCTCCCACTAGCCGAAACATGGTCCATGTAGGGAGGGACTTTTAGACAATTTAATAAAAGGTTATTTTTGATCCATTCCACAGTGTAGTTCATCACCCTACTCTGTTGTATCCTCCCTTTGCCTGTGCCATTATTCCTTGCTGGACATACAGTGCAGTTTCTGACGCCCTGTCCCGGTGTATTATTCTCTGTAGGATATCTCATTGCATCATTCCTTGCTGAACATACAATGCAGCCTCTGACCCCCCCTTTGCCTGTGTCATTATTCTCTGCTGGATATACAGTGCAACCTCTGACTGCCTCTCACACTATTCCCTATGAGGTATATAGTGTAGCTCCCAGGGGTTCTCAACCCAGTCCTCGGGACCCACCTAGCCAGTCGGGTTTTCAGGATAACCACAATGAATATGCATGGGAGAGATTTGCATATAATGGAGGCAGTGTATGCAAATCTCTCTCATACATACTCACAACCCACCTGGACTCCACCTTTGCACTCCATCCACGGCAGTCGGGCTTCCGTCCTGGACACAGCACAGAGACCATCCTTGTTGCTTTGCTCTCTGAACTTTACCACGCCCACGATCAGGGTGACTTTTCTCTTGTGGTATCTCTGGATCTTTCCTTTGCCTGATCTGGTTGATCATCGCACTCTTCTCACCCGTCTGTCTGACTTCGGTATTCATGGTACTGTCCTACAGTGGTTCCGTTCCTTTCTGTCTTCCCGCACTTTCTCTGTTCACTCCGGTTCCTCCGCTTCTCATCCCTTCCCCTCGATCTGTGGGGTTCCCCAGGGTTCTATTCTCGCCCCCCTGCTTTTCAACATATTTCTTGCCCCTCTTGCCCTGCTCATTCAGCAGTTTGGTATCTCTGCTTACATATATGCCGACGATATTCTTCTGGTCCACCATACCTCGTCCTCCTCCCCTGATCTTGCCCTACTCAACCTCTGTCTGGCTTCTATCGCCTCTTGGTTTGATCTCAACTTTCTTCACGTCAATCCCGCCAAATCTTCTGCAATTTGGTTTTCTCTTGGACTTCCTCCCCCCGCTTTGGCCCCTTCTATGTCCTCCCATCCTATCCCCTTGGTATCAACTCTTCGTTACCTGGGTGTCACTTTGGACTCTTCTCTTTCCTTCCATCAACACATCTTCTCTGTCGTACGTACTTCCTTCCTCCACCTCCGTCAGATAAGGGCTGTTCGCTCATTCCTCCCCCCTTCGTCTGTTGTCACTCTGGTTATGTCACTGGTGATCACACGTCTGGATTACTGTAATGCTATCTACGCCGGCCTCCCCTCCTCCCAGCTTCGCCGTCTCCAATTAGTTCAAAATACTGCGGCCCATCTCATCACCTATTCTCCCGCCTGTGCTCACGTCACTCCCTGCCTTTTCGCCCTTCACTGGCTTCCGGTGAAGTTTAGATTCATTTACAAATTGCTCATCATCACGCACAGAGCCCTTCATTCTGGCACCCCTCCAATACTTGGCAGACATCATTCATCTTCAACCCTCCCCACGCCTTCTTCGCTCAGCACACGGTAACCGCCTCTTCCTCCCCTCCCCTTCTCAGGCACGTCTGGAACTCACTCGTCATTCCGCTTTCTTCTTTCTCGGCCCTGCTTTGTGGAACTCGCTACCTCTTTCTCTCCGTCTTGAACTGTCCCACCCGCGCTTTAGAACTCTTCTCAAAACCCATCTTTTCTGTCAAGCCTTTGATCTCTCCCCTCCCGCCGGTGAAGCTCTGCCCCCCATTCTTCATAGTACCCCTTCAGACTCCTTACTCGCCCCTTCCCTTGTGTTTCTCCCGTCTACCGTCGTCCTTCCCACTTTTTGGACCACCTTTGTTTTCTATCTTTTATCTGTCCCTCTCTGTCCTATTATTATTGGCGTTCTTTTCTGACTTTATTTTTTCTGTAGCCATTGCCTTTTTGTATTGTACACCGCCCTTACGCCTCAGCTTGGGCGGTTTATCAAATCCTGCGAATAAAGATAAAGATAAAGATTGTGGTTAGCCTGAAAACCCGACTAGCTAGGTGGGTCCCGAGGACAGGGTTGAGAACCCCGGGTTCTAACCCCTATCCCGTTGCATTAGTTTCTGCTGGATAGACAGTGCAGCCTCTGATGCTTCCTCTCCCCTCCCCCTTTGCCTCTGGCATTATTCCCTGCTGGACATATTATGCAGCTTTTAAGCCCTATTCTTTTGCATTATTCCCTGCTGGGCATACAGTGCATCCTCCAACCCACTTTTGCTGTCACATTATTCCCTTATGGTAAGGGAGCAATTGTATTGATTTAGGCTTGTTGCTTTCCAGCCTTTTCTGTGCAGCAGTTGCTAGGTAGATAATTGTTCCCATGGACACACTGGATTTATCAATGAATGCAGAGACAGAATGGCAGTAAAGAATTCTAGAGCAAATGGGGTTTCTCCTCGGGCTCTCCACTGGACTATGCCTAGTGCTGAGCCCAGAGACTGGATCAGAAAATGACCCACAGGACTTCTTAAGACCTTAAAGCAGTATCAGTTTTCTCAAACACTCTTGCTTTTTGCCTCTATTTCACTCTATTCATGTTATTCTAAATTCTCTTTTCTTATTAGCCTGTCACAACAGCATGTGAGAATTGTAATCTGCCTCCGTTATGACTTATGTCTTAAGGAGCAGCCTACTAAGTACAGTATAACGGTGGCTGAAAACCAGGGAAGCCAGGGTTATGGTTTATGGTATATTAACATCTATATACCACTTTTCACAGTAGAACAAAGCAGTTTAGAATAAAATAGTAATTAAGAGGAAATGAACTCCATGTTTAAAATAGGAAAGAGGGTTTAAATTCTTGGGAAAATCACTTCACCCTCTGTTGCCTCCGGTACAAGCTTATACCTTAAAGTGTGTTAATTCACAGTTAACACATGTTATTAGTAACTGGGTCCCATTGAATAACATTGGACCTGAGCTAAAAAGCACATGTTAAAGGTGAATTAATGTGCATTAACGTTAATGCTCCGTACTAGCTAGACCCTTTAGACTCGTAACCCTCCTAGGACAGGGAAATACCTACTGAACCTGAATTTAATTCACCTTCAGCTACCAATGAAAAAGCCTGGGCTAAATTTAAATACGTAAAAGTCTGATACTTGCCGGGTCTCTCTTCAAAACACTTCCTTGTGCTATCATGGTACTTCCTAGTTACAGTGGAATCTCTCCATCAGAACAAACATTTACAAGACAAACACTCCCGAACCTGCGCATTGCTAGTTGGAGGCTGTTTGGGCTCCTGCTCCTTTGATAGCGGGACAAAGTAGCAGCAAGGTCCCTGAAGGACAGAGTCTGGCAGTAAAAATGCAGGGGAAGGAGCAAAGGATCGATGAGCCAAGCACACATAACAAAAAAGAAGCAAAATACTACTCTGGGAAGCCAGCTGGATGAGAATGAGGATGGAAACAAGATCTGAAGTAAAAAAACAAAACAAAACACAACCCAGCCCTCTGAATTATTTAAAACCAGGGACAGCCCTAGAGATGGTTCGAGGTGTTGACACTCTAGGCAAATCTTAAACTTTACACCCCTGGCTGCCAAAACCTATTGTTTAGCTCTGAATGCCCTACTCTTTTCCACACATCCACCTCCCCCCCTCCCCAGAAGTTGCCACCCTAGGCGACCACCTAATTTGCCTAATGGTTGGGCTGGCCCTGTTTAAAACCTGGAAAACAAGGGAGGCAAGGGAGGGGAGGAGGGGGCAGGTCAAGAGAGAAAAGAGCAGGATGTTGATCCCTTGGACTTGGCGGGGTAAGGGGCGAGCCTGGGAAAGCTGAGGCAGTGTAACTCTCTCCTGCATGCTCTGATGAAAAGCTGAAGAATTGCACTGACTGACTGGGGCTTTTGGTCCACAGTATAGGAAACAGGAAAGCAGGTCAGAAGGTGGAAAAAAAAAGCAATCAGGGAAAAAATCAGCTCGGCTCCTGGATTGTATTACTTTACCAAACCCGGGTTCTAGGTGAGCCATGATTCAGGTACACTATGTAGGTCCCTGTCGCCAAAGACATTGGTAGGCAAAATGAGTTACCCAACGAAAACGACAAGGAGCATCAGCTTGAGAAGCAGCATTTGAAAGCTGGCCTCCCCGGTTCTGCATGCTGCTCTCACCACTAGGGCTCAGGTTAGCAAATTATGCACAAAGAGCGCCTTACACTTGGATTTCATTAAAGCTTTAAACATAAATAAACTGAGCAGCCTGGACTGGGTCCCAAAGAGGTTGACTAGATTAGAAACTGGTTAAGGGATAGACAACAAAGGATGGTAGTAAATGCAGTTCACTCCAAGGAAAGAAAGGTAATGTCTCAGGGATTTCTTTCGGGGCCTATTCTGTCCAATGTTTTCCTAAGTGATACAACAGAGGGGTTACTAGGAAAGGTTTGTCTGCTTGCCACATGACACTAAGATCTTGAACAGATGGAGTAGAAAGAATAAGGCATGAAATGAAAAACTCTGAGACAAGGTCAAGTATTTGGCAACTTAATGGACACTATTCAGCTGCCATGGTCAGCGTTGTTTTTATTTTTAAATGCCTGCCATGGTGCTTTAAAAACATCCAGATATTCAGCTCTACTATCTGGATTGTGACCGGTGTGGAATATTTGGACAGAGTGACATTGCCACTACCCTTGCGGCGATATTCAATCAACTATCTGGATAAAATTATGACTGCCTTTTAGCCGTTTTACCGTATCCCTATATTTATTCAGATAACAGACTGAATAGTGCCACTATCTGGATAACTACTGGCTCCACCACTGGTCTGCGCACAGGCTTCCCCACCATTATCTGGCAATGGCGTACAAAGGGTGGGGTGTTGGGTGCGGCCCATCCAGGCTGTCGGCCGGGAAAGGGCTGCTTCCCCGCTGGGCTGGCGGAGGCAGCGTGGCAAACTTACCATAAAGCTGGCTTGCTCCAGGCCTGGCCGCTCTTCTCTTCCAGCCAAAGTCTTGTGAATCATGTGTATATGGGTTTTTGTGGCTGCTGCGCTGTTGCATGTCTCTGCTTGAGAAATGGCAGGCCGGGATGTGTGTGTGACATCAAATAAACATGCACATTCCGGGCAAGTTTATGTTGCCCAAGCTGCCGCTGTTCATATTGGATAAGTGTAAGTTTCTAAAATCGTCCGGAAATTTGCATGTGCTTGGCCCATCATTCTGCGCATTCCCATTTGTTTTTGTTTTCCAGGGACATTTATATTTTAGTGGGTAGTCAGGCTGAATTTAGAATGTGCTTACACGTTCCCACCTTCAAACTACTTTCCAGCTAAATACCTACATTTACAATTTATAAACCCCAAGCATGGAAGCTTTGGGGGGGGGGGGCGCATTTTCAGTGGTGTTGGCCAGCACACTTAAAGCAGCTGGCCATCGCTGCTTTAATTTTAACCGGGACATTCGATGCCAGGGACATATATCTGGCCACTGGAATTGAATATCTGAGTTGGCTGGGTTGCCTATGTGATTGCAAAACCAGTTAAAGTCAGTCAGTTTGGGTTAAGCAGCCAATGGCTGAATATTGCCATTGACCAACTAACTGCCAGTACCATCCCCGGAACGCCCTGATGTTAAGCACTCAGCATCGGGGCGTTCAAAGCTGATATTGAAAGAATTTTGCTGATCCAACTTCAGGATTATGTTGAGATGAATAATCTTCTGGACAAATTATAGTATAGCTTTAGGGCCAGTTATTGTACTGAAACCTTTGGTATCAGTGGTTAATATAAATGGAACATTCTAGTCCGGTTTTGGTAGCATTCCTTGATATTGCAACCGCTTTTGATTCTGTAGACCATGGGATGCTGCTCAATCGATTAAAGTCGATTGGTTTATCATTGACAGTTCTTGATTGGTTTTGCTCCTATCTTGCTAGGCGTACTCAGCAGATGCACTTGGACAGGTGTGTCTCTGTTGTGCTCCCAGTAAAAAGAGAAGTTTTTCAGGGTTCGGCATTATCAGCCCTCTTATTCAATCTGTATCTACAGTCTATTTGTATTAGGGGTTATTCTGTGCTACGAATAGCGGGAATGGATGGCCTGATGGGACGTCCATTCCCGCTATTCGTGCCCTTGCCTGCCTAACTTCCCTGCAGGTTGTGCAGGGAAGTTAGACGGGGCGAGGAAGGGGCGGTCTGGGGGTGGAATCTGAGCGGGCAGTGGGTGGTCGCCAGCCCTGGACATACAGGGACAATACTAATGTCAGCCTTGTTATCCAGGGCCGGCGAAATGTCCGGGGAAGTTATTCCACCTCCGAGGTGGAGTAACTGCCTTGGACTTTTTTTTTTGACAGCCCAGGGTGCAAATGGGGCAGGGAGGGCCTGGGTTTATTCCCCGCAGCCCGACCCTGGCCTTAGGAGGCCAGATCGGGGGTCGGGCTGCGGGGAATAAACCCTTTTTGCTGGCGGCTGGCATCGCGGCTTTTAAGTGGAGCAGCAGTGCCATGGCAACATGACACCATGGCGCCGCGGCTTCATTTTAAAGCTCTGACTGAGTTAGCCGGGGACAGTCCTGCACATACAGGCCAGACTGGATCGCAGTCCCGGCCTGCATGTGCAGGACTGTTCGCAATTCTGATCCCACGGAGCTAGACATGCCCCGCGGGATCAGAATCAAAATCCCCTCTGTGCAGCTGGTTTAGACCAGACGCACAGAGGGGATCTACATAGGCGTACATAGTCTACATGGGCGTAGACTATACCGGTGAGCCTCACGTCAGTACCGGGAAAAATGGTAGAAACCATCATAAAGAATAAAATTACTCAGCATGTAGATAGTCATGGCCTAATGGGAGACAGCCAACATGGCTTTAGACAAGGAAGATCTTGTCTTACTAATCTGTTATGTTTTTTGAAGGTGTGAATAATCAGGTGGACAAAGGTGAGTCTGTTGATATAGTGTATCTGGACTTTCAGAAAGCCTTTGACAAGGTCCCTCATCAGAGACCTTTGGCAAAACTAAAGAGTCATGGGATAGGAGGCAGTGTACTACTGTGGATCAGGAACTGGTTAAAAGATAGAAAGCAGAGGGTAGGGCTAAATGGCCAATTTTCCCAATGGGGTGAATCCCAATGGGGTGAATAGTGGTGTACCCCAGGGATCTGTGCTGGGTCTGCTGCTTTTTGACATATTCATGAATGACCTGGAAAGTGGAATAACGAGTGAGGTTATCAAATTTGCAGATGACACAAAACTATTTAAAGTTGTTAAAACCCAAGAGGATTGTGGAAAATTGCAAGAGGATCTTGATAAATTGGAAGACTGGGCATCAAAATGGCAGATGAAATTTAATGTGGACAAGTGCAAAGTTATGCACCTAGGGAAGAACAACCCAAACTATGGTTACACGATGCAAAGCTCCACATTAGAAACCACCACCCAGGAAAAAGATTTAGGCGTCATTGTGGATAACATGTTAAAACCCTCGGCCCAGTGTGCAGCAGCGGCCAAGAGAGCAAGTAGAATGCTAGGAATCATAAGGAAAGGAATGGAAAATAAAACAAAAGATATTATAATGCCTCTATATTGTTCCATGGTGAGACCGCACCTTGAATATTGTGTGGAATTCTGGTCGACGTATCTTAAAAAGGATATAGCGTTATTAGAAAAGGTTCAGAGAAGAGACACCAAAATGGTAAAGGGGATGGAAGGATACGCCTATGAAGAAAGGCTAAAAAAGTTAGGGCTCTTTAACCTGGAAAAGAGACGGCTGAGGGGAGATATGATAGAAGTCTATAAATTAATGAACAGAGTGGAACGGGTAAACGTAGATCGATTGTTTACGCTATCAGAATATAGAAAGACTAGGGGACATGCAATGAAGCTACAGGGTAAACTATTTAAGACTAATAAAAGAAAATATTTTTTCACTCAACGTGTAATCAAACTCTGGAATTTGTTACCGGAGGATGTAGTAAAGGCTGTTTGTGTAGCTGGGTTTAAAAAAGGTTTGAACAAGTTCCTGGAGGAAAGGTCCATAAACCATTATTAAGAAGAGACCCAGGATATCAATGCTTGACCTAGTACAAGCATTGTGGAACCTGTGTCTTTTGGGGAAACTGCTAGGTACGTATGGCCTAGATTGGCCACTGTTGGAAACAGGATACTGGGCTTGATGGACCTTGGTCTGACCCAGTATGGCATATCTTATGTTCTTGTAGAATTTATGAGGATGACATTATGTTCTCTCTTCCTTCTGGTGGTGATATTGCTTCAATAATGATATGGATGAAACAATGTATTATGGAAGGAAAGGCAGGATAGAGGAAAGGCAGGATAGAGGAAAGGCAGGATAGAGGAGATATGATAGAGACAAGGACAGTATCTGAATTCAAGAAAGTATGGGACAAACACAGAAGATCTCTAAAGGAAAAAAAGGGACTATAGTAGTTGATATGGAAGGGCAGACTAGGTAGGCCATATGGTCTTTTCTGCCGTCATGTTTCTAGGTAGGTTCATTATGGTTAAAGAGTAACTTTTTGGATTTAAATCTGAGAAAAACTGAGTTGCTATTCCTTTGTATTTATAGCTCCTATATGCTGCCATCTGAAATTGATTTTTGATGAATGCATGGTAAAGATCAAGAAAGAGGTGCACTATCTTGGTATCATAATTGATTTCAAATTATCCTTTCAGTCTCAACTGAAATCTGTCACTAAAAATGCCTTTTTCAAGTTTAGGCAGCTTCATAGATTAAAGCCTTATCTTTGTTGTGAGGATTTCAGAACCGTATTACATGCCTTGGTGCTAGCCTCAATGGATTACTGCACTGTATCATACTTGGGCCTGTCAAGGCATTACAGCGGCAATACATTTAAGGGCTCATTCCATCCCGGACGTAGATCCCCTCTGTACGTCTGGTCTGAGCTGGATGTACAGAGGGGATTGCGATTCTGATCACGCGGGACATGTCTAGCCCCGCAGGATCAGAATTGCGAACAGTCCTGTACATGCAGGCCGCGACTGCGATTCAGCCCAGCCTGCACGTACAGGACCTTCCCGGCTAACTCAGTCAAGGCTCTTCAATGGAGCCATGGCTCCATGGCATCATGTTGCCATGGCACCATGGCTCCATTGAAGAGCCGTGATGCCGGCCGCACAGACTCTAATGTTGCATTCCCCACAGCCTGACCCCCAATCTGGCCTCCTAAGGCCAGGGTCGGGCTGCAGGGAATGTCTTCGGACCCCCCCTGCCCCATCCGCACCCTGGGCCGCCGATCCTGGATGTACGAAGAAATTATTCCACCTCGGAGGTGCAATAACTTCCTCATACAAGTTGTCGACCCTGAACTACAGGGCCGACATTAGAATCGACCCCTGTATGGCCACGGCCGTAAACCGCCCACTGCCCGCCCAGACTCCACCCCTTCCCCACTCTTTTCTTGGCCCTTCCCCGCCCCCATCTAACTTCCCCACACAACTGGCAGGGAGGTTAGACGCGGCAGGGGTAGGCACGAATAACCCCCTTATTGTCCAGCTTTGAAACAAGTACATTGGTTGCCAATTACAGCTCAGGTTTAATTTCAGGCATTATGGATTTTGTTGCGGCATATTCTATGTCGGCTTCCATTGTCTCCGATTTTTCCTTTGTGACATTATTCTGCAGGATGAGTGTTGCGCTCTCAGTCACAGCAATTATTAGAAGTCCCTGCTCTTCGTATAGTGAAGTTAAGTAGAACATGGAATCGTGCTTTGTCAATTATGGGTCCTACTTTGTGGAATCAATTGCGATCTTCTCTCCGTGATTTATCCAATATGTTGGATTTTAGGAGATCAATTAAAGCAACATTATTTAGACTAGTTTTTGGTAATGTGTAGTACAAGTATAACATAGTCACCTTTGATTTTGCTGTTTGTGTTGTTTTATTGGTGTATGTTTATTGTAGCTCACCAAGGACATAGTGCCGTGAATATCCTGCTGACAGTGGTTTAACCGGTTAAGAGGTTATTTGTGCTCTTGACCAGTGCTATGGGTATAAATAGTTTCAATAAATATATAACGCACAAGAAGCAATTTCTTTACAGTCCTGGTTTCCTATCATTGCATGGAGGGTGTTAAGCAGAAACAAGTGATTAGAATGCTTTGATGGTGTTATCCAGTGGATATAGTGTATCTGGACTTTCAGAAGGCATATGGCACAGTCTCTCATGAGAGTCTCTGAAGGAAACTGAAAAGTCATGGGATAGAAGATGATGTCCTGGGGATTGAAAACTGGTTTAAAAGGCAGGAAACGAAGTAGGCCTAAATCATTGTTTTCTGACTGGAGAAAGGAAAGTAGTGGGGTTCCCAGAGTCTGTACTGGGACGTGTGCTGTTTAACATATTCATAAATGATCTGAAGAAAGCAGCAGTGATCAAAATGATCGAACTTGCAGATAAGAGAAAATTATTCAGTGTTGTTAAAACATGGAAGATGATGAGACTAGGAGACTGTATATCTAAATGGCAGATTAAAAATAATGCATGGAGGGAAAAATGATCCCAATTGCAGGTACAAAATACTGTGTTCTGAATTAGGAGTCACCATCCAAGAAAAAGATCTTGGAGACATGCAGACAATATGTTGAAACTTTCAGCCCAGTGTGCCATGGCTGCTTCAAAGGATTATTCAAAAGGAGTGCAGGACAAAACTGAGAATATCAATATGCCTCTGTATAGGTCCATGGCACAACCAAACCTTGCATATTATGTGCAGTTTTGGTTGCCTCATCTCAAAAGAGAGCATAATGAAACTGAAAAAGGTTCAAAGAAGGGCAACAAAAATGATAACGAGAATGGAATGACTCCCTTATGAAAAAAAAAAAAAAAAAACAACTAAACAATGCCATTCTGCATTGACAAGATGAATCTCACCACCATATCCAACTGTTTTAACGCCATCTCAGACTGGCTACTGACTCAAAATCTCAGAATCCAGAACAAGAAAACAGAGGTACTTTTCATCTCAAGAAACCCTAAGTTCACACCACCTACATTCCTTGAAGTCCATGATGCTAAGTTGCAAGTAAAACCCCACATCCGTTATCTCGGTGTTACCCTGGATCAGAATCTAGACATGAAGACCCACATAGCCAACACTGTAAAGGCAATTTATTTCAAGATTCGCTCCCTTAGACACCTTCGCCAACTAATTGATCCAGATGATTTCCGTACTGTCTACCAGGCTTTAATTATCCCACACTTTGACTTCGCAAATTGTATACTACAGGGGCTCCCCCAATCAACCCTCAACCCTCTTCAACTAGCATTAAACAGTGCTGCAAGAGTGCTCTTCGGGGTACCAAAAAGAGAACATATAACACCTCTCCTGAAACAATTACACTGGCTCCCTATCCAAGCGAGAATCACCTTCAAGACCCTGCTACTAGTCTTCAAAGCTCACAAAGGACCTGCTCCCTCCTCTCTATCAGAGTTGATACAACCTATCCCCTCCAACAGGCTTAGAAGAACCTCGGAACTAAACATGCTTAAAGTTCCAAAAGAATCCTTAAAATACATCTCTGCAACTGTGAACCGATCATTCAGCTTATGTGCTCCAAAACTGTGGAACACCCTCCCACCACACATTAGGGCCATCTCTGATATCCCCCAGTTCAAAAAGGCCTTGAAGCATTACCTTTTCATCAAATACTTTCCAGAGAACACAATAACACAAGTTCATCCAAATAGCTCTAATCCCGTTCCTATCTAACAAGATACCTTTTCATGTAATATTACTATCATATGTATATAGTTCAATGTCTATTATCCTTTGTTACAATTACCCCGGTTTTCCAAGTTTTGCTTCCTGTTCCATGTAAAAACAGATATATGTATCCTATCTGATGTTTTGTAGTTCTATGTAAACCGTGCTGATAATAAATAGTGCGGTATATAAAAATGTTAAATAAATAATAAATAAATAAATAAACAGGTTATGGCTAGATTTAACAAAGGTTTGGACAAATCCACTGCCTGTCCTTGGGATAAGCAGCATGGAGTCTCTCTTCATTTTGGGATCCTGCCAGGTACTTGATACCTGGATTGGCCATTGTTTGAAATAGGATACTAAGCTTGATGGACCATTTGCAAATCATGTTCTTATGTTTGGGATCTGCCAAGTACTTCTGGTGATCTAGATTGGCCGCTGTTGAAGAAAGAATGCTGGGCTTGATGGACCCCTGCTATAACTCAGCATGGCATGTCTGGAGGAAAGGTCCATAAACTATTATTAAAAGGGACCTGGGATATCACTGCTTGATCCAATACAAGCATTGTGGAACTTGTGTCTTTTGGGGAAACTGTTAGGTACTTATGACCTAGATTGGCCACTGTTGGAAACAGGATACTGGGCTTGATGGACCTTGTATGGCATACCTTATGTTCTTACGCTCTTATATAAGTGATATCAGCAGATAAGAACAATTTCCTTAGCATCCTGCTAGACCAATCCAGACGAGTGGGTTATGCTGCCTTGCCAGCAGCTGGGGGCAGACTCGACCAACCTTCAGTAATGTCAACACTTGGTATATCTATTGGTGTAGCACTGAGAGAAGCCAGTATTTGTCTGCCTCCTACAGGTGCCTCCCCGGGCCCAGACTACAGCCCTGTGGCCTGTGTGATGAGACCTATAGGCCCATTTGCTCGGAACTCGGGTATGACCCTCTCTCCTAGAACCGACAGCTTGCCCTGTGTCCAGTGCTGCTACCCATGGGTTCCTAGTGCTTGGTGAGCTGGAGAGTGGACAGGAGAACCCCACTGGGTCCCTGGGAGGTGAGGTTGGTAAGTCAGACCAAGGCCCCCCTTCCCTGATGTTATCCTCTATCTGTATGCTTGTTTTGTCTTTGCTTTTTTTTCTGAATATGTTTTTTTCCTACTGTTGAATTCAGTGGGTTGTATTTGGCTCTCTTGCTGTTTACAAAAGCAGCTCTTAATTAAAAAGCTTTTTTTTCTCGGCAGTTGGACCTCCCAGGCCTGAAATGTGTCTGGAGCTTCCCTACTCAGTCAGCCTGATAGGTGCTGCATTTCCCTTTTCAGCAACTCCCCTTTCTCTGTGGCCCTTGTTCTTTTTTTGGGCGGGTTTCTTTTGCAGTCGTTTTTTCCCTTTACAGCTGCAGTGCTCAGCTGCATGGTCCAATGCAGCCTACAACCCCCAGTGTTTTTTTTACTCATAGCTGCTAGTTTTGGCCCTGATTGTGGTCGGAATGCCTGTGACACTTTTTTCCAGCATGTTGGGACCCCCCAAGGAGCTCAAGACCCAATGCTGCTTGTGTGGGCCCTGCTGCTCCTTCCGTGTTTTTCCCACTGGTGGGTTCCATGGCCATTTGAGATGGTTGTTTGATCCTCATGGAGGGGGAGGGGAAGCCTGGCAGGGTGGCCATAGCCTCACCTCTGTGGTCCCCTAGAGACTCTCTGGAGCCCCTTTTTACAATCAACTTGAGTTGCTGTCACATTTCTCTGTTTCTATAAAGGTAAAAAGCGGACTATTGTAGTTGATATGGAAGGGCAGACTAAATAGGGCATGTGGTCTTTTTCTGCCATCATGTTTCTATGTTTCTATGCAGCTCCTGAAATAGCTCATGGGCTGTTTTCATTCTCTTCTAGCTACCCGATAGCCCCTTTTGAAAGAGCGCCCCCTATGGGGACCTATTGCCTCTGTTGTTGGTGCTAAGGGAGTTAAGTGTCCCTCCTTTGCCTTTAGCTCATCTGTTCCTCTGGAAGCCCCGCCTTATCCTCTATGGGTGTTGGTTGGGAAGCTGTAGAAAAATTCTTTTCTCCAGAAGGTAAGTCTGAGGAGAACAAGGAGATTCCTATAGTGGAAGGCTAGGAGTTCTGTGATCCCTCTATTTCGCATAAGAGACTTTCCTATGCCCTTTCTGATGCTATGGCAGCTCTGCATGATGAACAGCCTACTCTCAGGCAAGGTTAGCAGTCAGGCCTTCTGTCACATTCATTCCTCTATCTGATCCTATGAAGCAGCTCATAGTCTCAACTGAATCCTTAGGCCCAGGGTGAGCTGGATCAGCCTTTTGGGCTCTCATGGATGGGTGCCCTTAGCATAGCAGTGAGAAAGCACACAAGCATCCCAGTGGAATGGGGTGGTATGCTCAAGGAGTCTCATGATAGGTGTACAGAGGCCCTCCTTAAGAATGCCTTTATGGCTTCTGCCTAGGCTTTTAGACATCCTTGTGTGCAGATCTGGTGGCCCAAGCCCTCTCATGCCTGGTACAGCAGGTGCCGTATAGTCCAGAGCCGATGAGTTTGGAGTCTGGAGCCATGTATGTGGCTGATGCCCTGCATGACTTGATCAATATCTCCTCTAAGTCCAGGGCAGTGGTAGGGGTTGCCAAGCGGTGACTTTGGCTCTGCAAATGGTTGACTGAAGTTGCCTCTAAACCACAGCTGAGCAAGCTCCCCTGTAGGGGCAAGTTGCTCTTCAGGAAGGTCCTGGAGAAGTTTTTGAAAGGCCTGGATGAAGATCACCCTTAGAGGCTCCCAGAAGATAAGTCCAGGGGCTAGAAGTACCTCGCGTGGGGCCTTGCATGGAGCATGGCAATGCCCTTGGACTACTAGGAGTCCAGGTAGGACTTATTCATCCTAAGCCTAAGAAAGGTCAGTCCTTTTGGAACTCTCAATGTCCTTGAGACTCAGGGGTGACCCTTGCAGAAGTTAGCAAGCCCCCACAGTGAGATCCAGCGGGTCCCTTCAAATGCTCAGCTGGTTGGAGGGTGTCTCCATCTGTTTCTCTTAGAATCCTCGAGATCCTCAGTCAGGGTTATGTGCTGGAGTTTGCAGAGTCACTACGGAATACCTTTATGGAGTCTCTCTGCAGCTCTCTGCTCAAGCAGGCAGTAATAGAGAAACCTATACAGCGCCTCTTGAAGTTGTAGGCTATTCTTCCCATGCACGCCACATAGCAAGTATTTATTTTTGCGCAAACCACATCAACCCAAAAAATTCATTAATAGTATGCCATCTTCACACCCAGGGGAAAAAAATTATAGAGAGGGAGACCTCAACGAGGGGCATTCATATCACAATTAATATTTCCAGCAACTGCTCCCTCCAATCTCATTCATTGGTTTCTCTCTCCTAATTTTTAGTTGTGCATATATATATATGTGTATGTTGCTTTAACTAATTCCCAGTCGATAAAAAAGCCAAACTACTTAGCTTCAAAGACATTCAGCTGAAATCCTTATGGTCTTATACGTGGCTGCTCCCCCACTCGACTCGAGTTTTGCCAGTACTTCAATAGCTATTAGAGATAGCTCTGATTTTACAATATTGTATGCTCAAACAAACACTCAAACATTAGACACCAAAATATTTAAATGGGAATGATTTAATGAACCAATGGTCTCAGTTTAAAATTTGCAGCAGGGGATAACTTGCCCCAAAGCTGCTAACTCCGATTACATCAACGACCATATAAACGGTTCATGCAATCTATTAGTTGAGCAATCTTGAATAGAATGTATTAATTGAGCAATCTTGAATGGAATGAAAATCAGAACTTATCTGAATATTTAAATCTTTTCTCAAATCACCAAAAGTAGTTGTGCTGCTATTAAACATTAGTTGAATACCGTCCCCGACGTCACCTTGAAGGTACCATTACATCGCACGTTTCAATTCTTCCTCAGGGGGTAGACATTTTTTTACACACGGCACTATCTACAAAGAAGCATAGCAGTATCAGAAATTAAAATAGCGTGGATATTGAATCATGTTAAAGAAACCACATAAACAAAATCAATCCCACCTTAGTGTGCTTCGCAAATAATCTTGGAAGCAAATACTGCATGTACGGCAAAGCGTGTTACACTGAAGCTCCCTGGCTTTCCCAAAAAATGCTGCGCATGCGGAAAGCAGCCTTTGTGTCTTATAAAGGGTTAAATGACGTAGCAAATGACATCACATACACGCCCTCCACTCAATCATATTGTTGAGACCACCTGGGATAACTGTCTGCAGTCGATAGATCCATCGTTGTTCAAAAAACAGTAACATTTGTGTTCGTGATCTTCCCCCTCTACCAGTCAATACTGTGTCAATTACAAACACACGCAACTCATCAAATGAATGTTTTTTTTGCAAACAATGGAGCACGATAGGTGCCTCTTGAACTTTGCATCGGATCCTGCTGCGATGCTCATTAACACGGACCCGTAGTGGACGTGTAGTCTGCCCAACATAGAGGAGGCCACACGGACATCTAATTCCATAGATAACATGGTCAGAATCACAAGTAGTTGACTGTCTTAGAACATAATGATGATCGTGATAGTCAAAACTGTCCACAGTATCCATAACATGACAAACATTACAGTGGCCGCAGTTTCTGTGTCCCGGGGTACTATCTCGCGGGTGTGCCGAAACTCCTCGTAGCTTTGCCGGACTCAGAATTTCTTTTAAATTTTGATGACGAGTCCACACGCACCGGATATGTTTATTAGATAGACCTGGTAGAGTGCTTAGTACATTTTGATGTCGACGGATGATTCGTTGAATGTTTCGACTGAATGGAGAGTATTGGGTGACGAAATTTATGTGCTGCTCTTCAGCTATTGAAGGAGATGATTTTTCTCGAGTCTGCAATAGCAGCGCTCTATTATTGTAGAGTGCTCTCTTATACGCTGATTTAACCACCGCTGCAGGATAACCTCGAGAATAAAAGTCTTGCATCAATCCCTTAGCTTGCTGTTTGTAATCTTGTGTGGAGGAGCAATTCCTTCTGTACCTGATAAATTGTGATAGTGGTAAACTATCACGTAATTGTCGAGGATGTTTACTGCTGTAATGTAGTAGCGTATTACGGTCCGTAGATTTCTTATAGACCCTGGTTTCCCATCCCAGGGGACTTTTTTTAATCTCCACATCCAAAAAAACAATCTTCTGTTCATGATGGACACTAGTAAATTGAATGTGGGTATTGACTCCATTCAACCAGGTGACAAATTCCTGCAAATCTTCAGCTGTACCGTTCCATAAAACAAACACGTCGTCAATAAATCGTTTCCATAAAATTAACTGGTGTCGGTATGGTGAAAGGGCCAACCAATGCTGCTCATACTCCTTCATGTACAGGTTCGCCACGGACGGAGCACACGTGGCGCCCATGGCGACCCCTGAAATTTGTTTATAGAATGTCTCTTCAAATTCAAAATAATTCTCAAAGATGGTAAGCTCAGCCAACTGAGAAATGAAAGTAATAAATTCTTCAGATAAATCATTTTGGCTGCGCAAAGAAGTACTAATGACTTCATGGGCCGCTCGTTGGGGAATGCTCGTATATAGGGCAGAAACGTCCAATGTTACTAAAAGTATCCGTTCTTCTAAAGCCCATTCTGAATATCCCATCAGAACGTTCAAAAAATGGGACGTGTCTTTGATATATGAAGGTATCGTGGGCATCAATGGTCTAAGATAAGTGTCTATATAGATCGAAAGAGGTTCTAAAACAGAACCTTTTGTAGAGACTATAGGCCTCCCCGGAGGGTGGGTCAGATTCTTATGGATCTTAGGTACAAGGTATAATCGAGCTATCGTAGGGGAAGACTCGTTAAGAAATTTCCACTCTTTTTTTTTTTTTTCAAAATCTTTTTATTGAACAACATAACATCTTTACAACAAAGTCAACGAAGGTAAGAACATATTTTCACACTTTTCTCCCCACACCCCCCCCCGTTCCCCCCTCCCCACCAGGGGCATCTATGTGTCCACAGCCCGTTCATATCAGTCTTCTGGGTAGGGTGGTTTCTGATCCCCACCCAGAGGTCCCCCAGCAACGGAAGGAAGCAGGAGGATAAAAAGAAGGGGGAATCCCCCCAATCACACAATGGTATGAAAATGCCTCCGAGGGGTGTGCACCCTAACCCCCCCTCCCCCCTCCTACTCCCTCCCAACCCTCCCACCCCCCCCTACCCCCAGCCAGGGCCCTTCCACTAACCACAAGGAGAGTATCATCCCCCTATCCGCCCTCCTCCAATATGCCCCTCCCCCACCTAGCCGCACCCCTACCCCAGCGCTAGGACTTCACTGCGGGCTTTAGGGCCCAAGCTTTGTATATAAGGCAGCCAGACCATTAAAAAGGAGGCCCAACGCTGCGGGGTCCCCCTAGCTGCCCTACATTCCATTAACATGAGATGGTGAAATCTATTCCGCCATTCCCAGAATGTAGGTGCTGATGACTCTCGCCATTTATGAAGGATAGGACCCTTTCCCACCAAACAAGCCTTTCGTACCAAAATGCGTCCCCATCGCCCCTTAAGCTGTGATGGGCCTAAATAGTCCAGTGCAACTAATACACCCGACCACTGAACAGGGTGTAACAATAAAGCACCCAAGTAGGTCTCAATACGCCGCCAGTAGGCCTTGACGGGTCTGCAGCCCCACCACATATGTCCCAAATCAGCCAGGGGTAGGGTGCATTTAGGGCACCCCCCACAATCCGTAAGCCCTGTGCGCAGGGCCCGCCTCGGAGAGAAATGGGCCCGCGTAATGCACTTAAACTGCATTTCCCGCCATTTAGCCCCCTCTACCAACCGAGCAATCCGCCTGAGAGCCGCCCCAACCGAGCCCGGTGGAACCTCGCTACCCAGCTCCCTCGCCCAAGCGGCCTCTTCCCCCGAGTAGTCCACCGGGGTAACATATTGTGCTAGCCCCTTCTTTAGTACCGCTATGCTCGGCGGACAATCCGTCCCCAAGCCCAGTGAAGCTATAATGCGTGCGGAGTGTGTTTCATGTAGTCCCACCCGTGGCAACGAATCAACATAGTGTTTAAGTTGAAGATACGCAAAGAAGGAAGTGCCCCGTGCTAAATCGAATTCTATACAAAGTGTATCGATGGTTTTACAACAACCCTCCAGCGTAACGACCTGTCCTAGACACTGTAGCCCCTGTTCCTGCCAGTGCCGAAAGCGCATGGATTCAGTTCCCGGCAGAAAGGCAGCGTTGCCCCGTAAAGGGAGCCAACTGGAAACTCTCGGAGAGGTGCCCCACATGCGACTAAGACTTTGCCAGGCATGCCGAAGCGGGGACACCAAAACACTTTGTTTCACCCTAGTCGGCAGCAGAGCACTTTCAAGATGAACCACTGCCGGAAGCGCATGTGGTGTCAAAAGAGCCTCCTCATAAGCCCTAGGCGTATAATAATCCGTCTCCCCTAGCCAATCTCCCAGGTGCCGGGCCTGGCAGGCCAGAGCATACTGAGACAAATCCGGGAGACCCATCCCCCCTTCTTTCCAGCCCCCTCGTAGTCGACCTAGCGGAATCCGGGCCCTCACCGCCCCCCATAGGAATCCCCGGACTTCCCGCTCAATCTTCCGGACATCCCGGTGGAGCAACCTCACCGGCAAGGTCTGTAGCCAGTACAATAACCTAGGGAAGATAACCATTCCTATCGCCGCAAGTCTTCCAGAGAGTGACAACGGCAGGGGCTTCCAGGCTTGCAACTGTGTCTGCAGCTTGAAAAAAATACGATCCAGATTAAGTTTATAAAGCCTCCGGGGATCACGGGGCAGCAGAATACCTAAGTACACAAAAGATTCGTCCGCCCAGCGGAGTGGGAATTCCCCTCGCCACATTCCCCACAGTGAACCCGCGACATCTAAAGCCTCAGATTTATCCTTATTAATGCGCAAGCCTGCGAACCTCCCAAAAAGGGCAAATTCCGCGATGAGGTTAGCAAGGGAATCCTGAGGCGATAATACATGCACTAACATATCATCGGCAAAGGCCGCCAATTTAAATGTCTGAGCCCCTAGCCGGACCCCCGCTATACCCGGAGAAGATTCTATGCTACGCACCAACGGGTCTAGGGACAGTACAAAGAGCAGTGGGGAGAGGGGACATCCCTGCCGCGTACCCCGCCCCAATGAAAAGGACTCCGAAAGTACCCCATTGCAGAGAATGGCCGCCGTAGGACCCGTGTACAATAAATCCACGGTTTGACAAAACAACGGCCCAAGGCCGTATTTGGGTAAAAGAAATTGCAAGTAGTCCCAGTGAACTTGATCAAAAGCCTTCTCGGCGTCGAAACTTATCAACAAAGATTGCAATTCCCTCTCCCGGACCCATTCGAACGAGGCTAGGATTTTGCGCAAATTCCGAACCGCATAACGAGCTTTCACAAACCCCACTTGTGACTCATGCACCAGCTCGCCCAATACGCCAGCCAGTCGGTCCGCCAGTATTTTGGCTAACACTTTCAAATCGAAGTTGATCAGGGAGATGGGCCTATAGGAAGTAGTATGCATTGGATCTTTGCCCGGCTTAGGGATCAACGTAATGTGAGCATGATTCGTTCCCCAGGTAAAGGTGCCTTGAGCAACCCGTCGATGATACATTCCCTGTAATGCAGGGGACACTTGCTCTCCTAACAACTTATAAAATTCCGCCCCGAATCCATCGGGTCCTGGTGCCCGACAACAATTAGCCCCTTGAATCACGCGGAACACCTCCTCCACCGTAACCGGTGAGTCAAGGAGGGCCCGCTGAGCTGTAGTCACCTGAGGGAGGTGTGTCTCCCGAAGATAGTTAACCATGTCTTCAGGGGACCCCGGCCGACTAGCATAGAAATCTTGAAAATAAGTTCGAAAAACCCGTGCTATCTCCCGACTCTCCTTTTGTAACTGCCCCCGCTCATCCCGCACCGCCACAATTGCACGATTCCCCTGACTGCCCCGAAGACAGCGCGCGAGAAGTTTCCCCGGTTTATCACCAAACCGATATAATTGGTAGCGATAATATAAGTGAGATTTTTTAGCTCGTTGGTGTAATAGCTCATTCAGGGCCGCCTGGGCTTCCCAAAGTCTTTTTTTATTAATTGGATTAGGATCACCCGCACACCTCCTCCTCTCCTTCGTAGTCTGTCTTTCTAGATGAACGATTCGAGAAGCCAGAACCCTCCGTTTCTTGGCAGCGTACGCAATAATATCCCCCCGTAACACCACCTTTGCAGTTTCCCACAACAACTCTGGGTCCACCACTTGCCGCTCGTGATTTGTTTGAAAGTCCGCCCAACACTGTTTGAGATAACTGTGAAAGGCCTGATCACCATACAAGTCCATCGGGAAACGCCAGGTCCGCGACCGCGGGGCCTGGGTTCCCCAAGCGAGGCTAACCCAAATTGGAGTGTGATCGGAAATTTCTAGCGGACCTATTTGCGCATCTTCAACATGTGCGAATAAGCGCTCAGAGATTAAAGTATAATCTATCCTAGCGTGAGAGCCATGGGCGCGGGACTGATGGGTAAAGTCACGTTCCATCGGATGTAGTAAGCGCCATGGATCTACGAGTCTTAGACGCTTACACATGGCACACAACGCCTTAGTAGTCTGCATCCGGGATCTCTCCCCTGCACCTGTCGAAGTATCCAAATCTATATCGAGTACCCCATTCAAGTCCCCCGCTAGTACCAGAGGGACATCGGGCCACTGTTCCAATTTGGAGGCCAATCGGGCATATAATGCTCTATCTAATATGTTGGGACTGTACAACGTTCCAAGGATAATAGGCTTCCCCTCGATGGCGCCATATAACAAAAAGTATCGACCCCCCGGGTCGGCGTATTCATGTATTGCCTCAAAGCGTAGGCGCTTATGAATTAGGATAGCTACCCCACCTTTTTTCCCAAGGGCCGGTGCGCCCCAAACCTTTCCCACCCAATCCCTTTGTAACTTTGCGTGCTCTACTGCAGTTTGATGAGTTTCTTGCAGCATAGCCACATCACAGCGAAAGCGGGCTAGGGCCTGCAGTACCTTATATCTCTTGACGGGGCTCCCTATCCCACATACATTCCAAGAGATGAGCTTCAGTGTTTAACACGCAGTACCATGTTTACCCAAGCCGTAATACCAACCAAGAAGAGGGCGGCCGTCCCAGCCTGCGGCCGTCCCCTGAACTTTCCAAAGGGTCCACGGAACAATCTCCCTTGCAAATAGTGGCACCACCCCGGCTGTTCCCACCCTTTCCCACCCCTTCCCCCCCTCCTCCCTCCACCCCCCCCTGCCCTCTCGCTACCTTCCCCCTCTATACCTATCCCATGCCCCATCTCTATCCCTATACCCCGTCCCCCTCCTAATATCCCACCCTGCGCCCTCCCATCTATTCCCTTCCCTTCAACCTGTTCCACTCCACCCAGCCTAATAAGGCCTGTCGACTTCCTGTGACAACCGGGCCCTAAATCCCCCCCATTCCCGTAGAATCCCTTCCCAGCTCAGCGCCCCCACAATCCCAACTGTACATAGGCACTGGGCATATGATCAATAGAGATTTAGCCACCTCCCTCTTCTTAACCTAAGATATATTTGTAAGAGCTACATCCTGGACATAGCCACAGAAAAAACTACCCCAGTACCCCCTCCCCACAAATCAGTGAGCACCCCAGTGTTTTAGGAACAGTTAAACCATTAGTTAACAGAGAAGTGTAACAGCAATACTATAAGGCATATCAATACATTACACAGTTGAAACCCCTCCTGTAATAGCAGCTAAGCGGGAGTCTATTCCCTCCACAACAAATTATACTTATATTAGCATCCCACCCTAGTATCTCTGGACAAACATATCTTACAGAAGGCTTTAAAAGACGTGTCCGGCACCCCAGATACACCCGATGTCACAGCAGGTAGCCATCCTTCCCCCGCCGTCAGATACCCCCCATCCGTCTAAACAGACCCCCTCCGGCCTCCCGTTGCTATTACCATCCGACCCCCCCCCCTCGTGAAAACTCCAGGGTGACTGCACGTCCG
Organism: Ichthyophis bannanicus; assembly: GCA_033557465.1. NCBI lineage: Eukaryota > Metazoa > Chordata > Amphibia > Gymnophiona > Ichthyophiidae > Ichthyophis > Ichthyophis bannanicus. Next base: position 313,682,488 of record CM066039.1, on the reverse strand, counting down.
ACCAGGGGGCGGGGGTGAGCCCAAGCCACGTGGATCCATCACCAGGCCCCAGCAGCAGGGCTAAGGAAAAGGAGCACCACCACCCTCCCGAAAAAACATCCCACCCAATCCAGGGCCTCCAACGTGGGGCGTTGCTCCCACCTCTCCCCCCCATCTGAACAACCAACTCCCAGGATGGCTTCCTACTTAGGGGCTACCTCCCCCCGGACCCAATAACGCTAAATAGCTGCCGAAGATTGGTGACTCACCAGTGCTCCGGTCACGCCGGGTTCGCGAATGAAAGGGGTGCGATGCCGCGGGCGTTGGGGTCTCTACATCCACCTCCCTCAATCCCCCCGGACATAGGCCACGCTGCCATTCGGCTTTACCCTGTTGACTCCCCGGGCAGCCCACCCCCAGCCCTCAACCCCCCCTGGGGTCCACCCTACGCGCACTAACCCCTCCGGGGGGGGGGGGAGGAGGAGCCATTAGATAGAAAATAATTTTGGGGCCTGGGCCTACAGGGATCCGATATTCCCACGTCCAGGAAGGACAGAAGAAGAGAAAAAAGAAGAACCCAAAGAGAAATATATAAGATAAAATAAAATAAAATTGAAGGAGGGGAAGAGAAACGAGAAACCCAAGAATAGAAACACAGAAGAGAATAAGCTGCAAGAACACCTTAGCACAGGAATACATTGTAACAATCACATTGCAACAACCACATAGTTTCCATTGTCCCGGGTCTTAACCCTCCCGCTACATATTCCCAGCCACCGTCCAGGCACTGTAACCCAGGGTTACATTGTGGCAAGCACAGTACAACAATTACAGGATCTCCTGCATTCGAAGTCGAAGCTCTCCGGTAAAGCGAATCTGCACTCCGAGGCCAGTAAGCGTCCAGAAAGCCACTCTTCTACGCTCAGGGGGAAGTGGCCTCCGACTCCGTGAGCTGTTCTAGATAGGTACGAGCCTCCTCAGGGGACCGCATGTAACGAGTGCGTCCTTGGTGTTCCACCCTGAGCTTCGCTGGGTAAAGTAGAGAGAAGCGGACCCCCTTGCTCACCATTTGCGAGCAGACCGCAGAGAAGGCACGTCTCTGCTGGCTCACCAGCACAGAATAATCCTGGAAAACTAAAAGCGGTTCCGTTTCTCCGGCTTGCCTCCGATGACTGCGGGCCGCTCGCAGCACCTCCTCCTTTTGTCGGTAGTCGAGGAAACGTGCTAGCACCGCTCGAGGCCGCCTCGCTTGTTCCCGCCGGGGGCCCAGTCTGTGCACGCGCTCCAGATGGATAGAGTTCTCTGGCCCGCTCGGGAGGATCCCGCGTATCCAAACTCGCAGGTACTCAGCAAGAGCATTATCCGCAATATTCTCAGGGACTCCAATGAATCTGAGGTTTTTTCGTCGCCCCCGATTTTCAATGTCATCCAATTTGTCCCCCTGCTGCTTCACTAGGGCCTCCAGAGTTTGCACTTTGGCAGTCAAGGATTGTTGGGCATCCTCGAGGTCAGATATTCGCGTTTCAGCCTGTTCCATTCTGCCCGTGAACTCAGCGATATTCTGGGCTACGGTGTGCAGCTGATCTCCCAGATCGCGAAAGCGGTCATCTAGGGCCCTTACTACCGCGGCACTCACATCTCTCACCATATTCTGCTCATTGTCCGATCCTGGACTTTTGGGTGCCCCTTCCGCCATCTTAGTGTCCGGGCCTCGGGTCTTCTCCCTTCGAGTGACTTTAGTAGCCATCGGAGGTTTTCTTGCACACCAAAGGTTCCAACCACGTTTCCAACACTAATTGTGCTAAACCGCCGTTCAACAGGGGGATTTAAATCACAGATTTATGTTAAGTTTTGCCGCTTTGCAGGGGAATAGTGCCCGGAGCCGATCTGCACACGTCCGATCAGCTCATAGTCCCACCGGAAGTCCCACTCTTTTTTATTAATCAATTTTTTATCTAATGCTGACGCGGTAATTTCCTTTATTCGGCCCTGAAGATGTTTTGTGGGATCATCCAGTAGAACTTGGTATGTATCTGTCTGCGATAATTGTCGTTGTGCTTCAGCTACATAGTGAGATCTGTCCATCACCACGATGGCACCTCCCTTATCTGCTCTACGTATTACGACATCTGTCTGTGTTCGCAATTGCTGCAGAGCCTCTCGCTCCGTAGATGTAAAAACTGTGGAGATGGATCGCCCAGTATTTTCTAAAGTGGAAATATCTTTCAACACAAGCTCCCGAAATAAACTCAAGGTGGGGTGCATCGGTCCTGGGGGGGTCCAGGTAGATTTAAACGGTAGTGGAATCCTATAGGAATTTACTATAGGCAAGGTTTCCATGGTGATTGAAGTAGTGGACGCAAAATAGATCTTTAGCTGAAGCTTTCTCAATAAGCTTTCCACATCCAAACGGAACTGAAACCCATCAAAGTGAACTCCTGGGACAAAAGACATGCCCATATTTAAAACCTGCAATTGTGCTTGTGATAACGACATTGTGGAGATATTGATTACTAAAGAATTTTTTTACACACGGCACTATCTATTTGATGAGTTGCGTGTGTTTGTAATTGACACAGTATTGACTGGTAGAGGGGGAAGATCACGAACACAAATGTTACTGTTTTTTGAACAACGATGGATCTATCGACTGCAGACAGTTATCCCAGGTGGTCTCAACAATATGATTGAGTGGAGGGCATGTATGTGATGTCATTTGCTACGTCATTTAACTCTTTATAAGACACAAAGGCTGCTTTCCGCATGCGCAGCGTTTTTTGGGAAAGCCAGGGAGCTTCAGTGTAACACGCTTTGCCGTACATGCAGTATTTGCTTCCAAGATTATTTGCGAAGCACACTAAGGTGGGATTGATTTTGTTTATGTGGTTTCTTTAACATGATTCAATATCCACGCTATTTTAATTTCTGATACTGCTATGCTTCTTTGTAGATAGTGCCGCGTGTAAAAAAAATGTCTACCCCCTGAGGAAGAATTGAAACGTGCGATGTAATGGTACCTTCAAGGTGACGTCGGGGACGGTATTCAACTAATGTTTAATAGCAGCACAACTACTTTTGGTGATTTGAGAAAAGATTTAAATATTCAGATAAGTTCTGATTTTCATTCCATTCAAGATTGCTCAATTAATACATTCTATTCAAGATTGCTCAACTAATAGATTGCATGAACCATTTATATGGTCGTTGATGTAATCGGAGTTAGCAGCTTTGGGGCAAGTTATCCCCTGCTGCAAATTTTAAACTGAGACCATTGGTTCATTAAATCATTCCCATTTAAATATTTTGGTGTCTAATGTTTGAGTGTTTGTTTGAGCATACAATATTGTAAAATCGGAGCTATCTCTAATAGATAGAGGGTTTCGTTTTTAGTTCTAATAGTTCATATCCCTCTAGTGAATAGACCGACAGATATATTGTGAGTACTTCAATAGCTGCTTCAGGAGTATAGGACAGCAATTTCAACTGCCACAACGCTGTAGATGCCAACTCAGATGGCTTTCAGAGAGCACGACCAGGAGCCCTATTTCATCTACTTCTAGTGACCAAGAATGGAGTTTCTTACGGTCTATCCTGGGCCTGAAAGAGCGCAATTTCAAGCTCAGAGTCCTGCATTTCTGCCTGGAGACCATCGGGTTGGTCACTGCATCAGTCTGGGCAGTGGAGTTTCTCACTTCCCTGGATCTTGCTGAAGTGCACTTCCCTATTCCCATCTGGGAGCAACACTGGCAATTTTTTTTTATTTCTGTGTCTTGGGCCACCATTTCCTGTTTCTCCTGGGTCACGTTTTCCTCCCACCAATGAGGTCTTTCAAACTGCAGTGCAAACTCGGGGCCAGGGACTATCTCCAACTCTTAGAGTCCAGGAAATCTACCCTGGAACTGGTCTCTTGGGCTAGGGTGCACATGTGCCCCTTTCAGAGTATGTGCTGTTTCTGTGGTCTCCTATTTTCTGCAGTATGACCAGACCCTTCCTCTCCCTTGGAAAATCAAGGATCAGTTAATATGGTGGTTGCCATCTTGCCATCTTTTGATCAGGGTGCTTCTTGATGCATTGGAATAGGTGATAGTCACCACAAATGCCAGCCTGAAAGGCTAGGGAGCCCACTGTCTGAGCCAGCTTGTTCAGAGGCTCTGGTCCCCTCAGGAAGCCTCCTGATTTATCAATCAGATGGAGGCCAGGGCTATTCCACTTTCCTGGCATGTGAAAGTTTGGAGGGTTTTCAAGAAACAGTGTTCTTCTCAAGCCCTGGAGGCCAATAATTTGGACATAGTAGCAATTTTGTCCTTTTTGCAGCCCAATATTAAACAGGGGTTAGCCCTAAACTCTCTCAAGGTTTGGGTAGTGGCCATGGTGTGCTAGCATGGGCATGTTCAAGGGATGTCCTTGACTGCATATCCTGAAGTCTCCTCTTTCCTTAAGGGAATGAAGCAGACATGTCTGCTGGTGTATTGATTACTCAGTGAAGTCTCTCCCTGATGTTGAAGGCACTGAAAGGGCTTCTCTTCGAGCCAATTTGCATTGCCTCTCTCAAAGATTGGGCTCTCCAGGTAGTTTCCTGGTTGCTATCGCATCTACCAAGTAGGTATCAGAGCTGCAGACCTTGTCCTACAGGGAATATTTTTTGGTTATCTAAATGGCTTGTGCCATCCTTCCTCTCAAAGGTGTGGTCTCTTTTTCACCTTAACCAGCCTGGCAATGCCCAAGGGCCACAGAAGGGCTTTTTCTATGGAGGGGGGCCCAAGCTCCACCCTAACTCTGCCCCATGGGCAGAGACCCTTCCTGTTCTGCTGGCAGAGATCCAATCTCTGACGGGCAGACAGTATCTTTGCCATGATAGCGGCTTTTCTTCTTCTGTTCACAGTGGATGGGATTCCCGCAGTGGCTGTGATCATAACAAAGGCCCTTCCTGTCTGACCGCAAGAGGATCCCAGGGCAGACAGGAAGGGTCTTTGCTATGATTGCGGCTGGCAGGTAGCAGGCTTTCTGTGTGAATCCCATCCCCCGCAGGCAAAAGAAGAAGAGAAGCTGCAATCGTGGCAAAGACCCTTGCTGTTCTTTCCACAGCGATCGATCTCCCATGGACAGATAGGAAGGGTCTTTGCCTCGATCGCGTCTTCTCTTCCTCTTCTGCCCATGGGGGATGGGATCCCTGTGGGTAGCCTACTGCCTGCCAACCATGATTTTTGGTGGGGCCAGGGCCTGTGTGGCCCACCCCTTTGTGACACCTATGTCCTCCCCTCCTTCTCTGAGGTAGACCCCTTTCTACATCTGGTAGATGTCAGGGGGGTGTTGGTCAAATATCTGGAGATTACTAATTTCTTCAGTCACTTAGCTCATCTCTTTATCCTTTTTGATGGTTCTAGAAAAGGAAAGGCAGTGGCCAAATCCTCTGTTGCCCACTGGATTAAAGAGGCAATTGGTTCAACATACCTTTTGGCTGGAAAATGTGTGCTAGAGGGAGTCAGAACTCACTCCACTAGAGCACAGGTCTTCTCTTGGGTGGAGTCTGCCTCAGTGTCTCTGGAAGATATCTGGAAGGTGGCTACCTGATCATTTCTAAGTACCTCTGTGAAGCACTACATTTGCATGGGGAAATTCATGTGGATGCAGGACTGTACTAAATTAGAAATGCATTCTGTGCAGCTAACCAATCTGGCACCCCCCCTCCCCCCCCCCCCCCGCCACTTGCAGTGACTCACTCTTTTTGAGCTTCCAGGAAGCCTAATAATGATATCAGTACTCTTTCTGTATTTGCGCCCCATGCAGCCACACTGCTTGCATAGTCCTTGGTATGACCCTGTGTGGATGGTGTCTTTGGCAAGGCAGTTCTGTCCACCCATTCCTTTCTGAACACACTACTAAGACACTTATCCACTCCTTAATCACCTCCCGTCTTGACTACTGTAACCTATTCCTTGCTGTTCTCCCTTTGATTCATCTCTCTCCCCTTCAATCTGTTCAACACTCTGCTGTGCAGCTAATCTTCCGCCAGCCTCGTCATGCCCATATTACCCCTCTTCTCAAGTCACTTCATTGGCTCCCTATCCGTTTCTGCATCCATTTCAGACTTCTCCTGCTTTCTCCTTACTACCTTTCTCCTCTTATCTCTCCCTACACCCCCCCTCGGGAACTCTGCTCTTCTGGCAAATTGCTTCAGTCTGTGCCCTTCTCATCTATTGCTAACTCCAGACTTCGTTCCTTTCACCTTGCTGCACCTTACGCCTGGAACAAACTACCTGAGTCTGTATGCCAGGGGCCTTCTCTGACCTTTTTCAAATCCAGGCTGAAAACTCACCTCTTCGCTGCTGCTTTCGGATCTTGACTCACCTGATCTCCTTGTGTTTCTTTACCATTCCCCCTAGGTGTATCCCTGTCTACACCTTCTGTGTTGTCTGTCTTGACTAGATTGTAAACTCTGATGAGCAGGGACTTTCTCTTACATGTCTGTGCAGTGCTGCACCCATCTTGTAGCGCTATAGAAATGCTCAGTAGTAGTAGTAGTAGAGCATCATCTTCCTCCCACCCCGGGTCCTGACTGGATACATCCACTCATCTGGACTGGTCCAGCAGGATGATAAGGAAGGAGAAATTTTACATACATGATCATTTTCTTTCCTTGAATCCTGCTAGATCAGTCCAGGACCTGCCCTGGAAGACTTCTCCTAGAGGTCTGGGAGCCCTGCTGCTTCCTGATAGTCTTGTCAGTCTCAGTGTCTGACTAATTATGGTAAGACAGTACTGGCTTGTTAACCAAGAGACCAGGGTTAGATTCCCATTAGCACTTCTTGTGACCTTGGGCAAGTCACTTAACTCACAATTGTCTTGGAAGAAAGGCCTGGCGATCTACTTCCATTCACATTGCCAAGAAAACCCAGGAGTTGCTGGGTCACCAGGAGTCAGCACTGACTTGAAGGCACTTAAATATATACAGGTGTGGTCAACATTATGGTACCCTTGCTTTTTAGTATGTTAAGTACAATACCTTGAAAAACAATTTGAAATATCCAACTGTATGTCATCATAATTTTAATATTATGATGACATGAAGTTGGATATTTCAAAGGTATACAACAAAAAAAAAGATGTCCATGTAACTTAGACATAGTCATTTCTGAGTAAAACAAAACAATATATGACCTGGACAGGATTAATGGCACCCTTCACTAATATTTAGTTGGACAACTCTTGACAGTAATGACAGCCTCCAAAGTCTCTTGTAGTCATCTATACGTTTTGTACATCTATATGTTGGTAGTTTCTTTCACTCTTCAACTACGATTTATTCCAGCTCATGAATGTTTCCAGGATTCCTTTTACCAATGGCAGATTTCAGCTCTTTCCAAAGGTTCTCGATTGAATTGAGATCAGGACTCATTGCTGGCCAGTTTAAAACAATTCATGTTTTCCTTTTTAACCATTCTTTTGTACTTTTGGATGTATGTTTTGGTCTTTGTCCTGATGAAGGATCCATGATCTTTGTCCCAGACCTAGCTTTCTGATACTAGGTAGCACATTTAATTCCAAAATACCTTGGTAGTCCTCTGACTTCATGATTCCTTTAGTAAGTTCCAGGCCTCCAGTTCCTGAGGCATAAAAACAGTCCCACTACATTATGGAACCTCCACCATATTTAACTGTAGGAAGGGTGTTTTTTTCCCTTATAAGCTTAATTTCTTCACTTGTACATGTATTGCTAGTCTGCCTTGCCAGAGAGCTCAAGTTTGGTTTCATCTGTCCACAGAACATTTTCCCAGAAGAATTATGATTTCTCAAGGTAGGTTTGGGCAAAGATCAGATGTGCCTTTTTATGTCTATTTTTGAGCAGTGGTGTCCTCCTTGGCCTTTGCCTATGAAGTCCTTTGTTTAGTGTGCAGAGTATGGTGTGGGCTGAAACCACCACTCCAGATTGCTCCAGCTTAAACTCTTTGGATGATGTAAATGGTATTTTTCCAACAGTTCGCACTAACCTTCAAAAACTTCTTGGATTAATTTTCCTCTTCCCACCACGTCCTGGGAGGTTTGTGACAGTTCTATGAGCAGAAAATGTCTTAATAACATTGTGAACTGTAGAAACAGGAATCCCAAGGTCTTTAGAGATGACCTTGCACCCCTTTGAAGTTTGACATTTGGTGATAATGGCTTTTCTGACCGTCTCAGGCAGCTCTCTTGTCTTCACCATTGTGAAAATGGAACAGGGGGTGAATGTGGCCATTTTAAACATTACAGCCATCATTCATTGGTTGATTCAAATCATGTGAGTACTGACAATTGATCACAGGTATGTCTAATTTTACTGCAATGGGAATGTGTTTCTCTGTTTAAACTGATTTGAATCGTTTATAAGGGTGCCAATAATCATGTCCTGGCAATGTCTCAGTTTTTATACTATTTCCTACTATTTCCTTTTTTTAATTGGTCTTGTTTTATTTGATTCTTTTATGTGTCAAATATGGAAACATATATAGTCAAAAACCATTTCACTGGCCACTTTTTTTTTTAGGAGATATTGGACATTAAGGGGTTGAACTGCAAGGGTGCCAATAACGTTGCCCACAACTGCATATTAACACTGGTAGTTTTTTTCTGAGTTTTCCAGTCTTGCTTATTGCTTGGGAAGTTTCATATTGGCTTCTCTCAATGCTGCACCAGTAGACATACCAAGTGAGGACATCACTGAAAGTTGCTCAATCTACCTCCAGCTGCTGGCAATGGAGCACAACCCACTCATTTGGACAGTCTAGCAAGATTCAAGGAAAGAAAATTATCAAGTATGTAATATGTCTCCTTAGCAACTCAGGTTGCTTGACTGCCTTACCATGCCTAGCTCATAATTTTTCTTAGCTGTTAGCAATAAAGGCTTGGCCATCTGTAGGAGCCTTATTCAAGTCTATTTGTCATCTCCTCTTTTTGGTCCACTAACTTTGCAGGTAAATGAGTACAAATGTTTTTATAGCTAGTCCAATATTAAGGTCTTCTACTGCTCTCTCTTTCATGTCCCATCCATCCCTGCACCCTCTCTGTAAACCATCCAACTTATTCTTATGACTCTTTATCTTTATTAAAATTTGTATATACTGCCTGGAGTGAAGCAGTAGCCTAGTGGTTAGAGCACTATACCCAAGAGATCAGGGTTCAATGGCCACTGGCACTCCTTGTGACCTTGGGCAAGCCACTTTATCCTCTATTCCCTCAGAAGGAAAAGTCTGGCAATCTATTCTGATCATACCTTACAAAGAAAATCCAAGGGCTCCTGGGTCACCAGGAGTCAGCAATAACTTGACAGCACTTAAAAAATAATAATTTATTTATTTAAACTTATTTATATACCGCCTTTCTATGATCCAAAGCAGTTTACAATTAACAAAATTTAACAGGGCTGTGATCAGCTTTTTTACAGTGAACTAGAACTAGAACAGGAACAGTGACAACAGGAACATAATAGTTTAACTTTGGAAATATTTACAAATTTGGTCCTAGGGTTAAAATGGCCAACTTTTATACATGTGCAGAAGTAATTGTCCATTGGATGCTTAGGATGCATTTTTAAGGTGACTGAGTCTCTAAATCTGGGCTTCTGGAGTATTCAGTCTGAAAAAGTTGAGTTTTTAACTTTTTTTCTGAATTCGAGCAAGTCTGAGTATCCTCTCAGTGTTGGTGGTAAGGGGTTCCATAACGTGGGGGCAAATAGGGAGAACACTCGGTTGCAGATGGATTGCTTGCTCTTGATTTTCTGTGCTGGGATGGTTAGCAGGATGAGGGCGGAGGTTCTTCTTGATCGTTCGGGTACGGACTTGGAGATGAGAGATTGAATACAGGTGGTGGATTTATTGTGTAGGATCTTAAATGTTATTGTGAGGGCTTTGAATTTAATCCTAACAATAATGGGGAGCCAGTGGAGCTGTATTAGTATTGGGGTGATGTGGTCATGACGGGGTGCTCCGGTGATTATCCGTGCAGCTGTGTTCTGGGCCATTTGCAAGGTATGGAGGGTGTGTTTGGGGAGGCCTTGGTAAATGATGTAACAATAGTCAAGGATAAGTGTAATTATGGCTTGACAGACGGTACAGAATAGATCTTTAGGAAGTAGGGGGCGGAGATTTTTTAGGGGCATAGCTTTTGGTAGATAGAGGATGCTGATCTCTTTATGTGAGGTTGGAAAGTTAGGTGCTGGTCCAGTGTTATGCCAAGGTACTTTATTTCAGATTTGACTCTGATTTCAACATTGTCAAGTCTCAATGTTGATGGTGAGGAGCAGGTTGGGTCAGTAGTTATGTATAGGGCTTCTGTCTTCTCAGGGTTGATGTGTAGATTGTGTCAGGTAAGTCAATCTTTTGCATCCTTGAAGCAACTTTGGAGGTTATTGAGGTCAGGATGAAGGAGGTTAATGGGGGTGAAAATCATTGGCATAAATTTGATTTTGAATTTTATGTGCATGGAAGTTTTGGCAGACTGGCTGTAGAAAGATATTGAAGAGAAGGGCTGAGAGGTTTGAGCCCTGAGGAACTCCTAATTGTTGAATGAATGGGGTTGAGGTCCTTTTGCCAACTCTGACTTGCTGTTTTCTATTATCAAGGTAAGAGTGCAGCCAAAAGAATATGGTCCCTTGGAGTCCAATCTCTCAGAGTCTGTGTAGTAGTAGGTAGTAAGGAATGGAGTCGAAGGCGGAGGCGATATCAAGAAGTATCAGAATGAATCCATTCTTAGGGTTTTGTAAGCCAGTTATTAGAGTATTTAGTAGGGAGGTGATAAGAGTTTCAACTTCATGACGTTGTCTGAATCCATGCTGAAATGGATCAAGTGGGGCGCTTTCTGTCAGATGGTCTTAAAGTTGTGTAAGTACGATTTTCTCCAGATCTTTGCAATAAATGGGATGTTTGATATTGGTCTATGGGATTTTGAGCAGGCTGGGTCAAGCTGGTTGCATTTTATAAAAGGTCGGATTGATGATTGCTTCAGTGGGACATGGAGGCATGAACTATCTTCATTAGGTAAGAGCTGAGATGAGGTTGAGTGAGTTTCACTCAGGATACTGGGCATGGGTCAAGTGCAGAAGCTGTTGTATTGAGGGCTTGGATTATGTCTTCTATATTTTCGAGTGATGGGAGGTCGAATTCTGACCATGTCAAGGGGTGAATTATTGAAGGGGTATGTAGTTGCTTGGAGATTAGAAAAGTGGTAAACTTGTGTGGGCATATGTCATGCTGTGGTCTTCCTTTTGATATACTGCCTATAACAGCAAAACATTGAATCAAGGCAGTTTACAGATAAAACACATATAAAAACATAAACACCTCCTCCTTGTGATTTACTGAAGCCTGCTAAGTATTTGAATAGTTTTGTCATAAGCCTATTTCCTTTCTCTCATCCAGCTTTTTATTAAGAACCAGCAGACATACTTGTCCTTTGCTCAGATCACAGAATTATAAGGAGGCTGATTAAAGTCTCTGGGTATGCATTAGGGCCACAAAAAAACCTGCCTCTTTCCTTGGGAAGCCTGATCCTGGGCTGGCAGCTGCCAGTTATATTCTGCTACTGTGGGAAGGTAAAAAGCTATTGTTTATACTGTACATTGTTACCTTGTGGTAAGTTTGACAAAGACACTGAATTATCAACATTTCAAAGAGGGGGTGCATAGAGGCCTGAAAGTTAAATGAAAGAGAGTGTAAAGCTGAAGGCTAACATTCCTGTACTGGCCCTGATCATGCATGTGAGTGCCGAATTATCAACATTTCAAAGAGGGGGTGCATAGAGGCCTGAAAGTTAAATGAAAGAGAGTGTAAAGCTGAAGGCTAACATTCCTGTACTGGCCCTGATCATGCATGTGAGTGCCGAGTGGAGGGGTGGGGGGCAAGGAGAGAGAGCAAAGTGAGGCATTATCAAGAAACTCTGGTCCCTGAATGCTGCAAAGCAGTCTGGTTTTCAGGATGCCTCTAATGAATATGCAAGAGATATATTTGCATTAAGTGTGCATGCACAGTTACTAAGAGAGATCCCGTCCTCAGAGACAGGAATCGGACATCTCTGCAGAGGTATTCGCCAAGCACAAGGCCAGGCCTCTCATCCACCTGTAACACGTCATTGCACAACCTCAGCTTGTCTTTGCTTTTACCATATGAGTATGACTGGATCCTGCTGTCTCCTGTGCTGAACAACATGCATCCAAGCTGTCTCTGTCTGTCAGTCTTTGCCTCTTTCCATCTGTCAGTCTCTCTGGCTTCCTCCCCTCTTTCTCCCACACACTGTCCCGCACTTTCTCCCTTTCTTTGCCTGTCTGTCTGCCTCCCACGCACTCTGTCTCCTTAATGCTCCCTAGCGTGCACACACACACACACACATATTCTCTCTCTCTCTCTCCCTTTTTTCTCTAACCTCCTCCCTTTGGCTCTTTCTCTTATTTTCTCTGTGCCCACTCTGATGCTCTCTTTCCCTTCTTCTCTCGCTCTCTTGGCCTCTGTCCTCTTTGCTTTTTTCTCCTCCCCTCCTTTTCTTCCCTGTTTCTTTCTCCTATCCTTTTTCGTACTCTGTCCTTGGTCATGGTGGTACTCCTTACTGCAAATGCCGTGCTGCTCATATTCCAGCAGAGGTCACTGGTTCTCAAGGAAAGAGATGAGGTTTGGGGAACTGAAAACAAAGGATGCAAATTACACAGCTCAAAACCTTGAAAGTAAACACAGTGAAAAGACCCTCGCTTCTTTACCTTATCGCTGCATCTAACCTGAAATGTTCTTTTAGTGAGAGAATAAAGCAAGGTTACTTACCTATAATGGGAATTCTCCATGGACAGCAGGATAAGTCAGCCACACCTGATGACGTCATCCGATGGCGCCAACGACGGAGGTGCTCTTCATGTGCACAGGTAGGCTTACCTCCTGACCCGCCCCTATCTAGCCCAGAGTTTCCCTAGCTGTGACATTGCCACTAGGTATGCGGGCATTAGGTCATGAGGCCGATCTCATCCTGGGGAGGTGGGCGGGTATGTGTGGCTGACATATCCTGCTGTCCACAGAGAACTCCCATTATAGGTAAGTAACCTCGCTTTCTCCTTGGAAAAGCAGGATTCGTCAGCCACACCTGGTGACTCCCTAGCTGTGCATGTCGCGCCTGCTGTGGTGGGTGAGAGAGGCAGAAGGACCTGTGACCGTGCTTCACAATGACAGTACACATTGTGCTGCAGGAATGTGATTTAGAATCATTGAAACATAAAAAAATGATGGCAGAAAAAAAATACATAGCCTATCTAGTCTGCCTTTCCATATCAAGCATTACAACAGTCCCCTTTATTCCTTTAGAGATCCTCTGTGTTTGTCCCATGCTTTTTTGAATTCAGATACTGACCTCATCTCTACCACCTTCACTGGGAGACTATTCCACACATCTACCACTCTTTCCATAAAGAAATATTTCCGCATAGGATGCATAGGGAGAGGAATGGCCAGCAGAAGAAAGGAGATGTAGTGCCTCTGTATAAGTCTTTGGTGTGTCCTCATTTGGAGTATTGTGTGCAATTATTTAGTCATTTTTCTTTTTTTTCTTTTTTTACAACGTAACAATGTGGTAAGTAACTTGGTAACACAATGAGTGCATGAACAGTGTAACGCTGGAACAGAGCGAGGGAGGTACGGTGACCATAGGTACAACAAGGGTGAGAATAGCAACTATAAAAACAACTGGTGCACGGACAAGCTGGCATAGCCATATTGGACAGGAGTTCGAACAGTGTCCAGTGATCAGTCTTTCTGGTCCAGTATCCCTTTGCTTGCAGCTTGCACGAGCACCGCTGAGACCAGGACTGCGCGGCCGAAGGCACTGTTTGCTTGCGCCTGGAGGTCCAGGCAGTAGTGTTTCTGGAAGGTGTGTACTGAGGACCAGGTGGTCACTTTGCAGATCTCAGATACTGGTATGGAGTGTAAGTTGGCAATGGTGGAGGCCACTGCACAGAGCTGGTGTGCTCTGGCTTTGGCCACGTTCTGTGCCTTTGCCCAGTCGTGGCAGAAGGCAATGCAGTTGGCTATCCATTGCGACAAAATCCTCTTTGTGACCGGGTGCCCCGGCCTGTTGGGGTCAAAGGAGACGAAGAGCTGTGATCTCTAACGCAGTGTCGTGGTCCTGTGGAAGTAGATGTGAGGGCCCTGATGCAGTCAAGAGTGTGAAACCTCTGCTCCTCTGCTGAGGCATGGGGCTCGGAGTAAAAGGTGGGCAGTTCTATTGCCTGGTTGATGTGGAATGTCGAGACAACCATCAGGATGAACCTTGGGTGGGTAAGAAGTGTTGCCTGGTCATGGTGCAGCTGTGTGAATGGGGGGCCCACCACGGTGGCCTGCAGTTCACTGATCTACTACTACTACTGAGCATTTGTACTACAAGTCGTACACAGTGCTGCACAGACATGTAAGAGACAGTCCCTGCTCATCAGAGTGTACAATCTAGTCAAAACATAAGAACATAAGATATGCAATACTGGGTCAGACCAAGGTCCATCAAGTCCAGTATTGTGTTTCCAACAGTGGCCAATCTAGGTCATAAGTACCTAACAGTTTCCCCAAAAGACACAGGTTCCACAATGCTTGTATTGGGTTAAGCAGTGATATCCTGGGCCCCTTTTAATAAAGGTTTATGGATCTTTCCTCTAGGAACTTGTCCAAACCTTTTTTAAACCCAGCTACACTAACAGCCTTTACTACATCCTCCGGTAACAAATTCCAGAGTTTGATTACATGTTGAGTGAAAAAATATTTTCTCTTATTAATCTTAAATAGTTTACCCTGTAGCTTCACTGCATGTCCCCTAGTCTTTCTATATTCTGATGATGTAAACAATCAATCTTCGTTTACCCGTTCCACTCCATTCAAATGCCTCGAAGACATGAATGACTGGCTCATAGCCAACAACTTAACGGTCAACTACAATAAAAGTGAACCCCACTTTCATACCTCCACAAACTATTAGCATCCTAGACAAACACATAGTAGTCAAAGAAGAAGTTAAGTATCTGGGCATCACACTAGACAGAGCTCTGAACCTGAAATCCCACATCACCAAAACCGCAAACAAGGCCTATCAACGATTGAAAACAATCAGACAAATCAAACCAATGCTCCGTCAGGACCACTTCCGCACAGTGTGCCAAGCACTCATTACACCACTGCTTGATTATGGAAACTCACTATATCAAGGCCTTCCTCAGCAGACACTCCACCCACTACAGATGGTACAAAACACCACAGCACGCATCATTACAGACACACCAAGGACCGAGCACATCACCCCCATCCTACAACAACTGCACTGGCTCCCAATGATGGCAAGAGCTAAATACAAAACAATCATGATCATCTTCAAAGTCATTCACCATCTCTCAGCAGACGCACTCCAAAACGTTATAACAAGGGATATCAGCAATAGACCAAGAAGAACCAATAACGACAACATGATCAGCACACCTGCAGGCTATAACAAAACCAAACAAACAACTTCAAAAAGAGATCCATCACTACAGGCATACACACTATGGAACTCTCTCCCAACGAACCTGAGGGCACTAGATGACCTCACAGACTTCCGCAAAGACCTCAAAACATTTTTATTTATAGAAACATATGAGCATCCAGGCAACATCCCATACCCAAACTGATATACTACTTCCGCCGCCAACTAAGCATGCACCCATCCTATCCACACACACAAGTTCATCATACCGTGTTATTAAATACCCTCATATTAAATGTTACCTTCATTTGTACTGTCTAAATGCTGTTAAGTAGCTGTACTGTCTAAACATTTACACGTACCCTAATGTTAAATGTAACCTTCCAATTGTGATGTGACGTGACCATCTTGATTGAAGGATAAGGTGGCATACAAATCTGTCTAAATAAATAAATAAATTCATTAATTTATAGACCTCTATCATATCTCCCCTCAGCCGTCTCTTTTCCAGGTTGAAGAGCCCTAACCTTTTTAGCCTCTCTTCATAGGGGTATCCTTCCATCCCCTTTACCATGTTGGGGGCTCTTCTCTGGACCTTTTCTAATAACACTATATCCTTTTTAAGATACAGCGACCAGAAATGCACACAATATTCAAGGTGCGGTCGCACCATGGAACGATACAGAGGCATTATAATATCCTTTGTTTAATTTTCCATTCCTTTCCTTATGATACCTAGCATTCTATTTGCTCTCTTGGCCACCGCTGCACACTGGACGGAGGGTTTTAACATGTTATCCACAATGACATTTAAATCTTTTTCCTGGGTGGTGGTTCCTAATGTGGAACCTTGCATCGTGTAAACATTGTTTGGGTTGTTCTTTCCTAGGTGCATAATTTTGCACTTGTCCACATTAAATTTCATCTGCCATTTGGATACCCAGACTTCCAATTTATCAAGATCCTCTTGCAATTTTCCTCAATCCTCCTGGTTTTTAACAACTTTAAATAGTTTTGTGTCATCTGCAAATTTGATAACCTCACTCATTATTCCCTTTTCCAAGTCATTTATGAATATGTCAAAAAGCAGCTGACCCAGCACTGATCCCTGGGGTACTCCACTATTCACCTTTCTCCATTGGGAAAACTGGCCATTTAGCCCTTCCCTCTGCTTTCTATCTTTTAACCAGTTTCTGATCCACAATAGTACACTGCCTCCTATCCCATGACTTTTTAGTTTTGCCAAAAGTCTCTGATGAGGGACCTTGTCAAAGGCTTTCTGAAAGTCCAGATAGACAAAGGTGAGTCGGTTGATATAGTGTATTTCTTTATTCACACCTTCAAAAAAACATAACAGATTAGTAAGACAAGATCTTCCTTGTCTAAAGCCATGTTGGCTGTCTCCCATTAAGCCATGACTATCTATATGTTCAGTAATTTTGTTCTTTATTATGGTTTCTACCATTTTTCCCGGTACTAACATCAGGCTCACCGTTCTGTAGTTTCCCGGATCACCCCTGGAACCTTTTTTAAAAATTGGCATTACATTGGCCATCCTCCAATCTTCAGGCATTACATATGATTTTAATGATAGTTCACGGGCTGGAGGTGAGACATTTGCTGTTTTATCAGGAATCCCAAGGAGATCAGCAGAGTAACAGTCCATCTGACCACTATCTGGGTTGTTTGTAATGAAGATGCTGAGAGCAGTCAGTTGTCGAAGTATGGAAAGAAAAGAGATGCCCTGTTTCCAGAGGTGAGCAGCCACTACTGCCATACACTTGGTGACACTCTTGGGGCTGGCAACAGGCCAAAGGGCAGAACCTTATTCTGGCAATGGTTGCCCAGCACCTGAAAACACAGGTTTTGCCGGTGTGACCTGTGGATGAAATGGAGCATGCTAGGAGGGCGGAGATAAGAAATGGATGCTGTTGCCCTCCGCAATGATCTGGAGGACCCATTTGTCCATTGTGATCTGTGCCCAGGATGTGTGGAAGGCCAAGAGGTGGCCTCCCACCAGAGACCCATCCGCAAGCACGCTGTCAATAGGAGGTGGTGTTCTTCCCTGAGGAGTTCAATATCTGCTTCTGCTGCTTCCTGTCTGTCTGTCATTGCTTTGGTTGGTAGGGGGCCTGGTACTGGTGCTGTTTGGACCTTGGGGCCTTCCATCTGTTATACAGGGCAACCCACTTGGAGGAGGAGTACTGCTTGTTGTGGTAGCCCCTTTTTGTGTTTCCGCCACTACGCTCCAGTCCTTCCTCATTGAGGGTCTGCAGTGTGGTACAGTGTTTCTTCATGTCATTGATGGTATCCTTCACCTTGTCCCTGAATAGTGAGTCCCCTGTGCAAGGGGCATCTGTTATTCAGTCGTGCGTGTCCTCTCTCTGGCCTGACACATGAAGCCAGGCTAGACGGCACGTGGAGACGGCAGTCCCGGCTGTGCATGTGGCAGTGTCGAAGGCCACCTTTACCAGGTGTTTGGTGCACTCAGTGAGGTCTGATATGACTGTTGAGGTGGACGCTTGTGCCTCTGCTGGCAGTGCCACCAAGGCTCCCTTAAGGTTGTCAAGGACATTCTGGAACATGGTGGTTTTTTTAGGAGAGCTGAAGAGGTCCATCTTGCTGGGAAGGTGGAAGAATGTATTCTGGGCTAGGTACGAGTGGGCCAGGAGGTAGGGCTACCATCGTCCTTGGAGCCATCAGATGACATCACCAGGTATGGTTGATGCATCCTGCTTATCCAAGGAGAAAGGAGAAATAAATACATAGAAATCAAATGCTGCAGCAGAGACCATTTTTTTGCAGTAACTTAACATATTTGTGACAAGATTCCAAGGGCTCTTTCATAAGTGCAATTAGCTTATTTAGTTTGACCTGACATAGGGAATATAACTCAGTGAGAAAAAATGACAGCTGGGGAGAGAGGGAGAAACACTGGTGTCTCCCAGTATAAGGAATTTTGCTGTCCTAGGTGTCATCAAAATTTGACACCCCTCCATCCAAATTGAACCGCTACCACTGCTGCTTGCCAAAGCAGCCTGGGTGTTGGCATGGTCCCTCCATCCCTGCACATGGGGACTATATGTTCTCAGCGTCCCTACAGCAGCCCCATCTCCTCCTGCTCCAGCCTATTTCCCTTTTAAAGAAATAAAGTGGCTACCACGTTAACGTACTTGAATGTGCAGAAATAAAGGTCAAGAAACCAAAAAATACATTGGACTAAGTTCAGTAGCTTTTGACATTTTGTTTTGAGCTGATGAAGGCAGTGTAACTCCTGAAAGTTACTTAAGAAATGTATTAAATTTGACTAGTAATTGTTTCTTGACCTTTATTTGCACACAGGAGAAGGCAGGCCATCATCTCAAAGCCAATGGCTCTGGACAGCATTGAAGCCCATGGAAATCCCACTGCAGTACCTGCTTGAAGAGAGTGAGGTGGGACACTGGCAAAAAAGGGCTGAAGGGAGGCTCACAAGGAAATGTTTCTACCTGCTGCAACTTGCCTGTCATCTGTCTCAGGTCACACCAGCAATAGTTATCCCACACAAACCATTATGCAAAAATATCTTTAAAACAGAAATAAGAAAATCTAATTTCCACATTTCCAGCCTGATCCTGGTTTGTACATACAGGTTATCTGAACTTCAAAAATATTAAAATATCATTCAATAATCACAAACCCTGTTTCGCCTCACACTTTCTCCCTTACCCCTAATGAAGCCATCTCCCTCTACACATACTCTTATCCCACTAATAGCCTGGATTCTACAGCTCTACTTCTCTCAAATGGCTTCTAAACAGGAAAAAAAAGGCTTTGCTTCACCTTTTGGATTGTACATGTGATATAACAGATAAAATACCAGAACCCTCCAGGAGAGGGAGCCATAGGTGCAAGCTCACTCACACTCACCATCACCAAAAGATCAGCACACCTGCACTCATAGCCAGAGTGCACATATCACAGATGGGCCATGATATGTCTCATGGTTGGAGGCATCAACTCTATGGTCTCCTTCCTGGTATTCTTTAGAATTAATACCCTGTTGAGTTCCTGGAGTCTGTGCTTTCTTGATGCTTACTGTTAAAATTATTTGGTGTAATGCATTATAAAAACTAAAGACAGCCATGAAATAGTGGCAGTAGTAGTGAAGGTGATCCTTCTGCATTCTATCCTGCCATGGCTGGTTTCTCCTCTAGCAAGATGGAACATCTCCCCACAGTGCTGAAATCCAAAAGAAATGAAAACAATAAATAAATAAATGACTCATTCTAAACAACAGCTGAATTATTATAGTACCAAAACTTTAAAACCTAGTGGACTAGAGACTGTGACACTGTTAGTTTAATTTATCTATGTATGAGTGCTATGTTTGTGTGTGCAGTTGTTAGCTGATTCCTGATTGCATGCTCGTGAGAATTTGGATGTTGTTAATAAACTTTAGAAGTCTCCTCTCCCCCCACTAACTCTGTCCATGCACCTCACTCCTGCCCTGCAGCACCCCTTGATATTCCAGTGCTGAGACTTCCACACACAGCTCTTCCAATGCACCTCACTCATGCTCTGCAGCACCCTTTGGTATTCCAGTGCTAAGATCCCCACACACAGCTCTCCCCATACACCTCACTCCTGCCCTGTAGCACCCCTTGGTATTCCAGTGCTGAGACCTCCACACGCAGCTCTCCCCATGCACCTCATTCCTGCCCTGTAGCACCCGTTGGTATTCCAGTGCCGAGACCTCCACACGCAGCTCTTCCAATGCACCTCACTCCTGCTCTGCAGCACCCCTTGGTATTCCAGTGCTGAGATCCCCACACACAGCTCTCCCCATGCACCTCACTCCTGCCCTGCAGCACCCCTTGGTATTCCAGTGCTGAGATCCCCACACACAGCTCTCCCCATGCACCTCACTCCTGCCCTGCAGCACCCCTTGGTATTCCAGTGCTGAGATCCCCACACACAGCTCTCCCCATGCACCTCACTCCTGCCCTGCAGCACCCCTTGGTATTCCAGTGCTGAGATCCCCACACACAGCTCTCCCCATGCACCTCACTCCTGCTCTGCAGCACCCCTTGGTATTCCAGTGCCGAGACCTCCACACGCAGCTCTTCCAATGCGCCTCACTCTTGCTCTGCAGCACCCTTTGGTATTCCAGTGCTAAGATCCCCACACTCAGCTCTTCCCATGTGTCAGCATACATCAGCATGACACAGGTGTCATGGCTGTTTCCAGACTTTGGATTTCAAGCAGCTTTGTTACTCTGGTGATTTCAGTCTCCAAAGTTAATGAGGGTAGTTTACAAGATGAGATTAACTGTGCAGGACAGGGGACCTGCTAGACATAGCAAGGTATTTAATACAGGAGGTATTAGACAAGCTGCCTACTATCATGTAATGGCAGCTGGGACAGGTACCACAGGTTTGCTTCCACCATTTCCAGGCACAAATAATAAATAAAAATAAAAAAGGTGTGGGAGATGTCAGCATACATCAGCATGACACAGGTGTCATGGCTGTTTCCAGACTTTGGATTTCAAGCAGCTTTGTTACTCTGGTGATTTCATTCTCCATGGACCGCAGGATTTCGTCAGCCACACATGGTGACGTCCTCTGGGCGGTACCAGGTTCGGAAGTGCTTCTCAAATTTCTCTGCTAGCCCACCTCCCGTTTCCGCCCCCTAGCCTGGCCAGTTCCTGTTCTTCCGCCTTGCCAGCAAGTCGGATCTGCCTCTTCTCTGCATCTTATCAGCGTTATCACCATTCGGATACTCACGGAGCGATGCCCAAACCGGGATCCAAGAGGTGCCCTTGCGGTAAAAAACTGCGCTCCTCGGACAATGACTTATGTGCCCTCTGCCAGCTCGGCGAACCTTCAGGCCTGCAACAAACTCCTGCTACAATCTCCAAGGCCCAGGATGTGCCCCTCCGGGCCTCCATCCCCGGCCCCACGTCAGGATCCGCAGCGCTGCCTGTTCCCGGCCATAGCTGCATCCTGCAATTCGGAGGATTCCCGGTGGCCCCCGGCCATGCGGTGAATGTAATCGATAATGGCGCCTTGGGTGAGTGCACTCCTTCCTTCTTCTCCTCCGAAGTTCCCGCCGTCGCATCCGGCTCCTCCCCCTGTGTGACGCCAGCCTATCCTGCTCTGCAACGTCATCCCAGCGCGTCTCTGGACCCGGCGATTCACCGACGTCATCCCAGCGCGACTGTGGACCCAGCGAGTCTACAACGTCATCCCAGCGTGACGCTGGAACCGGCTATTCTTCACACGCTGGAACCGGCGATTCTTCACACTCCGGAGGATCGGAGCAACCCCGGAATCGCGGGGGGGAGGGGGGGGAGCAGCAGCGCACCCACGCCAGCCAGAGAGGGCAGGACAAGACTCGCTCCTCCGATGCCGGTCCTCGGTCCCGTAAAGGGAATAAACGCGGCAGAGACCGCTCAGGTAACTCCTCTGACTCCAGCGACTGCTCTCAGCCCCGGAGGAGGCACAAAGCTTCAAGGAGTCGCTCCTCCAGACACCGGTCCCGCTCCCATCGAAGCTCATCCTCCTCTTCCTCCAATGCAGCTATTCTGAACCTGCTGACTCAACTCGTCCAGCAGACAGCCCCCCATCCTTCGGCTGCACCATTTTCTTCATGCCCGGCAGCCCCCCCTCCACTTCCCACGCCTGCTGTGGGTAACCAGCTGCTGCCTGATCTTCCCGCAATCATATCCTCCCCGGACAGCTCCGCTGAGGAAAAGGAGCCAGAGGCAGGGGTGGTGGGATCTGCCAGCATGGACCGCTCTGCCTCAGAGATGAGACCCTCCCCGGAGAAGGATGGACCGCCACCCCCCCCCCCCCCCGGAGGACCTGACGTACCCAAAATTTATCAATAAATTATCTTCCTCCCTGGGTCTAAACCAAAACAGCACAACAGAGGAAGCTGAGCCAGAGGTACTCAAGTATCTCGTGGTACCTAAAACCCCTCTGGCCCTACCTCTACACCGCAAACTGAAGGAGAGCCTCTCCAGACTTTGGCAGACACCTGCTTCAGGGCGCGCCACATCAAGGAGGCTAGACTCCAAATACCTCCTTCAACCCTCGCCGGGTTTTGAGAAGGCACAACTATCTCACCACTCCATAGTGGTCTCTTCCGCTCTCAAAAAGTCGAAATCCTCGCGGATTCACACCAACCACCCTCCCGGCCAGGACAACAAGTTGCTCAACGACATTGGCAAGAAGGTATTTCAAGGAGCCATGCTCGGGGCACGTATTGCGGCCCATCAGTTCCAACAAATCCTCTTTCAGGACTCTTGTGTCTCCAACATCAAGAATGTAGCTTCCTCCCTCCCTAAGGAGTCTCTCGCTCCCTTTTCTGCCACGCTGAATGACCTAATCGAGTGTAACAAGCACCTTGCTAGCACGGCATTCGACGCCTTCGACACGGCCACTCGCACAGTGGGCACAGCTATCTCGGCCAGGAGATGGGCTTGGCTGCGAGCCTCCGGCCTAAGGAGTGACTCCCACGACAAGATCGCGGACGCCCCCTGCTCAGGTGAGTCCCTTTTCGGGGACAAGGTGGCTGATACTGTGAACACCATGAAAGAGGACTGTAACACCCTGCAGACCCTAGCGGAGGAAGGATTTGACCGCTACGGAAACACCCAAAAATCAAATTATCAGCGGAAATCCCTCTACAACTTCGACAGGAGGTACTCATCTAACAAAATGTGGCAGGGCCCCAGGTACGTCCAACTCCTATCAAGGACCCTCACAACAGCGCCACTTTCAGAGGGACCGCAAACACAAGAAAACCACCAACTCTCAGCCCACCAAGAGTGGACTGTCCTTTTGACGGCCGTGGACCGCCCCCCTCCCAGACGGGGGGGCGCCTGTCCTTCTTCCTCCCGCAATGGGAGAAAATCACCCACGACTCCTGGGTACTACGAATCATTCGCAGGGGATACCGCATCAGGTTCTCTACGCCTCCCTTCCAACGCCACAGGCCCACCAGCAACACGCCTCCCCATCTGCAGTGTACCATGGCTCTGGAGCTGATTCACCTCCTGTCCTCCAAAGCAATCAAACTGGTTCCTCAGTCACAGATCAACTCGGGGTTTTACTCAAAGTACTTCCTCATCCCGAAGAAGTCGGGAGGGGTTCGCCCCATCTTGGACCTCCGCAAGTTGAACAAGTTCATCGTGAAGGAGAAGTTCAGGATGTACTCCCTCAACTCCATCCTTCCCCTGATCCAGGAGGGAGACTGGCTCGCAACCTTGGATCTACAGGAGGCGTACACACATGTCAGCATTCACGTTGCGCACAGAAAATACCTCCGATTTCAAGTGCTGGGACAACACTACCAGTACCGGGTACTTCCATTTGGCCTTTCACCGGCCCCTCGGGTCTTCACAAAGTGTGTGGCGGTCGCAGCGGCTCACCTGCGCAGGCAGAACATTGCTGTGTTCCCATACCTCGACGACTGGCTGATCTCTGCTCCTTCAGCCCCCGAGTTACTAGCGTCCCTGCACATCACCACCTCTCTGATCTCCACCTTGGGCTTCGTCATCAACTCCAAGAAATCACAACTCCTCCCGTCTCAGCGTTTGGAGTTTATTGGAGCCCTCATCGACACGCAGTCCCTGAGAGCCTACCTACCGCAACCCAGGCTACTAGCCATCATCTCGCTTGCCTCCAGGGCAACAACAGCAAAGAGTCTCTTGGCTCGGTCAATTTTACGCCTGCTGGGACACATGGCAGCCACGACGGCCGTCATCTCTGTAGCGCGAATGCGTATGCGTCCTCTCCAATGGCACCTCCGGACCCACTGGAATCAACACTCCCAGCCGCTGACATCCAAGATCCCGATGACCAACTCTATCAGGGCTCAGCTCCGCTGGTGGACCATGCCAGCGAATCTCTCCGCGGGGAAACCCCTACACCCGCCACAACATCAGACTACCCTCACTACAGACGCCTCATGCGCTGGCTGGGGTGCCCACTGCCAGGGGTTCAGCACTCAAGCAGTGTGGTCTCAGAGCAAACGGCAGCTCCACATCAATCTCCTGGAGCTAAGGGCCGTCAAATACGCCCTCAAAGCGTTCCTGCCACATCTTCGGGCGACTACTATCCTAATTCAAACAGACAACCAAGTTGCCATGTTCTACCTCAACAAACAAGGGGGTACGGCCTCCCGATCCCTTTGCAAGGAGGCGCTGGCAATATGGTCAATATCCCTGGAGAACGAGTGCTGGATTCGCGCATCATACATTCCCGGGAAATTGAACAGCCTAGCGGACAGGCTGAGCAGGCAATTGCAACCCCACGAATGGTCTCTCCTCCCAAAGGTTGCCTCAGACCTCTTCCAGAGGTGGGGAACACCAGAAGTCGACCTCTTTGCCACCGAGGGGAACTCCAAATGTCCCCAATTCTGCTCCAGGCATCCGTCCAGCAAGAGGCTGGCGGGGGATGCATTTGACACGTGCTGGGGGGAGTGGTCTCTGGTGTACGCCTTCCCCCGACCCCCCTCATCCCAGCGGTTCTGCAACACATCGTTCGGGACAAAGCCCGAGCCATCCTGGTAGCTCCCCACTGGCCACGACAAATGTGGTTCGCTCTCCTGAAACGCCTAGCGCAAGATGCCCCGTGGCACCTGCCCCTGCGCCCAGACCTCCTGACGCGGAACTCAGGGTTAACGAGACACCCCGATCTCAAGACCCTGTCGCTAGCTGCCTGGATATTGAGCGGGTGAACCTGGCCCCCATTGAACTTCCCGCAGATGTACAAGACGTGGTCCTCGCAGCCAGGAGACCTTCAACCCGAAAATCGTACGGCCTCAAATGGAAGAGATTCGGCGTCTGGTGCGCCTCTAGAGGGCTCGACCCCGTTTCCTGTCCGGTCGCACAAATCTTGCAATACCTCAGCTCCCTCTCGGACCTTGGCCTCAAGACCCAATCCATCCGAGTACATCTCTTGGCTATTGCGGCTCTACACGCCCCTATCGAGGGCGCCGACTCCATAACAGCGTTACCCCTGACAACTCGTTTCATGAAAGGCCTAGCGAACCTACGGCCCCCAATGAGAGCTCCGGTTCCCCCCTGGGACTTGGGGATGGTTCTGCACAGCTTCACCCTTGCCCCTTTTGAACCTCTGCTCTCTGCGGATATGAAATACATCTCCTGGAAGACCATATTCCTGGTGGCCATCACTTCTGCCAGGAGAATCAGCGAGCTTCAGGCACTAGTTGCGCACCCGCCCTACATGCAGCTGCACCAGGACAGAGCTTCCCTACGTACGAACCCCAGATTCGTACCCAAGGTGCCTTCGGCCTTCCATGTCAACCAATCTATTGAGCTTCCCTCCTTCCTCCCGGAACCGCACCACTCTGAGGAGGAGAGACATCTACACACTCTGGACTGTCTGCGGGCACTCCGGATCTACCTGGACAGGACTCTACCCGCCTGCAAAGGAGATCAACTATTTGTGTCCTACGACCCTCTCAGACCCGGGGTTCCAGTCACAAAACGGACTCTTTCCCATTGGGTAGCCTCCTGCGTAGCCTTCTGCCTCGACCAGCAAGGGAATCAGCCACAGAGCAGAATAGGTCCTCATCGCCTACGGGCAATGGCCACGTCTCTGGCCAACCTTCGGGCCATCCCCCTGCCCGACATTTATAAAGCCGCCACGTGGTCAACTCCACACACGTTCCAGAAGCACTACTGCCTCGACCTCCGCTCCAAGGAGGACTCGGCATTTGGCAGTGCGGTCCTGGCCTCCGCCCTACAGTCCCGTGATGGCGCTGACAGCCTAGACGCACGCTAACCATGTGACACTGCCCTTCACTGCTTGCACGCCGTGATGGACTCTTGCTCAATTCTGATCCCTCACTAATTGCACTTGTTGCACCTATTGCTGTTCTTGTGATGATTGCACTGTTGTTGTGGTTGATTTGCACAGTGTTGTTTTGTTGATTTGCACTATTGTATTGATTGCACAGTTCTTGTTGCCTATTGCACTGTTGATGTCACTTAGGCAGTTGATGCCCCTTAAGTAAACCTCACGTTGTTGTCATGTAATGTTCTTGACATGGTTTCAGTAAACAGCTACCTCCCTGTCGCAGTCTCGATTCATGCCTCCCTCCTCCACCTCAGCGCGCTGCGCGCAGCTAGGGAGTCACCATGTGTGGCTGACGAAATCCTGCGGTCCATGGAGAAAGCAAGGTTACTTACCTGTAACGGGGGTTCTCCGTGGACAGCAGGATGAGTCAGCCACACGCTCCCTCCCACCTCCCCTAGAGGAGGTCCGCCTGATCGTCCGCTCCCTGCCTTGTGGTCAAGCTTGGAAAAGGAACTGGCCAGGCTAGGGGGCAGAAACGGGAGGTGGACTAGCAGAGAAATTTGAGAAGCACTTCCGAACCTGGTACCGCCCGGAGGACGTCACCATGTGTGGCTGACTCATCCTGCTGTCCACGGAGAACCCCCGTTACAGGTAAGTAACCTTGCTGTCTCCAAAGTTAATGAGGGTAGTTTACAAGATGAGATTAACTCTGACCCCCTGGTGAGGTCAGTCTCTGGGCCTGTTGAGATTGGTCTGCAGTCCCTCCTTGCTAAATAAAGAATAGCAGACCTCAAAGGGAGGTGCTAGAAACAATAGCAGACCTCAAAGAGAGGTGCTAGAGAAAATTCACTATAAAGGACAGAAACACTTCCTCTCTCTCTCTTCCTCTATTCATCGGACATGAAGGACAGGAGGCTCTGATAATCACTTCTCTTCACCCCTCCCCCCTCTCTCTCTCTGATCTCTCTCTTCCTATTTTCATTGGACACACCTTGCCATGAGGCTCTGACCCATACTTCTCTCCCCTCCCCCACTTCTTTCTCTCTCTCTTCCTATTCTTCTTACTATGAGGCTCTGACCCACATATTCTTGCCTCTCTCTCTCTCTCACACACACACACACACAGATTCATTGAAGTAAACTGAAGCAGCTTTCTAACAACCTTATAACTCTGTTCTATACCTATGTAATAAGCCTATTTCTACATAAAGACCTGTTTCCAAGCCATGCCTGTTTGGTTGTCTTATCTGTGCTGCTTACCCTACAGTCTCTGTGAAATGAACCCAGGACCAAGCGGAGAGTAGACCAGAAGATTACACCATGCACCTCATTCCTGCCCTGTAGCACCCCTTGGTATTCCAGTGCCGAGACCCCCACACACAGCTTTTCCAATGCACCTCACTCATGCTCTGCAGCACCCTTTGGTATTCCAGTGCTAAGATCCCCACACACAGCTCTCCCCATACACCTCACTCCTGCCCTGTAGCACCCCTTGGTATTCCAGTGCTGAGATCTCCACACTCAGCTCTTCCCATGCACCTCATTCCTGCCCTGTAGCACCCCTTGGTATTCCAGTGCTGAGACCCCCACATGCAGCTCTTCCAATGCACCTGCCCTGCAGCACCCCTTGGTATTCCAGTGCCGAGACCCCCAGACACAGCTCTTCCAATGCACCTCACTCATGCTCTGCAGCACCCTTTGGTATTCCAGTGCTAAGATCCCCACACACAGCTCTCCCCATACACCTCACTCCTGCCCTGTAGCACCCTTTAGTATTCCAGTGCTGAGATCCCCACACACAGCTCTCCCCATGCACCTCACTCCTGCCCTGCAGCACCCCTTGGTATTCCAGTGCTGAGATCCCCACACACAGCTCTCCCCATGCACCTCACTCCTGCTCTGCAGCACCCCTTGGTATTCCAGTGCTGAGATCCCCACACACAGCTCTCCCCATGCACCTCACTCCTGCCCTGCAGCACCCCTTGGTATTCCAGTGCTGAGACCCCCACACACAGCTCTCCCCATGCACCTGCTCTGCAGCACTCCTTGGTATTCCAGTGCCGAGACCCCCACACACAGCTCTCCCCATGCACCTCACTCCTGCTCTGCAGCACCCCTTGGTATTCCAGTGCTGAGACCTCCACACGCAGCTCTTCTAATGCACCTCACTCCTGCTCTGCAGCACCCCTTGGTATTCCAGTGCTGAGATCCCCACACACAGCTCTCCCTATGCACCTCACTCCTGCTCTGCAGCACCCCTTGGTATTCCAGTGCTGAGACACCCACACACAGCTCTTCCAATGCACCTCACTCCTGCTCTGCAGCACCCTTTGGTATTCCAGTGCTAAGATCCCCACACTCAGCTCTTCCCATGCACCTCATTCCTGCCCTGTAGCACCCCTTGGTATTCCAGTGCTGAGACCCCCACATGCAGCTCTTCCAATGCACTTGCTCTGCAGCACCCCTTGGTATTCCAGTGCTGAGATCCCCACACACAGCTCTCTCCATACACCTCATTCCTGCCCTGTAGCACCCCCTGCTATTTCATTGCTAGGACCCTCACACACATTTCTGCTAAGGCACCCTACTCCTTCCCTGTAGTGCCCTATGGCATTACAGTCCCAAGACCCCCACATATAGGCAGATCTACCAATGTATGTCAGTCCTGACCTAAAATACCCCCTGCTCTTCCAGTACAGGGATTAACACACACCGTTCTGCCAGTGCACTTCAGTTCTTCCCTACAGCATGCCCTGCATTTCCATTATGGAGACCCTCACACATGCACAGCTCTGCCAATGCACCTCAGTAATGAGCATGGGTTCCTTGTAGCATTCAAAGTGGTCAGGTGAATCCTCACAGTAGCACTACAACCTCTCTTCTTCTCAAAAGGTTTATTTGAGGCTAGGTCTCTAGAAGTCAGATGGTAAAGATCAATGCTCGGAGTGAGTGCTCTTCTTGGCCCAACCCAACCTTGGGTTTTAATTCCGTGCAGATAGTACAGTTCTATTATGCAAGAAAAGGAGAGTGTAAGAAGAAGCAGGCTGAGGTGACCTGGAATGATCCCCTGACGACCTGGCAGCAGCAAGCAGAATTCTCCAGTATCCTCATGCTCCTGGGCACAGTTAGTGCTCCAGAAAGCAGAAGAGAGTAAAGAGTAGAGAGAGAAAGTGCTGCAGTAACCCAGGACCAGAACAGACTGTTCCCTCCTGAGCCGTCTTCCACCTCTGAAAACAATCATTTGCACAACAGCACTGTCAAAACATTGTCCTGACCTTTCTGTATTATTCATGTAGCCCTGGAACTGCTCTGAAGGGTTAGAGCAGAAAAATAAGCAACACTACTATTAGATGTGTGGCCTGGGAGATGATGCTGGCAGAGTCTCCCCTCCCCCAACTCTCTGGCTTAATCAGGGCAAAGAGAGTGAGAGGGTATGGGTGGCAGAAATATCTGTGCAACTTCCTTCAGGTGAAGGCTGAAGGCAGCAGGAGAGAAAGGATTCCTCTCTCCCTCCTTTCACCCTGAGACCTCAAGCTTCTGCACAACCAAGCCTGCTCCTTTCACTATATTAAGGCTTTCTTATTACCACCAAGCATCCTAAAGCCAGAATGCCTGGTTCACACTTACTGTGCAGACTGCCTGTGAGACGCCTCAGGCACCTGCTGTGTGTGGGCGGGGGTCTCTAGCTGCCCAGAGGAAGGCGGTAGCTGTCAGTCACGCAGTCTCTTGTTATCCCTTCACTCTGAGCACGCTGTGGTTTGGGGCTTTAGCTCTGATGGTATGAAACGGAGGTCACTGGCACGCAGCACTGCTCAAGATGTGATCAGCAGCTCTGAGTTGGAGGGAAGATCGCACAGATCTCTGGTGACAATGGAAGAGTGGTCACGAGACGGGCAGCAAGAGCGAGCAGTGAGTCACGCCACTGTGCGCCAGAAGCATGAGTCACTGCTCGGTTTGACCTTAATCCCAGGAGAAGCAATGCCAGTTCCCTCTCTTCCTTTCTCCCCATAGCACGACTCCTCGGCACAGGAAACACAAAGGGAGCCAGGCAGGACTTCTGTCCCTCTCGTGCACGAAGCTGTAAAGAAGATCTGTATGTGGAAATACACACACCAAGTATTTATATCATGTATGTGCACATGCAGGCATTTCTATAGATGCAGATGGAGGGCAATCTCTTTGTTTTGGACAGGGGCAAATATATCTTGCTCCTTTGGGTTTAACATCGGAGGTGGGAATTATTATTATTATTTACAAATCTGATAAACTTCTTTTTAGTAAAACAGTAAATAAGAGAAGAAGTGGAGATAAAATATTCAGCGTGGCTAATTTATTTCAGCCTGCTATTTTAAAAGATTTATCTGGCTAGCAGCACCTGCAAACCAGATAAGTCTTTCCTAGAGGAGTATTCAGTGGCCTTGATCGTGCTGCTGAGTATCACCACAGACTGCCTCAGAACTATCTGGATAGCTCCAGGGATGGAGTGGAAATTATCTGGATAGCAGAAATTGTCAGCGCTGCTATCCATATAACTACCCCCACAACTCAGGACAGCAAAAAACTGTCCTAGGCTATCTGGATAGCAGGCTGAAAATTTCTGCTATCTGGATAATTTCCAACTGAACCATCTAATTTCTCAACAAATAGGAGTGTCCTACATGGAGCAGTGGGTTCACCCCTAAACAAAGACATGGGGAGTGGGGGGGGGGGGGAGCCTGCACAGAGTGGCAGGTGCACCTACTCCTGCCATCTTACTGGGCAGACTAGATGGACCATACTGGTCTTTATCTGCCGTCATTTACTATGTTACTATGGATGGCACCGTTTGCCAGGAATGAATCCAGATATTCAGTGCCAGTCACTAAACACATACCGGGACTGTATATGGGGGGGGGGGGGGGGGATATTCAAAGCTATTTAAGAGGCTTGCAGACCTGCAAACTGCCTAAACGGCACTCAGCAGAATATTCATTCAGCGGCACTATTGCAGCTGAATATCCCCTGTTTCGGCCTCTAAGCACCCTGATGCTAGCCGGCTAGTATTGGGACATTTCAGGGCAGAGTGGAGGCATACCTAGGGATAACCGGCTAGTGGACATATTCAGCCACTAGCCAGTTATTCCAAAGCAAATAAAGTTAGCACTTAATGGCTGGTCTAACTTTAGCCACTTTAGTTAAATGGCTAAACGGCCAGTGGCAGTAGTAATTCAAGGCAAATTACATTCAGGTACAGCAGAGGGCTTTACAATCTAAGGGGGGCATTTTCAAAACATTTTAGCTGTTTAGTATGTCTACTAACGGGCCAAAATGTGGTCAGCAACACTAAGCAGTTAGTGCCACTGGATATCCGCAGAGACTGCCAAAAACATGACTGGTTAAAACTGGGGGCAGTCTGTGGGCAGATTAGTTGCTACCCAGATAGCTTAACCGATTAAAGTTAGGAGAGGTGAATAGCTTCATATACTTAATCGGTTAGCGCTCTCTAGCTAGTGGCTGAATATCACCACTTACTGGATAGCAGCATTGGTATCCGGCCAGCCTAGATATTCTGTGATGGAAACCAGACATGTTCTGCTGCTCAATATCCACTTTTAATTACAGCAGCGGCAACTAGGCACTTTATTTATCCTGGCTGCTGCTGAATATGCCCCCTAGGTTTGTAGCTAAGGCAACGGAGGGTTAAGTGATTTGCCCAAGGTCACAAGAAGCGTCAGTGGGATTTGCTTGGTTCCCAGCTCATTGCCCTAATCAATAGACTTTTCCTTCATTCAGCCACTAATCTGCTAAGCCCCCAAATTCTTGGGCATAAAACCAGGTCTCTACCCCTGATTTGACTTTGCTGAAAGAAGATTCAAATCTAAGATCAGTCACCAGGGTCAGAGTTTTGGGAGCAGATATGCAACTGCTTGACGAAGGGTGCACTCTAAATATATTGTAGAGGAGGAAGGAACAGTACACAGGACACCAGACTGTCAGTCACCTGACTTCTGCTTGAGTTAGCACTTAGTGCAGGAAACTGAGTTAGTCATTTGTTCTAAGACTGCTCTCACTTACCCTCAATGCTAAGTTCGCTCCCTCTCTCCTTGCCTCTGACTCATACACTCTCAGAACCTGTGCTGAGTCTGCTCTTTCTCTCTCTTTCTCTCTCTGCTTCTCATGACCTCAGTACCTAGACTGAGTCTTCCCTTTCTCCCTGCCTCAGACTGACGCATTCCCAATACTTGTACTGAGTGTGATTAGACTGTAAGCTCTGATGAGCAGGGGCTGTCTCAGTGCTGCATATGCCTTGTAGCACTATACAAATGATTAGTAGTAGCAGTAGTCTGGGCTCTCTCCCCCTGCCTCTCAGTACTTATGATGTCTCCATGCTCAGTATCCATGCTGAGCCTCTCTTCTCTCCTCGCCTCTCATACACTGACTACTTGGGTTGAATTTGCTTTCATGCACTCTCAGGATGTCTACTGAGCATGCTCTGTCTCTGTTTTACTAGCTGCTGCCCATAGCCAGCTCTCTAATACTCTTTCTTGGATGTGGAAACTTCATGTTCCCACTCTGTATATGACATAAGTTCTGCATCAGAACGTAAGAGATGCCATACTGAGTCAGACCAAGGGTCCATCAAGCCCAGTATCCTGTTGCTAACAGCGGCCAATCCAGGTCAAAAGTACCTGTCAGATTCCCAAAAAGGCATACAGACTCCATAATGCTTATCCCGGGGTAAGCAGTGAGTTTCTCTGGTCCCCTTTTATAATGGTTTATGGATTTTTCCTCCAGGAACTTGTCCAAACCTTTTTTAAACTCAGCTACACTAACAGCTTTTACTACATCTCCCTACTACATGTCCCTTCAGGTGACAACTGTGAGCTATAAAAGGAATTTGTTGATTGCAAGGGTCAGAATGCAGCTCTGATTCAAGACTGGTGAGTCAGAGTTAAGTAATGTAGAAGTGCTTAGGGGAATAGGAAGGAGCTGCCTGTCCCCACCGGCCCTACCATTCTCAGCCATCAGCAGTGAACCATGGAAGCAGGTTCTGCTAAAGCAGCTCATCCAGGTATGTGGCTTTTCTTCCCACCTCACAGGAGATGCTCTTAGGCCAGAAATGAAACCCAGACCTTTACCAGGAAACAATCCTTGTGATCAGTCTTTGATCACATCTGATGGTATAAAATTACATGGTCCAGAATTCTGCTGCACGACTTATTTCTTAAACTGAACATGAAACTTAATGGTAATCAATGGAGAAAAAGCATACTTTGAACAACCAAATATTAATCTTGTGGCTACACATTGAAGCCTGAGAGATCCAAGCACAGGCCATTTCAGCAGTCCACTAAGAAAGCTGGACTAGCAGTCCCGAAGGCATTGAAATGCAGAAAAGATGGAGTTTATATAATATGCTAATTTATTTATTTGTATTTAACTCAGACCTTTCCAGTCAGCAGCCCTAACCACTAGGCTACTCCTCCACTCCAAGCTCAAAGAAGGCTGTTATCATCACAGAGGAATTCAGACTAAGCACGGAGTCAAGTGTCACCCCTAAATCGTTCACACTATGTACAGAAGTAACCATAGCAGAGCCTACAAAAAGACAAATAGGGGGGATCACCAGATATGGATTGCAAATATGAAGGACCTCAGTCTTGTGAGAGTTAAGGACTAATTTATTGGCAAACAATTTAAAACTTCTGAAAGAGCCTTCCTTTTCTATTTCCCCCACATCAGCTTGCCAAGATTCAGATCATTTTCTTGGCCTGAAAATTTGTGCCTGTTGGCAAAGTGATAATTAAAATGGAAAAATTTAAAAAATTTTGCAGGATTTGCAGGCCTACAAGTACTTTGTACTTTGAAACAGACTTTTAAAGAGAAACGCCCTATGGGGCTTCTGTTTGAAAGTTCAGGGGTTGGAGGTTCCTGGGACACTCTGAGTTTTTACCTGCTTTACAGTAGCTGGTAAGTCTATGTTGCAGATCTCACATGGCTTGTCAAAATAAAATC
Source organism: Ichthyophis bannanicus (assembly GCA_033557465.1). Lineage (NCBI taxonomy): Eukaryota > Metazoa > Chordata > Amphibia > Gymnophiona > Ichthyophiidae > Ichthyophis > Ichthyophis bannanicus. The sequence continues at coordinate 313,648,253 of CM066039.1, read as the reverse complement.
CCTGTGCATCCTATCGTCTCCTGGTGCCCCCTCCCTGCCACGGGCTGCCTTTTTTGGAAGGGGGCAGCAGTGCAACAGGACTACAGCATTTAAAGGCTACTGTGAGCATGGGGCGGGGCCTTTTAGCACACCGCTGTACGGCTGCACTCGAACTCTGCCATGTCCTGCCCACTCCGACAGGACGTTGCATCAAAGGGGGCAGGACATGGCAGGGCCTTCAGCAAAACCATGTAGGCATGTACTAACAAGTCCCACGCTGTGCTAAGTGGAGGTAGGGTACCCGGATGGAGGTAGGCCTAGTATGGAGAAAGGAAGAGGGGGAAAGATGCTGGACATGGGAGATAGGGAAATAGAAATGCTGAACAAGGAGGTGGGGGGGGGGGAGGGAGGAGAGGGAAGATGCTGGACCCCTTGAAGTGAGAACTAGAGAAGAGAAGGGAAGGGGAAGCCTGGGACACGGGCAGTAGGGAAAGGGAGATGCTTGACTACGGTAAAGTCTTTAGCTGCTCCTGGGGGATGCCTAGGGCATCAGATACCTTTGGGCCAGACCTCAGAAGGATGGTTTCTGGGGGCTACTGCTGCTGTTTAGTCTTGTCTGTGGTCAGATTACGATTCTGGCCTCTCTCTCTCTTCCCTTTCTGCTCACACTCTCTCTATCCTCTTTCCTCTCCCCCCTCTTCTCTCTCTTTTCCTTTCCTCTTTTACATTTCTCCCATTTCTTTCTGCTTCCCTTACTGTCTCTATCCCCTGCCCCTTCTCACTCCTTCCCTCACAGTCTCTGCCTCCTCCACCTTCTCTCTCTCCGTTTAGTCTTCCATCTCATGACATGTTTTGTCTGTGTTTGCCTTTCTGTCTTTACTACAACCTTCTAAAAGCAAGGGCTGTCTACCATGCATGTCTGTAAAGCGCTGCGTACACTTTTCTCTCTTTCTCTCTTCTTCCCCCTCTCATCTTATAGAGTTGAGCAGTTCTGCTGCCATGTTCTATGTATCTCTCTCTGCATCTCTCTTTCTTTCTCTTGCTATACTCTTCCTTCCTTCTAGCCTCTCACCTGTCAGGTGGGATGAGAGCTGCTCTGGACCACTCTTGCACTAAAAGCATACAGGCATGGTTAGAGGAGCCCTCCCACGTCCTCCGCTTCCTAAAGCTGCAAGAAAACAGGGCAAGTCTGATATTTTTTCATCATGTCCCAGTTACATCTCCTCAGCCTCTTTGCTGCTCTTAGGGGCAGGCATAAGAGCCATTCAGATGCAGCTGACAAAGTCAGTACTAGCTGGAGGCTTGTTTAGGGCAATCCCTCTAAGTATTATTCCTAGGTCACCTTTTCAATTTACTTCTTATTTTTTTCCCCACATAGTGAGGCTTTAGTAAGACAAACGATACGACAAGACATAAAATAAAAAAAGGGAATGTCAAAGATGCATAACCATATACATGACTGCAAAGACAAGCAGAATACTCCTGTGATGCATCTGCATCGCCTCATCTTTTCAAAATAAATAGCCTACAAAAGACCAAAAGAAACCCCTTTATCCTCCCCCACCTTCCCACCCCTAACCCTAAAACTTCCTTCTAAGGAGTTACCCAGTCACACTCACCCCATACAATTTCACAAAAGGCTCCCAAACCTGGTCAAAGCGAACCTGGCTCATGCGCCTCATGGCAAGCCCACGCTCCATATTATAAATGTGCCACATGCGCCTCAGCCATCTTGTCAGCTCGGTGACCCCAACTGCTTCCAGGCGGATGCCAGAGTTAGTTTAGCTGCATTCATACAGTGTTTAACCAGTGCTAACTGCGGCTGCTTAGCTCCTGGTGTAGTGCATCCAAACAGAAAAATTCCTGGGTCCCATGGGATCTCTTGCCCAATAAGCTGCTTTACCCTATAGTGGATACCTCTCTAATAACACCACATATGCGCCAATGTCCCATTCATATGCGCCAATGTCCCACCACATATGCGCCAATGTCCCATTCATCCCACATCCACACTAGCACCAATCAGTCGTCTCTGGATAGGCTTTGGTCAAGCGGGCAGGGGTCATATACCAGCCATACACCAATTTATAATTAGTCTCTTTTGCATTCACTGCCACAGAACTCTTCCAAAGCCGGCCCTCAATTTGTCCCCACTGCTGGTCCATATACGCAAGCTGCAGTTCTCTGTCCCAGTAGGCTCTATGCTTCCCCATCCGAAGAGCCTGCTTCTGTTGGCATGCATACAGAGCGGCAACCAGCCCCCTGGTGAAAATCCACTTCTCACACAGCATCTTCAAATCTCCTTACACCCCCACCCACTGCACTAATTGGATGTGAAAAAAAGTGTGATGATCAGGCAGGTCAAAGACATCCTGAAGCTCTCCAAACAGGAGCAATCGGCCATCTTCAAAAAGCCACCTAAGCGACTCAACCCCTTAGATCCCCAGGTGTGAAATACAGCCAAAGAGGTTCCCTGCTCGAAACGCTTTGATATAGACTATCAAGGACAAGGGGGAAAAGCTTAATCCCTGAGGCCAAACATATTTATCCCTACAACAAATGCTATGTTCCACTATGGGGTTCCAGGACTTTAGATAGCCCTAGAGACCTGGTTTCCATCACAACTGTTTACCCAGCACTGGGCCCCCTGATAGTACACTCTCCAAATGGACCCACTGCTTAGGACTAGCAGGGTTCATCCACTCCACCTCCGCATGGCTCTGGGCCGCCACATAGTACCACTTAAGGTTTAGTGTTACCATTTCCCCCTTCCAAGGATGGGCGTAAAGGATGTGTTGTGCAATCTGCGGTCTAAATGACTGCCAAATAAATTTCAATAACAATCACTGCTAGGTCTCCAGCACCCCCATAGGTAAGGCACCCAAAATCGGTACAAAAAACATTGAAAGACCACCATCTTTGTATCGGCTATACGATCAAACCAAGATAGCAAAAGTCCAGTCCAGACTTCCAAGTCTTTTTTCACCTGCTGAAGCAGCAGAGGATAGTTGGCTTTATAGAACGCACCAGGTTCGGCAGTCAACTGCACTCCCAAGTATCACAATGAGTCTGTTAGCCAGTGAAAAGGATACTCCACCCGTATCTGGGAAACATCCCCTGGGCCCACCCTGACGTTCAAAATTTCAGACTTAGAATAATTAATTTTAAAGCTCGAGACCCGAGAGTAGGCCCCAAATAGACACATAGCATCGTAAGAGAGAGTCCAGTGGTTACATCAAAGACAACAAGATATCACCCGCAAACAACACAATTTTATATTCACCATTGCTGACTTGAACACCTTGTATATCTTAGGAAGCCCAAAACCACTGATCCAAGGGTTCCATTATTAGTGCAAATAACAGAGGGAACAATGGGCACCCCTGACGAGTCCCACAACTGAGTGGAAAGTACTCAGAATGACTCCCATTGATCTGAACACAAGCTCAAGTCCCCTGATACAGACTGCACACCCGGCTCTGGAAGTTAGGCCCAAATCCCATCTTATCTAGGACCTCCCACAAGAAGTCCCAATTCACCCTATTAAAGTCTTTCTCCGCATCTACCCGAAGGAGGATTGTGGCTCACCTCTCAGTCCAGGCCACCTGTATAACCTGAAGCACCCGCCGTCTATTATCTACAGCCTGTCCCGCCACAAACCACACCTGGAACCCATGGACCAGCTTGGAGAGAAGCATGTTCAGTCTCGTGGTCAGCACTTTGGCCAAAATTTTGACATCAATATTCAGAAGAGAGATAGGATATGATACCACCTCATTACCGGGCTTCCCTGGTTTGGACAGCACAGATATCACCACCTCCAGCTGAGAGGACGGCAAAGCCTCCCCCTGCAACACTGCACTGAAAACTTTGTCCAGGAAAGGAGCCAGCCGGCTCTCAAATCTTTTATAATATTCTGGCAGATAGCCATCAGCCCCTGGGGCCATTCCAGCCAGCAGACCACGAATAGCCAGCTGAACTTCTTGGGCAATTATCTCTGTCTCTAGCCACTCATGTTTGGCCTCTGTCAAGACGGGCAAGTCCACATCCCAGAGATAATCTGCAATCCACTTTGGAGCCACAGCCTCCACCGTGTAAAGGTCCACCATAAAATCTGAAAAAATATTCCTAATCTCACCCGACTTCACACAGATGCACCCTGTCCGATCTCGCAGCTCACACACCATATGGTCAGCCTTTTGCTTACGCAGGCGGACTACCAGATATTTACCAACCTTGTTCCCCTGCTCATAGAATATCTGTCAAAGCTGATGGCACTTAAGGTCAAGATCCCTCTGGACATGCTTATCCAAGCAGGCTCGCATCGTTATCCATTGCTTCCAGACTTGCCGAGAGCATGTTTGAGCATGTTGATCTTGCAAGCGCTTAGCCTCTGCGGACAGATGCTGCAGCTCACACTCACATTGTCATTGAAACCCAGCAGCCTCAGCCATTAAGCACCCCCTTGCCGTCGCCTTAAAGGCATCCCATACGATTGGTAAATACACCTCCCCCAGGGCATTCAACTCAAAATATTCCTGAATAAACGAATCATGTACTTGAACTGCCACAGCCTGCTGGAAAAAAACATCATGCAGGGTCCAGTCCTTTCTTCTAGAGACTGGTCCAGGCTCCACAATATCCACCCAACAAGAGGTATGATCGGCCCACTTGATAGCACTTATAGTGGCCTCCACTTCACCCTCAAGCCGCTGTGAGTCAAACAGCAAATTGTCAATCCGTGTGTGAACTTGATGGACCAGAGGAAAATAAGTATAACCATGCTGGTTATGGTACATTTCATGCCAAACATCATGTAATCCCAGATATGCACCAGGCCAGCAAACGCCCTACTCGCTGCATGGGCCTCCCCACCTGTGGAATCCAAGCGAGGCTGCAAGCAAGTGTTACAATCACCCCATCACCAAAAGCCTTCAAGCGAACTCCATCAAGGAGGCCTTCAAGGCTGCAAAAAAATGTGCTTGGCCCTCATTAGGAGCATACACATAACTATGGTATATAAGGTGTCATCAATTTGGACATTCAGAAAAATCCATCTGCCCCCCCCTTAACTCGCTGCACTCCTTCAATAGCAAGAAGCAGAGAATGATGCAAAATGGCAACCCCGCTTTTTTTTTTCAGCCCAGAGCATCCACTGCAGCCCAGACCTCTAAACAAGACCTGCGCCAGAGCCATACCTGGCCTGCGCCGGAGCCATATCTGGCCTGCGCCAGAGCCACCACCCATGTAAAACCATATTGCCATCCAAGGTCTTAAGTTCCTGAAAAAGAAGGGAATGCTTCCGAGGTGAGTTTAGACACTTAACATTAAAAGAAATAAACTTCAGCTTAAGAAAGTGCCTCTCCCCATATCCCCCTCGTGTCTAAAATAAGGGGGTGGAAACTCCCCCCCTCCACCGCACTCACCCACCTCTAGGGATTCAGACACACCATACACCCCCCCATGCCACACAACCAGGCCTCCCCCCAATTAAACCCCCTTCTCCACAAAACTCTCAACCCCACTCCACAATGCTACCCTCTCCCCTACCTCCCTAGTCCTTATCCAACCACCCACCCAACCCCCCTCCTCCTATCCCTCCTCTTGCAGGCCAGTGAAACCCACATCCAATTCCCTCCCCAACAACCCAGAACACCACTCCCCACCCCATCCATCAAAACATTTCCCCCCATATGAATCAACAATGGATTACCAACAATCACAAACCCCAGGCAACAAGTAACCAACATATAAATTTAACAACAATACTACAACCCATGACCGCAGGTTAGTGAAGACCAACCCCCCAATATCCCAAAGTCCAACTTGGGGCTCCTGGACCAGGTAACCAACTCCGCAGACTTCCAATCAGCCATTCTTCAGCAAAGTCCAGACACCAGGCCAAGGAAACCACACCATCCAAACAGCCACCTTCAATCCGCAGGGTCACCCACTCTCTGCTATTTGGACACTGATGCCTGGCGCACCGGGGGTAGGGGAACTGCATCATTTTTCACCAGTCCAGCTGCATACAATGCCCATCAGGCCTTGGACAAATCTTTGGCCGTGACTTTCTTCCCTGCCATCTCAAAACTCATGTGGAAGGGAAAGGCCCAAGGACAGTGGATCCCCTTCTTCACTAAGACCTCCACTACTGGTTTCATTTCCCTGCATCGCACTATTATGAAAGTGGATGGATCCTGATAAACCATCACTGATGCTTCATCAAGTTCTATGGCTTTCTTCTCCCGTGTCCTGTGCAAGAACAAGTCAGCATTTGGATAGCGCAGAAAATGCACTATAATATCATGAGGTTTATTCCCTGGGAGCTTACCCAAGGCCCTGTGCACTCTTTCCACTTCCAGTAAAGATCCCTGGTCCTGATATTCTTCTGGACTCAGCAACTCCTTTGCTAGAGTTTTAACAATAGCCTCTAAATTCTCAGCACCAGCCTTCTGCTCAAAAACTCCTTGAAGGTGCACATTATTTTGCCAAGCTGTTTTCAGTGGCTTCTAGCTTATAAATCAGGTCCACAGTTTGTCCCTTCTGACGGTCCACAGCACACTGCAGCTCCGTTAAAATCTCATTGTGTTCCTCTAGTTTAGCCTCAGTATCTTCCATGTGGCCACCCAGCTCCTTGAGATCAGTATGAAGATCAGCGATTTTATTTAAAATATCTTCCCTCAAGGAGTGGAACTCCGAGGCCATTTCCTCAAAGCCACGCCTAAGTTCCATCTTTAATGCTTTCTTGAAAAAATAGCTCACATTATTACTACAAACCCAATTAGAAAACTGCACACGCTGCACCCCTGCCCCTTTAAATCAGTGCTATTCCAGCTTGGGGGAGAACAGGGCACCTCTATTTACTTCCAGGCAGATGGGGTGGGGTACCTTTCACTATATTAGCTGGGGGCTAATTAGGCAGGTACTTCCAAAGCACACTACTTGGGAAGGTTCTCTATGAAATGTTGCCGTCATGCACCTGGGTACAAATGTACCTGCATACTCCCCTGACTAGCTTACATCCTCAGAATCCCCTACACTTAGTGCAATTAAACCAAGCCCCTAGGTCAGTGATTCTCCATGGACAAGCAGGATGCGTCGGCCACACCTGGTGATGTCATCCAACAGCGTCATGGATCCGGAAGTGCTCTCCAGCATGTGCAGGTAGCTCTACCCCCTGGCCTTCCCCTAGCCAGCCCAGTTTTCCTTTCTTCTGCCTTGCCAGCAAGACGGACCTACACAGCTCTCCAAACTACAACAACAACAAAAGAAAAGAGAACACAGAGAAAGAAAGAAAAACCTCAAAGAAGAAGATCTCGGATCTACTATCAAGGTACGATGCCTAAACCTGGGTTAAAAATATGCTCACCTAAAGAGGCAGCAGCTGTAGAGGTGGCTGTGCAGGAGGGATAGAGAGACTGGTGGGGACTGGCTGGGGGAGAGGGAGAAAGAGACGACTGCTGGAGACCTGAAGGGAAATGAGGATAAATAGGGTCAGTAGGGACAGGCTTGGCACTGAGGGAAGGGGGACCAGGAAAAGAGGTGGGGAATAACCAGTTCCTGATCCACAATAGTACACTGCCTCCTATCCTATTACTTTTTAATTTTGTCAAGAGTCTCTCATGAGGGAACTTGTCAAAGGCTTTCTGAAAATCCAGATACACTATATCAACTGGCTCACCTTTGTCTACATGTTTATTCACATCTTAAAAAAACATAACAGATTAGTAAGAAAAAATCTTTGTCTAAGGCCATGTTGGCTTTCTCCCATTAAACTATGACTATCTACATGTTCAGTAATATTGTTCTTTATAATGGTTTCTACCATTTTTCCTGGTACTAACATCAGGCTCACTAGTTTGTAGTTTCCAGAACCCTTTTTAAAAATTGGCGTTATATTGGCCATTCGCCAATCTTCAGGTATTACAGATGATTTTAATGATAGTTCACAGATTACTAATAATAGATCTGAAATCTCATATTTTAGTTCTTTCAACACCCTTGGATATATACCATCAGGTCCAGGTGATTTGGTACTCTAATTTATCAAATAGCTGTAATACATCTTCCCGGTTTATCAATATTTCTTTCTATTCTTCCAGTGCATCACCTTTAAATACCATTTCAGTCATGGATAACTTCCCTACATCTTCCTCAGTAAAGACCTAAGCAAAGAATTCATTCAGTCTCTCCGCTATGGCCTTGTCCCCATTTAGTATCCCTTTTACCCATTTATCATTTAATGGTCCAACTGACTTTCTCACAGAATTTTGCTACGAGTGTACTTTAAAAAGTTTTTATTATGCATTTTTGCTTCAAATCCTCTCTTTGCCTGCCTTATCAATGCCTTGCATCTAACTTGCCATTGCTTATGTTGTTTCCAGTTTTCGTCATTTGGCTCCTTTTTCCATTTCCTGAAAGATGTTTTTTTGGCTACAACAGCCTCTCTGACCTCACCTTTAAACCTTGCTAGCAGTTTTTTGGACTTCCTTCCACATTTCTTAAAGCGTGGAATACAGCTGGTCTGGGTTTCCAAGATAGTATTTTTAAACAACACCCATGCTTGATGTAAATCTTTAACCTTTGCAGCTGCTCCTTTTATTTTTTCTTAACTATTTTCCTCATTGTATCATAGTTTCCCCTTTCAAAGTTAAAAGACGGTACTGTGGATTTCTTTGCCATCCTTCCTCTGTTTGTTTAATCAAATGTGATCATACTATGATCACTATTGCCAACACCCTTATGTCTTGCACAAGATCTTGTGTACCACTAAGAACTAGGTCAAAAATGGCTTCCCTTCTTGTCGGTTCATAAACCAGCTGCTCCAAGAAGCAGTCATTTAGTTCATCTAGAAATTTTATCTCCCTAGCATGGCCTGCCATGACACTGACTCAGTCAATATCAGGATTATTGAAATCACCCATTATTACTACTGTGTTGTAACTTTTGTTAGCTTCCCTGATTTCTTTGAGTATTTCATCATTCATTTCTTCATTCTGGCCAGGCGGCCGATAGTACACCCCCACTGTCATCGCCTTTCCATTTCTACATGGAATTTCAATCCATAGAGATTTTACAGTGTATTTTGTTTCCTGCAAAACTTTAATCCTGTGTTACTCAATGCCCTCTCTAACACAGAGAGCAACCCCTCCACAAATTTGATCTACTCTATCATTGTGATATACTGTGATTTGTACCCAGGTATTACAGTGTCCTACTGGTTGTCCTCCTTCCATCAGGTCTCTGAGATAACAATCTAACCTCTCATTTAGTGCTATATATTCTAACTGTCCCATCTTACTTTTTAGACTTCTAGCATTTGCATACAAACATTTTAGAGGTTGCAATTTATTCATATTAATCTGGTTATTGATAGGCAAGGGTAATTTGGAATCTGTAAGCTCTGTCTGCTCTGTACATAAGGGACATTTGGGTTACTTTTGTCTTTATTGGAACCTCTCTGCTGATATGCCCTAACTTCAATCATTTGCTAGTATCCTTCAAGGATACTTTGTTCTGAACCATGCGCTCTTGGGCAACAGTCGGCTTTCCCCTGTTATCTAGTTTAAAAGCTGCTCTATCTCCATTTTAAAGGTTAATACCAGCAGCCTGGTTCCATCTCGGTTAAGGTGGAGCCCATCCTTTTTTCCCCAGAATGTTGCCCAGTTCCTAACAAATCCAAAACTCTCTTCCTTGCACCATTTTCTCATCCACGCATTGAGACTCTGGAGCTCTGCCTGCCTTTGGGGTCCTGCGCGTGGAACAGGAAGCATTTCTGAGAATGCTACCCTGGAAGTTCTGGATTTCAGCTTCCTACCTAAAAGCCTAAATTTGGCCTCTAGAACCTCCCTCCCACACTTTCCTATGTCATTGGTACCAACATGTACCAAGACAGCAGATTCCTCCCCAGTGCTATCTAAACCCTTGTGACGCTTGAGGTCCGCTACCTTCATTCAAGGTAGGCATGCTACTAGGCAATCCTCACATCCACCAGCCACCCATCTATCTACATGCCTAATGATTGAATCACCAACTATAACAGCTATCCTAACCCTTCCCTCATAGGCACATGGCTCTGGAGAATCCTACTCAGTGCGAGGGGGGTTTACATCACCTGAAGAACAGGTCCGAGCTATGGGATCACTTTCTGCCACAGCAGGGTGATGCTCTCCTGTCACGTGACCTCTCTCCTCCATGGCAACAGGGAGGTTGCCAGACTGGAGGTGGGACTTCAGTACTAAGTCCCTATAGGTCTTGTCTATATATCTTTCTGTCTTCCTTATGTAATCGGACATCATCTGCATAGAGCAGTTTTCTGTTCAACCTTACCAGAGGAGTCCTCTTAATGCAATCATCCCTCTATTACCAAAGCAAATAATAAAGGGGATAAGGGACAACCCCACCTCATTCTCCAAGGCAGCTTAAAAGGTTAGTGTCAGTCTCCACCTCCGCTCCGCCCCGGAACGCCCCAATGCTAACTGGATAGGTTAGGGGCATGTAAGGGAGTTAGAAGGGGATTTTCAATGGCAAAACCCATGTAAGTGCTGTTGAATGTCCCCTTTTAAGACATTTACCTTGTTTACTGGGCTGTAAACTGTGTAAATGCCTTTCAAATATTGGGTCTTTGGTTCCCAAGCCATTGCTCTAACCATTTGGCTGCTCCTCCACACCTCCATAATATGAATTTTATAAAATGATTTAGGAAGACCCTGACCTGCCAACACCCCCTGAAATACTTGAGCAAGTACTGGTTCTACAGTCATCCTCAAAGCCTTATAAAAATCCATCCCATATTCACCTAACCCACACACCATACTGGATTTTAATTGTCCAATGGTCCTATGAACCTCCAATGCAGTCACTGGAAAATTCTACCCTTTTTGCAAGTCTGCTGGAACCCATGGCAGCTGCAGCTTCTTGAAAAATGCTTCCAGTGCCCCCCTTCTCCATCTGTCCATAGACATATATAACTCCTCATAAAAATCCCTAAAGACTTCAACAATTTCCCTAGGAGTAACAATCTCCCTCCCTCCTTCCCTGCTTGATCAGCTTAATCCCCGACTTTTCATTCTCCAGATTTGCCTTGCCAATACACCTTCCAGTCAGTCTCCTTTCTCAAAGTATAGCCTATTAGTCCTCTTCAACAACATATCAATTCTGTGCTGCCTCTGTAACTGACAACATCCCCCCCTCATTTCCTCCTTCCCCTCTCTTTGATGCTCCTTATCTTTTCTCCTAATCATCCATTTATTCAAAATTTTACCTGCCCTTACAAAAAGCCCAAGGCAGTATACATAAAAACATGTTGTTGTTAAGTGCTTTCGACTCACTCATGGCAACCCTGTGGATAGTTGCCCTAAACTGTGTTCAGTCTTCAGTCAGGCAGCTAATTTTTAATAGAGTGGCATCCATAACCGCTTTATTGTAGCAATTCATTGCATTATTGGCCTTCCTCTTTTGCATTGATTTTCAGCCTTGCCAAGAATAATGTCTTTCTCTAATGATTTTTCTTTTCACATGTTGTTGTCTTTGATAACTGCCTTTGAGTCGGTGTTGACTCATGGTGACCCTCTGGATAGTTGTCCTAAATTGTGTTCAGTCTTCAGTCAGGCGGCTCATTGTTGATAGAGTGGCACCCATAGCTGCTGTTATTATATCGATCCATCTCATAGCCGGCCTTCCTCTTTTGCGTTGACCTTCTACCTTGCCAAGCATGATGTCTTTCTCTAATGATCTCTCTCTTTGCATGATGTGCACAAAATATGAAAGTCGGAGTCTTGTCATTTGAGTTTCTAAAGAAAGCTTCAATTTGTTCTCTAGTACTGACTGGTTTGTTCTTTGGGCAGTCCATGATATACACAGTATTCATCACCAGCATCATATTTCGAAGGCATCAGTTTTCTTCCTTTCTTTTTCACTATCCATATGACGTTACTGAAAATACCATGGCTTGGACAAGTCAAATTTTTGTATGTAAAGATACGTCTCTGTACTTTATTTATTTTATTTATTTATTTATTTAACTGTACTTGAGAATCTTGTCTAGGCCCTTCACAGCCATTCTCCCATGAGCAATGCATCATCAGATTTCTTGACTGCTTGTCATTTCATTATTGATTATTGATCCAAGCAGGTCTACTATTTCTATTTCTTCTCCATTAAAGATGAAATTATTGATTTTGCTAATTGTCATGATTTTTGTTTTCTTTATGTTAAGATGCAGGTTCATTTTAAGACTAATGTTCCTTGATCTCGATAAGCAGATGTTTCAGATCATCTTCACTTTTAGCTAGTAGCATGCTATCATCAATAGTATAGCAAAGGCTGTTGATGAGTCTTCCACCAATCTTCACATTTCGGTTGTCTACATACTGTCCTGATTCTCTGATGATTTGTTCTGCATATAAATTAAATAGGTATCGGGGAAAATATGCAGCCTTGTTGTAGATGTTTGCTGATTTTAAACCATTCTGTTTTTCCTTGTTCTGTTTGAACTGTTGCTTTTGATCAATGTAGGGGTTATGTATGAGAACTATCAGATGTTCTGATATATTCATGTTTCTTAATGTGGCCTAGTTTTTCATGATATACATAATCAAAGGCCTTGCTATAATCAATAAAACACATTTAGATACCTTTTTGGTATTCTTTTGCCTTTTCCAGATCCATCTCATGATGATATCTCTTGTCCCTCACCCTTTCCTGAACCCTGCTTGCACTTCAGGCAGTTCTTATTCCAGAAATGTTTATAGACTCCACTGAATGATTTTGAGTAGTTGGTGTGTGGAATCAGAACAATTGTGGGATCACCTTTCGTCAGTACTGGTATGAACACAGATCTTTTCCAGTCAGTGGGCCATGATGTTGCCTTTCAAATTTCCCGGCAGAACCTTGTAAGTATTGTAAAAGCTGCATCTGATTGCTGTAATACTTCAGTATGAATGCCATCAATTCCCAATGCCTTGTTCTTTGATAATGCCTTCAATGATGTTTTGACTTCTTCTTTCATCACTAATGGTTCCTGATCATAAGGTATAGGTGAAATTGCTGTTGATCAATTTGATCTTTACGGTATAATGACCCTGTATTCTTTTCACCTTTTCTTGATCTTCTCAACATCATTCAATATGGATCCTTGAGCATCTTCTAGCATTCCAATTTGAGGCTGGAATTTTCTCTTTAACTCTCGTAGCTTTCTTTCTCTAATAGTTTCAGATTCTATTTGCTTGCAAGTTTATTTATTTATTTAATAAATTTTTATATAATGTTTTTCTACAAGTCAAAATGGTTTACACAGAATTGAGTGAATACAATGAACAATTTATATAGAACATACTGAACATTTTGGATAGAACAAAGAACAGTGAACATCTTTTAGAAAGCTCATTTCAAGCTATTTCTATGCTGATGATATTTTTCTATTGCACCATACTTCTCCATATCACCCTGATATCTCTCCCTTGGAAAATTGTCTGTCCACTGTTTCTTCTTGGCTCTCCTCTAATTGCTTAGCACTTAATGTTCAAAAAACTGCTGCGATCTGGTTCCCGCACACCTCTCCTGCCCCTTCGCTTGCCCCATCTCTTGCAGGTTCCCTTATTACTATAGTTCCTACTCTTCACTATCTTGGAGTTTTTCTTGACAGTGCTCTCAGCTTCCATGATCACATTTCTCACGTCTCTCGGTGCTCCTTTCTGTGCCTTCGCCAAATTCGCGCTATTCGCCCCTTCCTGTCCACTCAGGCTATCACTACTTTGCTTCTCTCTCTGATCATCACTAGGCTAGATTTCTGTAATATTGCTTTTGCCGGACTCCCCCAATACCAGAAACGCCGACTCCAACTAATTCAGAATACAGCTGCTCGTATGATTTTTCACGCTTCACCATGGGACCATGTTACTCCTTTGCTCCATCATCTCCATTGGCTGCCCATTGACTTTCGAATATCCTTCAAGGTTCTTATCTTAATTCACAAAGCCATTTATCTTTCTACTCCTGTTTATCTTTCAGATTTGCTCTCTTACCATACTCCCACACGCAGTCTCCGGTCTATTCACATCAACCGCCTCCATCTACCAGCACCCTCCAGAGCTCATCTACAAACATTATCTAATTCATACCCAGTTCAAATGTTCCTACCCCTCCTGTTATCTCATTGTATTTTTAAGTTACACTTAATAGTTGAATGTTCTTTGTTCTAAATCTGTTCTATGTAAAATAATAGTGCTCTATTATTAATGTTTGTTACCTGTAAACCGCCACTGATCTCTGGAAGTGGCGGTATAGAAAAGATGTATAAATAAATAAATAAAATAAATAAATCCACCAGAAAATCAGCATTCTTCTATTTAGGGCCTTCTCTCTGGAATTCCCTTCCCACCAACCTCCGTACTGAAGAGTCCTATCCAAGGTTCCATTCTCTTCTAAAAACCCATCTATTTTCTCTAGCTTTCCCCCCTTGAATTTTCCTCTCTTTGTCTTCTCTCTGTTGCTTTGCATGCTTTTTTTTTCTCTGCTCTTGCCTTTTTTTTTCTCTCTTTCTACCGGTTATTGTAATTTCTTTTTCCTCTTTCTTTTTCTTTTAATTTAAATTTTGTAAACCGCTCCGATGTTATGGGGAGCGGTATATTAAATGTGAATAAACAATAAACAATTGTGTCATTGTAGTATTTCTCTTTGTCTCGTCTTACTGCACATTGGAAATCTCTGTTAAGTTCCATGATTATCTCTCTTTTTATTTATTTTATTTATTTATTTATTTTATATCACACTCTTTAGAATCAGTGCTGTTTTACATGTATACTAACAGGTACTTTTTATTCCATTGTCCCCAAAGGGCTCACAATCTAAGTGTACCTGAGGCAATGGAGGGTTAAGTGGCTTGCCCAAGGCCACAAGGAGTGGCCATGGGACTAGAGACCCCAATCCCTCCGGCCTTTCTCCTCTAACTTTAGTTCCCTGTGTCTCTGAGCAATTTTCAGAGCTTCTTCGGTCATCCATCTTGGTCGTTTTTGTTTTTTTGCTTTTTGAAGTCTTTCCCTTTCTCTGAGCACAACTTTCTTGATGTCATCTCATAACTCTTCTGGTGCTTTATCATTTATATCCAAAGCAGTGAATTGATTTCACTGGCAATCTTTAAATTCCAATAGTGTATTTTTTCAAGATAATATTTTGCTACATTCATGGGTTACTTGCTCTTTTTCAGCTTTAGCTTGAGTTTGCATACTAGTAGCTGATATTCTGTACTACAGATTGCTTCACTTTTTGTCTTTGTTGGTGTTATTGAGCTTTTCCACAAATGTAGTCAATTTGATTTTTGTACAATCCATTGGGAAAAGTCCATGTGCACAGTCGCCGCTTGTGTTGCTGGAAGAAGGTGTCTGAGATGAATAGACTGCTGGTCTTGCAGAATTTTATCAGTCTTTCTCCAGCTTCATTTCTGTTGTCAAGCACATATTTTCCTACCGTTTTACTTTCTTCTTTGCTCCCAATTTTTGCATTCTATTGTCCATGACTATCAGGATATCTTGTTTGCATGTTCTGTTGATTTCAGTTTGTACTTGTTCATAGAACCGATCTACTTCTTTTTCTTCTGCAGCTGTTGTTGGTGCATATACCTGAATAATAGTTGTGTTGATGGGCATTCCTTGTAAACAAATGGAAATTAAGTGTTCACTGATTGCATTGTATTTCATTACAATTCTTAAAAGTTTCTTCTTAATTTATAAACGCAACACTGTTTTTAGTTTATCTTTCATTTCTGGCATAGTATACCATGTGATCCTCAGATTCAAAGTACCCGATGCCAGTCCATTTCAGTTCGCTAACACCAAACAGATCGATTTATGCATGTTCCATTTCATTCTTGACCACATTCAGCTTCCCTTGGTTCATGTTTCTTATGTTCCATATCCCAGTATGTAAGATATCTTTGCAGCTTCTGACTCTCATTTTATGTGCAGCTGTATCAGCAGTCAGATTGCTCAAGGGCTTTGTTCCAACCGTATCATAAATGTTGGCCTTACTCTAAAGCATGCTCAGCTCTTCCCCAGTAAAGGGCCAGCGCTACCCAGTAAGCTGGTAAGTGCCGCAGGGGGGTGCCATCGGTAGCTGGCCCCTCAAGCAAAATGACAAGCGCAGAAAAATTGCGCAAGCCTGCCCATGGGAGAAGCAAGTCCTGCAGGCAGACTCTTCCATTCTCAGCTGCATTTATGGCCTTGTGCAATTCTTCTGCCCACAGAGCAGCAAGTCCCATGGGCAGAAGAATTGCGCAAAGCTGCAAATGCGGCTGAGAATGGAAGAGCCTGCCAGCGGGAGCAGCATGTCCCATGGGCAGAAGAATTGTGCAATCAGCCGAGAATGGAAGAGCCTGGCCTGTAGGAGAAGGAAGTCCTGTGGGCAGAAGAGCTGCTGGCCGATTGCACATGCTGCAAGGCCATGGAAATAGCACTGCTAGGGCAGTTTAGAGTTGGGGGCCAGAGAGAGAGGCAGAGAAGTTAGGATAAATTTAAGGGGCAGTGCTTTAGGGAAAGGAAGATGGTGGGCATGAATGAAAGACAGGAGGTGAGAGTACAAAGGGGAAGTGAGAACAGAGAGTTGAGAGCAGCAGGAGAGAGGCGTGAAGGTGAAGGACTAGGGAGACAGAGATACTGGACAAAGAGGAGGCATAGGGAGATGAAGGAGAAATGGAGATGTGAGAAGATGTTGGATGAAGGGGGGTTATCATAGGAAAATATGAGAGATGCTGGACATGGGGGGGCATTGGGAAGTGGAGAGGGGCTGCTGGACATGGAGAGGAACAGGAAGACAGAGGGTAGATACTGTGTGCAGGGCTGGAATAGGACAGCAGAGGGGACATGCTAGATGTGGAAGGGTCTAGAGAGATGAAGAGGAGATACTGGAGATGGGAAGGAAACACAGGGAGAATGGGCATAGGAAGAATCAAGGAGTGGAGATTTCTGAGATGGAGTGGTGATGCTGAACACGGGAGGGTGTTATAAGGGACTTCGGGAAGATGCTGGACATGGGGGGTGGAACAGAGGGAGATAAGGGATAATAGGGGGGGAGAATGCAGGACATGGGAGTAATAGGGAGAGAGAGGGGTGAAGATAGACATGGGGGGGGGGGCCCAGTGTTCTAAGGCTTTTACATGGGTAACTTCCTTAGTTACCCGTGTAAAGGCCTTATCCTGGATTTTCAAAGGGCACCTACATGGGTAGTGCCCTTCAAAAATCCAGAATAAGTCCCTAGCACGCCCAAATGCTATGCGGGTAGCATCAGGGCATGGTAGGGGTATTCCGGGGTGGAGCGGGGGTGGAGGAAGGGCTAAACGGATAGCAGTGATTTTTGATGCTACCCACTTAGTCCTCTGTGCCTTAAAGATAGGCAAAGTTTTTCCTCACCCTTCCTCGCCTATCTTTATGGTGTAGAGGCTAAGCTGCTACCCGTTTAGCCTCGTCAGTTGCCGGCACATCCCAACAAACCCGCTACCGCGGAAGTGAAAATCCAGGTTAAAAGGGTCGGCGGGCAGGCTATGTGCCGCCACAGCGCAAAGCCTGCCTAATTGAAAATCGGGCCTGGGGTAAATAAGATGAGAAAGAAATGGAGAGACACTGGACAAAGGAGTAATAAGGAGGGGATGGTATGGAGACAGAAGAGAAAGAGATGCTGGACAGGGGGATAGGAAAGGAGAGGGGGGACATGGAAAGATAGGGAGAGAGAGAGCAGAAATGCTGGATGAAGGGAAAGAGAGTGCAAGAGAGAGAGGGGAGATAGACACTAGATGGGGTCAGGAAAGAGATGCTAAACATGTAGGGGAGAAAGAGAACGAGTGAAAGACTGGGGAATAATGGACCAGGGAAGAAGCAGTGGGGAATGGGAGGGCTGGGATGAGGATTGAAAAGTGGTAGGGGGTGACTGAGGACTAGATAGTAAGGAGGAGTAGTGAAATCTGAGTGGATGGAGAGAGAAAAATAAATGGAAGAAAGCGGAAGGAAAAGATCAGTATAAGCTACTCATTGCCTTTATATATTATCTGAATTTTCTTCCTTCATCCCTATCCTCTCTCTCCATCCCCATCATCATCCCCATCTTACTTTGGACTTTCACTTCCATTTCTTATGGCTCCATACCACTTTTTATTCCTTTTTCTGACACTCCCTAATTGTCTCTCCTCTCACCTTCAACTCAAATCCCCCATCCTTATCACCCTCTCTCTACTTTTCCCATTTCTCCTCCTATCTTGTCTTCCTCCCTTTCCTCAGCTCTTGAACTTCATATTTTTCTTTCTCTCATTCATCCCTCTTCTATCTCTCTTAAACAACCTCCTCCTTGTTTCTGCCATTTCGTCTCTTCTCTACCTCACACTCTTCTCCTCCTTTTCCTTCCTTCATCTGGTGACATTTTTCCTAACCCTGGTCCCCCAAGACTTTTCTCTTATTCCTGCTCCTCACTCAACCATTCTAACCTCATCCATATTCCTCTCCTTTCTCCTTTCTCTCTCCCATAAGGCACAATGTTCATTCCATAGCTAATAAACTCCCCGTTATTTATGATTTTTTTTCATTTCTAATTCTCTTCAAATTCTAGCTCTTACTGAAACCTGGCTCCTCTCTGATTTATTTATTTATTTATTTAGCTGTATTTATATACCGCTTTTCACTGGGTCAAAGCGGTCAATTGGGGGATACATTTAACATGAGGGGATATGACACACATACGCTAATACTTACAGGGAACATGGGCAATGGAGGGTTAAGTGGCTTGCCCAAGACCACAAGGAGTGCCTATAGGACTAGAAATCCCAGTCCCTCCGGCCTGAGATTGCTGTCCCCAGGTGGGACTTGAACCCCCGGCCCTCCGGCCTGAAATACCTTGTCCTAACCACTAGACCACTCCTCTGATGACACTGCTTCGGTCGCTGCCCTCTCTCACGGTGGCTACCAATTCTCACACACTCCTTGTGTCACTGGCCACGGTCGTGGTGTGGGGTTTCTGCTTTCTCCTTTCTGCCAATTTCAACCCCTCCCTCTACCTCAGTCTCACTCCTTTTCCTCCTTTGAAGTCCATTCCATCCTCCTTTTTAATCCCTTACCTCTCTGGATAGTTGCTATCTACAGACCACCTGACAAGTCCACCTCTACCTTTCTCTCTGATTTTGACTCATGGCTTTCCTTATTTCTTGATTCTTTTTCCTCTTCCCTTATTCTTGGTGACTAACATTCATGGTGATAACCCTTCTGACCCCTTTGCTTCCAAACTCCTTTCCCTTACCTCCTCATTTAACCTTCAGCTTTGCTCTTCTGCCCCCACTCATCAGCAAGGCCACTGCCTTGACCTTGTTTTCTTCTCTAAATATTTACCCTCTAATTTTTGTATCTCAGATCTTCCCTTATCTGACCAACACCTGATTAGTTTCACTCTTCATAACTCCCACCTTAATCTCGCCCAGTCTCCTACCGTTTCAGGAATCTTCATGCTTTCAATCCACTATTGTCTCATTACCTTTCTCTTCCACTTTGTCTTCTTACTCCGTTGATGAGGCTATAGTTTCCTATAATAGTGCTCTTTCGTCTGCTCTGGATTCTCTTGCTCCCCCTATTCTATGTCCTGTGAGGTGCACTATACCTCAGCCCTGGCTGTCAACTACCTACTACCTTCACTCCTGTGCCTGTTCAGCTGAGCTCATTTGGCTCAAATCTCACTCCCTTTCTGACTTTCTTCACTTCAAATTAATGCTTACTTCCTTCCAATCTGCCATAGCACTTGCCAAGCAAAACTACTATGTCTATCTAACTAACTCTCTTGCCTCTGACCCCCGTCATCTCTTCTCCACTCTCAACTCTATCCTCAAGGCACCTCCGCCTCCGACCCCCTTCTCTTTTTGCCCAAACCCTTGCTGGCCTTTTTTACGACAAAGTCCATAAGATTACACTCCAATTCCCCTCAAGATCAGCTTCATCCTCTCTTCCCCCTCTTCAATACCAACTTTATCCCTCAATCTCTGTTACCCTTGTTTCCTTTTCTAAGATCTCCCAAGAGGAAACCTCTCATCTTCTTTCTTCCTCTAAACTTAGTACCAGTTTGTTTGATCCTATCCCCACCCATCTCCTTAATTCTATCTCCTCCTCTGTTATCCTTTTCATCACACACATTCTCATCCTATCATTCTCTACTGCAACTTTTCCTGCAGCCTTCAAGCATGCTCTGGTCACACTTCTCCTCATGAAACCTTCATTTGACCCTACTTGTCCTTCTAATTATCGACCCATCTCTCTTCTTCCCTTCATTTCCAAAATTCTTGAATGTACAGTTCTCTGCTGTTGCCTTGATTTTCTCTCCTCTCAAGCCCTCCTCCATCCATTTCAATCTGGCTTTCGTCCATTACACTCTACTGAAACGGCCCTTGCTAAAGTTTCCAGTGACTTGTTCCTAGCTAAATCCAAAGGCCTTTACTCAGTCCTCATTCTTCTTGACCTTTCTGCTGCTTTTGACACTGTTGACCACCACCTTCTCCTTGATACATTGTCCTCACTTGGTTTTAGGGGCTCTGTATTGTCCCGGTTCTCGTCTTATCTCTCCCATTGCTCCTTCAGTATCTGTTCTGGAGGTTCCTCCTCTACTGCTATCCCTCCAAGGGTCTGTTCTAGGCCCTTTCCTTTTCTCTCTCTATACCCAGTCCTTTGGTGCTCTGATCTCCTCCCATGGCTTTCAATAACATGTTTATGCTGATAACTCTCAGATCTATCTACACCTGATATTTCTCTTACACTCCAATCCTGTATATCTATCTGCCTATCTGACATTGCTGCTTGAACATGGCCAAAACAGAACTTCTTATTTTTCCCCCTAAACCCTCTTTGCCCCATCCTCCTTTCTCTATCTCTGTTGATAACACTCTTCTGCTTCCTGTTTCCTCAACCCAAAATCTTGGAGTCATCTTCGACTCCTCCTTCTCCTTCTCCACACATATCCAACAGATAGCAAAAACCTGTTGTTTCTTTTTCTACAACATTAACAAAATTCACCCCTTCCTTTCTGAACACACTACTAAAACACTTATCTACTTTTTAGGCACTTCTCACCTAAACTATTGCAACCTCCTCCTTGCTGGTCTCCCTCTGGGTCATCTTTCTCCCCTTCAATCTATTCAAATCTTTGCTATGCAGCTAATCTTCCACTAGCCCCAATATATTCATATAACCCCTCTTCTCAAATCACTTCATTGGCTTCCCTTCCATTTCTGTATCTGATACAAACTTCTCCTTCTGACCTATAAGTGCATTCATTCTATTGCTCCTCACTACCTTTCCTCTCTTCTCTCTCCCTACACCCCACCTCGTGAACTCCGCTCTTCCTCTGGCTTGCTTCTCTCTATGCCCTTCTCTTCAACAGCCAATTCCAGACTTCGATCCTTTCGCCTTGCTGCAGCTTATGCCTGGAACAAACTACCTGTATCTTTACATCAGGTTTCATCTCTCCCCCTTTTCAAATCCATGCTAAAGGCTCACCTGTTTCAGGCCACTTTTGGATCTTAATCCTTTGTTCTCCTTCTGTCTCATTACCCTTCCCTACTGTACACTTGTTCTCATCTATTGTATTGTCTGACTTGATTAGATTGTAAGCTCTGATGAGCAGGGACTATCTTTTATATACATCTGTACAGCGCTGTGTATGCCTTATAGCACTATATAAATGGTAACAGTAATAGTAGTAATATCCAAGATGTTAAGAAGTGAAAAGAAGAAAAGGGGGGACAAGAAATAGCAGATGGTCTAGAGACTGTAGAAAGAGAGCTAAGATAAGATAGAGGAAAGCAGTAAGCTCAGATTGGGACCAGCATAAGCAAAGAATAAAATGGTCAGACAACTAAAAAAAAAGAATTTTATTTTCAATTTAGCAATTGGACTTTGTGCTATTTTTACATTTTACACAGTACAGGGAAACACATCTCTTTCTATTTATGTGGTGCTGTACTGCATGCAGAGTCTGGCTTCTTGGGGTTTCAGTTTAATTTTGTCTACATATTTTTATTTTAGGTTGTGGTCACTTATTCCGTATTTGGTGAGGGTCTGTGTTCCGAGTTTGTGACCGAGGCCAGGTGTTCTGTTAACATGGAGTTTGTAATTAGGGATCTTTATTGTAGTAATTTGGCTTGTTCAACTTTTCAAATAGATGTATGGGTGTTCTAGGGTCTGATGTAATATTTACAGAGCTTCTTTTTTCTGGATAGGCTCCTTATAGTGTAAATTTTGGAAGCTGGTGCTGGTATGTCAGTTTGCTCTGTGGATCCTCAGTGACTTTTGTAGGGCTTTGTATTAGTTCAGAATATGCCTGGTACTGGAGAATGTTTATTTATTTACTTTTATTTTCAGTCAAAGTGGTTTTCATTGTAACTTAAACTTGGTAATTTACACTAAATAGGGACACTGATAACTTGGATTTTTCTGAGGCAATGGAGGGTTAAGTGACTTGCCCAAGGAAGGCTAGTGGGAATCAAACCCTGGTCTCTTGGCTTTCCAAGCCAGTGCTCTAACCATTAGGCAACCTCCTCCCTATGTTGTTGTTACTGAGATGACCAGAATCATATTTTTTAAAATATATATTGAGTTCTATGGGTGACTGTCTTAGTTCTGCTTTGCACATATTGTCGAGGAAGAGGTTTCTGTGAATGCAGAATGTATGTTCAAAAAGAAAACGCAAGAAATATAGCACAGTTTATAACAACAAAATAAAATGTCATAATTTTATAATCTGGTGTTATAAACTGTGCTGTGATTCTCGCTTTTCCTTTTAGTTCCTTAGAGGCTAATTTAGATCTGGGCACCTCCGGCCTGTCCAGATGTCCAGAATCTGGATGGGCCGGAATTGCACCCGATTCTGATCCCATGGGGGCCACATGTCCCCACAGGAGAAGAATCGGGTGCACCTGGCCTGGATGAGCCGGCTGTGCCCCAATTCTGGGCCCCCGGACATCTAGCCACTTACCCGGCTAGCCCAGTCAGGCTCCTGCATGGAGCTGCGGTGCCGTGGCGTCCTGTTGCCATAGCACCGTGGCTCCATGCAGGAGCCACAATCCCCGACAGACCCTGACCTGCCACCCAACCCCCGGTCAGCCTGCTCCGAGCAGGGAACCCCCTGCACCCTCTTACCTCCTTTTCCCTGCACAGAGCGAGTGCTGGCTGCCATCTAGAGGGACTTATTCCACCCCAGCTGTAAAGGGCCGACCCTGGAATTGGCCCTGTACATCCGGGGTTGGGGTCACACCTCCGGCCCGCCCCCTCCCGCCCTCGTACAGAGCTCCCCACACATCTCTGCTCTGTGGGTAGAATCGGCACTATGGCATTTAGCAGGGATATATGTCCAACCCAGACTTATATCCCTGCTAAACGCAGGTCAGAATCTACCCCTTAGTGTGCAAGCATCTTGCATTTCCTTTGTTTTTTGCACAGTATATATTTATATTAACCCTATGCTGGTTCAGTGTGCCGTTTCAAAGGAATTATGTTGTGGTTGCCAAGCCCCTCTTGTTGTTTGGCAAATTTAGTGGCATGTTTACTAAGCTTTGCGCTGGTAACATGTGTGGGCTGCATTACTAGTGCGGGGCTGTAGGCTAACTGCAGGAGGGAGCAGGTATATCCCCCTGCAATTACCGTGCTTGAGGTGGCATTAGTTGCACCTGTGCAACTTGCACTGAGCCTTTATGTCAGTTTCTGCCGACAGTGCAGATGCCTGTATGTAAGAGTTCTTTCTTTCACCTCACTCTGGAGGAAAGTATAATTTTGAGAAAGAAATCCTGAGAATCTAGGAATAATTGAAAAAGCATGGATCTTATTCCCTGGTCCAGCTGGAAAGTGGCCGCGTTATTTTCACTCTTCTCTCGCTCCAGCTTCACGTTGTACTGCCAGTACATTGACTGCATGACTGCCAGTAGGAAGTGAAGCTAGAACCAGAGAAAGCCAGAATAATACAGGGTCAGTCAAGAAATGAAAACACATCCCGTGATTCAGCAAGGAGAAGGCATGGATTTATTAGAGACAAGGGCAACTGATTTTGCGACCCCACTGGAGCTCTGGGAGCTGTTTTAACAATGTGGGATCAGGATAGCCCTAAATCAGGGCCGGCCCGTCCATTGAGCAAGAATGTTTTTTGCACAGGGCCCCGCGTTTCAGGGGGCCCCGCGCAAAAAACATCTTGCATCCTAGCAAAGTTTGAAAAAATCATAAACCGGCTGCGGCTGCCGCTGCCGCCGTGGCAGCGGCAGAATGGAGAATCCCGCGGGGCCCCCCTGTCCTGCAGTCTTCTATGCAGCCTCGGTCGGCTGTCAGAGCTGCGCGAAGAGAGAGAGCTTCTCCTCTCGCAGCTCTGTTAATCACGCCGCGGGGCTGATGGGAAATCCCATCAGCCCCCCGGCGGGATTAACAGAGCCGCGAGAAAGGGAAACTCTCCCTTCGCGCAGCTCTGAAAAGCCCGCGCTGAGGCCCCATAGAAGACTGCAGGACAGGGGGGCCCCGCGGGATTCTCCATTCTGCCGCTGCCACGGCGGCAGCGGCAGCAGCAGCCGGTTTCTGGGTTTTTTTTTTTTTAAACTTAGCTGGGCTGGGGGGGGGGGGTAAGGACTGTAAATGGGCTGATGGGGGGGGAGGGAGGGAGGGAGGGGGGGTAAGGACTGTAAATGGGGTGTGGGGGGGGGGGGGGGGGTAAGGACTGTAAATGGGCTGTTGGGGGGGTAAGGACTGTAAATGGGCTGATGGGCGGGAGGGAGGGGCGTAAGGACTGTAAATGGGCTGATGGGGGGGTAAGGACTGTAAATGGGCTGATGGGGAGGGGGTGGTAAGGACTGTAAATGGGCTGATGGGGGGGTAAGGACTGTAAATGGGCTGATGGGGAGGGAGGGAGGGGATAAGGACTGTAAATGGGCTGATGGGGAGGGAGGGAGGGGGGGTAAGGACTGTAAATGGGCTGATGGGGAGGGAGGGGGGTAAGGACTGTAAATGGGCTGATGGGGGGGTTAGGACTGGTAATGGGCTATAGGGGATTCGGACTGGAAGTGGGCTGATGGGGGGGGGGTTAAGACTGGGAATGGGCTATGGGGGGTTAGGACAGGTAATAGACTATGGAGGGGCTAAGGCTGGAAATGGGCTGATGGGGGAAGTTATGACAGGTAATGGGCTATGGGGGGCTACGACTACAAGTGGGCTGATGGGGGGATTAGGACTGGAAACGGGCTATGGGGCGGTGGGCTAAGACTGGAAATGGGCTGATGGGGGGTGTTAGGACTGGTAATGGGCTGTGGGGGGCACTAGGACTGGTAATGGTCTATGGGGGGGTTACAACAGGTAATGGGCTATGGGGAGGTACGACTACAAGTGGGCTGATGGGGGGATTAGGACTGGAAATGGGCTATGGGGGGGTTAGGACAGGTAATGGGCTGATGGGGGTTACAACAGGAAATGGGCTATGGGGGGTCTAAGACAAAAAGTAGGCTGAAAGGAGGTAAGAACTGGTAAAGGGCTGTGGGGGGCGTTAGGACTGGTAATGGGCTGCGGGGGGTAAGGACTGGTACTGGGCTATGGGGGGGTTACAACAGGTAATGGGCTATGGGGAGCTACGACTACAAGTGGGCTGATGGGGATTAGGACTGGAAATGGGCTATGAGGGGGTTTAGGACAGGTAATGGGCTGATGGGGGGTTACAACAGGTAATGGGCTATGGGGGGCTAAGACTACAAGTAGGCTGATAGGGGGTTAGGACTGGTAATGGGCTGTGGAGGGCGTTAGGACTGGTAATGGGCTGGGGGGGTTAGGACTGGTACTGGGCTAGGGGGGGGGTTACAACAGGTAATGGGCTATGGGGAGCTACGACTACAAGTGGGCTGATGGGGGGGATTAGGACTGGAAATGGGCTATGGGGGGGTTAGGACAGGTAATGGGCTGATGGGGGGGTTACAACAGGTAATGGGCTATGGGGGGCTAAGACTACAAGTGGGCTGATGGGGGGTTAGGACTGGTAATGGGCTATAGGGGGTTCGGACTGGAAGTGGGCTGATGGGGGGGTTAGGACTGGTAATGGGCTATAGGGGGTTCGGACTGGAAGTGGGCTGATGGGGGAGCTAGGACTGGTAATGGGATGGGGGGGTTTGCTAGGACTGGAAATGGGCTGAGTGGACGGGGGCTTGAACGGCAAATAGCTGATGGGGACAGGGGCTTGGAATGGAAATGGGCTGTGAGGAGAGGGAGCTAGGACTGGAAATGGGCTGAGTGGGGGGGGGGCTAGGACAGGAAATGGGCTGATGGAGGGGCCAGGATAGGACTGGAAATGGGCTGTTGGGGGTGCTAAGGTTGGAAATGGGCTGTGGTGGGGGCTTGAATTGCAATGGACTCATGGAGGGGCTAGAACTGGAAGTAGGCTCATGGGGGGCTTGGATTGGAAATGGGCTGAGTGGAGGGGAGCTAGGATTTGACATGGGCTGATGGTGGGGCTAGGAAAGGAATAGAAATGAGCTGATGGGGGGCTGGGATTGGAAATGAGCTGATGGAGGAACTGATAGGACTGGAAATGGGGTGATGAGGGGCTGGGATTGGAAATGAACTGATGGATGGACTCGGATAGGACTGGAAATGGATGGGGGAGCTAGGACTGGAAATGGGCTGATGATGGGTCTAGGATAGGATTGGAAATGGGCTGATGGGGGACTAAGACTGGAAATGGGCTGATGCAGGGACAAGAAGGGAGCAGATGCTGGGTGGGGCTGGAACTAGAAAGGAGCTGATGTTGGGGGAGGATTAGAATGGGATGGAGCTGGGAGAGTGAAATGGAGAGGGAAAAATATTTTGCGTGGGAGGGAAGACAAATCTACAATTGGCCGATATTGGGAGAGTAAGTGGGGATTGAGGATGGAGGGATAAAATTTGAGTGGATGAAATAGGAATGAGGAAAGAGCAAAAGGAGAAAGATTAGTATGTTAAAGCAGATGTAGAGAGAGAATGGAAAAAAAAACCAAGAAGACAGAAGAAAGGACAAATGGACAGCAGATGGAGAGTTAGCAGAAGACACGAAGAAACCAGAAGAAAGTGGCTGGAACAATTGCAACTGAAAAAAAATGCACAAAAGGTAGAAAAATATCTCTTTATTTTGAATTTATTAACTGGAATATGTCAGCTCTGGGAAATGTGCATCATTAATTTTTGCGCTTTGTTTAGTACAAGAGGAAATTAATTTATAGTTTTATTTCTACAGTGTTGTTATATATTCCAAGTTTGGCTTTTGGGGTTCCCAGTTTAATTATTGTCTTCCTGTTTCTAAATTGTGATTCCTTGTTTGGTGATGGTCTATGTTCTGCATGTGTAACTGAGCTGAGGTATTCTGTTTATGTAATTCCTATTTGACATTGCCACTTGTTCTTTCCCCAGTAGGTCATGTATTATTGTTCTCTGAAATGTATTGGTTTAATATTTGCAGTGTTGCCTTTTGATAGTTAGGGTATGGTGCTTTGTGAGTCCTGGTAGTGCTGTTAGGATACGGCGGGTTTGCTATGGGTTCTAAATGGGCAGTGTTTGTAGTAGTTCCTAATGTGCCTGGCGGTTGGTACTGGAGTATAGTAATGTAGAAACCTTTTAGTCTTTCTTTATCCATATACTCATTAAGAGGCATGTTTACTAAAAGTTAGTGTATGGTAACATTATGCAAATATTTATGCAAATGAGGCAGCTTATGCAAATGAGGCCCCGCACCGAGTCTCCGCACATGGCCCCGCACCCCCCTTGGGCCGCCCCTGCCCTAAATGATAATGTTTTGCAATGCCAGTTGGTTGTTTAGGGGTGTAACTTTCATGCTTGAGAGTCTGCAGAAGGCTGTTCGTCTTATCAAAGCATGGCACAGAAAAACATTTTAGGAAAAAATAGTAATCAGATTGCTTTAACATATTTTATGGACACTAATGTTTGGGTTTCCTGGTCCAGTTTATTAAAAGTACATTGGCTGGTCTGACTCCTGGTGATACAGAAGCCCCTGGGGTTTCTTGGCAAGGCATGGTCAGAAGTAGATTGCCAGGCCTTTCTTCCAAGGCAATGGAGGGTAGAGTGACTTGCCCATGGCCACAAGGAGTACCAGTGGGAATCGAACACTGGTCTCTTGATCCCCACTAGCCTACTCCTCCACTCCAAATATATAGAGCAGTGCTTTTCAAACTTTTATCCCGCATGGCCCCATTTTAAAACTGAAAATTCACGTGATCTCCTTCCCCTCCCTCCGCTATTCTAAAGTAGGAAGCAGGCAGCAAAAGTAGTGGCGGCAGCAGCAGTCAGCACAGGGTCCCTTGTGTTAGTGTGCAGTGTGTGTTTACAGACTCCAGTACTCAGCATGGGTTTCTATACTAAAAGGAAGCTTACCAAGGAGGGGCAAGGGCCTATGATGTTCACTGGAGCACAGGCCACATGTTGACGGGTGACTTGGTCACAGTGAAAGTCCAGAGAAAAGGTGAAATGGTCATGTTTCTGTGACACCATCCACTGATGATGTGACCCTAAGTTTGGGAACCACTGATACAGAGAGTATATATTTTTTTTATTTTACAGCAGTCTAATGCAGTGTTTTTCAACCTTTTTTGTGCAAAGGCACACTTTTTTCATGAAAAAAATCACGAGGCACACCACCATTAGAAAATGTTAAAAAAATTTACCTCTGTGCCTATATTGACTATATATAAAGTAATTCTCTTGAATAGGAATCAAACACTCACACCAACCCCCCTCCCCTGCTGGTTCACACCAACCCCCCTCCCCTGCTGGTTCACTCACACCACCCCCCCCCTCCACTGCTGGTTCACTCACCCACCCCCATGTCACTTACTCACCCCTCCTGCTGTGTAACTCACTCAATAACACCCCTCACCTTCTGTTTCACTCACACCAACCCCCCCCCCCTTGCTGGTTAAATCACACCACCCCCCCCCCCCACTGCTGGTTCACTCACACTCCCCCCCCTTGCTGGTTCACTCACACTCCCCCCCCCTTGCTGGTTCACTCACACTCCCCCCCCCCCCTTGCTGGTTCACTCACACACACACACACCCCTCTGCCCAAGCCGCTGCTTCTGCTTTGTACAGAGCAGCGGCTGCACTACACTTACATTGAAAAGTAAAGAGAAACTGTGTCAGGAACCCTCCGGTCATCGCAGAGCCCGAGGAAGTGATGTCATGGGGCCGGGCTCCTCACAGGCTGTCTTTCCTTTTCAAATTAACTTTATTGCAGCTAAAGTAATTTGAAAAGGAAAGACAGCCTGTGAGGAGCCCGCCCCCATGACATCACTTCCTTGGGCTCTGCATGATCGGAGGGCTCCTGACACAGTTTCTCTTTACTTTTCAATGTAAGTGTAGTGCAGCCGCTGCTCTGTACAAAGCAGAACCAGCGGCTGCACTGCTATAGGGAATCGCGATCGCGTTCGCGCCGCGGACTTCGGCACAAAAGCCGGTTTTTTGCTCTGGCCGCTCCCGATCTTGCGGCCAGAGCAAAAAAACAACTTTTCAATGGCCGGTTTTACAACTGTGCCGGCAGCCGGCCTGGCCATGGAAAAACCGGCCAGGCCAGCTGAAAACCGGCCGGTTGGCAACCCTAATTTGTGAGCCGAGGCCACATGTTACGGATGAAATTGGAATTTTTCCCAAGGCACACCAGACAATATCTCACGGCACACTAGTGTGCCGCGGCACAGTGGTTGAAAAACGCTGGTCTAATGACATGCTTGTATATTGTTGGCCTATTTTACTAATTATTCTTCACAGCACTACAGCTTGTAAACTACTAGTTTGACACTGAAACCTGTTTAACACATGTTTAAATCAGCAGACTCATGTTGCCACTATGCAGCGACATTATACCAGTTTTGTTTATAGTTTCTAGATATATATTGACTGCATGATTGTCATGTTGCTGATTCCTACATTCTGTATAAAACCTTTCCCCTGCATATATTTTTCAAAGAATAAAATATTTCTCAGCTGTCTGTACAGCTGAATGTTTTTCTTTTGATCCAAACTAAAATTTAGCATGTTTGTGAACTTTCACAGCCTGCTCATATGATGCCAAGTACTTTCTGCTCAGTAGTTACTTTTACTCTAGCTATGCATTTGTCCCTTCACTGCAGTTCTCTTACAAAAATGGATTTAAAGGAGAAAAACTAGCATCAAGTGAAAAGAGTTCATAAAGGACTTTTGGTAAAAATTAGGTGGGGTGTAGCCAGCATTAATAGTAATGGGGAAGGGAGTGCCAATCTATTGGTTGCAGGGGGGTGCCAGAAACCCTAGCACCAGCCCTGCCCCAGTAGTCCCAGCTGAGTGCTTTCTGACCTGGAATTCTCATCTTCCAGCGCTAATCTGCAATTTGTTTTGTTGTAACTATCCACTGGGTTTTCATGGCAAGATACAGAAATAGATTGTCAGGCCTTTAGGGCTGGTACCCCTGCAGATCTCCGGCCCACTCAGATGCTAAAGCCTGAACCAAAGCTGACCAAACAAGATGGTTGCCCGCTGAAAGAAATGTTTGCTGTGTTTCCAGTCTCAGACCTGCCATTCACGCAACTGCTTGCTAAGTGTTTATATGTGTGCATGCTGAAGTGCATTCCTGACTAATTCATTGTCCACATGCAAGAACACCTGCTTCTCCAGTCCTTATCATCTACAGATGGTTCTACTGGCCTTGGGCACTTGTAACTATGTCCAGAAACTACATACTGTTTCCTTCGCATGACATGACCTAGATTGGCCACTGTTGGAAACAGGATACTGGGCTTGATGGACCTTGGTCTGACCCAGTATGGCATATCTTATGACATCTTACTTTGTCTGCAGGAAGGTTGCCTGTAGATTACCCCCTGATTTGCTGAGAACTCTTCGGATTGTCTCATGCCAACCAATCACCAAAAAGTGATAAGGACTTACCACAAAGAAAAATACAGTCTGCACAGAAGAACATTTTCACTTTTTGTGCTCTGTGTGCCTTGTGCTTACTGTACCTTGCCTGTCTGCAAGACAGATACATACTAAGTTTGTGCAAGGCCATTCCCCTAAGGTCAGAGATAAGACTTTCACAGATACCTCTGGTTCTGTGTTTTCACGCAGCTCATCTCCAAAAGGGCAGTAGCCTGCGTTATCTAACCTAGCTGCCTCTTTGGACCCCGTGCTTCACCAGAGACTTCTCGGACCAGCCACAAGAGTTCTGGCAAGAGCTAAGGTACCGTCTTATTTCTCTTCTCCTCCAGGAGGGTGATGGTTAGTTAAACTAGTTTCCATAATTCTTCTGAGTGCAGAGCAACCTGGTGACCTTTGATTACTAATCAGTGATTTATCACTTTTGTCTAACTGTAATAGTTGTGCTGCTATAACTTGCTACCTTATATTTCACATCTTTACCTTCAGTTTCTAATAATATATCCATATTAATAATATATCCATAGAACCTAGTGGTTAGAGCTCTGGCTTGGGAACCAAGAGACCAGGGTTCGATTCCCACTAGCACTCCTTGTGGCCTTGGGCAAGTCACTTAACCCTCCATTGCTCAGAAAAATCCAAGTTACCAATGTCCCTGTTTAATGTATGTTTACCAAGTTTAAGTTGCAATGTAAACCGCTTTGATTGAAATGACAAAGCAGTATAAAAAAGCTATTAAATAAATAAATAATAAAAATAACTGTATGTCTGTATATTTTTCCTACCTTGTTATCCATAATATATACATACAGACGAGGCTCTTTTCGTGGCTCATTGCCAGCACACTCACCGAACTTGGGGCCAGGTATTAGTAGCTAAATTCTTTGCTTCGGTCTATACTGGGGAAGATGTAGGGATGTTACCCATGACTGAAGTGGTATTTAAAGGTGCGGAAGAATTGAAGGAAAAATTGATACATTAGGAAGATGTATTACAACTATTAGATAAACTGAAGAGTAGCAAATCACCTGGGCCGGATTGTATACATCCAAGGGTGTTGAAAGAACTGAAATATGAGATTGCAGACTTGCTATTAGTAATCTGTGAATTTTCATTAAAATCATCTGTAATACCTAAAGACTGGAGGATTGCCAATGTAATGCCAATTTTTAAAAAGGGTTCCAGGGGTGATCCGGGAAACTACAGACTGGTGAGCCTGACGTCAGTACCGGGAAAAATGGTAGAAACCATCATAAAGAACAAAATTATTCAGCATGTAGATAGTCATGGCCTAATGGGGAGACAGCCAACATGGCTTTAGACAAGGAAGATCTTGTCTTACTAATCTGTTATGTTTTTTTGAAGGTGTGAATAAATAGGTGGACAAAAGTGAGTCAGTTGATATAGTGTATCTGGACTTTCAGAAAGCCTTTGACAAGGTCCCTCATCAGAGACTTTTGGCAAAACTAAAGAGTCATGGGATAGGAGGCAGTGTACTATTGTGGATCAGGAACTGGTTAAAAGATAGAAAGCAGAGGGTAGGGCTAAATGGCCAATTTTCCCAATGGAGAAAGGTGAATAGTGGTGTACCCCAGGGATCTGTGCTGGGTCCGCTGCTTTTTGACATATTCATAAATGACCTGGAAAGTGGAATAACGAGTGAGGTTATCAAATTTGCAGATGACACAAAACTATTTAAAGTTGTTAAAACCCAAGAGGATTGTGGAAAATTGCAAGAGGATCTTGATAAAATGGAAGACTGGGCATCAAAATGGCAGATGAAATTTAATGTGGACAAGTGCAAAGTTATGCATCTAGGGAAGAACAACCCAAACTATGGTTACACGATGCAAGGTTCCACATTAGGAACCACCACCCAGGAAAAAGATTTAGGCGTCATTGTGGATAACATGCTAAAACCCTTGGCCCAGTGTGCAGCAGCAGCCAAGAGAGCAAGTAGAATGCTAGGTATCATAAGGAAAGGAATGGAAAATAAAACAAAAGATATTATAATGCCTCTATATCGTTCCATGGTGAGACCGCACCTTGAATAGAAACATAGAAACATAGAAACATAGAAATATGACGACAGAAAAAGACCACATGGCCTATCTAGTCTGTCCTTCCATAACAACTACAACAGTCCACTTTTTGCCTTTAGAGATCCTCTGTGTTGGTCCCATGCTTTCTTGAATTCAGTTACTGTCCTCATCTCTACCACCTCCACTGGGAGACTATTCCACGGATCCACTACTCTTTCCGTAAAGAAATATTTCCGCATATCACTCCTGAATCTATCTCCCTTCACCCTCATCCCATGTCCCCTCGTAGCAGAACTTGCTTTCAATTGAAAGAGGCTCTCTCCCTGAACATTTATGCCACGGAGGTATTTAAACATCTCAATCATATCACCTCTATCCCGCCTTTCCTCTAAGGTGTACATATTAAGATCCTTAAGTCTGTCCTCATATGCTTTATAATGAAGCCCATTAATCATTTTGGTAGCAACCCTCTGCACCGACTCCATCCTGTTCACATCCTTTTGAAGGTGCGGTCTCCAGAATTGCACACCATACTCCAAATGAGGTCGCACCAAAGACTTATACAGAGGCATTATCACCTCCTTTTTTCTGCTAGCCATTCCTCTCCGTATGCACCCAAGCATCCTTCTAGCTTTTGCTGTCGCCTTTTCCACCTGTTTAGCTACTTTAAGATCATCAGACACAACCATGCCTAGGTCCCGCTCTTCTTTAGTGGACAAAAGTACTTCACCTCCTATACTGTATTGCTCCCTTGGATTGCTGCAGCCCAAATGCATGACCTTACATTTTTTAACATTAAATCCCAGCTGCCAAATTCTAGACCATTCTTCAAGCTTAGCTAGATCCCTCCTCATGTTATCTACCCCTTCCTGGGTGTCTACTCTATTGCAGATTTTGGTATCATCCGCAAAGAGGCAAATCTTACCCGACAGCCCTTCCGCTATATCACTAACAAAGATGTTAAAAAGAATCGGACCAAGGACAGATCCCTGGGGCACACCACTGGTAACATCCTTCTCCTCAGAGTGAGCTCCATTTACTTGTACTCTTTGTCGCCTCCCACCCAACCAATTTCTAACCCAAGCAGTAACTTTAGGGTCCATCCCTAGGGTGCTCAGTTTGTTTATAAGTCGCCTGTGAGGAACAGTGTCAAAGGCTTTACGGAAATCTAAATACACCACATCTAGAGCTCTCCCTCGGTCCAACTCCCTGGTCACCCAGTCAAAAAAATCAATCAGATTTGTCTGACAAGACCTGCCTCTGGTGAATCCATGCTGCCTCGGATCCTGTAATCCGCTGGACTCCAGAAACCTCACTATTTTCTCTTTCAGCAGCGTTTCCAATAATTTACTCACCACCGAAGTTAAACTAACCGGCCTGTAGTTTTCAACCACATCCTTACTTCCGCTTTTGTGTAAAGGCACCACATGAGCCTCTCTCCAGTCCTTTGGCACCACTCCTGACTCCAATGAGGCATTGAAAAGGTCAGTCAGTGGAGCTGCTAGAACGTCCCCAAGTTCCCTCAGTATTCTAGGGTGTATCCCATCCGGTCCCATCGCTTGTCTACTTTAAGTTGAGCTAGTTTCTCACGAACACAGTCTTCTGAAAATAGTTCAAGATGTCCCTCGCTTCTGTTCTTATTTGTGGGTGTTTTCTGAGGTCCTGCTCCTGGTTCTTCATCTGTGAACACAGAACAAAAATATTTGTTAAGCAATTCCGCTTTATCCTTATCAGCTTCTACATATTCCCCCCCTGCACCCTTGAGTCTGACAATACCACTTTTGCTCTTCCTCTTCTCACTAATATATCTGAAAAATGTCTTATCCCCCCATTTTATTGCATTGGCTATTTCCTCCTCCTTTTGAATCTTTGCCTTCTTGACTACTTTGCTAGCTTCTCTAAGTTTTTCCAAATACAGATGCCTGTCTTCTGCTCTCTAGTCGACGTATCTTAAAAAGGATATAGCATTATTAGAAAAGGTTCCGAGAAGAGCCACCAAAATGGTAAAGGGGATGGAAGGATACTCCTATGAAGAAAGGCTAAAAACGTTAGGGCTCTTTGACCTGGAAAAGAGATGGCTGAGGGGAGATATGATAGAAGTCTATAAATTAATGAACGGCGTGGAACGGATAAACGTAGATCGATTGTTTACGTTATCAGAATATAGAAAGACTAGGGGACATGCAATGAAGCTACAGCAACTATTTAAGACTAATAAAAGAAAATATTTTTTCACTCAACGTGTAATCAAACTCTGGAATTTGTTACCGGAGTATGTAGTAAAGGCTGTTAGTGTAGCTGGGTTTAAAAAAGGGTTGGACAAGTTCCTGGAGGAAAGGTCCATAAACCATAATTAAGAAGGGACCCAGGATATCAATGCTTGATCCAGTACAAGCATTGTGGAACCTGTGTCTTTTGGGGAAACTGCTAGGTACTGTCATGAGGTAGACAGCACAGACCCTGAAATATTAAGAAATAATAGGAAAGAAGAGCTTACCTTGCAGCCACAAGTGCAGTTGCAGCATTCACAATGCAGAGAGGCAGGGAAAAGGAAAACAAACTTTCCACATGGTTTTAGTGACGCAGTAAGAATTGAGGGTTCCAATCAGGCTCACCTGGACCCAGTCTCACGTTCTACGTTAGTTGAGCAGAGAGATAAAAACAGGTGGGAAATCTCACAGAAACAGAAGTGGAAGGAGGAGGAGAGAGAAAGGAAGCTGGAGCCTGGATTAGGGCTGGAGCAGGAGTTTGATTCTGAGGAGGAAAGCAGAGACCAAAGGAAGTCTGACTGCAGTTCCAGGTAGGCTTGGAGGGAAGGTGAGAACAGAACTCCCAAGCAGTTACAGAAAGAGACATTGCCTTGGAGAACCAGGGCTGAAGAAAGGCAGGCTGATAAACCCAGGAGAGCTAAGAAAGACAGTAGCAAAGTCTTCCCAGCCAGAGGGGTCCTCATACCGAGGCAAACAGCCCAGCCAACAGGAGGCAGAGGTCACGTCCAGGGAAGCTCACTGAAAGCAGGAAGTGAGTTTCCTTCAGCCAAGCACAGTAACCGGTGTTCCCACAGAAGAGCAGGCTGCAGGGCAGAGAGAAAGCCTTGGCTAGAAACAGAGGAGTGTGAAACCATCTTCTCCACAGGAAAAGATAAGTACCCTATCTTTTGTGAAGGGAGAGAAGGGGGTCTCCGTGGGAAAAGCCAGGCTTATAACAAGCTAGTGAACTCTTATTGGCCTAAGCCGTGGGAAGAAATCCCCAGCACAGCTCCTGCTATCTGGGACATACAAAAGCAACTCCAACTTGCAGCAACTGAGGTTTCCCCAGGGCAAGGCTCGGAGAGCAGCGTCACAGGGGCTCAGTGTCCATATACAGGACCAGGTCCTGGCCCTGGCCCTATGCAGTGGGAGACCTATAGCACAGAAAACATCCCTGAGCCCATGGAATGTGCTTTATGTGTGGATGATAATATAGAGTCCCTCTGTTAAGGAAAAGAGCAAGAAAGAAAGTGTATTTTCACATTGGAAATGTGTTGGACTATTGTTTGCTGGAAAGAAGCATAATTATTGTTTTGTTAAGCATCCTCTACATCGGTGAAGCAACCGTTTTTTTATGTTGTCCTTATTCTATGACATCCTCAAGGGAAAGGGAATAAAACCCAACCTTAATTTCACTCTGGTCACGACTACAGTGTCCTTAATTCCACAACTCAAGGCTATACCCGGGTCTAGGCAACCGCCTAGGACCGGCATTGGTCTCACAGTACATATGACCTAGATTGGCCACTGTCCAACAGGATACTGGGCTTGATGGACCTTGGTCTGACCCAGTATGGCATATCTTATGTTCTTATGTTCCCCTGGACATAACTGAGAGCATAACTTATTTTTGTTTTCTGCTAATAATCCCTACAAGCCTTTCTTCTGTGCAGGTAATTCCAGTGTTGTTGCCACTGTCACAGAAATGTGATCCTTTGACGTCAACACTGTCCTATACTGCTGCTGCCCAGATGGGTGGTTTGTCTTAGTCTGGCATCTCAGCTGAGACCTGCCCATCTTGAGAGATCCTGCTAGTAGTTAACCTAATGATAGCACAGCTATCAGCATCACTGATGTGGACAAGCCCTCGCAGCACGACAAACCGCAAATGAAGCAAGGAAAAACATATAAAATCAATATTACAAAGTACAAGAACAGAAAATGGCCAACAAATCAATCACCCTGGAGAGTTAAGTACAGTTTTAAGTGCTCATGTAAAGCCCCAAAGTTCATCCAGAAATCATAAGGCCACCCGTAAGCTGTTCCACAGAAGTGAGAGTGTATTGGAAAAGGATTTAGCCCTCAATTTAACAGAGCTATGCACATTTACTGCAGGGAGAGCAAATTGTTTTGCATCTTGAGAAGGTGAAATTTTACTTACCAATAATTTCTTTTCCTGGAGTCCTGCTAGACCAATCCAGACAAGTGGGTTATGTCCCCCTGCCTGATGGAGACAGAGAAACACTAGAAGTTTCTTGTAGCATCATCACTGGTAACAGTGCTGGTGCAGTTAGGGGCACCCTTCAGTATTAGTAACCAAGCAGACAAGTCCCTCAGCAAACTAAACAACTCCAGGACTCAACTCAGCCCCCAACAGGGAAGGCACAAGAACAAGGAGTCCCTGAACAAGGGCAAAGAGCCCAACTGTATACAAAAAGAGCAAAGCCCAACTATAATGAGTTTATGCAAAGAGAATCTGAACACAATTCTGCAAGGAACAATTCTGTGACGGTCTTGGATTGGTCTAGCAGGACTCCAGGATCCTGCTAGATTAGTTCAGATAAGTGGGATGTGCCAAAGCTATGACTCCACTAGGTGGGAAGAAGACACAGCTGCTTTAAGAACCTCTTCAATGAATGCTGTATCTACCTAGGCATGGATCTCCAACCTGTAATACTTGACAAAGGTAGAGAGGGAAGACAAATCTCTATTGGGGCAATGAAATTCCCCTCCACTTAACAAGAAACCTGAACTTGAGTAGAATGGGCTCACAACCTGTCCAGAACCACTCTGTTCTTGAGAAGGTGAGTGGAGGCTATGGTCTTCCTTATCCAGAATCCTAGAGTAGCCTTAGAGGCTGTTTCTCCCTATCGCAGCCCCAAATAAAGAACAGTCTACTAGACTTATGGAAAGGCTTGGTACCCCTCAGATATCGGAGTAGTGCTCACCTAAAGTCCACCAAATGCAGGTTCTTATCCCTGTCTGTTCATTCTCATCAGAGAAGGCCAGAAGGGAGACCATCTGATTAACATGAAAGGTAGAGACTATTTTGGGTAAAAGAGAGAACTGGATGGATGGAAACTGCCTCCGCCGAGAAGGACAAGAATGGGTCGCTACAAGCGAGCGCTTGCAATTCTGAAATGCAACACACCGAGCAGACAGTGACTAAAAAGACAGTCTTGGAGGAAACATCTTTAAGTGTGGATTGTTTTAATGGCTCAAGTGATGCTGATGTCAATACTCAAAGGGCTAGACTTAAAGAATTAGCACTAGGTCCCAAGGCAGCATCACAGGCCTCATGGAAGGCCACAAATCTTGCATGCCCCAGAGGAAATGGGACACATCAGGGTGGGCTGTTATTGAGCAGCCAGTCACCGGTTCCACAAAACAGGTCAAGGGAGCTTAGGGACAAACCATTGTCAAACCCCTCCTGTAGGAATGAGAGCAGAGAGGGCAAATCCACCCTCCATACTGACAGATCATGACGATGACACCACACCTCAGAGAAATACCAGACTCAAACATATGCCAAACAAGTAGAACCTCATCTCACCTTTAAAAGAATAGAAATGATGGCCGCGAAGTACCTCTTATGCCTCAGGTGCCACCTCTCAATGTCTAGGCTGTAAGCAAGAAGGAAGCTGGAATTCCATCAGGACGAGCCCTTGGCCTAAGAGACCCCTCTCCTGCCTGAGCTGGAGGGGCTGACCCACCAGAAACCTCATCAGATCAGCAAACCAAGGCCTCTGAAGCCAGTCTGTGGCCACCAGAATCACCAACCTTGGATGGTCCTCTATCCAGTGGACTATCTGCCTGATAAGTGGCCAAGGTGGAAACACATACAAGAGATGTTTTAGCAGCCACTACTGCATTAGGGCATAGATGCCTATGGACCCTCCATCTCTGTGATAGCTGAAGAACCTATCTACCTTGGCATTGGCCTAGCTCACCATCAGATCTATGTAAGGACATCCACATCAATTGAGAATGCACTGCAAAGCACCCAGCACCAGCTCCCATGCACCTGGGTCAAGGGAGTGGTGACTGAGATAATCTGCCTCTACATTTGTGACCCCCACAATGTGTTGTGTAGAGAGTACCAAGAGATGTCACTTTGCCCAGGGGAACAAGAGGCTCATCTCTAGGACCAACCTAGCACTCTTGGTACTCCCCTGTCTCTTGACATAGGCCACTGTCATCGCATTGTCCAAGAAAACCTGGGCAGCTTGACTTTGGAGCAGTAACAAAACTTCCATAGAGTTATCCAAATGGCATGAGCTTCAAGGCAATTGATTGGCCAGGAGGCCTTGCAGCTGGACCTCATCCCAAGCAATGAGCTCTCCAGCCAAACAGACTGGCATTGGAGGTCATCGTCAGCCACTGTGGAATTTCCAGGGGCATGCCCTTCCCCAAGTTCGAGGGCTGGGACCACCAGACTAGACTGTGCACCACAGATGGACAAAGGGACAGTGACATAATAACACCCTCTGAATTTGCTGCATGTGAGCTCAAGCCCAAGGAACAAGTTCTATTGTGGCTGCTACTGTGCCCGGTAGCCGAGGATAATCCCAGACCCTGGGTGAATGTTGTGCTCAGAAGGCCACCAGCTGAGAAATCAATTGCCACTCAGCAGCCAAGAAGACCCTGCCTACATGGGTGTCAAAAAGTGCCCCTAAATATTCCAGAGACTTAACAGGCACAAAGTGACTCTTGTGGTTGATCACCAAGCCAAGACTTTCCAGCAACCAAACCATCTCTTTGCCCTGCCTCCACCGATGATTTAGCAGACAGGTCTTGGATCCTCTGCAATTGCCTCAGATTCTTCACAAAAAGTTCCAAATACAAGGCACTGCCATTGTCCAATTGTATTAGGACTAGAACATGCACAAGGGTAGCCAAGTCCTGCTAACTAAAAATTCATGAACCTTCCTTAATTGACAAAGATAAAAAAAGCACACCGTGACCACCTTTGAAATTTTCTGGTCTGATGACAAAATGCCATCAAACTCAAATCCAAAGTTACACATTTGATCCTTGATCTTTAATCGCAGCCTACTCCAACTCACAAATGGATGACTCAAAACTTAATTTGCACAGCAGACCCAAAAGACTTCCATTTTCTGCCAGTTCAACACCAATTTATTTTCTCCCAGCTACGCCTCAACAGCTATGAAGCTTTAGCAACTGAGCTGAATGCCTTCTCCCCAAAGGTATACAGAGTTGTATATCACTGGCAAACATTTGAAAACAAATGCCATAATTACTAATCAAAGAAGCAAGTGGCCGAATATAGATGTTAAAAAGTAAAGGAGACAACAATGCTCCCTGCAGAACTCCAAAAGGCAAAGAATGAAGCCTAGGCAATAGACACAATTTCTACAAATTGAGATCTTCCAGAAAGAAAAGACTGAAATTATGCTAAAGGTTTGCCTCCCCCACCCCCCACCCTCCCGGGCAGCCACCTCCTGTAGCAAAATAGCATGGTGTCATATGCTGCACTGAGATCTAACAATAAAAGCAGTGCATTGTCTCCCCTTCACAAGTGAGATAATAAATCCTCATGGATGGACAGTAATGCAGTCTCCATGCTATGTTGTTGTTATTGTTAAGTGCCGTCGAGTTGGAGTCGACTCATGGTGACCCTCTGGATACTGTGACGCTTGCGCCCCTACCAGGCGGCCGCCTAGTAGGGACGGGTGATCGCCTCTTCTATTTCCTAGGGTTGTAGTTGTGTAAGGAATGATGAGGCCGAGTGGTTTATAAAGCGCACAGGAATTTATTCAGCTTCCTTGCAGGTAAGTGGATACAATTTCTCCCAAACACATGTACTCTCCAGACAAAAGAAAATAGTGGATACTTCTCCAGTAAAAGTACCAAAAAGGAGTTAAGGATCCGCACAATATAGGAGAAAACAAAGTAGCGGAGCCTGGACTGATAAAGTAAACCTTGTTTATTACGCCCCAACGCGTTTCGGCCACCGGCCTTCTTCAGGGGGTCTTAAAGAACACACCTCAAAAATAATAAACATAAACATATAGGTTAAACACATTATATAAAAAAATTGTATTACATCAATAAATAAATAAATAAAATATTGATGAAATAATAATTAAAACCATAAATTTCACTTAAAACATCTAAAGGACAAACTATTAATTCATAATGGTTAATTAGAAAACACACTAATAGATAAAAATATATTATAAAATATATATACATTAAGAAATAATAAATCCATATTAAAATACCAAGAGAAAGGAGAGAGACGAGGAGAAGCAAACAGTAAATAAATACCTTAATATGATCAAATTGAATGTTATCCCGGATTGAACCTATGGGATACTGACGGCTGACAATGAACAAATAAATTATTAAATAAATAAATATATACTCATAAAACAAGTATATACAATTCTAAAACATCAACAATGCATGTTAACAAATATATAACCAGCGTAGGGCAGAGACCTGTGGTAACACTTTCCCACTCTCTTGCTAGGGTAGGTGGTTCTCCCCCTGGAACCTTCCCTATATCCTCGGTGGCTACTGCGCTGAGTAGGGTGGCTTCCTTTGTACCTTCTCTGGCTGTCTTTATAGCGGTTCCTTTTTCTGCTGCTCCTTTTGGCTACAGGGCTGTTCCCTCTGTACCTTCTGGAACCAGGACTGGAATCTGAGCTGCAACTCCCACTTAGGCCTGGACTGCAACTCCGACAACAACTGCCACTGCAACTGGAACTGTATCTCCAATCATGCTTCTCACCATGCTTCCAACCAGCACTTGAACCAACTCCTGAATCAGCTCTCCAACCATGCTTCCAACCGCACTCTGAACCACCTCTTGAACCAGCCCTCCAACCAACTCTACAACCGACTCTATCTTTAGTGTTTGTTTGCTCCCTTTCAAACACTGAGCAGGGCAACTCCCTTCCTGGCTCCGCCCTTCTGTACCTCCCACTCCTGTCTGTGGCTGACCTGGAGTGTGGGCGTGACTTCCAGCTAGGTCTGCCCTCTAGGTTTCTCTCCAGGCTTCTGCTGTGGACTATGTGATCCTGTGTGCCCATCCCCCACAAAGAGGAAAAATTCTTCCTTTTTTCACTTTTCCCTGGCTGGGCTGCACTCTCCTTATCACAATACCTATCCTAAATTGTGTTCGGTCTTCAGTCAGGCGGCTCATTGTTGACAGACTGGTACCCGTAGCTGCTGTTATTGTATCGATCCATCACATTGCTGGCCTTCCTCTTTTGCGTTGACCTTCTATCTTGCCAAGCATGATGTCTTTCTCTAATGATCTCTCTCTTCGCATGATGTGTCCAAAGTATGAAAGTCGAAGTCTTGTCATCTGAGCTTCTAAAGAAAGCTTAGGTTTGATCTCTTCTAGTACTGACCGGTTTGTTCTTTGGGCAGTCCATGGTATACACAGTATTCGCCGCCAGCATCATAATTCAAAGGTATCAATTTTCTTCCTCTCTATCTTTTTCACTGTCCAGCTTTCACATCCATATGATGTTATTGAAAATACCATGGCTTGAACAAATCGAATCTTTGTATGGAGAGAGACATCTCTGCTCTTGAGAATCTTATCTAGGTCATTCATAGCCATTCTGCCACGAGCAATGCGTCATCTGATTTCTTGACTGCTTGTTGCTTCTTTATTGATAGTTGATCCAAGTAGGTTAAAGTTGTTCACAATTCAATTTCTTCTCCTTCAACGATGAACCTGTTGATTATGCCAGTTGTCAAGATCTTTGTCTTCTTTACATTAAAGTGCAGGCCCATTTTGAGACTATGTTCTTTGATTGTGAGAAGCAAATGTTTCAGATCATCTTCACTTTCAGCCAGTAATGTGGTATCATCAGCATAGCGAAAGTTGTTGATGAGTCTTCCTCCAATCTTCACACCTCTGTTGTCTTCATACAATCCTGCTTCTCTGATGATTTGTTCTGCATATAAATTAAACAGGTAGGGGGAAAGTATGCAGCCTTGTCTTACGCCTTTGCTTATTTTAAACCATTCCGTTTTTCCTTGTTCCGTTCGAACTGTTGCTTCTTGTTCAATGTACAGATTGTGCAAGAGTATGATCAGGTGTTCTGGTATACCCATGCTTCTTAATGTGGCCCAGAGTTTCTCATGGTTTACACAGTCAAAAACCTTGCTATAGTCGATAAAGCACAAATAGATATCCTTTTGGTATTCTTTAGTCTTTTCAAGGATCCATCTCACATCCACAATGGTGTCTCTCGTTCCTCGTCCTTTCCTGAACCCTGCTTGCACTTCAGGTAGTTCTTGTTCCAGGTATGGTTGTAGTCTCTTTTGAATAATCTTGAGTAGAATCTTGCTGGCATGTGGGATCAGAGCGATCGTGCAATAATTTCCACAGTCAGTTGGATCACCTTTCTTTAGCATTGGTATAAACACAGATCTTTTCCAGTCAGTTGGCCATGATGTTGTCTTCCATATTTCTTGGCAGAGCCTTGTAAGTACGGTCACAGCTGCATCAGATTGCTGTAATACTTCTATGGGAATGCTATCACTGCCTGGTGCTTTGTTCTTTGATTAGGCTTTCAGTGCTGCTTCAACTTCTTCTTTCATCACCAATGGTTCTCGATCATAAGGTACAGGTTGAAACGGCTGTTGGTCCACTTGATCTTTATCATATAAAAGCTCTGTATATTCCTTCCACCTTTTCTTGATCTTCTCAGCATCATTCAACATAGAACCTTGAGTATCTTGTAACATTCCATTTCGAGGCTGGAACCTTTTATTTATTTATTTATTTATTTATTTAACATTTTTATATACCGCACTATTCATCATCAGCGCGGTTTACATAGAACTACAAAACATCAGATAAGATAAGATACATATATCTGTTTTTACATGTAACAGGAAGAAAAACTTGGAAAACAGGGTAATGGTAACAATGGATAATAGAACTTGAACTATATACATATGATAGTAATATTACTTGAAAAAGTATCATGTTAGATAGGGATGGGATTGGAGCTGTTTAGATGAACTTGTGTTATTGTGTTCTCTGGAAAGTATATGATGAAAAGGTGATGCTTCAAGGCCTTTTTGAACTGGGGGATATCAGAGATGGCCCTAATGTGTGGTGGGAGGGTATTCCACAGTTTTGGAGCACATAAGCTGAATGATCGGTTCACAGTTGCAGAGATGTATTTTAAGGATTCTTTTGGAACTTTAAGCATGTTTAGTTCCGAGATTCTTCTAAGCCTGTTGGAGGGGATAGGTTGGATCAACTCTGATAGAGAGGAGGGAGCAGGTCCTTTGTGAGCTTTGAAGACTAGTAGCAGGGTCTTGAAGGTGATTCTCGCTTGGATAGGGAGCCAGTGTAATTGTTTCAGGAGAGGTGTTACATGTTCTCTTTTTGGTGTCCCGAAGAGCACTCTTGCAGCACTGTTTAATGCGAGTTGAAGCGGGTTGAGGGTTGATTGGGGGAGCCCCTGTAGTATACAATTTGCGAAGTCAAAATGTGGGATAATTAAAGCCTGGTAGACAGTACGGAAATCATCTGGATCAATTAGTTGGCGAAGGTTTCTAAGGGAGCGAATCTTGAAATAAATTGCCTTTACAGTGTTGGCTATGTGGG
This sequence comes from Ichthyophis bannanicus, assembly GCA_033557465.1. NCBI lineage: Eukaryota > Metazoa > Chordata > Amphibia > Gymnophiona > Ichthyophiidae > Ichthyophis > Ichthyophis bannanicus. Next base: position 313,603,448 of record CM066039.1, on the reverse strand, counting down.
TCTTCAGGTCTAGATTCTGATCCAGGGTAACACCGAGATAACGGATGTGGGGTTTTACTTGCAACTTAGCATCTTGGACTTCAAGGAATGAAGGTGGTGTGAACTTGGGGTTTCTTGAAATGAAAAGTACCTCTGTTTTCTTGTTCTGGATTCTGAGATTTTGAGTCAGTAGCCAGTCTGAGATGGCGTTAAAACAGTTGGTTATGGTGGTGAGATTCATCTTATCAATGCAAAATGGCATATATAATAGGACATCATCAGCATAGATCATATAATTGACTTTGAAGGACCTGATAATGTTGCATAGGGGTTGCATGTAGATGTTGAATAATAATGATGACAAAGAGGAACCTTGTGGGACTCCTTGACCTTGGTGAAATGGCTCTGATGTTTCACCATTTGAGCGAACTTGCTGCCATCTTTCTGAGAGGTAAGAGTTGCACCATTCAAGAGCATTTCCACAGAGGCCCTTCTCTCTTAGGCGGACCATAAGAATGTCGTGACAGACCGAGTCAAAAGCAGCCGCAATATCTAAAAAGATGAGAACAAAGCCTTGTTTGATGTTGTCGATGCCAGAGTTTAAGCTGTTGAGAAGTGAGGTGAGGAGCGTTTCGACCCCGTAAGATTCCCGGAATCCATGTTGACAGGTATCAAGAGGCGCTTCAGTGTCGATATGGTCTTGCAATTGTCTGTAGACTATCTTTTCGATTATTTTCGCAAGGGTGGGTATGCTGGAGATGGGTCGGTAAGAGTCTGTTTTTTTGCGGATCTAATTTGAGGTTTTTTAGTAGAGGTCGGATGGAAGTCTGTTTGAGGGCAGAAGGGAATGAGCCAGTGTCAAATGATAGGCTTATGATTTTGGATATTGTTGGAGCAAGTTCTTTGCGGAGGTCCTTTATCCAAAAAGCTGGACACGGATCGGTGTGTGCTGTGGATAAGTTGAGAGATGAGATAATATCTTCAATTAGCTTCAAAGAAGGGGTGGAGAAAGAAGCTAAAGGGGCTGGGAGTGCATGATCATTCAGGATAGTGGGTATTGTAATTTTGTTTGTGCAGCATAACTTAGATTGTATGTAAAGGGCATAAGCTTGTGGGTTGATTTCACACTGGTGCTCCTGTGAGGGTTCTTTGGATAATTTCTTAACAAGGGTAAATAGGTCGTGAGGTTTGTTTATAGCACGTTTAAGGATGTCTGTATGATATAGTCTCATTTTTTCAGAAATAGCTTTGCGGTGGGTTTCAAGATGTTGCATGTATGCAGACTGATTAGTATCGTTGCGTGATCTCCTCCATTTCTTCTCAAGTTTTCGCAAATGTTTTAGGGATTCTTTCAGATCAGATGTAAACCAAGGTGCTGTAGCTTTTCTTCTTAATGACTTATTTCTGGTGGGACGAGATGAGATGCGGTTAAGTCTGTTGTTCCAAGAAGTGATAATCTCTTCCAGGTTTAGGGTAGAATCATTAAAGAGAGCATCGGTTTCCTCAAGGATTTGTTCCCTGTTAAAAGGTTGGAAGCTTCTGGATGTGGTATTTGCATATTTGTTTATGTTCTTGTCATCGGAATATTGCTTCTTTTGAATGGGAATCTGGAACATAATGAGGTTATGATCTGACCATGGAACCTCTGTAATTGCTAGAATAATATTCTGAAGTTGGTTGAGAGCGGATAGAGGGGCAAATATGAGATCAAGGATGTTGCCTTTTATATGTGTGGATTGTTGTATGACTTGCTTATAGCCTAGTGTTTCTAGGGCATCTATGAAGGCGTCAGATTGGTTGTCTTGTAGAGATGGTAGGTTAATGTCTCCTAAGATCCAATTGGGTCTGTTTGGATTCTGTGAATTGGAGGCAAGATTTATAATGGTTGAGAGATCATCTGGGGAAGGTGATGGCGCTCTGTAGACTAAGTTTATAGAGTAAAGGTTGTTAGAGATAGAGACTGTTTCTAGATGATTGTTGCTAAAAGAGTCGACCATTTTAAGTTGGAGTCCGTTCTTAGCAATGATAAGAACTCCTCCACCTCTTTTGCCTTGTCTGCAGCTGGTGAAAACCTCATAGTTAATGGGGAGGAGCTGGTTGAGAATTATATTGTCTTCTGGAGAAAGCCATGTTTCGGTAACCATAAGTATGTCAAGGTTATTAGATGTTATTATATCTGTGACAGCTGGCCATTTCTTACGAAGGGAGCGAGCATTAATGAGGGCACATTTGAGGGGGCATGGTTGATTGTAGTTTTCTGAGTTTGACTTTGTAGTGTGTTGAAGAGGTATGTATAATAAATAATGGTGATGAGAACGTTGGTCCCAGTTTACATTGTGGTAATTGGTGCGTGACCATTTTTGCCAGTTGTTATGTAAGATAGGTATGGAATTGCCTGAGGAAATTAGAGCCAGTATCTCTGGTATCAGACCTATGAGGAGGAGGTATAGGCCTAGAGTGATTTTGCAGTGGAGGGCCATTGTGAGGCTGAGCTGAATGTCGTTTAAGAGGAGAAATAAAGGATAGGGTTTGTAATTTATGTGGTGAAGTGTTTAGTCTTTGACTAGGGGAAAAAAGTTCACTAGGAATTAGTTAGATACAAGAAAATTGGTACAAAGCTTACCAAGAGATAGTTGCGATTTGATTAGGCAATGATTAACTCTCATAGCTTTAGGAAAGACGATCTTGTTCTTCCTCTAATAGTTTCTGTTTCTATTTCCTTGCATGCGTCGTTGTAGTATTTTTCCTTGTCCTGTCTTGCTGCACGTTGGAAATCTCCGTTGAGTTCTGTGATTGTCTTTCTTTCTCCTCTGGCTTTAGCTTCTCTGCGTTTCCGGGCAATTTTCAGAGTTTCTTCCGTCATCCATTTTGGCCGTTTTTTCTTTTTCACCTTTTGTAGAGACTTCTCACTTTCTTCCAACACAGCCTTCTTGATGTCATTCCATAACTCTTCTGGAGTTCTGTCATTTCTATCTAAAGCAGCAAATTGATTTTGCAGACAGTCTTTAAATTCCAGTGGTATATTCTCAAGGTCATATTTTGCTGCATTCATGAGTGGTTTGCTCTTTTTCAACTTTAGCTTGAGATTGCATACTAGTAGTTGATGATCTGTACCACAGTCATCTCCAGGTTTTGTCTTTGTTGATGTTATAGTGCTTTTCCATCGTTGACTTCCACAGATGTAGTCAATTTGATTTTTATACAATCCATTGGGTGAAGTCCATGTGTACAGTCGCCGCTTGTGTTGCTGAAAGAAGGTGTTTGAGACGAATAGATCGTTGGTCTTGCAGAATTCTATCAGTCTTTCTCCAGCTTCATTTCTGTTGCCAAGTCCATATTTTCCAACTACTTTGCCTTCTTCTTTGTTGCCAACTTTTGCGTTCCAGTCACCCATGACTATCAGGATATCCTGTTTGCATGTTCTGTCAATTTCAGCTTGTACTTGTTCATAGAACTCTTCAATTTCATTCTCTTCTGCAGCTGTTGTTGGGGCATATACTTGAATAGGCATTCCTCGTAGATGAATAGAGATTAAGCGTTCGCTGACTGCACCGTATTTCATTACAGTTCTTGCAAGTTTCTTCTTCATTATAAATGCAATACCATTTCTTCTTTGTCTTTTATTTCCAGCATAGTAGACCATGTGATCATCTGATGCAAAGTGCCCGATGCCAGTCCATTTCAGTTCGCTGACACCCAACAGATCAAGTTGTACATGTTCCATTTCATTCTTGACCACCTCCAACTTCCCTTGGTTCATACTTTGTACGTTCCATGTTCCAATGCGTAAGACATCTTTACAGCTTCTGACTCTCATTTCATGTGCAGCTACATCAGCAGTCAGACATCCCGAGGGCTTTGATCCAACCACATCATAAATGCTGGCTTTACTCTGAAAAGTCTTCAGCTCTTCCCCAGTAGCTAGTTGAGTGCCTTCTGACCTGGGGGTCTCATCTTCCAGCACTATAGCACAATTTGTTTTATTGTAACTATCCATTGGGTTTTCATGGCAAGATACAGAAGTAGATTGCTGGGCCTTTCTTCTGCGCAGTTTAAGTTTGGTGTTGTTGCCGTTGTCACAGAAATGTGATCCTCCGCCGTCAACACCTATCCATTCTGCTGCTGCCCAGATGGGTGGTTTGTCTTGGTCTGGCACCTCAGCTGAGACCTGTCCATCTTGGGAGACCCTGCCAGTAGTTAAACTACCGATAGTTTAGTTCTCAGCATCACTGATGCACACAAGCCCTCACAGCACGACAAGCTGCAAAACAAGTGAGGGCTCCATGCTATAATGATGTCTAAACAAATTGATACTCATGAAGATCCTCATCTTTCGACAAATTCTTGCAACTGGAGTAATACAGCCTTCTCTATTAGCTTAGATAAATATGGCAAATTAGAAACTAGTATGTTTTGTGATCTTGACAGATCCAGCATCAGTTTTTTCAACAGAGGACAGACAGAAGCCACTTTTAAGTCCTGAAGAACAATCCTTTGCATTAAGACATTATTAATCAAAGAATGCAACAAAGTGACTACCTCCTCCTTAACTAGCCCAAACTCACTAGCAGGGCAAGGGTACAAAACAGAATAAAGTGGATAAAACTGCTGACAGCAACATTCTGGTATCTTCCAAAGTAACCTGACGAAATGCAACTAAATCTGGATCGCCCAAACTAAGGGGGTCTTCAGCCTCAGCAACCCATAAAACAGAGGAATACACTTTCTTTCTGAGTGCCATCACCTCATCATAAAAATACTGCAAAGGAGGTCACCCTCCAACCAAGAGGCTACTAGGTCCCCCTGCCTCCCATATGTGTAGACTCCAAGTACCCCTTGGGAATTTTAAACATTTCTCTAGAAAGCTGGACAAGGTCAGCAAGACACTTAGCATAATACACCTTCTTAGAAGCCAATATTATAATCCTAAAAGCTCTAGTTTTAGAGGTTTACACTAAAATCTCTCAAGCCAATGAAGACTATGCTTAAAATCATGACACTCACATGTATGCCAAGGAGCATGCTTGCCCTACTGTACCACTAAAGGTTTTTCAGTAGTGACTTCCCTATGCAGTACTGCCAGTTTTGCATTCCACATTTGAGCCTGCTCATCTACAGTATGTCAAGGGACAAAAGGCATTCCTGAACCTCACCAAAGGATTGACAAATGCATTTGTCTCAATCTTAGCTACATCATGCATTATCCCAGTTTTGGTTTGGGGCAGAGACATCTCCCTACAACCTTGCATTAAAACCAGAGCATGCAGCAATCAGACCAGAGTACTGGCACCACCTGGGCGATTGCAATATCTTGACCAATTCGTTTTGTAATAAAATCAGATCTAAAACATTTCCTCTCTTTGTTGCTGATGTTACAATTTGGAAACCCGCCCATATCCCTCACAGAGAAAATCGGACGCAGTTCCACCCTCCCCATCCATCTTAGAAAAATTAAAATCTCCCAAATTCATAATCTGGGGATAAACAACCATAATCTCCATAATGAACTGTAATAACTCTTCCAAAGCCTCCAGAGGAGAAATGGGGCGCTCATTATAATAACAAAAAACTAGTCCCCTAATCCTCCCAGATCCAACCAATAAGCATTCTATACTAACAGGATGCTATACTAACAATATTTATTTATTTATTTATGAATTAGCTTTTATATACTGCACTATTTAGTATCAGAGTGGTTTACAGTAAACGTGAGCAGTCAAGCAACTTTACATAGAACAGGCATAAAACGTCAAAACGCTCACAACCGGAAGGGTTAGTCAGTGACTCCCCTTCCTTTAGAAGAGATTCTGGACTTCAATTGAACATTAAATCCTAGTGAACAGAGAAATCACAAACTCACCCCTTCATCTTTTAACCAGGTCGCTGCCATGAAACCACTACACAAACTGCTTTTGAAGTCATCACTGATCTGCTCCTAGAACTGCCACAAGCGCAAGCCCAAAGCAGCCCTCTACAATATACCAAACATCCACATACCTGCACACAAAGCGTCACATATCAGCTGTCAGCTAGCCTAAGCAAAACATCCACTAGATCGACACCGACCCAATCACACAACTCTTGCTGAGTTCGACCACAGGGCCCCGCAAAAACAAGCCCCCCAGAATGGCACCCTCCCTACCTACGTCAGCCTGCTTTTACCTCCTCTACAGCCTTCTCCATACTGCACTCACTCTCACCGCCACTGGAAACCCAATACCAACACTAAGGGGACCCGGGAGAAGATGGGCAGACACATCTCGACACTTTGAGTCAGAACAGAAACACAACCACAGCCCACACCTACTCTACATATCACTTCAGCATTCCAAGAAATCCTTGCTCGAAAAATTCCCTCAACCTAACTACCTGAGCTGCGCCCTTATTAATGCCCGCTCAGTCCGGAAGAAAGAACCAATCATCTCCGACCTAATATCTCTCCACAAGCTAGACATTCTATTGATCACAGAGACCTGGCTCACAGACACAGACACAGTCATCCTGAACCAACTCACCCCACCAAACTTTTCTATCCACACCTGCCACAGAACCAACCGCAGGGGGGGAGGAATTCTTGCCCTCACGAGAACTGACCTACAATTCCAACAGACAGAGGCCAATAGTACTACGCATCTTGACTACATCACCCTGGAGAATAAGCACATCTCTATCAACTTAATCTACAGAGCTCCATCTAACACCCCAGACGACCTCTCAACATTAATCGACCTGGCCTGCAACTCCAAGAGACCACATACACCAAACTGGCTTATGGGTGATTTTAACCTCCCAACCCTCCCAGACGAACATGCCAGCTCCCTCTTGAATGCATTCAGCCAGTTGGGATACGTCCAAGTAATCAATGAGCCTACCCACACAAAAGGAAACAAGCTAGACTTGATTTTTGCCCCACAGTCAGCCACAAACCAGAAACACCCACTTGACATCTCCCTCATGTCAGTCCCATGGTCTGACCACAGCCTAATAAAATTCCAGCTGCCCAACCAGCAAACACAAGCAAGACATCAGTCCCCCACTGACGACTGCCCAAAAGCTAGATTCTGACCCTTCAACAAGGAAGAGATACTCAACAAAACCTTACCCCTGTTCAACATCACAGAGACCAACCTCGAGGAAATGCTCTCCACCTGGAACAACAATCTAAGCTCCATTGCTAACAAACCACACAATGATGTAATGCCAAGAAAAAGAAATACTTCTCCATGGTACTCTCTCGAACTACGGACGTCCCTCCGACACCTAAGGAGACTTGAACGAAGATGGCGCCGCTCACGCACCACTGATGATCTGGACAAGTACACCTCACACTTGAGAAAACATCGTGCGGAAGTAGCTGAGGCAATGAGACGGTACCATGCAGAGATACTGCAGAGATCCCTAAACAAACCGAAGGATCTATTCAACCTAGTAAGGACACTTACAAAGGAGCCCTCCCCTACACAACGAAGCCTACTTGATCCACAAGAATATGCGGACTACTTAGAGTCAAAAATAATTAAGACTAACAAAACAGCGTCAACTAACCCTGAAAAAGGCCCACCGCACCCATCACCACTATCTACCTTCTCATTACCAACGGCGAAGTACATTGAAGACACTATCAACGCAATTAACACCACTATAGCACCAAATGATCCCTGCCCGGCATTCTGGATAAAATCACTGCGCATAGAATTTAGCCCATTCCTAGCCGAACTCATCAAACTATCCTTTGCTACAGGAGCATTCCCACAATGCCTGAAGCAAACATCCATTAGACCACTCCTAAAAAACTGCAAACTAGACGACCAAAAAGTTGACATACAGGCCAATTGCGAGCATCCCACTATTGGCCAAAATAATCGAAAAACTCATCCAACAGCAAATTCAGAACCATATTGACGACACTGCCCCATTAGACCCATGCCAACATGGTTTCAGAGAAGCGCACGGCGTTGAGACACTCCTAACTATACTCCTCAACACCTTAACCACTGGCATAGATAATGCCAAAAGAGGATATGCCCTAATCTTCTTAGACATCGCAGCAGCCTTCGACTCTGTCGACCACAAACTGCTCTTGGCACGCCTGGCAGAGAAAGGGATCCAAGACACAGCCTTGAGATTTATTTATTTATTTATTTAACATTTCTTTTATACCGTGCTATTCAGATCAGTGCGGTTCACATTGAACAACATATACTACAATGCATAAAGTAACATTGCGTTTACAATGAACAGGGTAGTAACTTGGGTATAACAGGGGAAACTATATACAGTTCGTTTAACAGTTGTATGAGTCCTTGGTTCTGGTGATTTGGGTCAGTGAGAGGTGAGCTGCCTAACCATTCTCTAGCAGGGTTTGAGTGCTCATTGTCTGCTTTCTGTGATTAGTGTCAGGGTAGTATGTTTGGAACAAATGATGTTTCAAAGCTTTTCTGAATGTGGCCAAGTTCGTGATAGATCGAATAGTTGCAGGGAGGGCATTCCAGGCTCTAGGTGCATATATTGTGAAAGCCCTACTGGCTGTTGCTTTAGTACAATTGACCATTACTTTAGGGACCGCTAATGTGTTCATCGTCGTGGATCGTCTGCTTCTATTGTCTGGTATGGTATGAACCATCTTACTGATGGGCGTGGGAGGCTGACTATTTAGTGCTTTGAAAGCAAGGACTAGTATCTTGTAGTGGATTCTGGCCCGTATAGGTAACCAGTGAAGGTTCTTCAAAACTGGCGTTATGTGGTCTGTCCTTGATAACCCTACTAGGACTCTCACAGCTGAGTTCATTGCAAGCTGGAGTGGACTTAGCGATGCCTGTGGGAGACCGTGAAGTATCACATTAGCGTAATCAAGGTATGGGATCACTAATGCTTGGAAGATCGTTCTGTAGTCGGAGAGGTCAAGCAGTGGTTGTAGGTGCCGCAGTGTTCGTATCTTATGATATACTGCTTTTGCAGTGTTTCCTATATGGGTTTTCATGTCCAGCCGCTGGTCTAGTGTAATACCCAAGTAACGAATTGACGATTTGGTTTTTAGTTCAGCATTGTTGACTTGTAATGATGGTGGTGGGGTAAAATCCTGGTATCTTGTAATGAACAGAACATCCGTTTTGCTGTGGTTGATGCATAGATTTTGTGTAAGGAGCCAGTCTGCCGCTGCTTCAAAACATCTTATTATAGGGGAGAAATCCGACTGGTCAATGTCAAACGGTATGTATAGTAGGATATCATCTGCATAGGCAAGACAATTGACGTTGAAAGCTCGGATCAAGGCGCAGATGGGCTGCATATAAATGTTAAACATTAATGCAGAGAGGGATGAACCCTGTGGCACCCCCTGTTTTTGTAGAAAAGGTTCTGAAGTCGTGGTGCCTGTCCTCACTTGTTGCCATCTGTCGGACAGGTATGATTTGCACCATTTCAGTGCTGATCCTTGTATTCCTTTTTCTTCAAGGCGTTCTATTAGAATCTCATGGCTCACCAAGTCGAAAGCCGCTGCAATGTCCATGAAGATGAGTACAAATCCTTGGTGGATGTTGTCAAGTCCTGTGACTAGGTTGTTGAAGAGGGTCGTGAGGAGGGTGTCCACACCGTGTGCTTCCCTGAAGCCATGTTGGGAAGGGTCTAATGGGGCTTCGGTGTCGACGTGCTCTTGAATTTGTCGCTGGACCACTTTTTCGATTATTTTTGCGAGCAGGGGGATGCTTGAAATTGGTCTATAGGATTCAACTTTGGATGGATCTAGTTTGCTGTTTTTCAACAGTGGTCTGATTGATGTGTGTTTTAAGCTCTGTGGAAAGGATCCCATTGAGAGTGATTGATTCAGTAATTTGCTCAGGAATTGACTTAGAAACATAGAAACATGATGACAGAAAAAGACCACAAGGCCCATCTAGTCTGTCCTTCCATAACAACAACTACAACAGTCCTCTTTTTACCTTTAGAGATCCTCTGTGTTGGTCCCATGCTTTTTTGAATTCAGTTACTGTCCTCATCTCCACCACCTCCACTGGGAGACTATTCCACGGATCCACTACTCTTTCCGTAAAGAAATATTTCCGCATATCACTCCTGAATCTATCTCCCTTCACCCTCATCCCATGTCCCCTCGTAGCAGAACTTGCTTTCAATTGAAAGAGGCTCTCTCCCTGAACATTAGGTTGCAACGTAGTTCTTTTATCCAGAAAGCTGGACAGGGGTCGTTGGGTGCAGTGGTGAGGTTTATGGCGGCAATAGTATCTTCGATCTCTTTGCTGGATATCTCACTGAATTTGAGCAGTGGTGCTGGTTGTGACATTTTATGTGGGGTGGTGTGGTTGGTGTCAGTTGTGTGTTTGTTGGTCTTGATCATTTTTGATTGCAGATAGTCGGAGTAGTCCTGTGGCTGTGGCATGTGTGGTTGAGCTACTGCTGGGTCTCCTGTTAATGTCTTTACGATATTGAATAAGTCATGGGGCTTGTTTATCGATCGCTTAAGTGTATCTGTATGGTATTGTTTCCTTTTTCCATTGTTTTCTCTCGGTGTGTTTTTAGGTACGTGATGTATGCACATTGTGTCTCCGTGGTTCGGGTTCGGCGCCAATGTCTCTCGAGCTTACGCAGGTGGAGAAGAGATGTCCGTAGTTCCTTTGAGTACCATGGTGCATGTTCTCGTTTCCTTGTTTTCTTGCTTGTGGGTGGAAGACAGGCGATGGCTTTGAGGCTATTGTCCCAGTTAGCCACCATTTCGTCTGGGTCGAGGGTAGTGTTGGTAAGTAGTGGAAGGATTTTCTCCAGCGTTTCTTCTCTAACAAATGGTCAAAAGCGTGTAGTTGGTGGTCTGAGGAAAGCAATGGCCTTGTTGCTGTTCTGGTTGCGGCAGTTAGTGGGTATGTGGAATCTGAGTAAACTATGGTCCAAGGTACTGGCGTTATAGATAGTATCAGGTCTTGGGTTGTGTCGGCCACCGTTTGTGGGGCAAAGATCAGGTCTAGTTTACTTCCCTTCATGTGTGTAGGAGAGTCAACTAGTTGTTTGTAACCCAGTTCTTCAAGTGCTTCGAGGAAGGCAGTTGCTTGAACGTCTTGTAGGGAGGGCAGATTGAAATCTCCTAGCAACCAGATGGGAGATCGTGGGTTGTTTGTATTACATGCAAGGTCGATTATTGTTGCAAGATCATCTGGTGATGGTGTTGGTGCTCGGTAGAATAAGTTGTTTGTGCAGTGATCATTTGCTATGGTGATTGAATCTAGGTGGGTTGTGCTGGTGGCATTGCATAGTTTAAATTGTAGTTTGGCTCTAGCAAGGATGAGTGCTCCGCCTCCCCTCTGGTTGGTCCTGTGGCAGACGTAGAATGAGAAGTCTGGAGGTATCATCTGGTTAATGAGCACATTGTCACAATCAGATAGCCATGTCTCTGTGATCATTAGAATGTCGAGATCGTAGAGGGTTATCAAGTCAGAAACCACTGGCCATTTTGAACGTATTGATCTGGCGTTTATGAGTGCACATTTCAGCAGACGTTGGTGTTGGTGTCTCTTGGTATGGGTGTTCTTAAAATCTTGCAGTGGGATGTGTAATAAGTGAGGGTGAAATGCATTGTTAGGTTCTGTTGGGGTGTGACGAGGGTATTCCGACCATTTCCTCCAGTTGCTGTGGAGAATTGGAATGTAACTGATGCATGGACTGAAGGCATGTGAAATACTGGGAAACCCAGAGGTAAGGAGTATAGAGGCTAGTAGTAAGATTGGGTGCATCTTGAGGTTGTCCTTGGGATGTTCGGTTGGGAGTGCCCGGTTTAGTTTGTTTGTGGGTATGCGGGCCAACTCCTAAGGCCTGATGTAGCAGCACCTAGGTCCTATGTCTGGCGCTGGGTATGGTTGGGGTAATAACAGATGGATTGTATAATATGCAAAGATAGACGTATACGAAGGTGCATGCAGTTATGTAATTGAGCTGTCTGGGGTGTGAATGGCCTCTGTTTGTGTGTCGAGATGGTGCAAATCGTATCTCTCAGACAGATGGCAGCATGTGAGGTCAGGGCTCTCGAACTCCAAATCATTCCAGCAGAAACAGGGAGTTCCACAGGGTTCCTCTCTCTCAGCACTGTTTTTCAATATATATATGCAGCCCATCTGCACACTCGCCCATTCTTTCGGCATCTGATGCCTTATATATGCCGATGATGTGCTACTATACATGCCATTTATGACCAACCAGACGGATTTCTTTCCATTAACCACTTGCTTTGATGCCATAACGAACTGGCTCCAAACCCAAAACCTCAGGATAAATTTCAAGAAAACAGAGGCTCTATTCATTACTAGAGACCAGTCATTTGTCGCACCATCGACACTAAAAGTAAGAAGTGCCGAACTCCAAAGCAAGCAGACAATCCGCTGCTTGGGTGTAACACTGGATCAACAGTTGAATATGAAAGCACATATAAGCAACACGGTCAAGGCAGTATATGTCAAGATTCGGACAATCCATCACCTGCGACCCCTTCTGGAACCAGATGACTTCAGGACAATCTTCCAGGCCTTAGTCATCCCCCACTTCGACTTCGCCAACGCCATCCTACAAGGTCTACCGAAAAACACGCTGTACCCACTTCAGCTGGCTATGAATACTACCGCCAGAACACTACATGGTGCCACCAGGAGGGAGCACATAACACCAATCCTGAAGCACCTACATTGGCTCCCAATCTACTGCAGACTTATCTTCAAGATCCTACTACTGACCTTCAAGCAGGGCCGGCCCGTCCATTGAGCAAGAATGTTTTTTGCACAGGGCCCCGCGTTTCAGGGGGCCCCGCGCAAAAAACATCTTGCATCCCAGCAAAGTTTTAAAAAATCAGAAACCGGCTGCGGCTGCCGCTGCCGCCGTGGCAGCAGCAGAATCGAGAATCAGCATATTTACAGTCCTTACCCCCCCCCCCCCCCCCATCAGCCCAGCTAAGTTTAAAAAAAAACCCAGAAACCGGCTGCTGCTGCTGCCGCTGCTGCCGTGGCAGCGGCAGAATCGAGAATCCCGCGGGGCCCCCCTGTCCTGCAGTCTTCTATGCAGCCTCAGCGTCGGCTGTCAGAGCTGCGCGAAGAGAGAGAGTTTCTCCTCTCGCAGCTCTGTTAATCACGCCGCGGGGCTGATGGGGATTAACAGAGCCGCGAGAAAGGGAAACTCTCCCTTCGCGCGGCTCTGAAAAGCCCGCGCTGAGGCCGCATAGAAGACTGCAGGACAGGGGGGCCCCGCGGGATTCTCTATTCTGCCGCTGCCACGGCAGCAGCGGCAGCAGCAGCCGGTTTCTGGGTTTTTTTTTTAAACAGCTGGGCTGATATGTGGGGGGGGGGGGGGTAAGGACTGTAAATGGGCTGATGGGGAGGGAGGGGGGGTTTGGACTGGAACTGGGCTGATGGGGGGGGTTAGGACTGGTAATGGGCTATAGGGGGTTCGGACTGGAAGTGGGCTGATGGGGGGGTTAAGACTGGGAATGGGCTATGGGGGGTTAGGACAGGTAATAGACTATGGAGGGGCTAAGACTGGAAATGGGCTGATGGGGGAAGTTATGACAGGTAATGGGCTATGGGGGACTACGACTACAAGTGGGCTGATGGGGGGATTAGGACTGGAAACGGGCTCTGGGGCGGTGGGCTAAGACTAGAAATGGGCTGATGGGGGGTGTTAGGACTGGTAATGGGCTGTGGGGGCATTAGGACTGGTAATGGGCTATGGGGGGGGGGTTACAACAGGTAATGGGCTATGGGGGACTACGACTACAAGTGGGCTGATGGGGGGATTAGGACTGGAAATGGGCTATGGGTGGGGGTTAGGACAGGTAATGGGCTGATGGGGTGTTACAACAGGTAATGGGCTATGGGGGGGCTAAGACTACAAGTAGGCTGATAGGGGGTTAGGACTGGTAATGGGCTGTGGGGGGCGTTAGGACTGGTAATGGGCTGGGGGGGGTTAGGACTGGTACTGGGCTATGGGGGGGTTACAACAGGTAATGGGCTATGGGGAGCTACGACTACAAATGGGCTGATGGGGGGATTAGGACTGGAAATGGGCTATGGGGGGGTTTAGGACAGGTAATGGGCTGATGGGGGGTTACAACAGGTAATGGGCTATGGGGGGGCTAAGACTACAAGTAGGCTGATAGGGGGTTAGGACTGGTGGACTGTGGGGGGCGTTAGGACTGGTAATGGGCTGGGGGGGGGGTTAGGACGTACTGGGCTATGGGGGGGTTACAACAGGTAATGGGCTATGGGGAGCTACGACTACAAGTGGGCTGATGGGGGGATTAGGACTGGAAATGGGCTATGGGAGGGTTAGGACAGGTAATGGGCTGATGGGGGGGTTACAACAGGTAATGGACTATGGGGGGGCTAAGACTACAAATGGGCTGATGGGGGGTTAGGACTGGTAATGGGCTGATGGGGGGTTAGGACTGGTAATGGGTTGATGGGGTTAAGACTGAAAATGGGCTGATGGGAGGGTAAGGACTGGAAGTGGGCTGATGGGGGGGTTAGGACTGGTAATGGGCTATAGGGTGTTCGGACTGGAAGTGGGCTGATGGGGGGGTTAGGACTGGTAATGGGCTATAGGGGGTTCGGACTGGAAGTGGGCTGATGGGGGAGCTAGGACTGGTAATGGGATGGGGGGTTGCTAGGACTGGAAATGGGCTGAGTGGAAGGGGGGCGTGAACGGCAAAGAGCTGATGGGGTCCGGGGCTTGGAATGGAAATGGGCTGAGTGGAACGGGGGCTTGAACTGCAAATAGCTGATGGGGAGAGGGGCTTGGAATGGAAATGGGCTGTGAGGAGAGGGAGCTAGGACTGGAAATGGGCTGAGTGGGGGGGGGGCGCTAGGACAGGAATTGGGCTGATGGAGGGGCCAGGATAGGACTGGAAATGGGCTGTTGGGGGTGCTAAGGTTGGAAATGGGCTGTGGTGGGGGCTTGAATTGAAATGGACTCATGGAGGGGCTAGAACTGGAAGTAGGCTCATGGGGGGCTTGGATTGGAAATGGGCTGAGTGGAGGGGAGCTAGGATTTGACATGGGCTGATGGTGGGGCTAGGAAAGGAATAGAAATGAGCTGATGGGGGGCTGGGATTGGAAATGAGCTGATGGAGGAACTGATAGGACTGGAAATGGATGGGGGAGCTAGGACTGGAAATGGGCTGATGGTGGGGCTAGGATAGGACTGGAAATGGGCTGATGGGGGACTAGGACTGGAAATGGGCTGATGCAGGGACAAGAAGGGAGCAGATGCTGGGTGGGGCTGGAACTAGAAAGGAGCTGATGTTGGGGGAGGATTAGAATGGGATGGAGCTGGGAGAGTGAAATGGAGAGGGAAAAATATTTTGCGTGGGAGGGAAGACAAATCTACAATTGGCCGGATATTGGGAGAGTAAGTGGGGATTGAGGATGGAGGGGTAAAATTTGAGTGGATGAAATAGGAATGAGGAAAGAGCAAAAGGAGAAAGATTAGTATGCTAAAGCAGATGTAGAGAGAGAATGGAAAAAAAAACAAGAAGACAGAAGGAAGGACAAATGGACAGCAGATGGAGAGTTAGCAGAAGACACGAAGAAACCAGAAGAAAGTGGCTGGAAGAATTGCAACTGAAAAAAAATGCACAAAAGGTAGAAAAATATCTCTTTATTTTGAATTTATTAACTGGAATATGTCAGCTCTGGGAAATGTGCATCATTAATTTTTGCGCTTTGTTTAGTACAAGAGGAAATTAATTTATAGTTTTATTTCTACAGTGTTGTTGTATATTCCAAGTTTGGCTTTTGGGGTTCCCAGTTTAATTATTGTCTTCCTGTTTCTAAATTGTGATTCCTTGTTTGGTGATGGTCTATGTTCTGCATGTGTAACTGAGCTGAGGTATTCTGTTTATATAATTCCTATTTGACATTGCCACTTGTTCTTTCCCCAGTAGGTCATGTATTGTTGTTCTCTGAAATGTATTGGTTTAATATTTGCAGTGTTGCCTTTTGATAGTTAGAGTATGGTGCTTTGTGAGTCCTGGTAGTGCTGTTAGGATACGGCTGGTTTGCTATGGGTTCTAAATGGGCAGTGTTTGTAGTAGTTCCTAATGTGCCTGGCGGTTGGTACTGGATTATAGTAATGTAGAAACCTTTTAGTCTTTCTTTATCCATATACTCATTAAGAGGCATGTTTACTAAAAGTTAGTGTATGGTAACATTATGCAAATATTTATGCAAATGAGGCAGCTTATGCAAATGAGGCCCCGCACCGAGTCTCCGCACATGGCCCCGCACCCCCCTTGGGCCGCCCCTGCCTTCAAGGCCATCAACAGACTCACTTCCACGTCCATATCAGATCTCATTCTTCCCACCCCTCAAATAGAGCCAGAAGATTGGTCTTAGCCAACACCCTAAGTATCCCTAGCAAGATTACAAAATGCTTACAAACAACAAGAAAAAGGGCCTTCATGTTCTATGCCCCATCGTACTGGAATGCACTACCGCCTGACATCCGGGCAATTACGGACCTTACACAATTCAGGAAGGCTCTGAAACATCACCTCTTCCTACAGCATTATGGCATCACACAACAACCACCTAATTGCAGTCACCAAGATACATACACCAAACTTCCTACCACGCCCTCACACTGTGCGCCACAGTAGCAATATCAAACCCCTTCTAGTGCATGTATACAACAAAATAAAATTCTGTAAACACCTTTTAACCCAGAGCTTGTACATAGTTTCCCCAGTTAATCCAAGTTGAATAACCTTGTTCTCTGTAAGCCCAGTACAGGCGTTCCCTGTGTCTGAACAAATCTTATGTTATTTGTAAACCGAGCTGATACTGAAGAGCGCGGTATAGAAAAGACTTTAATAATAATAATTTAATAATAATAATAATAATAAAATAAAATACCTAATTTCTGTTCAACAATCAAAACCAACAGGATACAGTATGCTCATTACAATTTATAGACCATACATTAACCAAAGTACATTTTACTTTCATTTCCAACAAACCTCCCAAAACCAAAAGCTTAAGGGCCAATATTCAGTGGCGGCAACTAGTCTTTTGAAAGTGCCTAGCTGCTGCAGCTTTAGGAAAATAGAGAATCAGTGCTGGAACTTAACCAGTGTCCAGCGCTGAATATCTGAGTTGGGTCAGCATGTCACAATCTGGTCATTGGCGATATTCAACTGCTAACCAGATAGTGATAACCAGTTAAAGTTATGACAACCATTGAACTATACTAACTTTAACTGAGTTAGCTATCTGGTTAGTGGCTGAATAGTGCTGCTGACCAGATAGCGACCGATACACCCCTCCCTCCCCCCCCCCGATCCACTAGCTAAAATGCTTTGAATATGTCCCTCTTAATATTTTCTCTCACACCAGCCCTTCACTTTGTATCCCACATTCCCATAATGACCCCCCCCCCCAGTGACAGGAATATCTCAGTCTAAACATAAATATAACCCTTACACATTCACTAAAAATCCCACTTAAAAAAACAATCTCACCCAATCACGCAATGCTTAATAATTATTCTAGCCACAGCAAAACATCATTTAACATACAAACTTCTTGAACTCGCTCAGGGCTCTTCAAGGGACTCATTAAGGGGCATGAATCACCATCAGTGAGTGGCCATCAGTGAGCCACCGACAGGACTCTGGTTGACTTTTGTTGGGTCTTGCTGATGTCATTCTCCTGCACAACAGAACCAGTGCATAATGGGGCTGGACAATTGGAAAGTCCTACAGTGGAGCACTGCTCATGATAAAGCCCCCAATCTCGAGAATGCAAAAAGCCCAAGCTAGACTCTTCCCACTGTCCTTCTAGTATTGCTGTGTTGCCAACCAACCTTACTCGCTCCTTTCCTTTTTTAAATCTGAAAAGAGAGCAATTAAATGCCCTCTGAGTGTTCTTAGAAACATAGAAACATGACACAGAAAAAGACCATATGACCTATCCAGTCTGCCCTTCCATGCCAACTACTATAGTCCCTTTTCTTTTCCTTTAGAGATCTTCTGTGTTGGTCCCATGATTTCTTGAATTCAGATACTGTCCTGGTCTCTACTACATCCACTGGGACACTGCTCCACACATCTACCACTCTTTCCATAAAGAAATATTTCCACATATTACTTCTGAGTCTATCCCCTTTCACCTTCATCCTATGTCCCCTCATTGCAGAGCTTTCTTTCAATTGAAAGAGGTTCTCCTCCTGTGCATTTATGCCATGGAGGTATTTAAACATCTCTATCATATCCCCTCTCTCCCACCTTTCCGCCAAAGTATACATATTGAGATTTTTAAGTCTGTCTCCATATGCCTTATGGCCACTGACAATTTTGGTTGCCACATTCTGCACTGACTCCATTCTATTTACATCCTTTTGAAGGTGTGGTCTCTAGATTTCCACACAATACTCCAAATGAAGTCTCATCAAATACTTATACAGAGGCCCTAAAACCTTCTTTTTGCTAGCCATTCCTCTCCCTGTGCACCCAAACATCATTCGGGCTTTGACTGTCACCTTTTCTACCTATTTAGCCACCTTAAGATCATCAGAAAAAATCACCCCTAGTGTTGGTCACAACACTGAAAGACAAATAGTTCTCCCACTGGATTCTCTCATCACTGACCCACTGGGTCTTCATCTACTTCACCCACCTTCATCCTCTCTCACTTTAGCACTAAAAACACAGAAGAATGATCAGATAGGGCTATGACTTCTTAGAGCAGCTGGTTCATGAACTGACCAGAGGGGAAGCCATTTTGGACCTAGTCCTTAGTGGTACACAAGATCTGGTACAAGACATAAGGATGTTGGGGCCACTTGGCAATAGTGATCACAGCATGATCGCGTTTGATTTAATAAATGGAGGAAGGATGGTAAGGAAATCCACAGTACCACCTTTTAACTTTCAAAAGGGAGACTATGATAAAATGAGGAAAATAGTTAAGAAAAAACTAAAAGGAGCAGTTGCAAAGGTTAAAGATTTACATCAAGCATGAGTGTTGTTTAAAAATACTACCTTGGAAGCCCAGACCAGCTGTATTCCATGCTTTAAGAAAAGTGGAAGGAAGTCCAAAAAACTGCCAGCATGGTTTAAAGGTGAGGTTAGAGAGGCTGTTGTTGCCAAAAAAGCATCTTTCAGTAAATTGAAAAAGGAGCCAAATGACGAAAACTGGAAACATAAGCACTGGCAAGTTAGATGCAAGGCATTGATAAGGCAGGCAAAGACAGAATTTGAGAAGAGGCTTGCTGTGGAAGCAAAAACATGTAATAAAGACTTTTTCAAGTACATTCGTATTAAAAAACCTGTGAGAGAGTGTGGACCATTAGATGATAGAGGCGTAAAAAGAGCAAGGCGATAGCGGAGAGATTGAATGAATTCTTTGCTTTGGTCTTTACTGAGGAAGATGTAGGAATTTTACCCATGACTGAAATGGTATTTAAAGGTGATGCCGCAGAAGAACTGAAAGAAATATCGATACACCGGGAAGATGTATTACAACTATTTGATAAATTGAAAAGTAGCAAATCACCTGGACCAGATGGTATACATGCAAGGGCATTGAAAGAAAAGAAATATGAGATTGCAGACCTACTAGTAGTAATCTGTGAACTATCATTAAAATTATCTGTAATACCTTTGTTTGGATTTGTTAGGAACTGGGGAACATTCTGGGGAAAGGAGGAGCTCTTCCAAAGGGATGGGCTTCACCTTAACCGGGATAGAACCAGGCTGCTGGCATTAACCTTTAAAAAGGAGATAGAGCAGCTTTTAAACTAGATAATAGGGGTAAGCCGACAGTCGCCCAAGAGCGGATGGTTCGGAAGAATGTATCCTTGAAGGATACTACCAAAAGCAGAGAGGTTCCAAAAAAGAGTAAAGTAGCCTAAATGCCCTCGAGTATGGAGCAGACAGAGCTTAAAGATCCCAAATTACCCATGTCTACCAAAAGCCAAATTAATATGAATAAAATACAGTCTCTAAAATGCTTGTATGCAAATGCTAGAAGTCTAAAAAATAAGACGGGAGAGTTAGAATATATAGCACTAAATGAAAGGTTAGATATGATTGGAATATCAGAGACATGGTGGAAGGAGGACAACCAGTGGGACACTGTGATACCTGGGTACAAACTATATCGTAATGATAGAGCTGATCAAATTGGTGGAGGGGTTGCGCTCTATGTTAGAGAGGGCATTGAGTCAGAAAGGATTAAAGTTTTGCAGGAAACAAAATTTGCTGTAGAATCTCTATGGATTGAAATTCCATGTAAAAAGGGTAAGGCGATGGCAGTGGGGGTGTACTATCGACCGCCTGGCCAGAATGAACAAACGGATGATAAAATGCTCAAAGAAATCAAGGAAGCTAACAAAAGTTACAGCGCAGTAATAATAATGGGTGATTTCAATTACCCCGTTATCGACTGGGTCAGTGTCACGGCAGGACATGCTAGGGAGATAAAGTTCCTAGATGAAATAAATGACTGCTTCTTGGAGCAGCTGGTTCATAAACCGACCAGAGGGGAAGCCATATTAGACCTAGTCCTTAGTGGAACACCAGATCTAGTGCAAGAGATAAGGTTGTTGGGGCCACTTGGCAATAGTGATCATAGCATGATCGCCTTTGATTTAATTAGTGGAGGAGGGATAGTAAGGAAATCCACAGTACTACCTTTTAACTTTCGAAAGGGAGACTATGATAAAATGAGGAAAATAGTTAAGAAAAAACTAAAAGGAGCAGTTGCAAAGGTTAAAGACTTACATCAAGCTTGGGTGTTGTTGAAAAATACTATCTTGGAAGCCCAGACCAGCTGTATTCCACGCTTTAAGAAAAGTGGAAGGAAGTCCAAAAAACTGCCAGCATGGTTTAAAGGTGAGGTCATAGAGGCTGTTGTTGCCAAAAAAGCATCTTTCAGGAAATGGAAAAAAGAGCCAAATGACAAAACCTGGAAACAGCACAAGCACTGGCAAGTCAAATGCAAGGCATTGATAAGGCAGGCAAAGGGAGAATTTGAGAAGAAGATTGCTGCGGAAGCAAAAACGCAAAATAAAGACTTTTTTAAGTACATTCGTAGCAAAAAACCTGTGAGAGAGTCAGTTGGTCTATTAGATGATAGAGGGGTTAAAGAGGCACTAAGATGCGACAAGGCGATAGCAGAGAGACTGAATGAATAATTTGCTTCGGTCTTTACTGAGGAAGATGTAGGGATGTTATCCATGACTGAAGTGGTATTTAAAGGTGTGGAAGAATTGAAGGAAATATCGATACATCGGGAAGATGTATTACAACTATTAGATAAACTGAAGAATAGCAAATCACCTGGGCCAGATGGTATACATCCAAGGGTGTTGAAAGAACTGAAATATGAGACTGCAGACCTGCTATTAGTAATCTGTGAACTATCATTAAAATCATCTCTAATATCTGAAGATTGGAGGATCGCCAATGTAACACCAATTTTTAAAAAGGGTTCCAGCTATGATCCGGGAAACTACAGACCGGTGAGCCTGACGTCAGTACTGGGAAAAATGGTAGAAACCATCATAAAGAATAAAATTACTCAGCATGTAGATAGTCATGGCCTAATGGGAGACAGCCAACATGGCTTTAGACAAGGAAGATCTTGTCTTACTAATCTGTTATGTTTTTTTGAAGGAGTGAATAAACAGGTGGACAAAGGTGAATATAGTGTATCTGGACTTTCAGAAAGCCTTTGACAAGGTCCCTCATCAGAGACATTTGGCAAAACTAAAGAGTCATGGGATAGGAGGCAGTGTACTATTGTGGATCAGGAACTGGTTAAAAGATAGAAAGCAGAGGGTAGGGCTAAATGGCCAATTTTCCCAATGGAGAAAAGTGAATAGTGGTGTACCCCAGGGATCTGTGCTGGGTCCGCTGCTTTTTTACATATTCATAAATGACCTGGAAAGTGGAATAACGAGTGAGGTTATCAAATTTGCAGATGACACAAAACTATTTAAAGTTGTTAAAACCCAAGAGGATTGTGGAAAAAGATTAGTTACTCACTTGTAACAGGTGTTCTCCAGGAGCAGCAGGAATCAGTCCTCACATATAGGTGACGTCGGCGCCGACGGAGCCCTCGTGCAGAGCATTTCCCCAGCTTTCAAAGAAAGCCTTTGGGAATTGCAGCGCGCATGTGCGGTCCCCTTCCCGCCCAAAGGTGCCATCTTGCTCAGTCTGATGACATAGCTAAAAGACAGCAAAAAAAATCAGCAAAATAAATCATATGACTGCAACTCCAAGTGGAGGAGGGAGGGTTGTGAGGACTGATTCCTGCTGCTCCTGAGAACACCTGTTACAGGTGAGTAACTACTCTTTCTCCAGGACCAAGCAGGAAGTCAGTCCTCATATACGGGACTCCCCAGCTTAAGGCTACCGGAGACCTCAAGCCGAGAAAATGAGCTCCCTCTAACTCGTCAGTACGTAAGGAAGGAATCTTCTCTGAGAACGCCCTCGACCGGTAGCCCGAGGGTAGGAGTTGCCTAAACCCCAAAGAGATTATGGAGTACTGCCTGTCCGAAAGCACTGTACCTGCGGGACTCCCTCTCAAGGCAGTAATGGGCCGCAAAAGTCTGGCTTGAAGACCAAGTAGCGGCCCGGCAGATGTCTGCCAACGGAACAGAGCGGAGATGAGCCACTGACGCAGCCTTCGCCCTGACACGATGAGCCGTGACTCGACCCTCCAACGAGAGGCCGGCTGCCCCATAAGCCCAGGCGATACAGTCAGCGACCCATATGGACAAAGTACGCTTGGAGACAGGTATCCCCAACTTATTGGGGTCAAAAGAAACAAAGAGCTGAACAGCCCTCCGATGCTCCTGTGTACGGTCAAGGTAGAAGGATAACGCCCTCCTACAGTCCAGGGTATGCAGGACCATCTCAGCCCGGTTGGCATGCGGCCTGGAAAGAAGGTCGGAAGAACCACCTCCTGATTGAGGCGAAAAGGGGAGACAACCTTAGGGAGAAAGTTCGGGTGAGTCCGTAAGACTACCCTATTCCTGTAGAACCTAGTATAAGGGGGATCAGACACTAGTGCCTGAAGTTCACTTACTCGCCTAGCAGAGGTAAGAGCTACCAGAAACAAGGTTTTCCAGGAGAGAAAACGGAGAGGGCAGGTAGCCATAGGTTCAAATGGCGGACAAGTAATCCGCTGTAAGACCACATTCAGATCCCACTCAGGGGCAGGTGGGCGTAAAGGAGGCTTAAGCAGGAGGAGGTCTCTGAGAAAACGAGCCACCAAAGGGTGGTTGGAAAGAGGTCTCCCGTCCACCAGCGAGTGGTGTGCTGAGAGAGCACTGAGGTGAACCCTGACAGAGTTGGACTTAAGACCTAGATTGGAGAGGTAAAGCAAATATTGCAATACTACCGCTATCAAGCACGAGAAGGGATTCTCGCTGTGCAGAGCACACCATGCGGAGAATCTATGCCACTTAAGAGCGTAGGGTTTCCTGGTGGATGGCCTTCTAGAGGCTAAGACTACGTCTTCCACCTCCCTAGGCAGTAGTAGGGGAGCCAGGATTACCCTTTCAGCAGCCAGGCCATCAGATGAAGGGACTGGAGGTTGGGGTGCAAGAGAGATCCCTGTTCCTGAGACAGGAGATCGTGTGGAAGCCCCAGAGGAATAGGAGTGTCCACCGCCAGTTGCAGCAGAAGTGGGAACCATGGTTGCCTCGGCCACCTGGGGGCTATCAGAATCATTGAGGCCCCATCCTTGAGGACTTTGAACAGGGTTCGGGACACTAGTGGCGTGGGAGGAAACGCATACAGTAGGCCCTTGGACCACGGAATCAGAAACGCATCCGCTGCTACTCTGAGAGGATGCGGTTGTCTGGAACAGAATCTCGGGAGTTGCCGGTTCAGAGGACTGGCAAAAAGATCCATGGTGGGGAGGCCCCACCTGAGAAAGAACTGCTGAACCACCAACGGATTCAATCTCCATTCGTGTGGTTGCAGGATCCTGCTCAGTCTTTCCACTAGGTAATTTTCCTGACCTGGGAGGTAGACAGCCTTGAGGAGGATTCCGTGATTGACGGCCCAGGAGCACAGCCGTTGTGCCTCCTGACAGAGAAGGAAGGAGCCTGTGCCTCCTTGTTTGTTTACGTAGAACATGGCAACTTGATTGTCCGTCTGGACCAGTACAGACTGGTGAGATGTGAGGTGGGAGAAGGCTCTCAGAGCTAGGCGTATTGCCCGTAGCTCCAGGAAGTTTATCTGCTGAGCAGCCTCCCAAGGGGTCCAGAGACCCTGAGTACATGCCCCTTGGCAATGTGCTCCCCAACCTTGAAGAGAAGCATCTGTCGTCAGCACTTGAGAATGCGGAGGGGATTGAAAAACCACTCCGAGTACCAGATTCGGAAGACGAAGCCACCATTGCAGAGAGGAGACGAGCAGGGTGGATATTCTGACTGAGTCTGCAAGGCTCCCTGTGGCTTGATGCCACTGAGTTCGAAGGCTCCACTGAGCAGGCCGCATGTACAAGCGGGCATTGGGGGTTACATGAACCGTGGAAGCCATATGGCCGAGAAGTCTCAGGAATTGCCTGGCGGAGACCAGGGAATTGCTGTGAAACTGCCTGGCTAGATCCATCAACCTGTGGGCTCTGTCCACTGGCAGAAAAGCCTTCGCCTGAAGAGTGTCCAGCCTTGCTCCTATGAATTCTAAGTTCTGGGACGGGAGCAAAGTGGACTTTGCGAAGTTTATGACAAACCCCAAGTGCTGAAGCAGAGCCACAGTGCGAAGGGTGGCTTGACTGGCCTCCTGGGAAGACTGGCCCCTTATGAGCCAGTCGTCCAGGTATGGAAACACAAAAAGACCTTGAAGCCTCAGGTAGGCCGCCACCACTGCCAGGCACTTGGTGAACACCCTGGGAGCGGAGGTTAGGCCAAAGGATAGTACTCTGTACTGGTAGTGATTTCCCCCCACAACAAACCTGAGATATTGTCTGTGGTCTGGATGAATAAGGATGTGAGTATAAGCATCCTTTAGATCTAAGGAACATAGCCAATCTCCCTGCTGGAGGTAGGGCAGCAGGATTCCAAGGGTAAGCATCTTGAACTTTTCCCTCTCCAGGAACTTGTTGAGGTTGCGCAAGTCTAGGATGGGTCTGAGGCCTCCTGTTCTTTTTGGTACCAGAAAGTACCTGGAATAAAAGCCGTGACCTCTCAGGTGGTGGGGCACCGGTTCCACAGCCTGTTCCTTTAGCAGACTTGCTATCTCCTGAAGGAGTAGGTCCCTGTGCAGAGGGAGTCTTGGAGGCTCCCCTGGAAAATAGGAGGGAGGTACCTGGTGGAAATGGAGAAGATAGCCCTTTTGGACTATATGGAGCACCCAGGTATCTGATGTGACGGCTGACCACCTGTGGGCAAAGTGGGCCAGCCGGCCTCCTGTGCTGATGTGAGCCAGCTGAGGAGAAGAGGCTATGCCTTCTGAGTCAAAAACCCCCACCCTGCTGAGCAGGGGCCGGTGTTGGTGGCTTGGGGGTCTTCTGCCTACGGGGCCCATGACCCTGCCCCTTGGCCTGCTGACCCTGTTGGGGAGCTGCAGAGGCCTGATAATGAGGGTATTGTTTATAGGCAGACGACTTCCTCGGGTAAAAGGTCTTTTTCCCCGAGCCCTTCTTTTTCTGAGAAGGGGCAGAGGTTTTTCTAGATAGCCTAGTCCGGGTCAGAGTCTCGGTCTCGAGTTCTGCAGCCTTTTCAGCCATGGGCTTGCCAAAGAGGTTTTCACCTCGGCAGGGGACATCGACCAACTTATCCTGTACCCATGGCTCGAGGTCGGATGACTGTAGCTAAGCCTGTCGGTGGGCACCAATGCCGGCCCCGGCTACTCGGGCCGAAGCCTCGAAGCCATCGTAGGCTGCTCGAGAGATAAACTTCGAGCACTCTCGAATACCAGTGGACAAGGCCTGGAACCTCTGCAAAGGTTCCTCGGAGAGACTAGCAGAGAACCCGGCAATCTCCTTTGCCAGGTCTCGGAAATACATGCCAATGTAGAGCTGGTATGTCTGGACACGGCAAGCAAGCATAGAGCCCTGGAAGCACTTCTTACCTAGGGCATCCAGGTTCCGGGCCTCCCGGCCGGGAGGCACAGAGGAGTGCATCTTCTGACTTTTCAGTCGATGCATGACCGATTCCACAACCATGGAGTGGTGCGGTAATTGTGCCTTTTGGAACCCGGAGCTCTTGCGGACTCGATAGATGGAATCGACCTGCTTGCTTAACACCGGCGTCGAGGCCGGGGTCTCCCACATGCGGAAGAGCAGCTGCTCCAGCATCGGAGGAACCGGTACAGTAAAGGCCTCCTTCGGGGGAGAGTCATACTGGAGAGCCTCGAGCTCTTCGGCTCGAGGCTCCTCCTCGGGATCCGCGGGGAATGCCAAGGCCTTGGCCATATCCCGCACGAAGTCCGAGAACCGGGTATCCTCCGGTGGGGATCGTCTCCGAGGTTCGGACTCCGGCGAGTCCGATGGGACACACCGAGTCCAATAGGTGTCGGGTGACTCTTCGTCCTCCGTCTCCCAGCCCGACTCCTCGGAGGAGGTATCGAGCGGCTCCGGTCGGGCGGACACCGATGCCCTCCGCCCTGACGCCGAGGGTACCGGCGTCGACGACCTCGGTCCCGAACGGGAGGCCGAGGGAGACCGTGGCCGAGGATCGACTCAAACCCGCATGGACTCGAATGTCCCGGTGGTCGGGGCAGATGCACCAGTGAGACTGGCGATCAATGCCCGCTGCTGTTCCATGAAGGCAGCGAGGCTGCTCTCCATGGCCGTCAACCTGAGTCCGAGCTCAGGAGACCCAGCAGCCCCCGACTCGAGCCCCGACGACGTCGGCTCCCTTGGAGGAGAGTCCACGAGGACTACAGCACTCACGTGTCCAGGAGACTCCATCTCAATACGAGGTTGCTTGGCAGGCCTCTCCAACTCCGAAGACCCGGGACGGCTATCGGGGCTATGCGACCTGGCCCTCGAGGAACTAGGAGCGTCCACCGACGCTGCCCTCGCAGTTTTCTTCTTCCTGCACTGTTCCCGCGAAGGAGACCCCTGCTCAGAGGAACCCCGACGCTGCTCGGGGCTGGAGTCCCGAGACGTCGAGGCCTCTGACGAGGTCCGAGCAAGATGGCACTCTTGGGCGGGAAGGGGACCGCGCATGCGCGCTGCAATTCCCAAAGGCTTTCTTTGAAAGCTGGGGAAATGCTCCGCACGAGGACTCCGTTGGCGCCGACGTCACCCATATGTGAGGACTGACTTCCTGCTTGGTCCTGGAGAATTGCAAGACGATCTTGATAAATTGGAAGACTGGGCATCAAAATGGCAGATGAAATTTAATGTGGACAAGTGCAAAGTTATGCACCTAGGGAAGAACAACCCAAACTATGGTTACACGATGCAAGGTTCCACATTAGGAACCACCACCCACGAAAAAGATTTAGGCGTCATTGTTGATATCATGTTAAAACCCAGTACAAGCATTGCGGAACCTGTGTCTTTTGGGGAAACTGCTAGGTACGTATGACCTAGATTGGCCACTGTTGGAAACAGGATACTGGGCTTGATGGACCTTGGTCTGAACCAGTATGGCATATCTTATGTTCTTATGTTAACCCTTGGCCCAGTGTGCAGCGGTGGCCAAGAGAGCAAATAGAATGCTAGGTATCATAAGGAAAGGAATGGAAAATAAAACAAAAGATATTATAATGTCTCTATATCGTTCTATGGTGAGACCGCACCTTGAATATTGTGTGCAATTCTGGTCGCCGTATCTTAAAAAGGATATAACGATTTTAGAAAAGGTTCAGAGAAGAGCCACCAAAATGGTAAAGGGGATGGAAGGATACTCCTATGAAGAAAGGCTAAAAAGGTTAAGCCTCTTTAACCTGGAAAAGAGACGGCTGAGGGGAGATATGATAGAAGTCTAAAAAAGTAATGAACAGAGTGGAACGGGTTAACGTAGATCGATTGTTTACTTTATCAGAATATAGAAAGACTAGGGGACATGCAATGAAGCTACAGGGTAAACTATTTAAGACTAATAAAAGAAAATATTTTTTCACTCAACGTGTAATCAAACTCTGGAATTTGTTACCGGAGAATGTAGTAAAGGCTGTTAGTGTAGCTGGGTTTAAAAAAGGTTTGGACAAGTTCCTGGAGGAATAAACCATTATTAAGAAGGGACCCAGGATATCAATGTTTGACCCAGTACAAGCATTGTGGAACCTGTGTCTTTTGGGGAAACTGCTAGGTACATATGACCTAGATTGGCCACTGTTGGAAACAGAATACTGGGCTTGATGGACCTTGGTCTGACCCAGTATGGCATATCTTATGTTCTTATGTTCTTACCTGAAGATTGGAGGATGGCCAATGTAACACCAATTTTTAAAAAGGGTTCCAGGGGTGATCTGGGAAACTACAGACTGGTGAGCCTGACGTCAATACTGGGAAAAATGGTAGAAACCATTATAAAGAACAAAATTACTGAACATGTAGATAGTCATGGCTTAATGGGAGATAGCCAATATTGCTTTAGCCAAGGTAGGTCTTGTCTTACTAATCTGTTATGTTTTGGAAGGTGTAAATAAGTAAGTAGACAAAGGTGAGTTGGTTGATATAGTTTATCTGGATTTTTAGAAAGCCTTTGACATGGTCCCTCATAAGAGACGTTTGGCGAAATTAGAAAGTCATAGGATAGGAGGCAGTGTACTATTGTGGATCAGGAACTGATTAAAAGATAGAAAGCAGAGGGTAGGGCTAAATGTCAAATTTTCTCAAAGGAGAAAGGTAAATAGTGGAGTACCCCAGTGATCTGTTCTGGGTCCACTGCTTTTTAACATATTCATAAATGACCTGGAAATGGGAATAACGAGTGAGGTAATCAAATTTGCAGATGACACAAAATTATTCAAAGTTGTTAAAACCCATGAGGATTGTGGAAAATTGCAAGAGGATCTTGATAAATTGGAAGACTGGGCATCCAAATGGCAAATGAAATTTAATGTGGACAAGTGCAAAGTTATGCATCTAGGAAAGAACAACCCAAACTATGGTTACACGATGCAAGGTTCCACATTAGGAACCACCAGCCATGAAAAAGATTTAGGTGTCATCGTGGATAATATGTTAAAACCCACTGCCCAGTGTGCAGCGGCAGCTAAGAGAGCAAATAGAATGCTAGGTATCATAAGGAAAGGAATGGAGAATATAACAAAGGATATTATAATGCCTCTGTATCGTTCCATGGTGAGACAGCACCTTGAATATTGTGTGCAATTCTGGTCACCGTATCTTAAAAAGGATATAGCGTTATTATAAAAGGTTCAGAGAAGAGCCACCAAAATGCTAAAGGGGATGGAAGGATACCCCTATGAAGAAAGGCTAAAAAGGTTAGGGCTCTTTAACCTGGAAAAGAGACGGCTGAGGGGAGATATGACAGAGGTCTATAAATTAATGAATGGAGTGGAACGGGTAAACGTAAATCGATTGTTTACATCATCAGAATATAGAAAGACTAGGGGACATGCAATGAAGCTACAGGGTAACCTATTTAAGACTAATATGAGAAAATATTTTTTCACTCAACGTGTAATCAAACTCTGGAATTCATTACCAGAGGATGCAGTAAAAGCTGTTAGTGTAGCTGGGTTTAAAAAAGGTTTGGACAAGTTCCTAGAGGAAAGGTCCATAAACCATTATTGAAGGGGACCTGGGATATCCACTGCTTGACCCAATACAAGCATTGTGGAACCTGTGTCTTTTAGGGAAACTGCTAGGTACTTGTGACCTAGATTGGCCACGGTTGGAAACAGGATAATGGGCTTGATGGACCTTGGTCTGATCCAGTATGGCATATCTTATGTTCTTATGTCTCCTCTTTCACATTTCTTAATTCTCCATGTGGCTTCAATTCCTAAAAAACACATATCCATGAATAAAATTGGTGCAGGGCAGGAAAAAAGCGGTAGTTTCTCTCCATTGGATTGTACCACTGCCACGTATCTACCAAGCCCAACTTCACCATTTACTGCTTTGCCAAGCTTATCAGCGCTTTCTCCCGAGGGTACAGCATTGCTCTCTCTCTGCCTTTCCTATCACTTTCTGGGTGCATGATAAAATTTAAATTCCTGCCCACTATTAACACCCCACCCTCAGATCAAATTATGTCAACCTCTGAAAGAACAGCTTTCCCTTTTGATTAGGACAATAAACATTCACAAAGAGGCTGCACCTCTCCTTAATTTACCCTTCAAAACCAGAGCCAGCTCCAGAGTTTCTTCAAGGTGTTGGCACCCTAGGCAAATCTTAAACTTTATATAACCTTCCCCATTCCCCGTCTGTCAAAATCTATTGCTTAGCTTTGAATGCCCTGCTCTTTGCTGCCCCCTGCAAATGTTGCCACCCTAGGTGACCACCTGGTTTGCCTATTGGTTGTGCCAGCGCTGTTCAGAACCACAAAGCATCCGTCACCATCTACAATAACACCTTAACAGTGGAAGCCTGTCCTTTTACTTAGCAAAATTGTTACTCCCCTCCCTTTTTGCCAGATTTATTTGTTACTGCATAACACCCTTCTAGCCATTTAGCTGATATTCTTGGCACCTTCTTGGACTAAATGAACCTCCTGCAGAAATGCTGTTTCCACATTCACATCTCTTGGAACATGCAGCATGTTTCTCCACAGACAAGCAGGGGGATGCAGCCGCACTTGCTAGGTGATGTCACCTACAGTGCCGGGCTCTGTCCAGCTCAGAGAATCTTTTTGACGTCTCTGAGAATGCGCGTGTGTGCCTTCCCGTCAAGCTTTTGCCTGATCTTATCGTTTTTTTCGCTGACAGAGATCAAGCAGGACGGCTCTCCACTCTTCTCCGGCACGCCTCTCACCATACAGCAAATTTAAAAAAACCAAAACACCAGTGTCAACGAACAGGCCACAACAATTAAAAAAAACAACACATGCATCGATGAGAAAGTTTTGCAATCGCTGTTGGCCGCCCCCTCCATCAAGAGGCAGCATGCTGCCATTGGGGAATTGCCATTTGTAAAAAAAAAGAACAGGTATCATCTGAAAGAGAGCAGGAAGGAAATAAAAAGTGCAAAAGAGGTGGCAACACTGTTGATGGTAACAAACTCATGCTCTTCTTCACCATCCACCACTCCTTCCCCATCGGGCCAAGAATTGGCATGATCAGGGGGCCACGGGACAGCTGCGAGGCTGGAAGCAGACCTCCTACCAGCCCCGGCTAAAAGCCAACATGCTCAGAGCCTGCACATCCAGGCCAGAGGCTCCACTCCTTCCCCCTGACTCTGACTGCCTTCTCCCTGACAGCAACAATCTCAGGTATCTCCGGTGGGGAAGCAAAGTCCAAATCCAAGCATAAGCATCTCCAGATGCAGGAGCCTGCCAGCTGAAACCCAGGTAAGTCTCCTAAGCACCATGTTGTAGGGATCCTCCCAGTACTGCAGGGGGAGCCCCCTCACAAGTCACCAAGACTGCTCTGGGACCCCGTCATGCCTGCCCTATCACCCAAACGTCTCCCGCCACAGCCTTTAGAGCTCTCCAGCCCAAACCTGTCATTACTGGACCTTCTGCGACATAACCTAGCAAGTGCTACTACTACTACTACTACTGAGCATTTGTATAGCGCTACAAATCGTACGCAGCACTGCACAGACATGTAAGAGACAGTCCCTGCTCATCAGAGCTTACAATCTAGTCAAGACAGACAACACAGAAGCTGTAGACAGGGATAAAACAAGGGGGAAAGGTAAAGAAACAAGGAGATCAGGTGAATCAAGATCCAAAAGCAGCAGCGAAGAGGTGAGTGCAGCTGCATACGGAGAACCCCTGTTGCAGGTAAGCAACTCCACTTTCTCAGCTGTACAGGGTTATTCATCCCCTCACATTACATGACTCCAGATACATAGTTTCCTCACCTATTCTTTTCTTTCCTATCAGCATATACTCCAGAATATCAAGCTATAACACAGTTACCATTAACATTTGCTCCCCCCATGCTCTTCCCTGCCATCCATACAACTTTGTATGTGGATATTCCTCTCTTCCCTGAAACATCTCTCTACAACCCAGAGCTTTCCATCCATCCCTTGCCAACCCCCCCCCCTCCTTCCGACCCTCCCTAAACCTCCCTTGTCCTCCCTCTCCATAAACACAGATGGCAAATCCTTACCCCTGAATGACACCTCCCTTTTCAGTAATCATACACACATCCAAACACTCATCATGCCCTAGCTCCCATTTGTTCTCCACACATCCACTTCTCCCTGAACAGTTCAGAATGCTTCTGGTTGGACTTTCTATCTTAGCAGTTCTAGAGTCATTGAGTGTCACACCCAATATTAGTTTCTCCAAGTAGACATTCTAATTAGGGTGCACCATCAACTACATCTCCCATCGATCTCCTCTCCCATCGATCTCCGGGTCACCCCATCAGTCTGCCTTTTGGCAAAGGCCACTCTTGAATCCAGATGCCTATTGTTCAATTTATTAATGGATCCAAGCTTGTTCCACATCTCATTCCATTCCTCTGAAAAACCTTTTCTGCTTTCGTCAACCCTCGCAAACCAGCTCCATCAGCATCAGCCATCACCATAAAAAAAGGCAGTACTCAATCTTGCAGAAAATAGCAATTTGAATAGCAAATTTTTGTCCTTCAGCACTTTTTTAATTCTCCTAAACACTGTGTGCTGCCTCTGGGTCTCATAACTATAGTCAGGAAAGATCATGATTTGTTTCCCCTGTGACACCATCCAGCCTGATTTCCTAGCTTAACGCAGAGCACATTCTTTAACTACAAAATTATGCACCTTGGCGAGGATGGGTCATCAGGTCTTCTGACTTTCCCTAAACGGTCCTTGAACACGATAGGCCCTCTATAGCCTTATCTGAGGGTCTGTCTTGTCTGGGCACAGTACTTCTGTAAGCATCTGCTCCACAAAACTCTGGACATCATAAACTGGATGTTGGCACAATCCTCAAGATCCATCATTTTGGCCCACAGCTGCGACAGAGACTCCACCACTACTGATTCCCAATCTTTAGGATCAGACGCCTATCACTCCAACTCATCCATATGCAGGGTCATTCTTCAAATTCCTTGTCCAGGTGTGAGGCCAACCAGGAGTCAAACATGTGAACTTGAAGCCCATGACTTGTGACCAGGGCCACAGAGGCCACATAGCCTGAGTCAAAGTCCAAGTAAGATAACATAGAGGCAATAAAGAAAGAAGCCCACCACCAGAGAAGTCCACAGGACCAGCAAATGTTGTGTCTTATCAGTGACCATATATTAGGAGACCCAAGCAGACATATCCTTTTGCTGGTTTAACAGTTTTCAGTAGGCCTGACCTGCATTTACTATCAATCCATCTCCTTGCTCACAGGCTTATCCTGTTTCTGCTCCCGTTTCCTGCAATACCCTGGTCTCTGATCCTTGCCTGGTTCCTGCACTGCTTCAGCTCCAGCCGCAGCCCTTCTCCTGGCTGAAAGTCCTCTTGGCTCCTGACCCATGCTTGGTTCCGGATCCTGCCTGACAGCTACCCTGCTCTGCCCTGTGCCTAGCCTATCCATATATGTTCGCAATCAAGAAAGGCCCTGACATAAAAACACCAATCTTGGTTGTTTCCTCCTGCAGTTCTTAACAGAAATCTTCCCACAAACCTTTTATCTAGCACATATAGCCATTGTTCACGCTCGTTACACAGCCTGCTTGCACTGTTCCCTCTAAGCTGTGCGCGTGTGCGCGCGCACACACCTCGCCGAACGAGCGCACATACTTTACAACAGAGCGCACAAAAATTACGACTCTGATTCTGATAGAAAACAACACAGATGTCTTAAAATTTAAGTTATGATTGTAATTACTAGAAATTTCCCGCTTCATTTAGTAATCGTCTATTTTCATTTAATTTGATTAAAATCAATGTGGTGTACATACTGTATTCTGACGTGTAGTCAAATTTTAAAGTATATAACTCCGAGTGTCGTTATGTGGCGCACAAAAATTTAACCTTCCTTTAAAAGCTGCACACAGCTGATATTTTATGCGCACACAGCCTACAGAAAATTAGAGGGAACATTGCCTGCTTGGTACTACTTGTACCGTCCACCTTCCACTCCACAGGCCTCTCCTCAATGCATATGCCACTCATTCCTTGGTTCCTTGTAAAAATATCTGCCTTTCCACTCCCTTTTTCACCTTCTGGGACGGTATCACAGATCAATGCAGTGGATCACACTAGCAATCATGGATGATAAGCCTTAAATCATAAAGCTGAGGGGTCAAAATCATTCAAAGGATTAGCGAAACTTCAGCAACATGCATCTGGCACCATTAGTACTTTCACCGTGTTTATAGGTCTGTTCTCCGAGGGTTACGTTGTCCAAAATCAAAAAGAAATTAAGCCCTCACAATGTAGAAAGAGTAAAACTACATACAACCTCCTGTAGTAATCTCAAATTATTATTCTACTGTTTAGACCGTCACTTCTAAATTAAGAACCGTTTTTGGTCATTGATGCAAATGGGCTTTAAACCTGCAGGGAAATCATACCCAGAGGTGGTGCCCAATCTAGTCTGAGACCATTGGTTCTTTTTTCTTTTTCTCTTTAATGACGGAGTCATTCTCGATATGCTGAATGTTTATGAATGACTACAGGAGGTTGTATGTAGTTTTACCATTAGTACTATGGCAAAGGAAATTTTTTAAAAACATTGAGCCTAATTTACTAAAGCTTTTCTCTAGTTCCATTCCTATGACAATGAAGGCATAGTTGCATGATACTAGGTTCCATATTAAAGGTTATGACCCAAGAAAAGGATCTAGGTGTCACTGTGGACAATTTGTAGAAATTCTTGGCTTGGTATGTGCTGGTGGTCAGAAAAGTAAATAAAATGTTAGAAATGATTCAGAAAGGAATGGGGAATAAAATGGAAAATAACAACTCCACAGTGAGGAAAGGCTAGAGAGGTCAGGGCTCTTCAGCTTGGAGAAGAGTCAGCTAAAGTAAGATATATTTTTGTTGTGTGCCATCAAGTCAATGTCACTTCCTGGTGACCCATTCCCTGGTTTTTGTTTTTGTTTTTTGGGGGGGGGGGGGGGGGGGTTGGGAAAGGTGCATCTGAAAATAGACTGCTAGGTCTCTCTACCATGCAGTAAGACTACAGCACCTGATATTTCAAGGTGGTCTCCCATCCAAGTACTAGCCAGGCTCAACCCTGCTTAGTGTCTGAGATCAGAAGAGATCAGGTTCATTACCATGTCTATTCTCTTATCTCCTATGAAAGAGAGCACTTAACCAACTTAACTGTTTTTCCTAATGCAAAAATTACTACAGTTGCTTTGCTGTGTTAGTCATTTAAAACAGGGCTCGACAAACCCAAGGTACCAGGTATATTAGAGGTCTATAAAATAGTGTATAGTTCAGATTTTAGTTTATTTATTTCATATATCATCTTCCCAGTCATAAAAAGTGGTTCACAATACAACAATCATGGGTGGAATGGAAAGGGTGAATGTAAATCAATTGTTTGCTCTTTCAAAAAGGACAAAGATATGCCATGACGTTACACAGTAGTGTATTTAATACAAATAGGAGAAAATAATTTTCACTCTATGCACAATTACACTCTGGAATTCATTGCCAGAGGATGTGATAAAAGCAGTTAGCATAGCTGGATTAAAAAAAAAAAAGGTTTGGGCAAGGTCCTGGAGAAAAATTCATAATATATTATTTAACCAGGTAGACTTGGGGAAAACCATTGCTAGCCATGGGCATAAACGGCATGGAATCTATCTACTCTTTTGGATCCTGCCACATACTTGTGACCTGGATCGGCCACTATTGAAAACAGGATACTGGGCTTGAAGAATCTTTGATCTGACCCACTATGGCATTTTTTATGCTCTAAATCAAGCCCTTCGTTTAATATAGAAAGATCACTGTAATGACTTGAATGTGAGTCTCCCAGATAAATGTTTTCATAAGTTGCAGATGCTGTAGAACACCACAGTGAAACTGCTAAGTAATATCTCTCATTAAACAAGAATGAGTGCTTTCTTGTGGCAATTCCATTGTCTCCTATTAAAGGCAAGAACTACAGCGAGGCTTCCAAATCTAACTTTTCAGACTTCACTGGGTCTTCATCTAGCAAAGGTTCTAGACAGTACACCTGCTCATACATTATGCTGTAGTTAGGGTGTTGTTTTGAAAATTCTTTCCCAGCAAGAAATGCGTTTGATGTACTGTTGAACCTGAGCCTTCTCCATATGTGGCTTCAGGAGTCTGGAATGGCCCAGCTGATACAAGTTTCTTACTTCAGAGAAAAGGTTAAGAAGATGCAGGTTTTTTGGTGTGAGTTCTTAGACTGCTGATGGCCTCCATTATCACAACAATGACTTAGGGGTATGTTTACTAAACCACCTTAATGCTACCGGCGCTAGTTGCAGCGCTAACGTGAAGAATCCCATATAAGGAAGTGGGCGTTCCGGTGTTAAGCCGTGTATCGCACGATAGAGGGCGCCTTGCTGTTTTCGTGTGATAGTGTGCGGCGCTGCACGTTTGCGTGCCGTAAGCCTAAGTACGTAGAAGCACTGCAATAATAGCTACAGAGGTGTAGTACACTGGTTAATACAATGCTTGCCGAGACAGCAGTCATGAGTTCGATTCCTCTTGGTGCATACAATATGGCAGTCCGAGACAATTCCTTTTAATGCGTGTAATGGACAAATCTGAACAGTGTGTGCTGCCAATCGAAAAACCCACGCTGCAGTGCAGTAACCAGATGCGCATATTAGGGTGCCCTATGATGCGCTGTAGTTTGCCACCCCCCAAGGCACCATATAAGGCACCCCATGAGCTGGTGCAAACTAAGGTGCATCGAAAGATGCCCAAAGGAGGGCAAGGTGATGCCTGAAAAGGTGCCAGTGGCAGTAAGGAGCCCCAAGTTGAATAGCACAAAATGTATGGCCCAAACACAGATGTAACCCTACCACTGCACAGAGTACCAAGGAAAGCCAAACAACAACGTCTGCAGTGTACCACATGGCGGAGCTGATGGACCTGTCAAATCTGTGTGGAGCTCATGTGGCAGCTGGAAAAGTGCAGAAACATATTGGAGGCAGCTGGACCGATGCATAGGGTGATGCTGATGTAAAGTGTCAACATGAGAGTGTGTGGCAGA
This sequence comes from Ichthyophis bannanicus, assembly GCA_033557465.1. Classification (NCBI taxonomy): domain Eukaryota; kingdom Metazoa; phylum Chordata; class Amphibia; order Gymnophiona; family Ichthyophiidae; genus Ichthyophis; species Ichthyophis bannanicus. The sequence goes on along the minus strand of CM066039.1, from coordinate 313,566,251 downwards.
GGATGCGAAAACATGTCCACCAGAGCAGGTAGAGGTGGCAGCATAACAGGAGGGCAGAGGAGTAGCAGTGCCATGCCAAGCATACACACGAGAGGCAATCATGAAGAGCCGCAATGCAGAAAAGGGTCACAGCGCAGGACATGGGGCGGTAGTCTGCACATTAGGGCATGACTCCACACAGCTGGCAGAGACAGATATACGGAAAGAAGGATGCCTGGCAACTGTGATGAGGCTATAATGTGCCGCCACACACATCTGCACAGATATGACTGTCAGAGGAAGGAAAAATAGTTGTGTAGGACAGGCAGAAAAACTGAAAACACACAGGACTCAAACCCATGACCACTGGCTGCGAAGTCAGTGTACTAACCACTGTGCTATGCCTCTATGGTATCCATCATAGCAATGGCTGGCCACACAACAAATGCAGGTCACCGCACCAACAATTTGCTGTGCATACTGGGGCAGGGTAAAAGCACAGACAAGGTACTGTATAGGGCACCATAGGTCACACAAATGAGGTGAGGGTGGTCTCCGATATATGTCTGCCTGACACAGCCACAAAAGGGAGTTGGGCTGCACATTCTGACTAAAGGGGGCCCTCTGTGGGAATGAACCCATGACCACTAGCACATAAGTTAATGCAAAAACCGGTATGCCTATCCCACCAACATGAGTCAAACAGCAAAGGCTGCATACAACAACACTGCATGGCCCCACACCAAAAGCCTGCTGTGTGCCAGGAAAAGGCAACCCCAACAGTAACCATGATGTAATGCACATGTAGAAGAGCTGTGTACAGCACATATCACAGTTTGCAATTGGGACGACAGCCACATATACACAAATTCACACACACAATTAAGTGTTAGGCAATCCAAACAGCATGCAAAAGAGAAAGGAAAAGGAACCCAAAGGGCGGCAGGGGATGCTGTATGTAGCAGGGCAAAATGGGGAATAGTACTGAAAAGGAGCATGTGAGAAATGAACTAGCAAACAGAAGCTCGGACAGATCAGCTCAACAACAGCAATAACAGTCACCCTAGCATACCAGCCACATGGACAATACAAAGGAACAGCCATATGTAATAGCAAATATGCGGCACATAGGCTGCAGAAAGGGCACACTGTGCTGTACAAAGAAGCGATGGAAGGGTGTAAAGGAGAGCTGACGAAGCTGCAGCCAGCTCAAGGTCAGGTTAGCACAGCACAAGGTAAAAGGAAAAGCATGTGGGAATCAAACCTGCAACCTATGGTGCTCCAATGCATGTCTGTAACCACTATCCCAAACCACCACTACAGGGACCATGCAAATATGTTCCATAAAGGGAATGTGTGTATGGGAACCTATAACACCCTGACGTGGCAGACAGCTGCCTCTGTACAAGGATGTGAGCACAGGTGGGCCATGCACATCACCAGTTAAACAAAAAATATGTGAGTCAGTGTGTTGAATCAGCAGCAGAGACAAATGTGCGTTAAAGACATATATTTTATTTTGGAAAGTTACTGGACATATCGTATATACTGTGTGTCATGATATGAAGCTAGTTGTTTTACAGTGAATAAACTGAAATCACATTGAGTAGGCCAGCTACCCACATGTCGCGTACAAGTCACTGGCTCCCCCACAGATGATGAGCAGTACAGATAATATGCAGTAGGTGCATGGTGTGTACTGTGCAGTATCCCCACACCCCCCACATGCTGCTGCATGGCCCAAATGCCTTTTTCACATATGTGTGCATGTAGACAGTAGGCAGGGCATGATGACAGCCCAATGCACACCAGTCATGAATGTATAACCAAAACATATCTGTCCTCAAAAAACAGATGGCACAAACCTGACAAAGCATATGTCTCAAAATCTGTGAAACTGCACATACACATACATATATACAAGTCACAGATGTTGGATAATGCGTAATATAGCAAATAAAGTGCCACATACATCCAAAACAACACTGTGCAAATGCCAAAGCCGGATATGGTAACAGGTACAAGAGGAACATGATGCCAGATAATACAGAAAATGCAAACTATCACACATACAGAGATAACACTATGCAGGTCTGATGAAATGGGTGTTGTGAAGATAGTATGCGTATACATATGACACGGCACATGGAATGCACCCATGAAGGATGAACACGCACATCCACACTGCCAAATTACTGGTGCAATGTGAGTCCCGGAATGTCATGAGATAAAGAAGACTGTGCAGACATGCATTGCTATGTCTGTAAATCAATGTAGAGCGGCACGTCTGTACACTAACCAAACACAGTAATCTGTACATAGAGGTTGAAAGAAAGGTCAAACATAGCCCAGTAACCAGCACAGAAGCCACACTGTCACATGCCCTGGTGTACCAACATATTCAGTCACATGCACCAGGAACTTGTACGGTAAACAATGACACAGTGATGTCCCACATGCACAGTAGCACACGTGGTGATGCCAAATAATGACCAAAGATGTTGGCGCACATCAAAGTGGTGTGGTGCTAATTACTGCATCATGTTCAACTGCAAGGTAGCCCCACAAAATACCAGAGGACCTATACAATGTCACCCCTGTGCCACATGCATGGCTGTATGCTCTTGGTGAACTAAATAGATGAGGATATCCTGCGGTGTAGGTCACACACATAGTCAACATAAAGTAACACAATGTCAGATGGATGTCCAACATGCAGCATGTATGTCAGTCCCTGCTGCATACATAGAGGCCTGTACACAGTGTCCATAGCGCAAATAGTCTCTGCAAACCAACATGTCCCGTGAAGACTGTCCATGAATCCCTGGTCCTGCATACACAAGTGGCACATCCCAATCTGCCACAGCACACAAAAGGTCATGTATGTCCCCTGCGATGAACCCCACACCCAGCCAGAACACAGCATCAATGTTGTGTAGGATAGGCTGCCTATGCCCAATGTAGCAGTCCAACATCAATGTCCATCATAGGCATGTGGGCCACATGCAGAGATCAACTATCCTATGCCACCATATCCCAGGGATAGCTGCATGGTCCTGTTGTGGTTTACAGACACTTGGGTGATGCTGCAGATGCAGTGTAGTCGATGTGCAGTCTGTGTGCTCTGCCCTGTATCAGAAGAAGGAGAAACACTGTCATAGTATATTGCACAGAACACCAGGGAACATGGCAGGTAGGCAGACAGCAATATGTATAGAATGCAACGCCAGACATGCAAACATGAAATTAGCACAACACATAACACAGTGCATGTTGTGGAAATGTGGTAATTGAACCATACACGAGGGTGTCCTATGGATATGGTCATGTCCATGCACATGTCACAGAGGTGCCTCACTGCTCCACCCCATGTCCATCAGCGTTGGTGCACAGTGACCCCACAGGATGACTCCCTGAAAAACACAACAAAACGCAAGCATAGAACGGATGATGTCATTTCCAAAAGATCCAAGATGCAACCTACCGTCTGTCTGCAGAAAGTGTCTGCTAGGGACTGTCTGAGGCAGGAAAAAGCAATACCACATCACAGTGAATACAGAAGATGCCAGAGGAATGTATAGAATCACCATATCCCCATCTCCAGCTGCCGTTGGCGCATGTCCAAATTAGGGAGTCATCTGTGATACTGAAATGCTGATGGACAGTGTTCTGAGGGCACACAAGAGATAGGTCAGGTCACAACATAAAACAGATGCGCACAATGTATACATGGTCAACAGCAGTAGGTTACAGATAGCAGAGTCCTCAACCCTCCACAGGTGTCAAAACACCGCCCACCACATGATAATACCAACTGTATGCACACTGTACCCTTACACACCCACGCTAGAAAAACATACACACACAGTATGTTAAGGTGAGCATGCCACTAGTAGCAAACGGCCTGTTTGTGGACAACCTGAGATCAGTGGAGATATCTCTTGGCCAAAGCAATGCTACACACCATTTGGTTGATGTTACAATGTCATGGAGGAGTGTACGTGTGGCCCACCACCAGAACACCTAGGACGTGTGGACACACGCAGCTCTCTGGGATGTGTTCCAGAAATAGTGCTGGAGCAGATGAGCAGGGCAGGAACACATGTGCCTGTGTGTGACAACAATAACATATGGGGTTTGGGGGTGCAGACCAAAGAGGTGAACCACAACATATGTGCATTGGACAGATGACCCCAGACATGATCTGTGGCTGACTGTCCCCACACACCATGTACCTGTATGTCCATCTACCCCATTCTCCTGCATGTTGAGTGGGGTACAGACAGCTGCCAGTGAACCACAGCACCAGGGAGGTCACACAACATATCCTGCCAAGGGATAAACACACCAGATACATACATATGTCATGTTTGAGCTGTGTAACACACAGAGCACCATCACGTCATCACCCCTCCTGCCCCCAAAGCCATTTCAGTCTGGCATTTGTCCATTACACTGTACAGAATTGCCCCTGCCAAATTCCCCAGTGACGTGTTATGCTAAAAATAAAGGGCCTATACTCCATATGCCCCATTTCATCACCTCTCTGCTTCCCAGACACTGCTGACCATACCTGTCACCCTGATATACTGTCCTTGCATGTCCACACTGGCTCCGTAACAACCCCCTGCACCTATCTCACCTATCACATCTTTAGTGTGTGTTGTGATGGTCCACCTCCCCTGCGTGCCTGCACCCATATACTGGAGCACAGGGATATGTCCTGTGTCAGAATGTTCCAGAGCTCCATACCAATGCCGTGTTGGGGCTACCTGATCCCCTGCCGCTCAGTGCCAACTGTATGCTGATGATTGCCAAATATATCCCAACATCCCTGAACAGCCCCTGCTAATCCAGACCCAGATCTATGTTTGCATGTCTGACAATGCTGGCCTGATGTATCCACGCTGCCTGAAACGGAACCTGGCCATGACCCAACATCTAAGCTCCCACCATAAACCCTGCCCCATATTAGGTGTCTGTGTACAGCTTGAAACACCTTACCACACGTGACACGCAATGTACGGGTGTCTGTGACCCCTCCCTCTCCACCCCCACACATACGCATCATGTAGCTAACACATGCAGTGTCACTCTAGGTAACATGAGCTAAATCCTCCCAATCCTCCCTTTACACACAACTAAAACGTGAATGCACCCCTCAGTCACCCCCCGATCTCCTAACTGTATCCTACACCTTGTTGTTATCCCCTTTAATCAGCTGTGTCTGCCCCAAACCAACCAACACACCGCTGCATGTCTCATCATCTGCCGGCCGTGCCATGACCATAATACTGCTTCTGTCAAATCACCTCACTGGCTCACAATTCGTGTATGCATCCAGGTGTAGGTTACCCTGCTGAGCAAATGATGCAGTACCTGTGTGTGTACGCTGTACCTCCCCTCCAGAATATTAACTCCTGCCAATACTACTACCACTGAGTATGTACATACTGTTTCCAGTCATACACAGCGCTGTACACAAACATGTAATGCACAGTCTGTGCCAATCAGTGTATGTTATTTTACCAATGCACCAATATCCCCCATCGTGGCATTCCTACTGCTGACCACACACCACACTCCGTTTACCATGCTGCATCCACAGCTGGAACCAACAACCTGCGTGGGATGGCCAGCCACTGTCCCCATTCCCTGCCCACGTCCCTGTGTACGGTAACGTACCCACCTAAGGCAGGTAATCCAGTCTCATCTGACCACCATGCATCTGCAGTTATCCCCTAAACACCCTGCCTGTGTTCCCCCTGGACTACCCTGAATTCTCTGATGGGCAGGGAATGTCCCCCAGATGTCTCTGTAGTGTTGTGTCTGACTGGTATGGCTATACAAATGTTCAACAGTAGTAGTAGTACATATGCCTAGATACCAATGTAAGATCCAACATATGCAGTACTTACATAAGAAGACAGCCGCAATTAACTGGTGCCTGGCTGCCATGCCCTCACGTGTGTCCCCACTGCCACGTACAGGATGGCACGTAGGATCATCTTCCAGATCCTCATTAATTTGGACTTGGAGATCATGCCTGAGAGCAATGTTGTGCAGTATGCAACAGGCCAGAATAATCTTTGCCACAGTCATGGGTTTGTATTGTAAGGCCCCGCCAGTTCTATCCAGACACCTGAAGCGAATTTTCAAAACGCCAAATGTGCGCTCGATGACTGAGCGGCTGGAGGAATGGGCCTCATTGTACCTCCTCTCTGCATGTGTCCGTGGCAGACGCGCAGGGGTCAGCAACCAGGCACGACACCCATATCCTGCATCACCCATAGAGAAATAGTAGAAAGATAAAGCAGAGGCTGAGCCACACACACAAGCATGTACATGCAAACCAACAGCACAGACAGGTCTTCCATGAACATGTTACAGCACATGCTGACACACAACATGTGTGTGGCAGCATCTGGAGGTGTGAGTCAGGGACCACGGGGTGGGGGTAAGGTTCGCAAAACACCTCAGCTTTAACCCATAATAACACATGCCTAAACATCCGTAGCCAAAAGGTAGTAGTGCCGGCTGAAAGATCATCAGCCACACACATGGCAATGCACCCTTGACAAGGTTAGTGATGCACACATTTGCAAGCGTGTGATAGCCATGAGACTGCCCACACACATGGTTTGGAATGGGAAAATGTCCCTGAGTTGCCCGAGAGGATGTCCAACACAACAATATACTGTTGAATATACGTGGAACATACATGTGTCCTGTAATATGCCCACACAAAGCACACAATGTGAAATGGCCAGATATCTCAGAGATGAAGGTGCCACCAACACAAAACACTGTACCAAAGATGAGCGTGAAGGGAAGTGCCCCCCCATGGACACACACAAATGACACACAAACACAACTGGGGACACCTTGCAAACACAGACATGTGCGCCTACGTGTACCCAGAGGAACACCATGTGCACGTCTGAACAGAGAAATACCCACCCAGCAGTATACAGTCCTCATATTACCCTGCCTCAAACTGTCCGAATAGTGCTGAGTGATGCAGGATAAAGGAGTCATGGGTGGACCCTGCAAACCTAGGGACCACATTCAGAATACGCATATTTGCATCACATACAACCTAAACATTCAGGGAATGGTAGTGTTTGCAGTTGCGGAACATTGCCTCCCTGTCTCTGGGCGGGACCAAGGCAACATCTGTGCAATCAATAGCTCCCATCACGTGTGGTATCCCCGCAACCTCTTCAAAGGCCGGTTCAGGGTCCCCCACTGTTGCCTAGTGTTGGGAATTGCAATGTAATTCCCCACCCGGCACGCAGTACCTGGTGGAAACAGTGTGAGAAGGTGGGGCAGCTCATGCCACCCACTGCGGCCACAGATGACTGGAAACAGCCAGAGGCAAAGAAATGTAGGGCAGCCAGGAGCTTGACCAAGCCCGGTATGGCATGTGACCGACTGGTCAGGGGCTCGAGGTCATGTCTGAGATCCTCAAAGAGCTCCCTAATAGCTACTGTGTCCAGACGGTACAGGGAGATCACCTGATCATCACGCATGTCCTGGAGCTGGGCCCTGGGCCTGTAGAGGCGAGCCTGGCGAGGGCGCAGCTCAGCATACCTCCTGCACAGCTGCAGGTCGGAGTTGCAGCGGGTCTGCACCCATGCCCTGTGCTGCAGCACCGTGGACATCACCTGCGTCAGGCAAACGCGGGTCCTGAGCACCCCGCAATGCACCTGCAGCCACAAAGGCAGCCATCATCAAAACAGAGGTACCACAGACAGAAGGTTTCACTCGCCCCACCAACACCGCCCTCTGTCCTTCACCTCACCCCCTGTACCCTATGCCTGCTCACCACCTCACCTGCCCCCCACCACCCCAACACCACCTCCCGCCTGCTGCTCATCTCACCCCACCACACCTCACCTCACCACACCTCGCCTGCTGTGCACCTCACCCACACAAAACCCTCAGTGTGTACCACGTGCGCATCACAGGTTAAGTACCTTTCATCCGGTGTGCGTCTGTGCATGCATTGCGCATGCGTTACACCATGAATGTGGTGTCTGTGCGTGGTGCGCATGTGCATAAGGGCTGACCGTGACATGTGTGCATGGGTTGCGCGGGGCTCTGCGCACGCATACGGCATACACGGCGTGTATGCATGGGGCCATGCACAAGTGACTTTTGGTGGCGCCATCTGCTGCGTGGGCAGCTAATCACAGGCATCATGCACGGAAACCCTCTCATTCAGCCGACCCCTAGTACGGCACATGCATAACAGTGCATCGCAGGTGCTGCTGTGCATGCGTGAGTGACACACGTGTGTCGCCGCACATGCGCAAATAGCATACATGCGCCATAGCACATACGCACATAGCGCACACGTGCCGCAGTGCATGCGCAACACGCTTAACCCCACGCCTCTGAGTAAAACACATAAAAAGGCCTCCACACATGATAAACGCCGAGGGTTTTGTGCAGGCGAGGTTAAGAGCAGGCGTGGAGAGCAATCGGTCAGGGTGATAGCAGGTGCGGAGAGGAGAGGAAAGGTAAGGAGAGCAGCAGGTGTGAGGGAGAGGTGTGTTGAGGAGCAGGCGTGAGGGTGAGGAGGTGAGGGGAGGTGCAGTGGAGAGGGAGAGGAGGAGAGGAGCAGAGGATAGGGAGAGGAGGAGAGGAGAGGAGGAGGAGAGGGAGAGAGGCGGTGAGGAGGGGAGCACGGGAGAGGGAGCGAAGGGCAGGTGAGCAGCAGGGGAGGGAATAGCAGGCAAGGGCTGGGAGAGGTGGGAATGTGTGACAGAGAGGAAGATGCCACAGGGAGCAGGGGGATGGAGCCACAGGCCATGGCAGGAGGGTACAAGGGGGAAACCCCTGAACAGCAGTTCACAGGGGCGGCAGGGATGGGTGGGCCTGAGATGGAGGCTGCAGGGCCATCAGGTGTGTCACAGCCCACACAGGGGCAGCTTGAGAGACCACCCAGTACCAAACAGAGGCGTGTCCCAGTGCTAGCGGAGGAACGGAGGAGAGCAGTTAGATTCAGCCAGCAGGAGAATCACATCCTGCTGGCCAGTGTGCTGGAGCGCTATGAGGTGCTCTATGGGCAGCTGAGCTCCAGCACCATGGTGGGGACACGCATACATGTGTGGGAGGAGGTACAGGAAGCCATAGCTCAGGCTGGGGGCCCACCCAGGGACCTGGACAGCCTCAGAAAAAGATTCAATGACATCAAGCGTGGTGTCCGTGCGCACATGGTGGCAGAGAGGCAACATGCCATGGGCACCGGTGGGGGTGCCCCCTTTGTCCTAACCCTGTCACCCCTGGAGCAGCAGCTGGCAGACAGACTTGGTCCCATCTACCTGCATGGACCTCCTTAAACGCTGGACACCGCCCATCCACAGGCAGGTGGGTCTGAGATATGCAGCACACGTACAGCTCACGGCCCAGCACATGCTGGCCGATGGACGGGATGGTGGGGGGACCTATGTCCCGTGAACACGTGTGCCCTAACACAGGCAACTGGGGGCCACACCACCAGCAAAACCTGGCAAGGTCTCTACAGGGTGGTTGTGACAGGTACCTGGGGCTGTGTCCACAACAGTCACAGTCCTGGACGTAGTAGTGCACTGAACAGGTGAGCAGTACTGTGGGGGGGGGGGGGTGCGGGGCAGTCTGTCACCCAGGTGGATAGCCCTCCCTCCACTATGCAAGAGAGGAAAGGAGCACAACTGTACATATGGGGAGGGCCCAACACCTTCCACCCTATTATCCCAGCACATGCAGCAGCTAGTTGTACCTGGCATATAGGTCACATGGGAACATCATACATCTGCATCCAGTCATGCAGCACAATATGATAGGGGGGAGCATACAGGATGGACATACATCTAGCCCAACACACATTGACCTGGGGGCCCCGCACCCTCCACCTATAACAGCTTTGACGTGTGTCTGGCATTACCTGTCCATAGACATATCCCAGAACAGTGACAGAGAACGGCCGGCCGCCCACACTGAGATTATGAGGTGGATGCAAACCAACGCCAACTACTACACCACACACATATCAGACACATACTACCCTGTCAGTGGCCAACATACAGTAGGGATCCCCCATCTACCATCACAGGACATTGGGGTGCACCTCCCCAAACCTTCCACAACTGCACCAATCCCAACCCCCACACCACCTGGGGCCAGCTCCTATACAGGTAACGCAGTGCCACAGACATATTCCCATGACCCCCACCCACAGTGCAACCCCATGCACAGCAGCACGCCACCCCGCCCCCAAAACTATCCATCACCCCCACAGAGTACTGGATAGCTGTCCACCCACACTGCACAGTGGCTACCACAGCAGCAGTCCCCACACACATCTGCCTGACCCAGACACATGCTGCATCACGTACCGTGCATATCACACAGGCCAATGCATAGATATCGCTCACGCACACCATAACAGGCCACACTCACAGTCAGGGCTCCCACATGCACCCCAGCCACATGTCGCACTGTGCCCACATCACAGGTGACCCACACAGTGTATACCTAGTGCTGCACCTGCCACCCCATCCCCCCCAAACACAACATCGAATGTGGCAACAGCTCCAACAGCGCAAGAGGCTGCCCCTCCCCTCCCCGGCCAGGTGCAGCACACTGTATGCACATGTGTTCTCTCCAGTGTAGGTGCAGGGACAGCAGTTACAGGTGGACAACACATTGATGCTCGTGGGGATGTACTACACAGGTGTACATATGTGCACTGTGCAAGGCCATCTTTGATGTGTACCCTGTTACACCCCCCAGGTGACATTCAGGCCATGGAGGCGTAATGAGGAGGTATATGTGCCAGAGCCAGAGGATGCTGAGGGGCCAGGGGTCGACAAGTATGAGGTCTCGACCAGCACTGGTGTTAAGACCCCAGGGACCAATGTGGTGGCCGAGGCAGAGAACGGGGCAGAGGATGTCCACACACACCACTGGGGTCCTCCAGCAGCAGCACAATAGCTGTGGAGTGCATGGAGATGGAGGGGAGCTGGCACACACTGCAGGCACCGGGGACATCAGGCACCCTAAACACCAGCATGGATGTGATCCTGGCAGAGCTGCGGGCTCATCAGCATCTTGCCTTGATGAGGCTGTAAGGTGGGTAACAGAATAACAGCATATCCCTGGGGATTTGGCATAATAGTCACGAGGACATTCCATGTGCTCCCCAATATAATGACACCATAGCACGTGCTTTCATATGTTATGTGGGGGTCTGTGCCATGTGCAATCCCCCCTCTGGTAGCCTGGGTCATCTTTGACATCCTTTTAATGAGCTCATACATCCACCCACTATTCACCTCCATATACCCCAAGGAGGCGTACAGCTGTCAACACCTATCCCAGATCACCTAGACAGCTTACACGGCGGACCCCCCTTTCTGGGTGATAGTACCTAGCATAGATAGTCATAGTAATCAGTACTGTGCATCAGGATCAGAGCAAACAGCACACCCCAGATATATATCTGTGTGCCATGAGCCCCACGGTCTCCGGCCTATCTCATACGACCAGTACGCAACTCAATCATTGACCCACTGACCTGAAACATAGGACCATGTGTTCTATCTGGGATTCCCAGGACCCTCCATCAGTATAATTTCCTGGTCTGCGGATGCATCATGGGACACACAGATGTCAACATGGTACTGTGTTGCTAGTTGTCACGTGCATGATTGGTCTGAGGACCGGTCTGTTGTGATACGCCAGACATGTGCATGAGCCACGGTGGGAAGTGCAACACATATCTCACAAATCACTTTGTGTTTTACCAACCACAGGCACTCATCAGACTCTGATGGCCATTCAGGAGGAGGTGAGCCAGCTGCGTGCCACAGCTGAGGTGATGGCAGCGGCGCTACTGCAGATGCCCAGGAGGCCATGGTCGGGCATCCCCAGCAGCCAGCCCCAGCCCCAGAGGCAGCACTAGGGGAACCAGAACAAAGGCGTGGGTTGGGCCATGGGCGGCCACGCAGGTCATGATTGCGGGGAAGAGGTCACTGTGTGCCAATAAAGACGACTAAACCTGATCATACCTATGTGTACATCTTCAGTCTTTGCCACTGTGCTCCCCTGAGTACCCTGTCCCCCATATTGTCACCCTGGTCACATGTGCCTCCCCATTTCCCTTAGGGGTGGGGTGTCTGCACTACCACCACTCAACGCACATACGTTATACCATGCTCTGTGTGCCATGCACCATGCCATGCGTGCACCCTTCTACCTATGCGTGAGGGTATACCCTAACCTCTCCCGTCAAGCAGGAATATGTTTATGGTGGTACATGTATTTTTACGGATCTGTCACTCTCTCACACCCCATATCCTCTCCATTGGTCCACCCACATGTGTGACCATTCTCTCTGATCCACACCAGGGCCTATGTGGCTGTTAGCCACAGATGCTTGGGGAAGACACAGGCAGACAAAGGTAACTAGCTACAGTCAGTTGTTCACTCTCCCCCTGTGCCTGTAGTGAGCCACTGCTCACCCTCCAGACCAACATCCACCTGTCTTGGGCCTCATCAGCTATCCCCCTGGGCAGCTCCTGGGTACAGCAGTCCGTCTTATCCTTCCTGCCACATACCTACTGCTAGCCTTTCCCTTCATCCTCTACGAGTATGATGCATCAGATATGCAGCCTACACATCACAGGCAGCATGCATGTGACCATAGCTGCTGGGACACACAGCACCGCGGTACATCACAGGGACGCCAGGGGGACACAGACGCCTACGCACATGGCCAGCCCCCACACCTGAGTGTGGAGACGGTCCATGTATGTTATCTATGTCTACCACACATACACATAGGATTTACACACATGTCCCATGCTTCACATCACCAGTCTGTCTGTAAGGGAGACACATGACCATTGGGATATATTAACAAAACTGTATTTATATTGTGGTGCTCGAGCCCCTACCAGGCGGCCGCCTAGTAGGGACGGGTAGCCACCTCTTATCTTTTCCTAAGCTTGTAGTTGTGTGAGGAATAATGAGCCAAGTGGTTTATCAAAGCGCACAGGAATTGATTCAGCTTCCTTGATGGTAAGTGGATACAAATTCTTCATGAACATTCATTCTCCAGACTAAAGAATTATTTCTGATTTCTTCTCCCATAAACAAATGTCCAAAACAGAGTAACAGCGAATTCAACCATACAAGCTTCTGCCCCAGTCTTTTACTGTTTAACGTTTCTGCACATGAAGGAATATGCCCTTCTTTTTAAAACTCTTCAAACAGGCTGTCAGCTTATTCAAGGCCGTTGCAAACACCAACAGTTTCAGCTGTTCAACCCCAACTGAGTTACTGCCGATAAGCTTCGAAGGAAAGACTTAGGCCCTTTTAATATATGACTCCTTCTCTCCTTTCTTTCAGCTTCAGAAAACTACCTTCACACCTATAGTAGCGTTCTTAAGGTTCAACTGTTTCTGGCTTACACTAATTCACCTTAGTGCAGGCATCACATTCCATCTCTGAAACAATGGAAGTTACCTCACCCTCTTTGGCTTCAACCTCCATGCTCTCAGCTGAGCTGTTAGCAGGGTTCGGCTTGGAAACGCTCAGGAACTTTCTGTTTTAAAGTTTCAACAGGTCAAACAACCTCTCCCACTTTCTTGCCCTCCCTTCTCTGGGCAGGTTCCTATGGGGTGTTCTTGTTTAACCTTCCTGGTGAAACATTTATTTCTACGCTGTGTTATCTGGGGTACAACAGTTTTCCTCAGAGTCAGAACAGGAAACACACTTTGAAGGCCTTATTGCCTCCCCTCTCCTACCTTGGGGTCTTGGTGCAGTATTCTCTTGGTTGGAACTTCGGCCAGTCAGGACTCCCTCTGCCTCAGAGTAGGGCAGAGGACTTTTGGTAAAACTTTCCCGCTCTCTTGCCAGGGTAGGTGGTTCTCTCCCAAGAACCTTCCCTATGTCCTCTGTGGCTACTGTGCGGCTATTGTGGCTTCCTTTGTACCTTCTTTGGCGGCCTTTATAGCTGCTCCTTTCTCTGCGGCTCCCTTTGGCTGCAAAGCTCCTTTGTCCTTGGCTACAGTGTTGGTCTCTCTGGACCTTCTGGAACATGGACTGGAACCTGAGCTGCAACACCCACTTGGACCAGGACTGCAACTCCGACAGCAACTGCCACTGCCAACTGCAAAACCTGTGGTCTCCAACCGTTTTGGGGGGGGCTCCCCGGTATCTCCAACCGTGTCTATCTCTTGGTTGTTTGTCTTGCTCCAATTTAAACATTGAGCAGGGCAAATGTACTCCCTTCCTCGGCCCTGCCCATACTGTAACTCTCCCCACTCCTATCTATGGTTGACCTGGAGTATGGGGCGTTTGGCTTAACAACTAGGTCTGCCCTCTAGGTTTCTATCCGGGCTTTTGCTGTGGACTATGTGATCCTGTGTACCCATCCCCCGCAAAGGGGAAAACCTTGGCTTCTTGCGTCACTTTTTCCTGGCTGGGGCTGCACTCTCTCTTACCACCATTCCCCCCCTTAGGACTAATTACGGGCTTGCGCCCATAACCCGCGAACAGGCCACGTAATACGAGATAAAAAGCCTGAGGAACTATCACCTGCTTTGTGGGTAGCTGGCCATCCCCTCCACGCTCGTTGCACATTGCCGCAATAGATTAACGTGGTATACTGCTGTTTCCCTCGTCAAGTATCCCACAGCCAATAAAGATTTTTTGTAAAAAAAAACCGGTCCGAGCTGCTTTGCTTACTCTGTAGGGACCTTTCCATGAAATTCTCGAACTTGGAATTCGCTTGGCGGGCTATCAGTACCATGACCTTATCTCCGACCTTTACAAAGTCGAGGCCTTGCCCTTCCCGGTCGTGATAGGTTTCTGTTTTATACGGACTCCTTTTCAAGTTTTCCTCTGCTTACAGGGGCTATACGCATGTTAAGCGATTCTTTAAGTCCGTGCAGAACCTGGGAACTTCTTGTACATCGTCGACCGGTTGCTACCAATTGTTACATTAATATATCTAACACCCCGCGCGGAGAGGTTACATCCAATAGATAAGTTGTTTTTTTATTTTTATGGCCGATGTGCCTGGGGAGGTGTGTCTCCTCTCTCTGCAAGCATACAGCACAAAAGGCAACATCGTATTCCCATGTCGCCTAAATCTACCCTCCAAACCTCTCCTCAAACAAGTTCTTTAAGGTTTGATTAACCTTTCCACTAACCCATTGGTTTGGGGATGGTTTACAAGCCGCTGTGCGGATATGCCTAATACCAAAGGTTACGTCCCATACCTGGGGCCAGATGCTGGTTACAGGAAATTTGTTCCCCGGTCTGTTAAGACCCACGAGGGGAACCTACTCGCCAAGAAACAAGCGTAGGTAGTTCCATAGCTATCACTCGGGGACGAGGTGACTCTTTAATGGGATAGCACCAGGGGAAACGAGTGGCATGGTCCATTATGACCAGAATATATTGGTGACCTCTGGGTGTTTTAAGCAAGGGCCCCACTCTATCCACCACCCAACCTCTGCATGTAGCTACATCCAGACGAGCACCATCACCGCCACCACATGCGGGCGGCGCAGGCCAGGGGACCCACAGTGCCTGCTGCTGTCCTGTGTTTATCTCTACCCCCTCCCAACCCCCCTCTCCCCCACCCCCGGCACTCCCACCCACACTGACCCCCCTCCCCACTTTCTTCCTCCTCCTCCTCACCCCCCAACCTCACCCTCCCCTCCCTACCGTTCCTAACTAAAAACACCATCCTCCACACCCTCCATGTCACCATTTCGCCCTCTTTTTTTCTGCCTCTGCCGCCTCCTCCTCGACCTGGCTGAACTGAAGCTGTGGGGCTTGTGTTGTTTTTGGGGGGGGCCCTCGACAGCTTGATGTTCCCTCACCAGCAAGCAGCATCCTCTGTGGGGGAAGACAGTCATTAGCCACCACCTCAAGCATTCTACAAAACGACAATAAACATAGTGTGGCCTCCCACAGGCCGTTGGGCCACTGTGACAAAGATGTACTGCGCTTGGGGGGCCGCAACACTCCCGCCACGTTGCTGCAGCGCCCTCCTTTGTAGTCCGGGTCAAGGGACATCCGGGCAGTGCAGCACACAACTCCCATCTCTTTTTCCGTAGGTCCTCCACCTGGGGGGAAAGCAATGGGTGGGAACATTAAGGGCCAGATATCTTGGTGGGTGCCCAAACGCAATATCAAACATCACTGCGAGCAACAGGATGCTGCGGTTGGCTCATGCCAGTGGGGTCCTCTACTACCTGTTGCAAGTGACGCCTGCATTGTTGGTGGCTGTGGGTCCTGGGCCATGTGTGGGGTGCCACCTACGTGTCCTTTGGGCAACCCCCCGGATCACACTTACACAGTTCCTACGCTCTCCTTGCATGACATGGCCAGCACCATGCCATGTGTGGGGTAGGCATGCTGGTCTACAGGGGCGGTGGTTTCCTAACCCCCTGTGTGGGGCGTCCGGCACAACACTTGTGTGTTGCCCTGACCTACACACATCAGCAGACACACCACCCGCAACATTGCCCACCATGATATACTGTATTGGAACGTGGGTGATGTCGGTTCTGGAGTCGCGCAGGGATTGGGTGGCGCATGAAACACATCACCACGGAGCACTACCATAGCACCAGGATGTCTAATCTACCTCTGTGGTCACAAACTAGGGCCTCCTGTGAATAGGGCATTTGTGGACGAGAATGCAACAGGAGCATGCACCAAACACACCTAGCTGGCTACTCGACCACTGTAATTCAGGTCCAGGGGACTGGGGTTAGGGACAGAGATGTGAAACCCCAACTGATGCAGTTGACCTAAACACAAGGATCTCTACATGGACCTCTGAAAATCAGGTCCAGGCCCTCCTGGAGTTAGGGCAAAGCTGGGAAGATGAAAAAGATGATGGTACCCTGACACCAGGATCTACTAATAGCCTCTGTAATCAGGTCCTGGGCCTACTGGGGTTAGGGCAGCGCTGTTGAAACCCCCAATGATGCAGTAGTTAACATAACACCAGGGTCTAGGCTGGGAACTCTGTAATCAGGTCCAGGGCCTCATGGGGAAGTTAGGGCAGAGCTGTGAGACCCCTGCAACAAGATGCAGTTAACCTAAAAACAGGATCTCTGATAGACCTCTGTAACCATGTGTGACACCTCCTGGAGATAGAGCAAACATTTGCGACTGCATCACAAGCAGGTAACATACCACCAGGAAAAAGTTTTTTGGTGGGGGATTAGACATGTTGTGCTCAGGTCTGGGGGGCCTTCTTGGGATTAGGGGCAGGATTGCAAATCAACACCATACGCATCTACAGTGGCACAGCTTGGCTCACAGACTTGTATTTCCACCATGTTCCGCATGTATGATATGTGATGCTTGCTCTATATTGTGTTGCAACAACTGCCCATTGTGTGACCGGGTCTCCTATACGTATTAGTTCACGGTGGGTAGTCGGCAGATCGGTTGTAATGCCTGGTGAGGCACACCCATTGCCCGCCCTCCCTACACCATTGCAAGGTCCTGCCTTTTTTGATGGCGCACTAGAGGAACAGACGGCTCTGTCTGGTGCAGGGATTTTTAGGGTTTGTTTTTTTGCAGAGGATCCTGAGCTCCCTCCAGGGTAAATGGAGGGCTTCCGGGATCGGTCCTGTCCATTTTTTCACTCTGAGAGATAGCGTGTGCTAGTCGGGCGACACGGCGCAATGAGCCGAAAGTCTCGCAATGATGAACATGGCGCCGTGACCGCCCGGTGGCCGCACCGTGTCGCGCGGGCGAAATGGTACACGCACTAGCACGCGGATTTAATGACGCAGCAGCGTAGAGGCTCCCAGCGAGCCGGGTGACATGCTACCTGGGTGCAATTACGACGCACAGCACAGACGGGGGATTTGACGCACAGAACACATCCATAGTATTCTTATCAGTACCAGGGAATAAGCGCCGACTAATTGGTATGGGCAGCCTTTCCCAGTCCTTAACACACCTGATCTTGCACCACACCACAATTTGGTTAAATTTAATTTGTGAATATGGGGTTTACGTTACGCCGGGGTGTTGGAGGCTCCACGGCATTGGCCAGTGGGGCGCATCACGTAGGGCGCTTGGTCTTAGCAGACTTGCGGGCGCCCTGTGACGTGCCTTCTACGGCCCATGCTCAGTGCCACTGTGTCTACAGGACTAGGTTGACGATCGCCGCCAGGGTATGTTGCGACGGGTTACAGCACCCACTAACAGGGCGACGAGGTGTACTAAGTGTTACAGCCATGCAAAAAGGTAGGCACCTCAAGGACACTCTTCATATTGTTGTTGCACTGGGGATTCGAAGTCCATGGAGCTGGCTGCGAGTAATTGTACTAACCAGTGTGGTGCTATGCCTCTATGGCCCATTTGTCATAGCTAAGATGGCTACAACAACAACTGCAACGTCAACGCCCACGGTTGTTAACTATTAACAGACTTGTGTGGTGCGCGCCCCACCACCTCATCTGAAGCGAGGGCGCACAGTACTTTATATACAGACGCCGCACAAAAATTACGCGTTCTGATTCTGATAGAAAAAAACACAGGACGTCCTAAAAATTAAAAAAGTTTTGTTGGTGTATTATAGGGTTTTTCCCACAAGTTCTACAATATTTTCTAGTGGCAATATCAATGTGGTGGTACCTTATGTATTCTGATGTTGGTACGTCCAAAATTTTAAAGTATTATAAACCTCTGAAGTGTCGTTATTGTGGCGCACACAAAATTTAAACTACTTCCTTCAAAAGTCGCCATCAGCTGATATTTTATGCGCACACAGCCTACCAGAAAATTAGAGGGACCATGGTCAACGCACATACATTCTGCTGTGCTTACTGGAGATAGGGGGGGGGCGACCCACCAGCTAAGGGCAGTTTTCCCAAGCAACGGTTACCGTAGGCAAATGATTGTCGAGGGGTTGTTGTGTTCCCTTACCAATTAAAACAATATTTATTTATTTAACAGTTCTTCTCTACCGCAGTATTTTAGATCAGTGCGGTTTACATTCACACAGACAAACCATAACAAAACAAAGGCTACTCTGACGTTGCATCTGACAATAAAAAAAGGAGATCAACTTGAAGTAACTGGGGGAAAACTATCTACATTGTAGTGCCACTGAGTAAACTAATTTCAGGCACGGGGTATATCTACATTTATTTTACACTGGGGAGCTGAATTCTATTTCAGGGAGTACTACTTTGAGGGATCAAGTTGATTATCCTTTTTCATTAATGAGTATGATTGTGTAGGTGTGAGTGAGTGATTGGTTTTCTTGAGGGGCAACATGTTAATGATTAATAAGGCTGGCTTCGGGGGGTAGTATGCTAGTGAACAGGTGATGCTTAATGCCTTCCTGAAGTGGGTTAGGTAGGTGATGTTTAGAATATAGGTGGGGAGGGCATTCCAGTACTCTGGGTGCATAAATCGTTAAAAGGCCCTATTGGTTGTGGACCTTTTGCGCATTTCGTTATTGCTTTTGGGCCCTCTGGGTGTTGTTTTGCATTGGGGGTCTGTCTCGTTTCTGTTATGTCGTGGCCTTTGTGTATCATCTTTACTGATTAGCTGTGGGGGGGTCAGAGTGGTTTAAGGCTTTGCAGGTCAAGGTTTCTTAAGAACTTTGTGGCGGGTTCGTGCTTGAACCGGTAACCCAATGGAGGTTCATCAGTACTGGCGTTATGTGACCCTATCTACCGTGAAGCCCCGGTGAGTACTCTCGCAGCAGTAGTGTTCATTGCGAGATGGAGCGGTTGCTAGGTGTTGCTTGAGGGAGAGACCGTTGTTAAAATTACGTTGGCGTAGTCGAAATGTGTTTAAAAAATATTAATGCTTGCTAGATCAGAACGGTTAGTCGCCTGAAGTCAAGTAGTGGTCGGATGGATGGTTTTAAGGTCTTATTTCATGTATACTGTTTTTACGGTGTTGTTTGTTCTTGTTTTTTCATGGGGGGTTTTCAGGTCCACGATTGTTGGTTCAGTGTAACCGCCAAGGTAGCGGATGTGGGTTTGGTTTTTTCAGTTCTGTGTTTGCCGCTTTGTTAAAGAGGTGTGGGAGGGGCGTGGAACGTGAAAGTCCTGGTTCCTTGAGATGATGAACAGGACAATTCGGTTTTGCTATAGTTGATTCTCAAGTTTTGTGGGTTGATGCCATTCTGCTACTGCCTCAAAACATCTTGTTATTCCCATTAAAACAATTAAACGCCATATGTGTGTCTGCTACAGGACTACAAGGCTTGGAGCTTGCCTCTGACAAATCTTACTAAGGGCAGACCCACGTAGGGCTGGACCCATGACGTTGACTCTGAATTCATCGACTTACACCATTATGCTACATCAACATGTGTTTATACACATGAATGGGCTTGGCTGCAGAGGCAGTGCAGATCGTCAATCCCACAAACTTTTATGCGGTGATGAACCAGGATAGGGGAGAGAACCCAAAACATACAGGTTTTCTTTTTCTCTCTCTTCTTTCTTTGAGTACCCTGTGGGATTGAAAACCAGGCCGTATAGCCACTAAGGCTATTACATTAAACCATTGTACTACATCACTATGGGGGTGGTTTTCATACCAATGGGTGGGCCACAGACAGGAGGCAGGTCACCGGAAATACTGCCTACTGTGATAACCCGGATAGGATTAGAAACAGCCAGTACACATAATGCAATTGCACATGCTAGCACAGCGGTCTACATAGGCTCCCAAGATGGGGTAGGCACCTTGTAGGAAGCACATCAGATTGGTAGGGGGGTACTGACCGCTGCGTGTTAATGCCCAAGGAAATACCTACAGTCACCTGCCATTGACAGTTGTACTGTGATCAACTTGAGGGTTGCAGGTGGGGTGGCCAGCAACAGGTTCCACAGTACCCGAGGCTTGCCTGTGCTGGCTTGAGCTGAAGGTATCCATCAGTGCTAGTGTGTGAGACGGTATTTGCAGAGACGCTGCCGACACCATGTTTCTATTTGTATTGGACCACGTCAGGGTTGCCCCGTGGAGACCAGGATGCAGCACAAAACTGGGCATAGCCATTGTGATGCCATGTCACTTGTTCAACGGCAGCGCCGGGGTTGGTGTGTGGACTCACCTGATGATGATGTAACTATCAAACCGGTTCTATCAGGGTTAGGGTAGGGCGACATGATCTGGCCGCAACATACCCACCTTTGAACATTCCCAGAAGGCGGCAGTACTGCAACATGATGACAGGCTGTGGGACCAGCAAACAACTTCCTTTGGGGAAAAATGACAGTTGCTGCAGGTTTGGTACCTGTACCCATGGGCCGTAGCCATAAAGCGTGAGTGGCATGCTAAGGATAGCTGCCCCCCACCACAATCTGCCATTCACCAGCAGAGGCCACAGTCAGCGTGCACCTGCTGCAAATGCAAGGTGTTACAGCCAGACACATGCTGCCCTGCCCACATTGTGCTAGCTCATAATTAGTGCCTGTTCCCAGAGGAACAATGTGCACCCAGATGTGGGCTATTCGCACCAACACACAGCATGTATGTCACGCGAATGGGCCACAGGAATGGGAGGAGAGCTCACATATATCACTCTTGAGCGCACTGTAGGGCACTATGTGGGAAGGATGAGATGCCATGGTCACTGCTCAATCAGAGTGAGAAGTGACCTACAGCTATGACCTGCTGTGGCCAACATGTCTGTGCAGATGGAGTGTGCCCACTACAATATCCCAGTCACTGCCCTATGCAGATGCAAACTGGATAAATGGCCCGGTAGGGGCCATGCAACACAATACCTTGCTCATCATTATGCACATTGGAGGTGGAACAGTGCAAACAGTGCAAACATTGGGAAGCTCAGTGGGGTAGGCGTGGCCACAAAACAATGGACACACATACACAGATTACCACAACCTATTTGAGCATTATGCAGAGATAACGGTGGTTGGCAGCCCTGTGCCGAACACCCAGTCATGGGCTTCGTGCAGGCATTGGTAGGATATACTACTGTTAGGGGACAATCTCCAGGATGGGTTAAAACACTATCAGATATGGATGAGGGGGCCACAAACCATATAAATCAGTAAGGTTGCTATGATGGCTCTCTGTTAGAGAGTTGTGTTTAAGTTACATGTTGTTTATCTGCCATTGGTCATAGCTCCCTGTTGATGTATATGGGAAGTGTTTCAATGTTTAGGACGGCATGGCTAAGGTATGCCAATTGCTAGTAGTGGGAGGCTGGGCGCGATGCGCAGGACCACAACAGCCTGGCTTGTCATTATACTTTGGACGGTGGAGCTTGTGGGTGTGTGTTTGTCCCTATGTTGGGCGATGATCTAGTGCAGAGGTTCATTAAAACAGTAATGGTGTTTAAGACAGGATTCAGGTTGTCAGTCTGTCCCTACTAAATATGCATGAGGTACATTTGCATATCCATGGGGGCAGTTCCTTCAAATGCATATCATGCATATTTCTAGTATGGACAAGCTGGCAACCGGAACTGGTGTTTGCCCTCCGGAGGAACTGGGGTTGACACCATCTGCTCTGGGGAGTGCACATTATTATTGTGTATGTGCTCTGTAGGGTAAAATATTGGGACATGGTGTGCAGGAGACAAAGCGGGGACTTGAACCTGTGGACCTTCTGCCCCTGCACCAAACTGTTACCCCAGAGGTAGGTCTTTCACAGGGCCGGGGCCATTTACTGTTCGTAAGACAGACATTGTCTGTTGGACTGCATGACACCCACCTGGACACAGGGCTTGGCCTTGGTATGCTGTGGGCAGAAAACAATGCTCCCTACCACCGCCAGCACCTTAATAAATGGCGGTTATTGTCTATTTTCTCAAATGATATGTATGTAAAACCGCTCTAATGCCTTTTGGCCTGAGTGGTATATCAAATGATAAATAAACAGAAACTAAAAATACGACACCATGCTGACATGATGTTCTTTCGGTTGTTGCTGGTGGTGCGCAGTCGCAGCTCATCTGTTGTTGCATTAGGCAGCTGCATCTGGTGTGGTTTCTTGGGTGGGGGGTTGCCTACATGGACATGCATGAATTTTCACCGCACTGATGCCAATGTTCTGTGGCCTTTGGGGGTACCTGCTGGTTGATGTCCATTGGGGCCATGTATGAAACACAATCGTGGGCATGTTTGCCCATTGCGTCCAGGTGATGTCTTGCTGTTTTTCGGTTTCTGTGACCTATGTGCCACCTAGGCATTCTGCATGGTCCACCCTGTGGCCCAGCTGACCCACTGCATGTCCAGCCTTCAGCCCCCTGTGCCCCATTGGCAGCCTCACCAGCGTGCCATCTCGTACTGTGGCCACTATGCTGCGGCTGCACAGGGATCACTCCTATCACTTTTCTGGTATCCCTGCCTTTGCTGTAACATTGACTGACTGAAATGGTTTCTCTCTCCTGCAAATGTGCCTCTAGCGCAA